>CAUJRU010000415.1:0-716436 GCA_963277665.1 Viscum album | reverse complement strand
ATTGCTATATTACTTTAATAATGTCTATGTATATTTTGAAACCGTTATTTGAAAGACAAATTTAGGATATGCTTAAATTTTATTCCATGTGGCATGATAATTATAACATTTATTTCCATTGGTAACCCTTATGGTTATTATTCATGTGGTATAGACATTTATAAACATATAATGATGTGGTATCCCTGATATCATTCAAATTAAATGGATAATTTTTTAGGAGACATCATGTGTAATGGTCTTTTTTGTTAGCCTAGACTCCTCATCTATGTTAAATGGTATTAGTGGATAACCATGACTCGTGATCCTTCATGTGAAACAAGCCTTGAATTGCACTTATGTCATATTGAATGTTTTTTCCACATCTCCTCTGAAATATTGATTGCATTTTTTATGATTCCTTATATATATTAATACCATTTATGAATCTTATTTTTCCTTCATACCCCTGGGTTATTCTTTATTTATATGTTTATTCCCTTGCTATGATTTTAACTCACCACTATGTTCAAAATTTCCATAATTTATTATATACAGATGTAAGGTATTAAATAACTTTAGGAGGTTAAAATGGATGATAAAAAAGAAATGTTCTCTTTAGTCCCGTATTTCTATTTTATATACCTAATATTCATAATACAGTAGAATTAATAATACTTTCTTTTATTTGATAGGTAATAATGCTAAAATCGTGTAATTATATGTGTAAAATTCTATGGTTGTTAATGTTTGTATTAGATAATGGGATGTTTATTTTCTGGGATTAGATTAAAAATCTCTAGTGAACACCTTAGTGATAAGAATAAATATTATTAAACAACCTTATTTTTTATTAGTATAGATGAAGTGTTTTTTCAAGAATATAAATCCCTCTGAGGATAAAAAATGTTGATGAGGTTTTGGGATAGATGGACCTAGGTGTAACAGCTCTACACATATTTTCCCATCCAGACTCAGGGTAACCTAGTACACAACTACTAGTTGTATTGTTCAAGGAGTTCGAAAGTCATAGGAGATATGTATTGGTAAATTAATATGCTCTTTATAAACCATTATTAATGAAAAAAATTCACATAAAAATATATGTAACTAAACATGTCATTGATAACCTAGATTGAAAACATGGAAATCACATGTTAGGATAATCTATTATATTACCACTAAAATCCTTTTTTTTAATTTTCACTTTTTATTATTTTACATTTGTATATAATAACAATAATTGTACATTATTTTTATTTGTTAATGTATGGAAATATAAGAACATGTGCTAAATATTAATGTGATAAGAAATCAGATGATTACCCTAATAATAGGCCAAATATTGTTGGAATGGATGCTCAAAACATCAAGATAGTAATTTCGGAACTGGATCATGTTATGAATGATAACTTTAATCATGTGGATCACATTTCTTCTCTTAATGATGATAAATCTAAGATCAAATACTTCTTGTGGAAAAGGCCTCCATTTATTAGTGGATCATCTAATTAGATCTACGTAGAACAATAGATAAACTATACTGAGAAGATATTCTATATCATGATGTTCGTAAAAGATGAAAATGTTCAGTTATAATTTTTTCATATTTACGTGGAAGCTGATCAATAGTGGGAGCTAATAAATAACACGAAGTCCAATGAGGAAATTGATTCCATTGAATGGGAATGTGTCATGAAAATATTAATTAATAAATATTTTCCCTAAACCATCCTCTTAATGATAGAAATGGAATTCTTTAGACAAAAATAAAATAGATGACAATTTTATTAGGGTGTATAAAGAATAAATCACATTTCGTTCAATATAACCCTCCGAAGTTGACATAAAAACTGATCACATGGTGGATCACTTCATATTAGAATAAACCTGACTCTACTAAAAGCATTGGTGATTTAAAAAATTGAAAGCGATGAGTAAATATTACATTGTTTCCCAAATGATATAAGAGTAATAAGATTCCCTTTGTATTCTAATGGGACTTGGGAAAAAAAATAAGAAAATGGTTTTAAATATGGGTGATAAATCCCATGATGGAAAAATTTCCCAACATCCAACATGTTAAAATTGTGGGAAAATTTATATGAAAATAGATTAAAGGGAACAATTATATGATTGAATTTTTGAGGAGAACAGATTATAGATAATAACTAATGAAGGTATATGATGAATCCTGATATTATAGAAGAATAAATTAAGAATCAAAAAATTATTTCCCAGTAGTCGGTTGTTTCAAATTCTAGGAAAATGGGAGTTTTTTAGGAAAATGTTCTAGGCTGAGTGTTGTCATAAGAAATCAACAAAAACCTCCAAGCTAGCATGTAAGAGAATATGATTTCACTAATACATAAGTAGAGCCTTGAAATTATGTTGTGACATGTATACTATTTATTCATTCAATAATAGAGGATATACTATTTATTCTGGTTCTATTGATTATTTAATATCTTGTATGATTTGTATAACTATTCACAAACAAGATCAATATTTATAGACTATGTTATATGTGAGAATCTAAAATTCGGATATTGTTGCATACAAGGTATAAAACTCCTCCTTGGTCTGGGTTTGTGGAATAAATATCCCATAATATCTTCTCAAGCTACCTTTGGTGGATATGGTGCTATATTGGGCATGGATTGGAAATTTATATACAAATCCAAAAACAACTGTTTGGAATGGTAGATCACTCTTCACATCCCAAAGCATCCTCCAATACATTAATAGTGTATGTAAGAAGATGAATCTCTTTAATAGTCATTTCCTAAAGTGTGGATATTAGTACCTTATGAGGAAGAATATACGATTAAAATGATTGAGACAAAATAGATGATCATAATCAATGATACTCCCATTATAATGGACTTCACAGAAGTGTTCTGTGAATAATTTTATAATATTACTCTTGAAAAAGAGATTGAATTATTAATTTATCATATCTCCCCACTCATATACATATATATATATATATATCAATGATTCTTTATTAAATTTCCACCATTGATCTTCAATAACTGATGAGGTATTTACTGGGGAATTTATAAAAGGACTTTATATGCATGAGGGCTTCACCATGTCGGGAACTATCCATCATTATCATGAATAATGCATGATAAATTCACCTATACATTGGTTATATATTCATCAATAAATTAACAATAAATAACAAGTATACCCTTACATAAAGATATTATTTGTTTAATTAGTTACAAGGTTCCATTTATTTATCTAAGGTGGACCTTTGGTCCGTATATCTCCAATTAAATGTGAGAGTGAATATATTACTAATGGAACCTTTGTAAAAATGTATGAAACTATGAGTTCATAGAAATGCAGTTCAGACTCAATAATTATCTTACATTATTCATGGTCCTAAAGAATAGAGTATTTAGTGATTACCTTGACCAATTTTTGGAAGCTAGTATTTGTTATATTAGGATGTACTCCAACAGAAAGGCAGAACTCCATTATTATTTCAATAGTATTTTGAAGACATTTTAGTGGGTTAAAAATTGTACAATTTATTTTTAATGTGTGTTCTGGATGAAGGAGGAAATATTCTAGGTGCATTTTATCACCTACAAATTGATATCTGTAGAGCCTCATATGTCAATGTCAATTAAAGTGTGCCGCATGCCCACATAGGTTATCATGATCCACTGTTTACATGGCCTAAATGTATATTATCGATGATCTATAAAGAAACCCTAGAATCCTCTATGTAGAATTGTATTCCTTTCTCAACCACTCTAGGTCACATGATCTACGGCAATTTGATGTGGGGGAGGCCATTGCGGGACTCGAACATAGACTCCCCCTCTCCTCCTCCTCTTTCTTCTCCAATATCTCTTCATGTTCCACTTCTCTATATTTCATATATATCTGGATTTTTCATCCTCTTTTGTTTTTTCTTCTTTAGGCCTCACTATAAGGGAATATCCCACACTGTTCCTTCAATCATCCTGGCATCAGTGCTACACTGTTGATGTCATCATCTGCTCAAAACCTGCTCTAACACCTTATTCCTTTGTTCCACTCTAGGTCGGAGTAGGTGTATCGGTTCAAAGGTGTTTTGGGTCATGTGATCAGGTGGTCGATGGGTTCTTAGGCACTCCGGACATTGGCCTACTTTGGTTATACCACTGTATTGTTCACTGGTCCACAATGTCACCGTTTTGAGCCCCCAACTATTGAACCCTGCTTTGACATTGAGTTCCTCGACGCTTCACCCAGTAGGATTTAGAGCGGTGGATGCTTTGAGGGTATATGAAGTGTGGTTCGATGATATTTGGTGCTCCAAAATATTCATGAGTCGATTATTCTTGTGAATCTGGCCTATTTTTCGCCATTTTTTATTTATGTTTCTTCATCAAAGAAATCCCTGATGCCTTTGGAGTTAGGTGTTGGCTGTTTTCAGTTTCTAGTATTGTTGATGTTTGTTCTTGGTGGGGTAGGACATTGGTGTTGACAGTGACATTGTAGGTTGAGTGACAATGATATTGGGGGGAGGTGTAATGCTAATGACTAGTATTGGTATTCAGATAGTGGTGGTGAGTATGAGGATTTTATGACTACAACGATAGTCTAATGGAATATCTCACCGATGATTTGGTCTGTGGTGACGATGGGGTGTGACGCGACATGGTGCACGAATCACTCTGATCAGGTTATCTTAGGTGGAAGGTGGAATAAGATGGAATGATGGAGAATCATCAATATTAATATTGAATTTTTATTTGTGATGTTTTTTGGGACACTGCTTGTTTTTTGTGGGTTACCTCTCATCCAAAATGTGGGTTCTATGTCAAATAAAAAATTAGTTTTCAATCGATGATCTCTGAAGAACTTCTCATAATTTTTTATCACTCTATAGAATACTACTCAGAATGGAGACATGTTTTTTAAACAAATGAATGTTAAGACTATTTCATGTAGTTTAAAAGTAGGCTTACCACTATTCCAGTACTCTTCCTCTTGACATGTGGGAATAAATTTTTTGCTTACAGTTCTGATTCAATGAAACAATGATGTTTTTTAATGATTTTAAATTTTGAATTGATAGAACATTCCTCAAGGATGTTTGAAAGGAATGATAGAATCTATCCCTTACCTAATTTGGTGTTGGAAACGATGATATTTGTATTTAAAATTTAGATGCATTTTCTATATAGTATGAAGTGTGAAATATATCCTAGTTTAAAGAATCTCAAATATATATTGTCATACAGTAGCTTAATATGCACTAGTGGATGTGGTTATAGATCATTAAAATTTAATAACGCTCAGTCTACTACCATCCCAGTAAGGAAAATAAGGTGTTTGAAGCTATATGTAATAATGATACTTCCACATTATCAGTGTCAAAAATTGAGAAGGATCAGTCATTCTTAGACTTGAAATTAATAGGCACGATAATCCCTAAGGAATTGACATCATCAATCATTTATCAAATGATTTCTCAACCATCCCTTATTGAGAAAATAAATGATTCTCCATGAAATAATTTGTAAATTAAAAAATCGGTTAATCTATCAGAAATTTGAATTCCATAGATTTACAAATGGATGATGAAGGAGTCATGAGAATTTAGTCAATATAATGTGTAACATCCAATATACAAATAAAGAAGGATATTAAGAATGATGCACATATATCGACCTTCTCTATTCCACTATGGAGAAATATGATGTATCATCACATTTGAGAGCACCTTTTTTGGGATAATTTGAAGAAGGAGATAAATAAATATACACCAAATTGAATTGTAGATCTACAAGATAAGGTTGAAAGTTAAAAAGGTTAAATGGAATACCCATACCAACACGAAAATGATAGAACATCACTATAGAAATTATCACTATACAATAAATGATATCTAGAGGAAATATTGATATATGGGTTTTTATAGATCATCCTGCAAATGCATCTCACATTGTCACTGTTTGAGGGGACTTCTCACTGGATCAAATTGAATGTATATATATCAAATAATTGGTAAGGATGTATATAGTATAACTATAAATTGATCCCGATAAAGATCTAGTATTCACCTTTTTTTGTGAAAATATATCATTAGTTCTATAAAAAATGAATTGAACTTTAGTACGACCTATCACAATTAAAATAATTTCTATTGATAGAATATTTTTTCTAACATTAAAATTAATGTTGAGGGAATGATATATGGATAAAAAGTAGGGATGAGACCAAAATCATCCTTTGGTTGAGTTATCATAAAATAATAGTTTCCACTCGAGCATCCAAATGTATGTATAGAAATCCCATTATGGGAAGAGATCTAGAACTCCAATATGTTGGGATGGAGTCAGTGAAATTAATCACTTAAGATGTAAAATGATTTAATAAATGGTGGAGATGGTGAAAAAGATTCATCATCACATTCTTTACCATGTCTAGAAAAGAGAAATGAAAATAATTTTTGATTATTCCTTGTGTCAAGGATTCGAGATATTTTATTCCTCCTCATATATCTAGGGAAGAAGATCCTGATATTTGGGAAGAAAGGGAACCAAATTCCCACCAACATTGGCCCCTTAAGAATACATTATCATGTAGAAGTTGTGTCCTATCAACAAGAACTTTCACCAACCATTTCACAGGTACATGATGTATTCCATGTAATTTTCTTGAGGAAGTACATATCTGACCCCTCAAAAGAAATGAATTCAATGGTGGTATAGTTGGAAAATGATCTTTTCTATGAGGAGTAACCAATGATGATTTGGATCATAGAGATAATGTTATACACAATATGAACAATCTAATAGTCAATTAACTATGGTGGAACTATTTTAACAATGATGAAATTGGGAACCATAATAAATGATGAAAGAGAAGTACCACCACCTTGTTTCACCATAGAAAGTAAAAATGAATTTTTTAGGGTGAAATTTTATAATGGGGTTAGAATGTAACATCAAAAGATTCTATGAATTAAATGTACCTAAAATAATTATTTCATGTAGTATAAAATATAAAAAATCACATATAAAACTCCATTTATTCATTGTTAATGAATAATGAATGAAATGAATGTAATTTCTAGAAATTAAAGAAACTATTCTAATAGAATAGTAATTGGACTAATGTAATAGTAATATGAAAAATATGAATAATAATACGACCAATAGAATAGGTAACTCACCTGAGAATGTATAAATAAAATTATTGTATTCTATAAATAAAAATACGATATATTGATATCCCGGAATAAGTAAATTACTATTTTAGAAATAATAACTTAAATGTCAGTATTTGTTTATGTTATCAAATAATTATTATAATTTTATAATTAATATAAATATTTAAAATTAAATTTAATTTCATAAAATGAATTCTTGAATTAATATTTCCATGTTGTATAACTGTAAGTTAATTTAATGATAACGTAATTAATTGTTCAACATATTATAAAATCAGGTATAATTTTAAAATCTGTATTTTTATAGTAAATGATGATTTTAATTAAAAATTAAATATCTCATATTTAGGAAATTATTTTCATAAAATCGACATTATTTTATAATTAAGAACTTCAAAAAAAATTTACGGTGATATTTTTGGTATTTTTCAAAAAGAGTTGATTTTTTTGAATATTGAAATATGATAATTTATAGTATATATACATTATAAGTTCACTATAGTATTATGTAATAAATTATTGAATTTTGAATAATTTTTTAAAATTATCCTGACCATTTTACTCTATTTATTATCAATATTCATCATTTTCTCTTTTAATGATAAAATTAATAAAATCAGGACTGAAATAATGAAAAACTCCCCCTTTCATCCACTATAAATACAACCACTCACCACCACTTTTACTCACTCCTATAAATCCATTATTTTTTCCAATTTATTCTAAAATATTTTCCCAATCCCCTAATCACCATCTAAGAGATTTTGATCACATTATAAGTGTAACACCCCAAGCTTCCATGATATACTTCACTTTCAATAATGCAATCGCTTGCATTGTACGCAAGTTCGAGATTCTAACACATCGCGACCAATCAAAATAGCTGTTATGAATAGTAATAACCACTTTTTGAAATTATATAAATTTTATATTTCAATATGGACTTCATTCTTGGATTCAATATATCAAAATTAGCGTATGTTGAATTTTTTGAATTTTTCTGAGAACTTCCAATTTTTGATGAATATTGAAAAATATTTAAGAACAACATTTTTAATCAAAATAAATTATAATGATAAATTATAATATTGAGTTGATTTAAAGTATAATTAAAATATAAATTTACTATTTTATTCAATGGTGGACATTAGAATTAATTTCACTTTGAAATTTGACATAAACAATTGTCAATGTTTTGATTGATATTATTTCTAAAAAACACGCTATTTGTTTTGACAACGGGAATTAATTATAAAAATAATTAATTCCACTTATATGTTCATAATTTTTTAAAATTGAAATCATTTTTGAATTTGGAATATAAATTATAGCTTCGGGTGGATTTTTGTTATTGTTCTGAGAAACTTCAATTTTTGATGAATAGTGAAATCACTAAGTGGTAGTTAGAAAACTAATTTTTCGTTTAAATGATATTTTACAATCACTATGATTTGAATTTCAAAAATTCAATAAACATCATTGTCATTAGGAATTAAAATTTGGTTCAATAGGATTAAAATAATATTTGGTGAATAATAACTTTTACGTTCTATTAATCGCGATTAAAGGTAATTAGTGTAATTTAAGGTAAATATAATCATATAATAATACTAAATTACCTTTACAATTGTCTTAACCTTATTTTATGAGTCATGGATGACCAATAAAATCCATGGGTCATCTTGGGGACCCCATGAAGCCACATGTTTAAAGTAAAAAAAATTGTCACAAACATGTGTTGTTTTACAGAAACAATTATTACATGGGGTTATATAAGTTGCAATTTCGACTATAAATATTAATTGGAAATATAAACATATTTCCTAAATCATGGTAATTTATCTATAATTTTTATACAAAAATAAATAAATTTATTTATCACACCATGATGATGCATCGATTACCTCATTAATGAATGATTTAAATAAAATGGAAAGATATGGTGACATCTAAGACATAAACTGGCCCAAACCCTATTTGATGAGTAGATTTCGAACCCTTATCAACTTATCCTCCAAATATATAATTTTGGGACCTTTAAAATCCAAAACTCATTATATAATAATGTAACACTTCTTGACATTCCAAGAGTGCCCCTCCTCTCCTATTATAAAAGGCCCCCACCTATACCACCTTATTCACACCATCAATGCCATTTGGCTCATCCAACCTCTGACCAAATACTCTATCAACTTCCATCTCTTACTCCTAGAAGCTTCACTTTGGGTAGAATTCTTCCCAGTGAACCCTTTGGCTCAAATCAAAAATAGTTACCCGATTTTAACGTAATGTCTTCTCTTATACTGTTTCTGTGGGCGGCGAATTACTGCCTCACGAAACGATGATTGTTCAATATTAATTTAACACCTCTCATGGTGGCCATTATGATGAAACTATTTATATATATGATATAAACTATATTTATTTTCTTCTTATGCTTCTGTATTTTTCATTTATGGCATACCTTTATGACATCAATTATGGGTAAATGCGATAATTTCATTTTAAGAATTGTGGACTACCACCCCCTCAAATTGATTTGAATCATTAATGCCATATGTGGGACGTATAAAGGTTGGATTTAATTCTATTATATATTATATTATTCTGGAATTATAATAAAACTTTATATCATTATGATTTCATTCCATTTAATAGGAAATATAAATGAATGTAGCGTTCATGCGTACGTACGGCTTACCGTATCCATGAAAGGTTCATTTCATTTATTTCCACTAAATGTTATGTAATATTATAAATGAATGTATATAGTGGATATATATGATATATATTATATCTAAATCATGAATATTATTCTGGATAGAATGGATATTTTATCACATGAACAACTTATAATTATAAGAAGTTTATTTTTGACACAAGTACCAAAGATCGACAAAACTACCATTATTAACATAAATAATTACATAATGTTAATATCATGGTAATAAGTGATATAAAATTAATAATGAATATGAAAAAGGTTCTTATGAAATTATAAATTAACTCTATTTTGTTATTCAAGAGATTAAAGAACGATCGAGTCATGTCGGACACGAGGTAAGGGAAGTTCTTAACCAAAATTTCGTTCTTTGGGTTAGTCTCCTACTTTCAAATTATGTCATGATATTATTATGTCATATCCTATATTTTTACATTATTTAAATTTACATATATTGAATACACATAATAGATCTATTTTAGTAAAAAAATTATCTTTATAAAGAACTTCGTCTCAATCTTCTTACATTGAGGCATATTTTTTTTAATACAAGACTTTATTTTATATGGTGTATAAAACCCTTTGAATTTTATGTTTATTCAAAAGGAATATTTTTTATACGAAGTGTTTCACTAAATGACAAAAGGGAATGTTTTTTGTCGTATGTATGCAGTGACAAAAACTTCTCTGCTACTGTGACCATTATTAGAGTTTCAGCTTCCTCTACAAGCCAAAACTTTTTTAAAAAAGAAAAATAAATAACATGATTTACTTTTATTTTATTTTTGTTTTGAAAATGGTTTTTATAATGTTCTTATTATATCAATGTGTCATATTGTTATCTTGTGATTGAAATGTGGAAATGTTATGTTTCCTTTATGCATGTTTTATGTGATATGATTTTGTTATTGTTTATGATATCTTTATACTTTTTAATATAAGGAATTAATTGGACATAATAAGTGACAGGTGGAGCCCTCTATAGTTCCTCAATGAATCGGTAGGTATCATGAGACAAACTAGTGTCTTGGCATGATGCCTTGACAAAATCTTATTTGTAGTCTTGGCATGCGTCCTTGGATACATGGTTATGATAGAATGGAATTATGCATTCCATCATTATTAAAGTGGTTATTGTTATTTCATGTCATTATTCAACTAGTATAATATCCATGTGAATAAGTAAATGGTAATATTTCATTTTATTTTACCATATTATGTTGAAGTTCAAGTTTAAAAGGCTTTTTTTCAGTTATACATTGCCTTAATTGTTTATGATTTTTTATGAAAGTTTCTCCTATATTGTTATCCTTACTGAGCATCTGAGCTCACCCATTTCAATGATTTAAATTTTCTCGGATGTGAAGAAGTAATTTATGAATGACCTATAGGGATAGTATAAGGGGATATGAAGAGAAGATGTTTTTGTAGTTTTGTTTTACTTTATGATGTAATGTATGACTTATGAATATATCTAGTGTTTCCAAGGCTAGAAAACTAATCGGTCTTTCATGACATGATTATTTGTTATCATTCCAATGTTATGTAATAATGCACCAACTCTGGGTAACTGGGGTTGGGGAGTTACAAAAAGTATATAATAAATTCCCTATGGTGGTTCTCATGAAGAAGGAATGAAGAAGTAAAACAGTCCTCTTTTTCTTTCAATATAATTTCATATTATTTTTAATTATCCTATTATCCTCACATCCCCTTGTCCAAAAAGTATATAAAACATTTATATTAGATATAGTATAACATTATCATGTTTTTAGAAAAATTAATGATAAAACAGGTTTCCTTCTCTCTTTTATATTCAGAATGGAAATATAGTTCTTGAGGTGTTGATTTATCACCTTTATGTGTGACATGATTTCATCATACAATTAAAAAAATAAGGCCTATCATTAAACCATTTTTATGGTTGAAAAAATTACATTATATGATTTACAAACAATTTATTGTTCTAAAATCCTTAGATATACATGATATTTTTAAATATAACAAAACTAGAGTGTGATGATAAAAAAATAAAATATTAAAAAATATAATCATTAATGATTAATATAATTAATAATACCACCATATAGAAAAAAAAAATTTATTTTAATATTTTATAATTTCGTTAGTAACATATTATTTCAGTTATGGAAAACTATCCTAATTCTACATTTTCTTCCACAGATATATACTATTAAATTGTTCATGAGAACCAGTAGAACTTAATCTTCCAAATTATGAAATTGAATATCATTACCCATAATAATGGAGAAAAAGAATCATAATAAAACAATAATAAATAAAAATAATTTATTTAATGTACTTAATCAACAAATTAATTGGTTTAATTTCGTTACTTTGGACATTATGATCATGAGAGGAATCATTTCCAACATAATATAAGGGATTATACATGAACCTCCATTTTCCCATCAAGTTACTATCCATATATCTCTACCCCAATATAATTATTATTTATTTTATATAATCATTATATATAATTTTTATATCATCCAATATAAAAATACAAGCTTTAATAAGGTTCCAATCTAAATTCATTCTGTTATGAATTCCCCTTAAAAATGGAATATCCTTAATTCATAACCATTTTCATGTGTAATATTTAATATGATTTAATAGTACATTATTTTTCTAAAATCAATAATTTTTTATGAAAAAATTATAGGTTGACATATTATTTTATATAAAATTCTATTCTATGTTTCCCATTAAATGATGTTTTATATTTCTTTTGAAACACAATAAAATATTTTATTTCTAATGTTTAAAAAATTATCTTTTAATATTTTTTAAATTAATTTTGACATTATTTATCATGAAATTTTCTTATTTTACCTAATGAATTTGTATTTAGGTTTTCAATTCATTATTTTAAAGACACATCTATGATATTTTCATTTCTCATGACTTGTGACATGATTATGAAACCCATTTCCTTCCATGAGAAATAATTATGGTTATTCTTAATTTGGAACAAATATTAATGAACATGTTATGATTAGTGCACTAAGATAGTTCTTCAGTTCATTGGGTAGTGATTAGTTTCATGATACATCATGTGTAATATTTTTTTGGATATCCTTTACTCATTGTCCAGGTGAAATTGTCTTTTTGGATAATCGTGACTTATTCTCTTTAGTGTGAAATGATAGTTGATGCATGATTATGTCATGTTTTATGTTGTTTCCACATATCTGATGATACCATGATTACATATGTTCATATCACTAATGTATATTCATGCATATTATGTCGCCTTATTATTCCATCGAACCAATGTGCTATTGATTATTATTATTCTTACTCCCTTAGTAGGATTTTAGACTGTATCATTGTTCGTGATATCCCCATGTTATCCTGTGTATATTTATTGAATCAAGGGATGTTAGGATATCGTAATAGGGGAATAATAATGAAATATTTTATTTATTCACATGTTTTCAGTTTTTTTGTACTTAATTTTGGAATGACATGGGACCTAACATTCCTCAGTTGTATTTGATGTATAAATGCGCTTAAATCGTGTACTAATAACGGTAAAAGGCATGTTAAATTATATATAATATATTCTATCATAAAAAGATTTATTATTTTGTAAAATCTTATTATTTCACATTATCCCCCTTAGATAACTTCTCCCATTAAATTTCATATTACATATCAAGTTTAAAGTTGGTGAGCATACTTCAATGATATTTCTTCATCTGGTTCCTTTGTTTCCTCTTCTTATTTATGTTTCATCTATAGAACATTGAACATGTGATATGTATTATTAAATAGAATATTATCTCTATGGTAAAATATCTTCAATGGTTCCTGCTCTTATGAATGGTAGTTTTTTATATGTCCAAAATGCTAATTAATTACATTTGAGGTATCTAATAGGTACTTTATCATGAAGGATAAATAGTATTGTTGTGTATTATATAATGAGTTTTTGGGAGTTATATTTGATAATTCATATCTCCTTTGGGATAAAGAATCATGAATGGGAAATGTAATTGTGTATTAGATATACCTTCATCCCAAATCTCATAAATCTCTAATATAGATTTTGTTGGATAACACAGTATCATTACCAAAACCTCTATGTACAATTAAATATTGTTATCATATCAATTTTTTTTTACTATAGGATGTTGTCAACTGTTTTGAATAATATCAACATTTTCTATAATTTACCTATCAATTTTTTGTATGAAAAAAATATTTTCCCTAAACTCAAATATTCATGAATTTTTTCAAAATCTATTCCCACAAATGGATTCAAATTGAGTTATTTATATTCTTGAGTAGAAGCTATTAGTTTAATATACCTCAGCCAGATAAATCTTTTAGTCCAATAATTCATTTATGTGGACTGAACATGATCTCAATATGTTTTTTATTTCATAAATAGAATATTTATATTGAAAATAATTATGATGTGATAATAGAAAATTATTATCACCATAATATATGAAACATAGTTATGTATCTTCATGAAATTATAGTAAAATCTTATATATTGGTTAGATAAAATCTATAGTTGTGTTCTTGTATTGTCTCCCAATATCTTTGATGTACATTAGTACAACATAATCTTGGTACATGTCCTCTCAAAATTAAATGGAGAGGGAAATCTTTGTGATAATATCCACCAATAGTAATAATTATGTTTTTTCACTTAATATATTAGTAATACATGTGATAAATTTGGTAGCGATGTTTTCCCACTTCCATATATATATATATATATGGGTACATGTTTTGTAACATCCCAAGTAAATAAAGATTAAGATATATTCAAATTTATTAACATTTGTGAATTAAATATTAATTTTACTTTAAAGGGGTTGCTATGTTCCATAGCGTACCCGATACGCAACAACGAGTATCTTTGAAATCTTACGTTGCACACTAATATTATAATAATATTATTTGAAATGGTACTTAACACGTAGCCATTGTATTGGAGGTATTGAATAGAAATAACTAAAATTTGATTATATATGTTTGTTAAATGTTTTTACATTTGTCCAATAAATGATAAAGGCTTAAAATAATAAAATAATTCAATTTTAAGCATAAATACACCAATATTCACTAAAAGGTCGATTTATCGCCTTTTGATGGTGAACCCACTTTAAAAATAGTTTTGTTAACTCTTATAAATTCTATTGGACCAAATGAAATCCTTCTTTATAATCGGGACTTCAAAATTTACTTCGTGTATTTATTTTGTTATTTTTCCGATAAAGTTTATTTTTAATGAATACGTGAAAAATGTTGTATTTTAATTCAAAACCTCTTTTTAATCTAATTTATTAATATGATTATATTATCTCTTTAATTGGTTATTAATTTCTATTATAATATATTTTTACTGTAACAACCCATGCTTTCACGATACGCTTCTCTTTCAATAATGCAATAGCTTGCATTGTACGCAAGTTCGAGATTCTAACACATCGCGACCAATCAAAGTAGTAGTTATGAATAGTAATACCCATTTTTTGAAATTATATAAATTTTATATTTCAAAATGGACTTCATTTTTTTATTCGGAATATCGAAATTACCCTAAGATGATATTTCTTTAATTTTCTGAGAACATTCAATTTTTTATGAATAGTGAAAAATACTTAAAACAACTTTTTTAATCAAAATAGTTTATAGTGATAAATTATACTATTGAGTGGTTTTAAAGTATAATTAGAATACATTTTTACCATTTTATCCAATGGTGGTCATAAGAATTAATTTAACATTGAAATTGGACATAAACAATTGTCAATCTTTTGATATATATTGTTTCTTAAAAACACGCTATTTATTGTGACAGTGGGAATTAATTATAAAATTAATTAATGAAACTTATATGTTTGGAATTTTTTAAAATAGACATCATTTTTGAATTCGGAATATAAATTATATCTTAGGGTGAAATTTTGGCATTGTTCTGAAAAATATCAATTTTTTATGAATAGTGAAACCACTAAGTGATAGTTAAAAACTAATTTTTCATTTAAATGAAACATTACCACTTCTGTGATTTGATTTTCAAAAATATTACATACATGGTTGTCATTAGAAAGTAAAATGTGGTTCAATGGGATTAAGATTATTTTTCGTGAATTGTAACTTTTAAGTTTAATTAATCGTGATTAAAGGTAATTAGTGAAATTTAATGTAAAAATGATATTATAAAAATATGAAAATACGTTTACACTTGTCCTAACCATATTGGATGAGTCATGGCCGACCAATAAAACCCATGGGTCAACATGGGGACCCCATGGAGACACTTTGGTAGGAAAATGTCATTAAAAACGTTTTATTTAATGTTAAAATAAAAATGTCACAAACATGAGTCGTTTTACTAAAACAACTTTTTAAATAGTGTTATACAAGTCATATGTTTGACTATAAATATTCATTAGAAATATAAAAATATTTCCTAAATCATGATAATTTTTTTTAGACATTAGATAAATTAAATTATTTATGACACCATGATGATGCATCGATTACCTCATTAATTGACGATTTTAATAAAATAGAAGGATAATGTAAAATCTAAGAATTACACCATTCCAAAGCCTATTGTATGAATATATTTCGAACCCTTATCACCTTATCCTGGATATATATAAGTTTGGGACCTTAAAAATCCGAAACTCATTATATAATAAAGTAACATTTCATGACATTCCAAGAGTACCCCTCCTCTCCTTTTATAAAAGGCCCCCACCTCTACCACCATATTCACACTTTCAAGCCATTTGGCTCGGACAAACTCTTCCCAAATACCCTATAAACTTCCCACTCTTACTCTTAGAAGCCTCACTTTTGGCAGAACTCTTCCCAAGGAAGCCTTTGGCTCAAATCAAAAAGTGTTACCCAATTTTATGGTAATGTCTTCTCTTATGTTATTTTGTTTTATATTGCTTCTCCAACCCCCTAAACTCTTTTTATTAATTTGTTTTGTAACAAAAACAGTATCCCCAATATACTAGGATTTTTTAATAAGATGGATTCTTGCTAAACTTACACACACCTACATCTAATGGTTAATGAACATACTGTTTCTGTGGATGGAAAATTTCGGCCTCACGAAATGTTGAATGTTCAACACTCATATAACACCTTCAAAGTTAGCCATTAAGATGTCACTATATTTATATATGATATATAATATGTTTATTTTTTACATAAGCTTCTGTATTTTTCATTTATTTCATACTTATATGGTTTCCATTATAGGTAAACCCGATATTTTCATTTTAGGAAGTGTGGACTACCGCCCCCTCAAAGTGATTTGAATCGTTAATACCATATGTGGGATGTATAAAGGATGGAGTAAATGGTATTATAAATTATATTATACTGGAATTATATTATAACTTTATATAATTATAATTTCATTCCATTAAATATGAAATAGAAATGAAAGTAGCGTTCATGCGTACGTACGGCTTACCGTCTCCATGAACCGTGCATTTCATTTCATACCTATAAATGTTATGTAATATTATAAATGAATGCATATACTGGATATATATGATATATATTATATATATAATTCTGGATATAATGGATATTCTACCACATAAACAACTTGTAATTATAAGAAGTTTATTGTTGACTCAAGTACCAAAGATCGACAAAACGACCGTTATTAACATAAATGACTACATAATTTTTTTAACATTGTAATAAGTGATATAAAAGGGATAATGAACCTGAAAAGGTTCTTAAGTAAGTAGATATTAACTCTAGTTTATTATTTAGGAGGTTAATGAACGGTCGAGTCAAGTCAGACACAATGTAAGGGAACTTCTTAACCCAATTTCCATTCATTGGGTTAATCTCCTACATTCAAATTATGTCATGATATTATTATGTCATATCTTGTATTTATACATTATTTATGTTTAGATATAGTGAATACACATAATATATATATATATATATTATTCAAAAATGATCTTTTTAAGGGACTTCGTCTCAATCTCCACTCATTGAAGCATATTTTGTTTTATAAACAAATTTCTTTTATACGGTGTATTACCCCCTTTGACATTTACATTTATTCAAAAGGAATCTTTTTATACGAAGCATTTTACTAAATGACAAAAAAGAATGTTTTTCTTTTCGTACATATTCCGCGACAACGACTTCTCCGCCATCGCGACCATTATTTGAGTTTCGGCTTCCTCTACAAGCCATAACTTTTTAAATGAAAAATAATTACAATGTTTTAATTTTCGTTTATTTTGGTATTGAAAATGGTTTTGATTAAGTTTTTATTTTATCAATGTGTTGTATTGATATCTTTTGATTGAGGTGTGGAAATTTTATGTTTCCTTTATGTATAATTTGTGTGATATGATTATGTTATGGTTTATGATATGTTTAAACCTATTCATATGAGGAATGAATTGGACTTAATAAGTGACGGGTGGAGCCTACTATAGCTCCTCGATGCATAGGTAGGTCTCCTGAGACAAACTAGTGTCTTGGCACGAGGCCTTGACAAAATATTATTTGTAGTCTTCGCACGAGGCCTTGGCTACGTGGTTATGATAGTTTTTCATTATGCATTCCATCATTATGAAAGGGGTTATTGATATTGCATGTTATTATTCAACTATTAGAATATCCATGTGAGTAAGTAAATAGTATTATTTTATTTTATTTTTTCCTTATTATGATGAATTTCAAGTTTAAAAATGCTTTTGTTTTATATATACATTGCCTTAAATGTTAATGTTTATTTATGAAAGCTTCCGCTATATTTTTATCCTTACAGAGCATTTGAGCTCACCCCATTCAATGTTTTAATATTTTCTAGGATGTGAATAAGTATTTTATGAATGACCTGCAGGGATTTTCAGAAGAGGATATGATTGTGGACTATGGAGACTTTGTTATTGTAGTTTTTCAATTTATGATGTAATTTAACATTTATGAATGTATCTAGATTTTCTAAGGATACTAAACTAATCGGTATTTCGAGACTTGATCTTTTTTTATCATGCCAATGTTACGGAATAACACAACGACTCTGGGTAACTGGGGTCGGAGCGTTACAGTTGGTATCAGAGGCAGTTTAGTACTAACCTTGGAAGCTATATTTAGATAAACTCTGATTAAAGCACATAGCCCAAAGATAGACATTGAGGAATAGTATAGAAGAACTTCTGAGAATATCGGTATTATAGAGATTTTGTGAGTTTTTCGAGCAATAAATCCCTATCTGGATACGAGCAGGTAGAGGTGGCTCTAGCACAGATGTACCTAGGGGTAAAACCCGAAAACCCTACATTGAACTAGACTCGAACAGGAACTGGTGCACGACAACAGGCCTTGCTGCACTCTTGGTCACGACACTCCTGGGGGATATGCTTAGGATAATTATCATTTTATTTGCAGATCATTATGAAGGGTTTATGAGTATATACTTCCACAAAGAAAACATTTATTATGATTATGGATCATATCCATAAATAGTTCAATTTATGTTAAGTGTTTTGCAAGTTTGTAAATATGTATTTTAATTCATAAACTAATCTAGTTTATGCCATTGTTTAGAAATGGTTCCTAGTGGGAGGAATAGAAATCATATCAATTCACGCACTCCATGTAGGGATTGACCTCCTATTGAAGATAATTATAGTGGACCTAGTGATACAACTGGTGCTAATCACCTTATCACCATACTGGGACAACTCACTCGGGTTATGAATAATAACTTTACTCGTATGCAGCACCCTCATCCGCAACGTGGAGGATCAATTTTAGACCGCTTCACGAGGCAAAACCCACCAAAATTTAATGGGGTTAATAATCTATTAGTATCTGAGCAATGGATAAACTCCTTTGAAAACAATATTCCACACCTTGGGGAGTAGCGAAAGGGAGAAAGTTTTCATGGAAGTTTAACGCCTCACTACAGATGTCGATCAATGGTGGTCACTGATTCAAAACACAAAGGAAGATTATTTTGTATGAAATATGGAATGGAGGGAGTTAAAAGAGATTTTCATAGAAAAATACTTCCCTCGTGACCATCGAGCAGATATGGAAAGGAAATATCTGAGTCTGAGACAAAAGAATGATGAGAATGTCGCAAAGTATGAGGCTAACTTTACAAGGTTAGCAAGGCATGCAACACATTATATACGTAACCCAAGAAGTAAGATTGATCATTTATTTGATGGGTTAAAACAATTTCTTCGTTGATCCTTACTCTCATAATCTTTCTCGTTGTACGAAGATATAGTCTCGTGTGCTATCAAGACAGAAAATGAATTCTCTAAATCATATGACAATAATTTAAAGCAAGGAAAGAAGATAACGGTGGAACAAAAGATAGAAAACGGGAAAAAGGGAAAGAAGTGTTTTCCATTATGCGATAATTGTGGGAATAATCATCCTGGTACTTGCCTAAAAGGAATGGGAGTTTGTTATAAATGTGGAGAAAAAGGTCATCAGGCTCGTGATTGCAAGGGAAAGAAAGAGGCAATCAATGTTGAATGCTAAAATTCTAGGGAAATGGGGCATTATGCAAATGAATGTCCTAAGAGACAGGAAAAATTACCTTAGAAAAGGTCATGGGATCAAGGACAATCTTATGCTATTACTACAGTTGAAGTGGAATAATTAATGTATTGGTTCTTTTGGACTCAAGGATTATATTCTGGTTATAATAATAATGTGATATATATATAAGGATTATACTGTAGTACTTGCTTTTTCATTAAGGTTTTAACATGATGAAGGAAATCATATTTTTAGTAAGTGAGAATAAGAGAGACTTTACTTTGTTTGGGGAATCTGATGTTACAATTGATTTTGGAATTTAGAGACATTTTAAAGAAAGTCTGGACAATGGTATTTTGGACAACTATATAAGTTGGAATTGATTAAGTTAAACCTTGGATAGTATTTTTTAAGGTTAAAACATTTCCGAAGATTATTTTTGGAATATTAAAATACTATATTTTTAGGAAAAGGACAAACTGCATGTCGGGGGATAACCCATCACGTCGGAAAAACCTACAAGAATCGAACCCGCAACCATAGTGCGACATACCATTATTACCTACCACTGGTCTACAGGAAGTCCCTGGTTATTACAAAAAAAATTCCTAATCTAAATGGTATGTGTTAATATTTTTAACCTTATACAATTATGATAAATAGAATATTTTTGTGTTCTATTACCTTTTATAGTGAAAGATGGATTTTTTGTAAAAATATATTAAAGAATGAAAGTCTACATGAAAAGTATGTATATTCCCTTACATTCTTAGTAAAACTCCTAAATAAATTCCTTAACATTATAAAAGGTATCTTAAAACAAAAACGTTGCCGGTTAACTTTTCCAACAGGGGATTCAATGACCGATTAACTAATCACAAGTTTGTGATTTTATGTTGGTTAACATTCTCCTAATCATGTTTTCTACAACTCTCCGTCAGACCATGATGGTTTGCTTTTCTTCCATATCCATATTTTCATAGTATCCCAGTATGGTCTATCTTGGGTGACCTTTGTACTTCTCCTTCATTCATTAAATGTTATATTCTTATTAACCCTATTTCCAATGTGGGTTTTCCACAAAGGTGTTTTCTATTTTCATCGTTTTATTTTCGAAGAACATTTACAAATTGCGAGGACGCAATTTATTGAAGGAGGGTAGAATGTAACACCCCAAGCTTTCATGATACGCTTCTCTTTAAATAATGCAACAGCATGCATTGTACGCAAGTTTGAGATTCTAACACACCGAGACCAATCAAAGTAGTAGTTATGAATAGTAATACCCACTTTTTGAAACTATATAAATTTTATATTTGAAAATGAACTTCATTTTTTATTAGGAATATCGAAATTACACTACATTGAATTTTTTGTAATTTTATGAGAACTTCCAATTTTTTATGAATAGTGAAAAATACATAAAAAAACTTTTTTTAAAAAAATATTTTATAGTGACAAATTATACAATTTAGTGGTTTTAAAGTATAATTAAAATATATTTTAATCATTTTATCCAATGGTGGTCATTATAATTAATTTAACATTGAAATTGAACATAAAAATTGTCAATCTTTTGATATATATTGTTTCTTAAAAACACACTATTTGTTGTGACGGGAGGAATTATTTATAAAATTAATTAATGAAACTTATATGTTTGTAATTTTTTTAAAATAGACATCATTTTTGAATTCGGGATATCAATTATAGCTTAGGGTGAAATTTTGGCATTGTTCTGAAAAACATCAATTCTTTATGAATAGTGAAACCACTAAGTGATAGTTAAAAACTGATTTTTCGTTTAAATGAAATGTTACCAATTCTGGGATTTGATTTTCAAAAATCCTACATACATGGTTGTCATTAGGAAGTAAAATGTGGTTCAATGGGATTAAAATAATTTTTGGGGAATAGTAACTTTTAAGATTAATCAATCACTATTAGAGGTAATCAGTGAAATTTAAGGTAAAAATGAAATTATAAAAATATGAAAATACATTTACACATGTCCTACCCCTATTGGATGAGTCATGGCCGACCACTAAAACCCATGGGTCAACTTTGGGACCCCATGGAGCCACTTCTGTAGGAAAATGACTTTAAAAACTTTTTATTTAATGTTAAAATAAAAATGTCACAAACATGACTTGTTTTACTAAAAAAATTAAAATGGAGTTATACAAGTCATATGTTTGACTATAAATATTCATTAGAAATTTAAAAATATTTCCTAAATCCTGATATTTTTTTACAATTTTTAGACATTAAATAAATTAAATTATTTATGACACCATGATGATGAAGCGATTACCTCATTAATTAATGATTTTAATAAAATGGAAGGATAATGTAAAATCTAAGAATTAAACTTGTCCAAAGTCTATTGTATTAGTAGGTTTAAAACCCTTATCACCTTATCCTCGACATATATAAGTGTGGGACCTTTAAAATCCGAAACTCATTATATAATAACGTAACATTTCATAAATTTCCACGAGTGCCCCTCCTCTCCTCTTATAAAAGGCCCCCACCTCTACCACTATATTCAAAAATTCAAGCCATTTGGAATGACCAACATCTTCCCAAATACTCTCCCAACTTCCCTCTATTACTCCTAGAAGTCTTACTTTGGGAAGAACTCTTCCCAAGGAAACCTTTGGCTCAAATAAAAAAGAGTTACCCGATTTTAAGGTA
The DNA here is from genome assembly GCA_963277665.1 of Viscum album. Classification (NCBI taxonomy): domain Eukaryota; kingdom Viridiplantae; phylum Streptophyta; class Magnoliopsida; order Santalales; family Viscaceae; genus Viscum; species Viscum album. The sequence goes on along the minus strand of CAUJRU010000415.1, from coordinate 693,307 downwards.
ATGTCTTCTCTTATGTTATGTTGTTTTATTTTTCTTCTCCAACCCCCTAAACACTTTTTATTAATTTATTTTGTAACAACAAAATTATCCTCAATATACTAGTATGTTTTTATAATAAGGATTGGAGCTACAATTACACACACCTACATCTAATGGTTAATGAACATTCTGTTTCTGTGGATGGCGAATTTCAGCCACATGAAACAATGACTGTTCAACACTCATATAACACCTACAAAGGTGTCCATTAAGATGTAACTATATTTATATATGATATATAATATGTTTATGTTTTACTTAAGATTATTTATTTTCCATTTATTGTATACCTTTATGGTGTCCATTATGGGTAAACGCAATATTCTCATTTTAGGATGTGCGGACTACCGCCACATCAATGTGATTTGAATCGTTAATTCCATATGTGGGATTTATAAAGTATGGAGTAAATGGTATTATACATTATATTATACTGGAATTATATTATACCTTTATATAATTATAATTTCATTCTATTAAATATGAAATAGAAATGAAAGTAGCATTCATTTGTACTTACGGCTTACCGTCTCCATGAACGGTACATTTCATTTCATACCTCTAAATGATATGTAATATAATAAATGAATGTATATACTGGATATATATGATATATATGATATATAAATTCTGAATATATTTATGGAGATAATGGATATTCTACCACATAAACAACTTGTAATTATAAGAGGTTTTTTGGTGACTCATGTACCAAAGATGGAAAAAATGACCGTTATTAACTTAAATGACTACATAATGTTTGTATCATTGTAATAAGTGATATAAAAGGGTTAATGAACTTGAAAAAGGTTCTTAAAAAAGTAGATATTAACTCTAGTTTATTATTTAGGAGGTTAAAGAACGGTCGAGTCATGTCGGACACAAGGTAAGGGAACTTCTTAACACAATTTCCATTCTTTGGGTTAATCTCATACTTTCAAATTATGTCATGATAATAATATTTCCTATCATGTATTTATACATTATTTATGCGTACATATATTTAATACACATAATAGATATATTTTATTTAAAAATGATATTTTTAAGGGACTTCGTCTCAATCTCCATTCATTGGGGTATATTTTGTTTTATACACAAATTTCATTTATACGGTGTATAAACCCCTTTGACATTTACATTTCTTCAAAAGGAATTTTTTTATATGAAGTGTTTTACTAAACGACAAAAAGCAATGTTTTTCTTTTCGTACATATGCAGCGACAATGACTTCTCTGCCGTAGTGACCATTATTTGAGTTTCGGCTTCCTCTACAAGCCAAAACTTTTTAAATGAAAAATAATTACCAAGTTTTAATTTTGTATTTTTTTGGTATTGAAAATGGTTTTGATAAGGTTTTTATTGTATCAATGTGTTGTATTGATATCTTGTGATTGAGTTGTGGAAATTTTATGTTTCCTTTATGCATATTTTATGTGATATGATTATGTTATGGTATATGATATGTTTATACCTGTTCATATGAGGAATGCACTGGACTTAATAAGTGACAGGTAGATCATACTATAGCTCCTCTATGCATCGGCAGGTCTCATGAGACAAACTAGTGTCCTGACATGAGGCATTGACAAAATCTTATTTTTAGTCATGGCACGAGGCATTGGCTACGTGGTTATGATAGTTTGTCATTATGCATTCCATCTTTATGAATGTGGTTATTGATATTGCATGTGATTATTAAACTAGTAGAATATCCATGTGAGTATGTAAATAGAATTATTTAATTTTATTTTTTCCATATTATTCTTAAGTTCAAGTTTAAAAAGGCTTTTGTTTTAGTTATAGATTTCCATAAATGTTAATGTTTATTTATGAAAGCTTATGCTATACTGTTATCCTTACTAAGAATTTGAGCTCACCCCTTTCAATGTTTTAATATTTTCCAGGACGTGAAGAAGTATTTTATGAATGACATGTAAGGATAGTCGGAAGAGGATATGATTGTGGAATATGGAGACTTTTTTATTGTAGTTTTTCACTTTATGATGTAATGTAACATTTATGAATGTATCTAGTGTTTCCTAGGCTACTAAACTAATCGGTATTTCGAGACTTGATCTTTTGTGATCATGCCAATGTTATGCAATAACGCATCGACACTGTGTAACTGGGGTCGAGGCATTAAATTTACTATTCAATCTGATGGTGGTCATTGAAATTTATTTCACTCTGATAATGGACATAAATTAGTGTCAATCTTTTGATATATTTTATTTCATAAAAACACGCTAATTGTTTGGACAACATGAATTAATTATTAATTTAATTAATCCAACATAAATGATTTTAATTTTTTAAAATATTCATCATCATTGAATTAAAAATATAAAATATAGATTAGGGTGAATTTTTGGTTTTTTTCAAAAAAACGTCAGTTTTTGATGAATAGTGAAACCACTAAGTGGTCGTTAAAAAATGATTTTTCATTTAAATGAAACATAACCTCTTCTGTGAATTGAAATCCAAAAATCCAACATAAATGGTTTTCATTAGTTAGTAAAATGGTGTTCCATGGGATGCAAATAATTTTTTTTGTTGAATAGTAACTTTCATGTTTTATTAATCACGATTAAAGGTAATTAGTTTAATTTATGGTAAAAATAATGTTATAATAATATGTAATTACCTGTACATATGTCATAACTTTATTGGATTATTCATATCCAACCAATAAAATCCATGGGTCAACTTGGGGACCCCATGGAACCAATTGGGTAAGAAAATGACAATAATTACTTTTTATTTAAAGATAAAATAAAAATGTCACAAACATGTAGTGTATTACTAAAATAATTTTTACAAGGTGTTATACAAGTCATATGTTTAACTATAAATATCCATTATATAGATAAAAATATTTTCTACATCGTAGTATTTTTTTATAATTTTTATAAATTCAATAAATTAATATCTTTTTGACACCTTGATGATGCATCGAATATCTAATTAATGAATGATTTAAATAAAATGATAATATAATGTAAAATATAAGATATTAACTTGTCAAAAACAAATTTTATGGGTGTATTTAGAACCCTTATCACCTTATCCTCTAAATATATCTTTGTGGGACCGTTATAATCCAAAACTCATTTTATAATAATGTAACATTTTATAACATTCCAAGAGTGCCCCTCCTCTCTCTTATAAAAGGCCCCCACCACTACCACCATACCCACAAATCTCAAGCAATTGGATCAGACAAACTCTTCACATTTCATCTCTCCACATCCCTCTCTTATTCATATAAGCCTTACCTTAGGCAGAAAGCTCTTCAAGAAAACCTTTTGGTTCAAAGCAATAGGAGTTACCTGATTTAAGGGTAATTCTTTCTCTTATGTCCTTTTGTTTTATTTTTCTTCTACAATCCCATAAACAATTTTTATTACATTATTTTGTAAAAAAACAGTATCTTAAATATACTAGGATGTTTTTATGAGAAGGATTTGAGCTACACTCACACACACCTCCATCTAATGGAAAAAGAACATAATGTTTCTACGGATGGTGAATTTCTGCCTCACGAAAGGATGATTGTTCAATATTTTTCTAACACCTTTCATGGTGGAAATTAAGATGTCACTATATTTAAATATATATATATATTATGTTTAGGTTTTTCCATATGCTTCTGTATTTTTCATTTATGGCATAACTTTATGGTTTCCATTATGGGTAAACGCGATATCTTCATTTTAGGAAGTGGTGACTGCTGCCCCCTCAAAGTGATTTGATTAGTTAATGCCATATGTGGGATGTATAAAGGATAGAGTTAATGATATTATATATGAAATTATACTGTAAATATAATATAAATTTATATAATTATGATTAAATTCCAATAAATATGAAATACAAATGAAATCAGCGTTCATGTGTACGTACAACTTATCGACTCCATGAACGGTGTGTTTCATTTTTACCTTTAAATGTTATGTAATATTATAAATGCATGAATATACTTGATATATATGATATATATGATATCTACATCATGAATATAAATCTATATATAATGGATATTTTACCACATGAACAACACGTAATTATAAGAAGTTTATTTTTGACTCAAGTACCAAAGATAAAAAACGACCGTTATTAACTTAAATAATTACATAATGTTCATAACATGGTAATAAGTGATATAAAAAGAATAATTAACTTAAAAAGGGTTCTTATGGATGTATAAATTGGCTCTAGTTTATAATTCAGGATATCAATTAACGATCGTGTCATGTCGGACACGAGGTAAGGGATCCTACCTGTCTCTTTTTTTTAAGTGTTTCTGACGCTTTCTCCGGGGCGCGCGCATCCGTCAGCGGAGGACGCGCAACTGTTGCCCTGCATTCCCGATTTCCAAAGGCGGGCGGCATCCGCTCCTTATTCAGGGACGTCTTCTCCTTGATCGAAACCGGGATGATGGGATGTCAGTTCCTCTTTCTGTGGATTCCTCCTCAAAACTCGTCACCTAGTCCGGGTCTCCCTCATATATTTAATACATTGTTCGTGAAACTCTTCCCAGTGCCATGTTTCCATGGATGCCATTTAATTACACTGCTTCTGTCAGGACATTCCAAAGGGTCCGGCCAGGGCAACAACTTTCAGTCGGGGGAGTAGTCACGTCGAGGAATCAGTAGTGTGTCTGTATGCTGGGGGAACTGGCGTGTCTATCTTTTGTCCCTTTTTATGGGGCTTCCCGAGGGCATGGAAGCCCGAGGAATCCCACATCGAGCACAGGGAATCATATGCCCAAGGCATATATCTGAGGTTTTCCCCAGCTTTCTATGTTTAACCTAGGGTATGCAGTAGGTTTAACGTCCAGCAGAGACCGTTACGCCAAGGGCGTGCCATCCAAGGTTTTCCCTAGGCATCTCATGTTTATCACGAGGTAGGTCGCATGTTTAACATCCAGTGGAGATAGGTCGGCCTGAATTTTTTTAAGAGGAGTGGAATGACATGATATCGCCGGGATATGACGGTCCGGGTGAGGATCAGGGTGGATGATTGATGGGTGGATGAAGTGTAGGGGGACTGAGATGAGACTATCACAAGGGCGACAATGATATTGGTCTTGAGCCTCGAAGAGGCCTCTTAGATATCCTCGTGGCATGGAATCAAAGTCCGCGTAGTTTAGGACGGTGCCGGTGGACCGACGTGAAGTAGGGCCTGGGTCTGATGGATGTTGTCAGCGAACCGACGTGAAGGTGGAACTTGGTCCGAAGGGTATTTCCAGCGAACCGACGTGAAGAGGGTCGGAGTAACCAATGGGTGGTGGGTTTGAACCTCTGGGAGGTTTCCTACATACCATGCCTTGACAAGAATCAAAGACCTCGTAGTTCGAGAATGATGTGTGGAATACAATTTAACGTCATGTGGGATGGGGGTGAACCGATGTGAATATGGTCGGAACGACCGTGTGGTGGGCTTGAACCTCGTGAGGCTTCCTACGTACCATTCCTTGACATGGATCAATGACCACGTAGTTCAAAGGGTGTGTCGGCGAATCGACGTGAGTGAGGACCTTGGTCCAGATTGTGTGGGGATTACACACTAGGCTACCCAGGTGGTGGTGACCTGACGTGAAGAAGGTCAGACTGACCAATAGGTGGTTTTCTTGAACCTCTGGGAAGCATCCAATGTACCATGGCTTGACATGGATCAAAGACCACGTAGTTCAGGTTGGACGCCGGAAGGCTGATGTGAATGAGGAGGACCAGGGGGTCCCAGTGGTGGTGGGCTTGGACCTCTTGGAGGCTTCCTACGTACCATTCCTTACCATGGATCAAAGTCCATGTAGTTTAGGTATGAGGTGTGGAATACAGTTTAACATCATTCGGGACATGGGTGAACCGACGTGAATGAGGTCAGAATGACCGGGTGGTGGGCTTGAACCTCGTGAGGCTTCATACGTACCATGCCTTGACATGGATCAAAGACCACATATTTCAAAGGGTGTGTTGGCGAATCGACGCGAGTGAGGACCTTGGTCTAGATGGTGTGGGGATTACACAGTAGGCTGCCCAGGTGCTGGTGACCTGACGTGAATAGGGACAGAGTGACCAACATGTGGTGGGCTTGAACCTCTGGGAGGCTTCCTACGTACCTTGCCATGACATGGATCAAAAACCACATATTTCAGGTTGGATTCCAGAATGCCGACGTGAATAAGGAGGACCATGGGGGGTCCTAGTGGTGGTGGGCTTGGACCTCATGGAGGTTTCCTACATACCATGCCTTAGCACAGATCAATTACCATGTAGTTCAAGTTGGTCACAACGACTTGCCGCTGGACCGAAATGCAGTTTAACGTCGTGTGGGACGAAGATGAACCCTGATGTGAATAAACGATGAGAGTTGGTCTTGAACCTCGTAGAGGCTTCTTACGTACCATGTCTTGACATGGATCAAAGACCCCCTAGTTCAAATGGGCTTCATCAGCGAACCAGTGTAAAGGAGAACCCAGGGGGTCAACATATGGTGGACTTGGACCTCATGAGGCTTCCTACGTACAGTGCCTTGACATTGATCAAAGAACTCGTAGTTTGGGAATGGCGGTGGGTGTCGGCGAACCGACGTAAAGAAAGGACCTTGTTCCTATGGGAGATAGGCTTGAACCTCATGAGTCTTCCTACATACCATGCCTTGACATGGATCAGAGTCCTCGTAGTTCGGGTTGATCACAACGGCTTTCCGTTGGACTGTAATGCAGTTTAATGTCATGCTGGACGAAGGTAGAACCTGACATGAAGAAATGATGGATGAGCATGAACCTCATGGAGGATTCCTATGTACCATGTCGTGACATGGATCAAAGACCTCGTAGTTCGGGAGAAAAGTGGTGTGCAGTTTAATGTCATTGCGGGACAAGGGAATACAGTTTAACGTCATGCTGGATGAGGGCATAAAGTTTAAAGTCATGCTCGACGAGGGCATACAGTTTAACGCCATGATGGATGGGGGAATACATTTTAAAGTCATGATGGATGAGGGCATACAGTTTAACGTCATGATGGACAAGGGCATACAATTTAACATCATGTTGGACGAATGCAATGCCATGGCTGATGCTTACTCTAATCCCACGTGAGTCATGCTTGGTGTGAGAAACAAGAGGCCCCAAGGACATGACGATCACATCGTGAAGGGTGCCTCCGTGAGAAGCGAAGAGTGGCTTACACGTTAGGCGGCCCATGGTGTTGGGACTTACTCCAGGATGGAGGCCCGAAGTGCTACATAGCGCGGCGGGAGAGGGATTTGGGACCAACGATGGAAGGCGCCTCATTCCCTATCGCGCCCTCCGCTAGCCTTGGCAGTGGAGAAGTGAGGAGGTACATGGGTGCTACCTTCCGCAAGAGAGGCTTGGGGATTATACCTGGGTTTTTCCCTTCTCCCATGGACATACGCTACTCCGAGAAGGAGGATATCATCCCTTGTGGAGGGGGTGACCCCGTCTCTATGGATATGAGTGGTGTAAAAAATGTCCGAGCTGGGGGGACCCTGCGTGCGTGGCACGAGGCTGGATCATAGTTTAACGTCATGTGTTGAGGAAGAGGTGCTTGGCAGTTTAACGTCTTGCATATTGGATGAGGTGGGATTACTGCACACCCCTAGGACTTACATAACCAGTACCCTATGTTCCTTGGTGGAGGGACGGTACTGGAAAGGACATGGTAAAATGGGGTTTGCGGAGCGAACCATCGATGGGTATATGTTAGCGTGGCTATGTGAAGAAGAAATAGCCATTAGAGTGCCTATGAGAAGTAGCATTAGGCGAAGAAACGCTATGGGTGGTGTTTCCCATGGGATTTTGAAATCACATCGTGAATGCCTGGAGGGTCGAACGGGAAGAGGAATTGCCAAGGAAAAGAGTATGCTTCGCGAAGTGGAGTGCCTTGACCTTATCATGGGGAAAGGGTGTGACTGGAAGGCGCTTCGCGAAGTGGAATAGTATTCACAGAGCATTGTCTCGCGAAGCAGTGGGGCCTCATGAAGCAAGGTGCTCAGAAGCAGTGTGCTTCGTGATGTACAACGACCCTGCCTTGGCATGTGGATCCCTAGTACCAGATGGGTGTTTCACGAAGCATAAATGCTCCGCGGCTACCAGGGTTCCCTTCGGAATCCACTTCCTCTCTGAATTCCCTTAGGATTCTTGAAGGGAATCCCTCTCAGAAGAGGGGCTCAAGACGAGACAGGGCGAATGCATCTCGTGAAGTAGAGGTACCTCGTAGAGCTCATAATTCCCAGGGGCGAAGGGTGCTTCGTGATTCGGGAGTTGAGAAGGTGAATGGTCGGATCAATCATCCCCTTGGGCTCAGGGGGAACCTCGTATTTATAGGCAAGGGGCGCCGCGAAATGGACCTCACGCGGCGCGAAGGGGCGGTGGTTACTTCGCGTCGGGATCGCAAACGTCAGGGCATTCACGGAGCATTACCACATCCTATGCTCTACGAAGGGCTAGCGAACGTCAAGGCATTCGCGGGGAGTTACCACCTCGTGTGCTCCACGGTGGTCGCGATGCTCGGGGGTGCTTCGCTCTATAGCTTTGCGAGGAAGTGTGCGGGGATTCTTTTCCGTCCCTTCTTTGTGTGCAATATTTTTGCGCCAAAAAATTCCCCCCTCAGACTTGGAGCTGCAGGGGGATGAAGGGTCGAGGTCGGAGGGAAAAATCACTAAAATGAATGGTCGTTCGCGATGCGGCCTTGTGAAGGGGCCCGTCGAGCTGCCGGCGGCCACGCAGTCCGGACGCTCTGCGATGCTCCACGTGGGTCGGACGTGCCATGAAGCACTAGGGTCGTCCCCTATAAATAGGGGGCTGACCTATCTTTTGTCCTCTCACGACTTTTGTCCTCTTTCACTCTCGACTTTGCGTAGCTCTGCGTTCTCCGTGTCCGCTCTCCGCGAATCGAGCTTCACGGCGAATCGTGAGTCTCCGACTACGCGACCGTGCCAAGCGAATCTCTATTTTCCAGCCTAGGCCCGACTCCGCTGCTTGGTTTTGCGTCTGAAATTCATGAGGGATCTTCGTGAGAAATCTTCGAGATCCAGCCAGAAATGTTTTCCGAGTTCCGAAACTGAAATGGACCATCGAGAGGCTGTATTGGGGGTCTTTGCTGACGCCACCCAATGGGACGATATGGATAACGGTCTGGGTCTAGGAGAGATGGTCTGAAGCAACTCAGACCATACTTCTTTGAGAGAACACCTATCAGAGGGTCAGAAGAACTTTATGCAGTGCAAGAAACTGCCCTTGTATGGATTCGGGCTGAGGGATGAAGTCTTCGTCCCTAAGGAAAGTAGGGACAAACCAACATTCTGGTTCAGGAGCACACCATGTCAGCTCCAGTGGTTGAGGGCGGCCGATGGCCATGCACGAGTGGATTTCCCACCTGTCACTGCCGACTGTCTTTACAACCATGTGAACAATATTGACGGGAAGCCACAACAACCAGAGACGTCCCCTCTTCTGTACCATACCATGATGATGGTAGCGTTGCAGGATCCAACGAAGGGGTGTTCCGATGAGTGGGACATGTGCCAGGGCGACAAATTCACCAATGACTGGGCATGGGCCTACTGGGTAAGCACCACATGTGAGGAGTTTTTGGATGATCTGAGAAGAGTGGGTTTGTATGAGGCGGCATGGTCCACCCAATTCCACATTTACCAACCTAAACAGCTGATGTCGGAGCTGCTGAACAGATGGTCATCTAGAACCAATACATTTCACCTGCACCATGGGGAGGTGGGCATTAGCATGTGGGATGTCCACCAGATTTCGGGGGTTCCGATCTTGGGGGCCATGTATGATGAGTTCCACCCCGTCATGAGTGCGTCGGAGGACACAGATCAGATGCCACGACTAGCGTCGACGCTGATGGTACAGGTCCATGGAGAGGACAAGGAAGTTGTGAGGGATGTCCACTTTAAGAAGTGGTTCTAGTGGTTCCTGAACATCCCGTAGAATCGAGAGTTTCCTCCGAGGCCTCAAACTTTTCCAAAGGCGGCTCAATGGGGAAAGGAGCACTCGTACTGGCGGGTCTTGGAGGACAGCCAATGGAATACATGGGGTTTCAGTGTCAACACTGAACAACAACCGATAGTCAGGCTGGCGGTCTTCATCGCGGCCATTATCTGCAGTTGGATTTAACAGGTGAGGGATACGAGCATGGGGGTGCTACCCAACTCGTTTGTCATGGAATCGGTGTTGGCCATGGGGAAACCGGTCAATCTGGGGATTCCAATGCTCTCCAAGCTGTACAGGATGTTGCGGCACGTTAGCAAGGGAAAGAAGCCGCCAAGGATATGCAGGCCTTTCCACCTTCTGTATGGGTGGATTGCGGCGCACATCAGGGGGATTTATGAGTATCCAAACCCTATCTTGCCACCGGGATCAAACTTCCGCCCCTCCATTCGGAATGCAGCTGGGGGCATCCCTTTCAAACTAATTATGCCGATGGTGCAGAACTGGGTGTGGAGGATGGATATGTTTAACTTCCACCCATTTCCATTGCCGACAGGGATACTCCCTGACGACGGGCAGGGGACGGAAGAGCACCGAGCTTCTATCCTAGCCTTTCGAGGCTGAGTTATCGTGGCACAAGGGGATTGTGAGCCGCTCTATGAACCGCACATCCCCGCATCACATTGCGAGGCAGTTTCAGTGCCTCCAACGGCTGACCCCACAGGTCTACTGGGAGGTGCGTCATGAAGAGCACCCATGTGTGATGAGGCAGTTGTGGATCATGTTCACACGGGAATATGGGAAGATGCGAATTTTATTGCCTCCATCCACCACCGCATTCAGACTGGTGAGGGGGTATTCCATTAGCTAGGAGGATTCTTATCCGAGGGAGATGCTGAGGCAACCAACTATTCGAGTCAGTGACGGCAGGCATCCTCTATCCCGAGGTCGGGGTTGAAGGGCAGCAAGGGCCTCTCACGGTGGCGGGGCCGCCGTGGTGGCGAGACCTGTGCCGGCCGAGGGTGTCGCAGAAGCGGCGGATCCTGTGATTCCAGAAGAGTAGGTCCATCCGGAGGGGTGGCCACTGAGGGGATTTCATAGGATATCCACCCAGGATCTGGGGAAGTGGATGCGTCATATCGACATGGAAGAGGATGCGGTCTTCCCAGAGGGCTGGGACATTTGGGATGTCAACAAGCAATTCCTCATACCACCCGATATATGGGTGCCCTTGAATTGCCTTGGGATGGAGTTACCGGGAATAGGCCCAGTTTGGGATGGTTTCACGGTGTCTCCGGCCGAGGCGGAGTGATACTTGAATGAGTTGGATGAATACGTCCACTCTAGTGGTGTCCCACACCCACTGAAAGACCAGGTGAGGGTACTGCTGGATTGGATGGTCCCCCCACAGCTGTCATCCGCCGACCTGTGGGAGCACTTACCCCTATTAGAAGAATCATAGGACTCCTCTGGAGAGGATGAGGCTGGTGTAAGGAGCCCGTTATAGGAGGGAGATGACGGAGACCAAGACTCAGATTCTGATGATTTCGTAGAGGCTCTCGAGGTAGCATCCGAACGTCTTTCCTTACGGTATGTTCTCGGGCCATCACGGATTTCTCGCCGATGTTTGAACCATGTATGAGGAACTTGTATGCAGTCCTGGCTCCCGCCCCTTGGAGGGTGACGATGTAGGACCTTCAGAACCCGTGCCTACGGCTGCGTCCAGTTCTCCGTCTGGTGGGGCCGGAGCACCCGAGGTGGCTCCTCAAGAATCTCTATTCCTTCCAACAGTTTACGGAGGGCCACACCTCGGGGTCCCTTCAGCATCGACTCAAAATCATCACCAGGAGATCGATCTCTGTAAGTTTCCCCTAATGGATTTAATGTTGTCACATGTAGATTGTGCCAACTAATGTTTGTGTCTCACTCTGTCGTACAGTTCTTCGACTGGCGTGGGTTGTTGTGGCAAGGATGGTTAGGATGTCTGGTGGTATCTCTCCTAGGGGCATGCTGCTGATTGTAGAGATAGTTCCCCCATCTCCCCGAGCTGCTACAAACACTACCACCAGCGGGGCCACCAGTAGGGTCATGCCTGAGGTTATTGAAGTGGAGTCTGATGAAGAGGATAAATTGGTCGACCCAAGTCCCTCACGCCTACATCGGCACCAGATGTCATACCAAATTTATCAATAGATGCAGATCCTTCCAAGGACATCCTGTGGGTGTATCCCGTGTACAAGCCTTCCAATCGCGCAGACTGGGACGAAATGGCCTCCGACGAGGAGGATAACATCATAGTCTGCTACCGATCGTGGAACCTGATCACACACTTCATCAAGGACACCCCCCAAACTCTATGGCTAAGTGAAATGGATAGAATTCGCTCGTGGCTATGAGAACTGTGCGCTGGGGGAGTGGATGCCCAACTTCCTCATGCGCTCATCCGAGATCTCATGGCCGAGCAGATCCGGGAGTATGATCGCGGGCTCAGCGTGGGTTGGCAGAAGAGGAATTTGACCAACATCAAGAAGCTCTAGGAGGATGAATGAGAGGTCCAAAAGATGCAGACCAAGGAATATGAGCACTCATCCTCTCTTAATGCACAATCTGAGATCATCTCACAGCCCCGCCGCTGCTGAGGAGGAGCGGGAGTTGAGTCGGAGATAGCAAGTCTTGGACGCCACAAGCCTAAGTGTGGAAGAGCTGCAACGTTCTTTTGACAGGGTCAACCCGTCCATGAGGGGAGTCGACCCCCGGGTATTGTAACAAATTACAAACCATTTAATGGTACATTCGCACATCAAATGTTTTCTTGAATACCATATCATGCACGATTTCCACAGTTTGCATCAGTTCATTACATCCCTATAATGTTGGTGGGATGTTCGGTGACAACTCCCCAAGCTCACGTGGGTCAAGCCCGATCCGAGAAATAGGAGATAGTTGTCTCATCGTCCCTCCCAACATGGGAGTTGAAAACAAGTTTTGGGAATCCGGGGTTTGGATAACCAGTTCGTATTTCTGGAAGGTGGGAGAAGCCTGGCCGAAGAAGAAGGTTCTTAGAACAGCCGAATTATGGTTTATTTAGCATGCTCTTATGAACGAATGGTGCAATTCCAGGAGCGCTGAAATTGCTCTGAACAGATGGAAATGGGAATTATTGATCACAATACCCAAGATTCATAACACTGCAGGGATGGCATGACAATAAAAGAAAATCGTTAACTGTGGAGGAGAAATGATATCCTTACTACGTTAGCCTGAAATGGGGACAACAAAAGAGGGTCGACTGTTGACCATGTTCAAAACACATGACCATGTCACAAATGTCGTCAGTCAATCCTTCAGGATGTTGGCACAAGATAGTAGGCGGAACCTAGGTCAAGCATCCATACTGTTAGGGGGTCCATCCAAACATGACCAGTCATCTGGGACGTTGGCCTAAGACGTTAGGTGAGCCGATGCGGCATGAGACCAGGCTGTTAGGGGGTCTCTTCAGACATGAAATGGTAAGCGGAGCCGAATAAGGGGCACACAAAGCATGGAATATGGAGTGATGGTTTGTCCAAAAAGAGTCCAACACTTATGTAATTACACCACCATGATGGGAGTATGCTAGATGGGCGCATTGGTTTGATCATGGATCATTCCTTCTTTGGGACAGGGCCTCTCTAGCGAGGGGTCCAACTAGGGGGCCGGAAAGGGGAAGGACGGGATTAATGATTTCTATGGTCTGGACCCTAGGAAAAATACCAGGGTGTCTCTACGTATCCCATGGGGATGGGAATCAAGCCTCATGTAGTTATCTAGATGCATTTTAACGTCTTGCAGGATGATGAGAAATGACTATATGCTGGACCACATGAAAAATACCAGTGTGTCTCTACATATCCAAAGAGGATGGGAATCAAGCCTTATGTAGTTTTAGAGAAGAGGCTGTGGTGCATCCTATGATTATCACGGGGCATCCTGAACTTGTTCAGGGTAGAACCACAGTTTAGTGTCATGCGTTGAAGACGTATGGACTCCTGTAGTTTAAGGTCATATGATAGGACATGGAATGAAAGGGAATATCACAGGGAGCATGTGGTGTGGTAGATATGAAACTGACGTGAATGAGGACTTGGAGTCCAAATCACACCACGTACCACCAGAAGAAACTATTTAGGTCGAGGGTCCAAGAGTGAGGATTTGGGTGGGACTTAAACAGAGTGGTCGGGCGTTCCTACGTACCCCATGAGGATGGGAATCAATCCATATGTAGTTCCAGAGGAGAACGGATAGGAAAATTCATATGGGCTGGACCTTAGGAAAAATAACAGGGTGTCTCTACGTATCCAATGAGGATTGGAATCAAGCCATACATAGTTCTGGAAGCGTAGTTTAACATCATGCAGGACGATGAGAATCTTGTCTGTGTTGGTACACATCCTTCCAAAACTACTAAGACGACGTGGGTCATGCTCGGTGTGGGAAACAAGAAGTAGTGGTGGGACATTCCTGAAACAGAAAAAAGGGCAGGTTAGGGTGAGGGGACGCTCGGTGAATACCGACCCCATGATACTAACATGCCCATTTGGTGCACTTAGATGTGTGAAGAGAAATATCTGAATATGTTGGAATTCCACTTGAACATTAGGAAGTGGAAATGTGTTAATCGTGACGCTCAAGATTTGGATCATAATGACAGAGGCATGAAGATAAGGGATAACTGTTAACTGTGGCGGAAACGCAGCATCCTTATCGCGTTATCCTATAATGGGGATAGAAAAATTATGGTTGACCGTTGACCATGTTCGTAACACGGGACTAGGTCAGAAATATTGTCAGAGATCCTTTGGGACATTGGCCCGAAACGATTGGAGGGCCCTTAGGTTCAGCTTCCATGGAGATCCATTAAGCCCAGTATCCATGTATTTTGAGGGTCCTTTTGGATGTGGAAGAGGATGAGGATCCAAATAGCGAGATCACGAAGCTTGGTCATGGGACGAGGGGAATGTCTCCATGAAAATTCCACACATCGGGCTCTTTGTCAAAACACATCTGAATATGACAACGAGATGTATTAGATAGAGTGGGAAGAGTCCTTTCCAACAGGGAGATATTAGTTTAGGGTCATAGAATTTGGACCATGAATGGGTATGGGGGGTAGGGGACACATGGATAGGAGGTTAAAAAACCCGACGTGAATGAGGACCTAAGCCCTACATACCATGTGTTCTCTGGGGAAATTCCCGAGTCGAGGGACCGAACATGAAAGTTAGGTTGGGCCTGCGGGGAAGTTCCCGGTCACACCAACGTATCTCATGAGTTTGAGAATCAATCCATACGTAGTTCTCAATGGTGGCACGGTAAGGTACCAGTTCCATAGGAAAAGGGGAAGTGCGGGCATGGCCCTTGCACCAAAAGAAGCGGAATTTGATAAATCTTGTTTTTCCTTTAAGGTGAGTGGTTTTTTTTGAAGTGACGGGCCTAGGGTAGCAGGCCCTGGTGTCCCCACAAGAATCAAGTCATGATAGGCGTTGAAAAATGGCATGGCACGTGACCAATACCCAACGTGATGTCCTCTACAACGAGGTTGTCACAATTCAGTGCCGTTTTATGTCGTGAGGCCAGGATGATAATGTCACAGTTTAGGGTCGTGTGATAGAACCAAGAATGAATTTTAATTTCATGCAGCGCAGACGTAGTAGAGACGTTGCTAGGAAGGGAATGTGTATGCTGTCATGCGACACAACTGATGTGAATGAGGACGTATCCCACACCACGCCATGCAATCTCGTAGTCTGGGTCCCGGAGGTAGGACGCTGAACTCAAGATGGACCTGAAGACAGGTGTTCTGGGCGTTCCTATGTATCCCATTAGGATGGGAATCGAGCTAAGAGGATCGTAGTTTATGGCCATAGAGCTCGGACCATGGATGGTGTCAATGTCCCGAGTATGTGCAGACGTCAACCTGGTTCCTAAGCCCACGTGAGTTAAACTCGGTGTGGGAAACAAGGGGGGGGATCCTTATCACAATACTTAGGGAATCCATCAAAGGGGAGTCGGTAGAGTGCCCCAAAGGACACCTTTAATGAGACTTTGTCCCCATAACGTGAAGATGCGCACTGAGGAGTAATACTAAGAGCTTCGAAACTCTACTTAGACAAGATGAAGTGAAGAAGGATGTGAATCGTGTACCCGACACTTTAGGCTTAATGGGGATTTGGCATGGTGATGGAGGATAACTATTGGCCATGGCGGAAAACAGTATCCATATCGCGTTAGCATGAAGTGGGAACAACAAATGAGCATCGACCACTGACCGTATTCCCAACGCGGAATTTTATTGATTTGTTGTCCAAAACCATCAGGGGCGTTGGCCCGTAACGGTAGGAGATCCCTTGGGAGTAGTATCCAGGCCGTTCATGGGGGTCCCTCTAGGTGTGGAAGATGACAGAAGCCCTGACGAAGGGATACAAAAATCCTGGAAGACGGGTGTGGACGTGTCTGAGTAAAGTCTGGCCTTCCAGGTAATAAACAGGAGTACCCTTAGGCACATTGGTGAACTTTCGAAAAGGGTTGACGAAACAACTCAAGAATGAGAGGCGCATGGAATGGTTATTACAAGACCGATGTGAATGAGGACATAATCTCATACCACGCCATATAATCCCCTCGTGGAGGAAGGGTAAACCAAGGGGCCTTGGTGGGAGGAAGATTCCTGAGAGATGTGGCTGGACCTGAAGCCTAGACATTCAGGTGATCCAACGTATCCCATGAGGATGGGAATCAAGAAACATGTAGTTCTATAGATGCAATTCAACGTCATGCGAGACGAGGAGGGGAGTAATATATCCCCAAACAGGGGAGGTGAATGGTACTTCAAATAAACCAACTTGAATGAGGACGTAATCCAAAACCACACCATACACTCTCATAAGAGTGGACCTAGGTCAGGGGCCTGAAAAGGCCAAGGGGCCTGATTGTTAGGCATTGTTCAGGAAGTCCTGACCTTCATGTAGTTTAACATCTTGCGGAAAGGACGAGGGCCAGGGGCCCAAGGAGGCCATGGGGCCTGAGGTTGGGCATTGTTCAGGAAGGCCTCACCTACATACAGTTTAACTTCATGCTGTAGGGACGAGGGCCAGGGGCCTAAGGAGGCCAAGGGGCCTGTGGTTGGGCATTGGTCAGGAAGGCCTGACCTGCTTGCAGTTTAACGTCTTCTGGTAAGGATGAGGGCCAGAGGCCTAAGGAGGCCAAGGGGCCAGAGGTTGGGCATTGGTCAAGAAGGCCTGACCTGCTTGCAGTTTAATGTCTTGTGGAAGTGATGAGGAAAGAGATAACTATATCTCATTCGGGGAGGTGTACGGAACGACGAGTAACTCGGTGTGAAAGATGACGTAATCCTACACCATGCCATATGTCTTGACCCAAGGGGAAGATTTTGGCTCTTGTGCTGGGCCAACAGACAAAATGTTCGGGCGTTCCTACGTATCCTATTAGGATGGGAATAAACCCATACGTAGTTCTTGACGGCCATGCAGTTTAACATCATGTTGGACAAATGATGCATCGCATTTGGGGATATGTATGGTACGATAAGTAATCTAACGTGAATAAGGACTTAGTCCCATGCCACACCGTACAATCCTATAAGAGAACCTGAGTCGACGAAATCCATGGGGCTTGAGGTCGAGACGTGGTCAGGCTTGCAGTTTAACGTCTTGCAGTAAGGACGGGGCCCGTGGGCCCAAAGAGGCCAAGGGGCCTGAGGATGAGCCTCGGTCAGGAAGGCCTGACTCGAATGATGTTTAACATCTTTCAGTAAGGACGGGGGCCGTGGGCCCGATGAGGCCAAGGGGCCTGAGGCTGAGCCTCAGTTTGGAAGGCCTGACTGGATTGCAGTTTAACGTCTTTCAGTGAGGACAGGGGGGAGATCATAGTTTATGGTCATAAAGATCAGTCCATTTTGCAGTTTATCATCTTGTAGGACGAAGATGTAGTTTATGGTCGTGCAAGACCCTTTTTCCCTAGTCAAAGTATCGCTTGAGTAACTTGGCGTTGGTGGGATGGGTTATGCACATACCATTCGAGGTTTCCAAGGAGTATTCTCTATTCAGGAAAACCTTGTGGATGACGTAGGTTCCTTCCCATTTAGGATCTATCTTGGGTGGTTTTTTACCAGGGATCATTGGTGCTTGAAGGGCCAAAACCGGATCGCCCTGCAGAAAAGAGTGAAGGGGAACCTTCTTGTTGAAGGCCCTTGCTATCTTATTCTGATGTCTTTCCAAATTATGCAGAGCACAGAGCCTGTTCTCGTCCTGTGCTTCCAATTCATCTAGAAGGATTTCGGCCACCACATCTGGCGCTGGCAGGTCATAGACTACAGTGCGTAATGATGGTAGCTGGATCACAATGGGTAGGATGGCCTCAGCCCCATACACCAGGGAATATGGGGTCACCTGGGTGGAATTGCGGATCATCGTCTGATAAGCCCAGAGGGCATCAGGGAGCTTGTCTGATCAACTTTTCTTCTTCTGACTAACCATTTTCTACAGAATGTTAGAGAGGGTTTATTTGAACACATCTATCTACTCGTTTTCCTGTACATGATAGTGGGAGGTATGGATCGAAAGGATATTATACTTAGTGTACAATTTTTTCAGCTCAGCATATTGGAAGATGGTGCCATTATCGGTGAGGACATCGTGAGGGACCCCAATCCGGTGAATGATATTGGAGCTCACAAAGTCGAAGATGGAACGGGATTTGACCTATTTAAGTGGAACTACCTCTTCCCACTTGTAAAAAAATTCTGTAGGAGTTAGGATTAACCTACACTCGAGAGCTGTCGCTGGTGGATATGGACCCACTACATCATGTCCCCACACCACAAATGGCCAAGAGTACCTGGTGGAGTTGAGGGGTTCTGACGGCCGATGAAGTAAGTTGGCATGAACATGGCATGCATGGCATCTCTTGGAAAACTCAATACAATCATGGATCATAGAGGGCCAGAAGTACCCCAACCTCCGGATTTGATGGGACATCTTTGGCCCAGCTTGATGGGCACCACAGGAACCGGCGTGGATCTCTGGCATAACCTGAGAAATCTTGACTCCTTGAATGCAACAGAGGAGAACGCCATCGAAGCTCTGCTTATAGAGGGTCTGCACAAGACTGGGGCCACTCTGGATGTTAAATTGCAGCACGCGACATCGGACTCGCTTGCACTCGACCTGGTCGTCTAGGAGGCAAACATTTTGGAGATACTCAACAAAAGGTTCCCTCCAGACAGGAGTGGCTTCAACCATTATGTCTGACGAACCTAGGGCACCTGACATAGAGGGCCCGGCGGTGAGATGACTTACCCGTAGGTCGTCATTGTCCTCTTGGGTGACGCGGGAAATGAATCTCCGGTGTGCCACAGGTATGATCAAATCATCTTTCTCGGGTTTCGCGAGCAGCACAGCTAAGCCGGCCAAAGCGTCTGCTCGACCGTTCTGTGACTGAGGGACATGTGTGACCTCTGACAAAGAATAGAACTGGGCCATTAGGCGGAGGGTGCACTCCAGTAATGGCACAAGCTCTGGCTTCCTAACGACATAATCACCATTGACCTGCTTCATTACTAGCTCAGAATCTCCTTTCACATATAGATGGGGCACGTCGATCTCAAGGGACAACTTGAGGTCGGTGATGAGAGCCTAGTACTCTGCCTCATTGTTGGTGCGGCCTTCTAACAACAGGAACGAGTCTGGTAAGATGGATTGTGCTGGGGTGATGAAGACGATACCCATGACTACTCTTTTGAGCTTAGGATCGTCGAGCCTCCTACTGGTGGGGCTCTGGGAGTCACCGTTGAAGTGCATTTTCCAACATTAGATGGTACGACCGACATAGAGGATCGTCTCATTAGGAAAATACAGGTCCAAGGATTGATCATCGGAGGTTGGATGGGCAGCTAAAAAGTCTGCCAACACATGTCCCTTAATGGCCATCTAAGGTATGAACCTGATATCAAATTGCTGGAGAATCACCGCCCACCGTGATTGTCGGCCAGTCAACATGGGATGGTTCAGGATGTACTTTAGTGGGATTACCCAAGAGACCAATTGCACCTCATGGTGCTGCAGGTAATGTTGCAACTTATTTACGGCCAAAACGAGCGTAAGGCAGCCCTTTTCGATAGGGGAGTATCTGATCTTCATATCGAGAAGCATGCGGCTGAGATAGTAGAGATTGTTCTCCATACCCTCGTTATTCTTCTGGGCGAGTAGTGCACTGAGGGATCATTCCAGGGCGGTCACGTAAACGACCAGCAGCTTCCCGGAGACGGGTGGCATCAAAACCGGAGGATGGAGCAGGTACTGCCTGATTTCTTCAATTTCAGTCTGACACTCTTCATCCCATTCGTAGGCGGCACCCTTCTTCATGATCCGGGAAAAGGGCTTACACTTTCCGGCCAGATTCACGATGAATCGGCGTATATAGGCTATGTGGCCTTGGAGACCTAGAATTTCCTGAATATTGATCGGGGAGTCATTTGGCAGATTGCCTTGATCTTCTCTAGGTCGATCTCAATGACCTGATATCTAACAGAAAATCCAAGATAGATTCCATAGGTGACCCCGAAGGAACACTTTAACGGGTTCATCATCAGGTGGCTGGAACGGAGTATACAGAACTCTTTCTCAAGGTCTTTGAGATGGTCCTGGTGCTGGTGCGATTTGACCACCAGGTCATCCACGTATCATTCCACCAGCATCCCAAGAATCGGCCTGAAAATGCGATGCATGGCCCTCTAATAAGTGTCACCTTCATTTTTCAGGCCGAAGGGAACAACCTGGTAACAAAAGGTACCTTGGGGAGCCCTAAAGGAAGTTGACTCCTCGTCCTCGAGAGCCATCCCGATCTAGTTGTACCCGGATTACCCATCCATGAATGAGAGGGCTTGGAATCCTGCCGTATCATCAATTAATAACTAGGTCACCGGGTGGGGAAAGTCATCCTTTTGGCAGTGGCGATTGAGGTCGCGGATGTCGATGCAGACCCTGATCTGCCCATTCTTCTTCCTGACTGGCACAATGTTGGCAAGCCACTTGGGGTACTGGACTTCCTTGATGATGTTAGCTTTGATAAGCTTGTCAACTTTTCCTCAACCATTGCACCGTGAGAATGGTGCATCTTTCTAGGGGGCTGCTTAAACCCGCGATGGTTTGGGGGGAGGCCCAGGCGGTGAAAAACTGCCTGGGGATCTAGTCCTCGCATCTCATTGTAACTCCATGAAAAAACATCACGGTGTTGTTTGAGAATGTCTACATACCTCTTCTGCTCCTCGTGGGACATGGATGCACTGATCAATGTGGGTCTCAGATCTGCCTCACTACCAAGGTTCACCTGTACCAGTTCATCAACCGTGGAAGAGACGCCTTCCTCAAAGGCGGGGTGAGCATCCTCCAGATCTTCCTCTCCATTTGTGGAGGGGTTTCCCGCAATGAAGGCTTCTTCTGGGCTATCAAACCCTGACGGGCAGCTGGTGCCGTCTTGAGAAGTAGTGGTCATCATATTAGAAGACCCACTGACCACTGAGACAATAGCAATGAAGGCAGTTGATCCTATCCCATCTGGCCTTCGGCCCAAGGGGCCACGTTTAATGACATAGTAGCAGTGGTGACGCGTCGGCCTGAGTCGGTTTATTCCAGCCCGACGGAAGAGACATGTATGAAATACTGCCATTATCATATGCTTTGCATTCCGGTACCGCACAGGGGTAAGAGGCTCCGAGATCACCTGAGCCTGGTTGGTGTAGAAGTATGAGGTGATCTTTCGTCGTCGCTTGGACATGGGAACACGCCTTCCTTGTGTACTTGAAACAACAAAACACTGCCCCATGTCCGGGGTCATGGCCTTCAATCGATTGATCTGTAAGATGTAGGCGTCATCTAGACCTGCCCATGGATCACTTGCGACCATGGCTGGTTCATCCTCACATACTAGGATTTGTTTATCCTTGATCTTTTATTAATCGACATCCTGATAGAAGGCTTCACAAGAGGCGAAAGGAGACACATCTCCTTGGATCACGCCTACTCGACCATTGAGGGTGTATTTGAGGCATTACTGATACGACGAAGGGAGCGCTGCGTGCAGATGGAACCATGGCCTGCCCATCAATTCATTGTATGCGGTGTCCTGAGAGACAACTATGAACTCAATGATGGCAATTAGGCCGCCGAACTGGGTCTTCAAGTAGATCTTTCCGACTGGGGATTGCCCGGTCCTGTCGTATCCCTGGATTCTGAGGTCAAAGGGCGTCAAATCATCTTTAGATAGACCCATCTTTCGTAGTGTCCGATTCGGGATAAGGATGATCCCGGAACCTTTGTCAACGAGGCAGCTGCAGACTTCCATGCCATTGAAGTGACCAGTGATGTAAAGTGGGTGAATATGACCTTGTATGGGAGGGTCTTCATATTCACCAGAAAATGAGATAACTACCTGGCATGCGGTGTTCTCAATAGCCTCAATGTGAAACGCTTCCACAACTGCTCGCTCCGTCTCAAACTGAAGGGGTCTCTTTATGGCCTCGGAAAGTGCATAGAGCATTTTAGACGATAGGCGAAGGGCCTCAAGGATAGAAAGCCTTGTTGGAATTCCAGGCAGCTGCTTCATGACATCATACTTTTGCGACTGGAGTGAGCCACTGCTTATAGGAGGTCGTTCTGAAGTTGGAGGGGTAGCGGGTCCTGTCGGTTGAATCAGCAGTTGGATAGTGTTGGGTACATCCTGATGCCTACTAGATGAAGCCTGGAAAGTAGTCACCAGGTTAGGATCAGACAGTAGATATTGGCCTTTATCCAGGTAATACTGACTATGATATAGATGAGGCAGCTCTGCCTGATCTAATAGCACAAACGGTGGTGGTGGTAGAACTGAGGGCATCAGATGAGGTTGCACATACAGAGATCTGTGTTGAGCCTACTATCTGGACTCAGTAGCATATACAGCCTGGCTGAAAGTGCCTGCTGACGTGCCTCGACGACCGGTGTGGTTGTGGTTCTGCTGGCATTGACATCGACTAGGGTCTTTGGGGAGGCTCTCATGGAGTTCCCCTTCGTCGGGATTTATATAGGTCTTTACCATCTCCACGGTGTTAACCGAAGCGTACCCCTGGCTATCGATCGACAATTCATCCACCACCGGGCAGATTTTGGGAGGAATCCCCATTTCAGGCGGCTTAAAGTCGCCAAGAGTGCGGGATGACGATGGCAGTGGTGGAGCGCGTTGCTTTTTCTAACTTCGTCGCTGCTTACCCTTTAGGGAAGAGGTCTGTTGTGAAGACGATGCAGACGTACTAGCTACTTCCCCTGAAGGATCCGGCTGATTCAGGCGTGCCCGAATGATACCATGGGCACGAGAGATGGTTTTTCGAGCCATACAGTCGTCTTATTTCTAGGACCCATGGCTGGGAACCTGCTGCCACTCACCTTCGCTGTCGCTACCGATCTATGACCCTACAAAGACACCCGCTACTTGTGTTGGTGTCGGGCCCAACCTGACTATGTTGTTGTCGACCTGGTCTTGAAGCTAGTCTGTAAACACATACAATTGCTTGAGAGTGTTCCCCAAAATCCAATGATAAGGGTAGTAGTTGTGGTGATCAGTGAGGTTCTCCTCTTTCGGCCTTTTTCACTCGGGTTGGCGCACAATCCCTTGCTCTAGAGAACTTCAGAAGTAGCCAGGGACCTACTTTTCATTGAATGAATAGGTCTGGTGCCTTCTTTCCGGATAGGGGGCCCTGGGGGCCTATCCCTGGTGATGGGCCAGAGGGGCCTGCCGAGGAGGCGGTGCCTGATTGTCTCTCCTAGGTGGTGGTGGCGCATTGAGTGGGGGAACCTGTCGATTCTGAGGCGGTTACTGCTGGGTAGGATCCTATGCTTGAGGTGGATTTCCTATGAGGGGTTGTGGAGATGGTGCCACCGGCAGTAATTCCAACTACCTGGGGGTTTCTATTTGGGCCACCTCGACGGGTTCGGTTCTGGAAGCCCTCCTGGCTAGGATCATAGGGGGCAGCAAATGTGCCTCACTATCCTGTTGCAGAGCCTCCTCGAGGCGCTGAGCCTTATCTGAGAAGTCCTGGAACCCTCCAGGGTAGTTCTGGGTGATCAGGGAAGGAACCAGCTCTGTTTTAATGTTCCCTACACACAGCGTTAGTAATTTCTCCTGAGTAAGGGGCATGTCGAGGTAGTATCTAAGTCCATTCCATCGAGCGATGAAGTCCGCGACTCGCTAATCGGGCCTCTGTTTGAATTTGAAGAGGTCCGCGATGCTGGTATTTCGCGTGGTGGAGCTGAATTGGTATAGGAACTACCAGCGGAGATCCTCCCAGCTGGTCACTAATCCGATAGGGAGCTGGTTGTACCTGACGAATGGTGGGCCCTCCAATGTTTTTACGAAACATCGGTGCTTAGCGGCTTCTTGCTGTGCCGGAGTCCCCATTATAGCGCCACAACTGGAAGAAAAGTGGGCCAAGTGCTACGGTGGGTCCCCTATCCCGTGGAAGGGCGAGAATGTGGGGTTCCCAAAACCCGGGGGTGTAGGCATATCATCCACCCAGGTGGGATATGGCTTGTCATCTGTTGGGACCTCCACCTGCTGCATTTCCAACGCTTCGAGGCGGGCGATGATTGCCTCTATAAGATCATCCAGTTGGGGGTCCATGTCTTGATAAGGATCCCTAATAACAAGTGCATTTCCATGTTCATCGACATAGTATATGGCTTCAGCAGCTCGTGGAGCAACTGGCGGAATGGCCTGCGGGGCGGCTGGGGGAACCCGGGCTAGATTCCTCAGATTGCCCCATTGTTCATGAGGGTTTGACGAGTTGTATCGTTCCCTCTTGCTGTATGTTCTATATTTTTCCCTATATACGGAAGTATCATAATCATGGTTGCCCGGAGGCATCTCACCGGGGGGGATTGTTCCTGCCCCTGCTGCCCCGGCTTGGGATTACCATCGTCGGGTCGCCGCTCTGCAGCATGCTCGACCAAGAGTTCGTCAACCAGCCTCTTCTGCTCAGCAAGCTGCTGGCGTAACGCGTCCTTCTAAGGATCTTCTTCTGTCTTCTATACAGAGGTGGACTAGTTATAGTATTTGGCAGTTCCGATGTGCTCCTTACCCTTACCAGCGTTTCGACTGAGTACGAGTGACTCGGTGGGTACAGGGAGGCCTAGAATGTTCCTCTGCTGATAGGTAACCCTCCCTGATGGGTCCAGTAATGGTGGTACGCCCTCAGGGGGAAAGTCTCCATCGAGAAATTCAAGCTCGTCTTCCTTGTCCACTATGTTAGCCATGTGGACCGCGACTCCTCTCGAGGGCATGTCCTCAATGTCACTTAACGAATCGGGCTGCCATCAGATAGGGCTGAAGAGTAGAGCGGCATAGTGTCCCCAACCACAGACTTGCACATGAGGGGTAGCTTCCCTGATGACGCTGCGGAGTACATTGAAACTCTGAACACATTTCTGTTGGAGGGTGCTCTGACGGCCTAGTGACTCAGGGTGTTGGGCCACAGGGACTGCAGCCAAATTGATCATGTGGCATTGCTCGCCGATTTCTTCAAAGTGCTCTCAACTCCTAGGGTATGTCACCCACTCATAATGATGGAAAAAGTGTTTCGACCATAGGGTTCAAAAAGATCACCCCACATCCTCTGGGGTAAGGGAAATTGGTGCTCGAAAGTTCGGTGCTAACGTCGGCCATAACTTCTCCGGGAAGTGATCTGTTGTGAGAATCCTCCAGAAGCTCCTGGGTTCGGACTCGGGGTCTGTCCTTTTATTTCCCCACTCATCAACCGGGGGCGGCTGAGGGACCGGTAGCGGTACTGAGGTGGACAGCTTGGAGAGTAAACATGGCGGCGGAGAATATGACGAATGAGCTGACTAGCCGCCGAATACTGGGCCATCCTCTGAAGAGTGAGGTCACCTGACCATAATATCACGATACGATAGGCTGATAGCCATAGCTTCTGGCGTAGGAGTTGCGGCCACCGTCGATGGGTTACGTCGTTGCTCCACCATCATTGGTCCCCAAAACAGCTCCCCGTGATCTCTGGTATAGGTAGAAGGCACTTCTGGTGACGATGGCGGTGATTGCATAGTCGGGACCTACGAAATTTCCACAATTTATTCCTCCTAGATGTACCTGTAGAGGGAGGCGGGAATCTGGTAGACCTCGCATTCAGGGAGAATGAGGCTAACACATATGATCCCTGCCCCAGTCTTTGACACAGAGGATCAGGGGAAAGGTTCCATCGCTGAGTCGCATTCCGCTTCAGAGTCCGAGAAATGGGCAGGATTGATATCCACCCGGGCCTTCCCAAGACTCTTCTTGTGGCATCGACGACCCGCTCTCCCGCCCCGAGATGGATTTTCGGGACAAGGTTGATCCTCAAAAAGTGATCTCGGGATGGTGCTTACGCCATGGAGGAGAGGGCTCCCGCTTGAGATAACAGGAGTGCGAGGGTCCCCAGGGAAAATGTCAAATGGTACATGTGCAGGGCCTCCATGGACAGTACCCACTTGTGCGGAGCAAGGCTGAGCTTCACTCCTCGAGTTGCCGGGGTGAGGAGGACCTTCGCCAGTTGAAGAGAGGATGGAGGGAGGACCCCCATGTTGGAGAGGGATCATATGGGCAGTTACTCCACATCGACGGTCGAGGGTAGGAGAAGGGACTCCATACCCTGCATGGTGGGTGCAGGAGAGGTTTCCTTGCCGAGCATCACTGCCGCGGGGCAGGTCATTCTTCGAGATGGGGGTAGCACGAGGCATGTCTCTATGAAGAGATTCAGAGTGGGGGATGTCCATGCTCTGTGGAATATTTTTACGGGGAGGCCCTCCGTACTGGGTGACATTTCCACAAATTGATTCGGCGCGATCACCACTCAGGCTTGCAACCCCAGGAGCCAACCCGACCTTCCCATGGGGTGGTTGGAGCCTCGGTCTTGGTCGGGTGAAGGAATTCCCCTGCTTAGTGTGTGCAGGGACCCCATGTTGTACGTCGGCGGTGTCTTGGGCCACAGTAGCTGTTGACGTCAATTCCCCTTGGCGAGCTTCCTCAGCTCGGGCCCGACGCTGACGCCGGGTTAGATGGGCTCGCACAGGTGGTGTAGGGGAATAGCCTACCTGCTCTTCTGGCAAAGCCGGTCGGCGGTGTTGATGCATTTGGGTGGGAGCCCTTGCCTGGAGCGCCTGACTTGGCACTCTAAGCGGGCCGAGCCGGACATCACCCGCCTCATCAGCGTAAGGCGAGAAGTCGTCGAGGCGTTCCGGGGACAGGCTCCTGAAATGAATGAACGTTGGGGTGGGGTGTAGGGGCTCTCCACGCGGCCTTTGAGGGCAGCGTTGATGGCAGGTCCTGGATGCCTCCATGTCCAGGATGGCCTTATCCTGAGTTGGGATGACCCTTCCTCCTCGTACCTGCGTACAGGGTTGTTGATCACCCTTCGCTGGATGATCACTGACGGGGAGAGGGGATGTGGGCGCCCCGTATTCACGGATGTAGAGGTCATCGTGGTGGCAGCAGAGCAATGTGGGGTGAATGTGTCGGTATTTCCCCTGCCCCTGCATAGGCAAGTGGGCGGTGATCGTGTCTCCATAGCAGTAACCTAGTTCCTGGGAAACAGAGATATCAATCGATCAGCACTGCGAGGTAAAGGATTGGAAACTAGTGCCCCATAGTCATTCCATTAATGCACGTCTGTAATAAGGATCCATGACAACACGTTGCAGAACGGAATGCCCCACGTTCTACTGCCCCAATTTCCAGTGAGTTTCATGTCAGACCCGCTATTTGCTTGGTGGGACCCGACGCCATATATCTGGATCCGGTGACACGTTAATCTACTGGTGTCTCGAGCGCTACTAATCTCCACTTTGAGGAGAATAATTTCACGTCGGGTTCACCATATCTGTTTCCGAAGCTTTCGCCGGGGTGCGCACATCTGTCAGAGGAGGATGCACGACTGTTGCCATGCATTCCCGCTTTTCAATGGTGGGCGGAATCCTCTCCTTATTCAGGGACATCTGCTCCTTCATAGAAACCAGGATGATGGGATGTCGGTTCCTCCAATGGATTCCTCCTCAGAACTCTTCACCTAGTCCGGGTCTCCCTCATAGATTTAATACGTTGTTTGTGAAACTCTTCCTAGTGTCATGTTTCCATGGACGCTGGTTAAGTACACTACTTCATTCATGACATTTCAAAGGGTCCGGTCAGGGCAGCAACCTCAGTCGGGGGAGTAGACACGTCGAGGCATCATTAGCGTGTCTCTATGCTGGGGGAACTGGCATGTCTGTCTTTTTCCCCTTGACATGGGGATTCTCGAGGGCGTGGAAGCTAGATGCATCCCATATCGAGCGCGGGGAATCATATTCCCTAGGCATATATCTGAGGTTTTCCCCAGCTTCCTATGTTTGACACATGGTATTCCACAGGTTTAAATTCCAGCGGAGATGGGTACACCAATGAAGTGTCATCCGAGGTTTTCCTCAGGCATCTCATGTTTATCAAGATTTAGGTCGCCTGTTTAACGAACAACAGAGATGGGTCGGCCTGAATGTTGTGAAGAGGGTAGGAATGGCATGATCTCTCCAGGATCTGACGGCTCGGGTGAGGATTAGGGTGGATGATGGATGGGTGGATGAAGAAGAGGGGGAGTGAGATGGGACTATCGCAAGGGCGACAGTGATATTGGGCTTGAGACTCAAAGAGTCCTCCTACGTATCCCCGTGGTAGGGAATCAAAGTACACGTAGTTCAGGATGGTTCCGGTGGACCGACATGAAGGTGGACCTGGGTCCGATGGAAGTTGTCAGCGAACCGACGTGAACGTGGACCTTGGTCCAAAGGGTATTTTCAGCGAACCGACATGACGAGGGTCGGAGTGACCAACAGGTGGTGGGTTTGAACCTCTGGGAGGATTCCTACGTACCATGCCTTGACATGAATCAAAGTACTCTTAGTTCGGGAATGAGGTGTAGAATACAGTTTAACGTCATGCGGGATATGGGTGAACTGACGTGAATGAGGTTGGAATGACCGAGTGGTGGGCTTGAAACTCCTGAGGCTTCATATGTACCATTCCATTACATGGATCAAAGACCACATAGTTCAATGGGTGTTTTGGCAAACCGACGTGAGTGAGGACCTTAGTCTAGATGGTGTGGGGCTTACACACTAGGCTGCCCAGGTGCCGGTGACCTGACATGAAGAAGGTCAGAGTGACCAACAAGTGGTGGGCTTGAACCTCTGGGAGGCTTCCTATATATCGTGACTTGACATGGATCAAAGACCACGTAGTTCAGGTTAGACTCTGTAAGGCCAACATGAATGAGGAGGACCAAGGGGGTCCCAGTGGTGGTGGGATTGGACCTCTTGAAGGCTTCCTACATACCATGTCATAGCATGGATCAAAGACCACGTAGTTCATGTATGAGGTGGTGAATATAGTTTAACGTAATGCAGGATGGGGGTGAACCGATGTGAATGAGGTCGGAATGACTGGGTGGTGGGCTTGAACCTCATGAGGCATCCTACGTAACATGCCTTGACAAGGATCAAAGACCATGTAGTTAAAAGGGTGTGTTGGCGAACCGACGCGAGTGAGGACCTTGGTCCAGATGGTGTGGGGCTTACACACTAGGCTGCCCAGGTGCTGGTGACCTAACGCGAAGAAGGTCAGAGTGACCAACAGATGGTGGGCTTGAACCTCTTGGAGGCTTCCTATGTACCATGCCTTGACATGGATCATAGACCAAGTAGTTCATGATGGATGTCGGAAGGCCGACGTGAATGACTAGGACCAGGTGGGCCCAAGTGGTGATGGGCTTGGACCTCTTGGAGGCTTCCTACATACTATTCCTTAGCACGGATCAAATACCACACAGTTCAGGTTGGTCACAACAACATGTCACTGGACTGAAAAGAAGTTTAACATCATGCGGGACGAAGATGAACCCTGACGTGAATAAACGATGAGTGGTGGGCTTGAGCATCGTAGAGGCTTCCTACATACCATTACTTGTCATGGATCAAAGACCCCGCAGTTCAAATGGGATTCGTCGGCGAACCGATGTGAAGGTGAACCCGGGGGGTCCATATATGGTGGGCTTGGACCTCGGGAGGCTTCCTACGTACCGTTCCTTGACATGGATCAAAGACCTAGTAGTTCAGGAATGGCGGTGGGTGTCGGAGAACCAACGTAATGAAAGGACCTTGGTCCGATGGGAGATGGGATTGAACCTTGTGAGGCTTCCTACATACCATGCCTTGACATGGATCAAAGTCCCCGTAGTTCGGGATGGTCACAACGTCTTACCGTCGGACTGGAATGCAGTTTAACGTCATGATGGACGAAGGTAGAAACTGACGTGAAGAAATTAATGATAGGCTTGAACCTCGTGGAGGCTTTCTACGTACCATGTCGTGACATTGATCAAAGACCTCTTAGTTCGGGAGAAAAGTGGTGTGTAGTTTAATTTCATTGTGGGACAAGGGCATACATTTTATCATCATGATGGATGAGGTCATATAGTTTAACGTCATGCTGGATGAGGGCATAGATTTTAACGTCATGCAGGACGAGGGAATACAGTTTAACGTCATGCTGGACGAGGGCATACAGTTTAATGCCACACTGGACGAGGGCATACAGTTTAACGTCATTCATGGCGAGGTCACAGTTTAACGTCATGTTGGATGAAGGCATTGCCAAGGCCAAGCTTACTCTAAGACCACGTGAGTCATGATCGGTGTGAGAAACAAGAGGCAGCAAGGACCTGCCGATCATGTCGTGAAGGGTGCGTCCGTGAGAAGCGAAGAGGGGCTTATGCGTTAGGCAGCCTGTGGTGATGGGACTGACACCAGGATGGAGGCCCGAAGTGCTACAAAGCGCAGAAGGAAAGGGATTTGGGACCAACGATGGATGGTGCCTCGTTCCCCATTGCGCCTCCGCTGGACATGGAATTGGAGATGTGCGGAGGTGCATGGGTACTACCTTCCACAAGAGAGGCTTGTGGCTTATACCGGGGTGGTTTCCCTTCTCCCATGGACATACGCTACTCCGAGAAGACGATATCATCACTTGTGGTGGGGGTGACCCCGTTTCTGTGGAGACGAGTGGAGTAAAAAATGTCCGAACTAGGCAGACCCTACGTGCGAGGCACGAGGCAGGATCACAGTTTAATGTCATGTGTTGAGGACGAGTTGCTTGGCAGTTTAATATCCTGCATCTTGGACGAGGTGGGTTTACTCCACACCCCTAAGACATACATAACCGGTACCCTCTGTTCCTTAGGGGAGGGAAGGTACTGGCAAAGCCATGGTAAAAGGGGGGTCGCGGAGCGATCCATCGAGGGGTCCATGTTAACGTGGCTATGCGAAGAAGCAATATCCAATAGCGTGCCTATGCGAAGAATAATTAGGCGACACAACGCTACGGGTGGTGTTTCCCATGGGATTTTGAAATCACATCGTGCAATCCTAGAGGGTCGCATGAGAAGAGGAATTGCCAAGAAAATGAGTATGATTCGCGAAGTGGAGTGCCTCATCCTTAGCATGGGGCAAGGGTGTGACTGGGATGTGCTTCACGAAGTGGAATAGTATTCGCGGAGCAATTTCTCACAAAGTAGAGGGGCCTTGCGAAGCAAGGTGCTGAGAAGCAGTGTGATTCGTGATGTACAACGACCCTACCTTGGCATGTGGATCCATACTACCGTATGGGTGTTTCGTGAAGAATAAACGCTCCGTGGCTACCCAGGTTCCCATGGGAATCCCCTTCTTCCGCGAATTCCCTTAGGCTTCTCGAAGGGCATCCCTCTCAGAATAGGGGCTCATGACGAGACATGGCGAAGGCATCTCGCAAAGTAGAGGTACCTCGCAGAGCTCATGATTCCCAGGGGTGAAGGGTGCTTCGCGATTCGGGAGATGAAAATCCAAAAGGTCGGATCGTCCGTCCCCTTGGGCTCAGGGGGAACCCAGTATTTATAGGAAAATGAAACCGCGAAATAGACCTCACGCGGTGCGAAGGGGTGGCGGTTGCTTCGCGTCGGGCATGCGAACATCATGGTGTTCACAGATCGTTACCGCCTCCTATGCTCTACAGCGGGCTCGCGAACATCAGGGAATTCGCCGGGCGTTACCGCCTCTTTTGCGCCTCGGCGGCCGTGATGCATGGGGGTGCTTCGCTCCATATCTTCGCGAGGCAGCGCACATGGCTTCTTTTCCGTCCTTTCTTTGCGTGAAATATTTTGGCTCCAACATTAAGTACTCTCTGTTATTTCATTTCTTTTAAGCTCCACTTCATTATGTTGGGGGATGTTCTTTTATATTACTCTTACAATAAATTTTATGTTCATATGATGAGAGACCCGATTTTTTCTCGTCAATCCATTTTTGGATGTTTAAAGTGGTGTTGTTAGGCTGCCGAGTTTTCGTAATGGATTTTTCGTCTCACTTTTATTCCCAGGTGATTCATGCTACATTCTCCAATATTTACTTTTTTGTGGTATTGTACTGCCCATGATTGTATTCTTTGTATAATATATATTAATCTATGGTTATTCACATCTTCATTGTATGACCCTTCTTTCTTGGGGTGTACGTTTCAAAAGTTACCCAAATCGGTAAGGGAACCTTTCACCCTCTTCTTTTTAAAATACTTCTTTTGTTATGTCATGTAATTTACATATTATTATGTTTGGATATGTTCTTCAATATCCTTATTGATGTAATATTTATTTTCAAGTGATGAGATACACTTTTTTCTCATCAAATCAATTTCTGAATTTTATCGTGACACTGTTAGCCTGTCGAATTTTTTATATGGGAACTTCTTAACCCAATTTTGATTTCTTTGGGTTCACATTGTATTTATTGAATATGTCATCCTCTAAATATGTGTGAATGAACTATGATTGTTTTTCACATAATATCCCATTATATTGGGTGTATTTATATTTGTCACACATACTTATGATATTGATTTATCTTTAATTCAAGGATACCTTCCTTATAAGGGATTTCATCTCACTTTACATATCTATTGAGACATCATTGCTGTTATGCACCAATTCACTCTTATATGGTGTATATACTATACTTTGGCATATTATATCATGAATCTATTTATTCTCATCATATTATAATGTTCTGATAAAATTTTATTCCTCAATTATTTTTTATTCGGGTGTCTCTCATTTTGTAAAAAAATACCCTTTAACTAAAATATCGTTTTAAATGTTTTATTGATTTATTCTTATAAATATTTATCATTAATATCGATTTTTTCAAAATGGTTTTAAGGATTTATTAATATGAATATTAATTGTTTAAAATGATAAAATCTTCAAAGTGTTATGGGACACTTTGAATCAAAAATATCTTTATTAAATATTTTTAAATGGTTTTGAAAATGGGTTTTAGAACGGATTCATTATTTCAATATCATTAAATGTTTTATTGTTATTAAAATCAGGGAATTTTATCTTTCCTTTATGATTAAGTTATGTGTTATGATTATGGTATGGTTCTTGGCCATTGTTACATGTACCGGTGGTTCCATGATAAACCTATGTTGGGTGTGCCTGAGATAGCTCTTCAATGAATTGGGTAACGAGAAGGAGGTAAAAATTAATGTTTCTCCTATGAAAATTAGATAATATACTGTGATGGGTATTCCAAATGTTACTCTCTATGTGGCTGTGATAGCTACAATGCAAGATTGATATGAATTCCATAAGTAAACTCTATGATTTATGATTTCTGCGTGTTACTCATAAATCTTATGATTTCGTAAGGTATGTTATGAATGGAAAGTTTTGGTTTCATTGATTTTTATTTATTTATGGGTTAAGGTTTCCTTTCCTTCATTTATAACCCTTACTATGTTTTTTGTTCTCTTCCAAATTTGTTGAGCTATTTTTCACAGGTCAAGGGAAAGGTACATGATGTGAAGATAGTGTCAAGGAAGTATCAAGAAAAAATCCAAGATTTATTAACAATAAGTTTCCTTTGATGGAAGAAATGAATACTGTCTTTGTTTTAACCACCTTGTTTAAAAGTGGAATGTAATGCATGATTTTATGACCTAATTTTATAAAACTCTAAACAGGAAACGATCCTTAATGTGAATTCTTGAATAACTCAAGATTAAGTAATGTTTAAGGCTGAGGAATTACAGTTTAAGTCATCCCCATATACATTATTCATTTCATCCTTTACATACTAATATACCAGACACTTTAATGTATATTTCATGATGTCTTTATTCAGCCCCCAGTTGTTCTCATAGATGTCTAGATGCATATTCATGATAATTGTGTGGATGAAGTTTGTCAAGGTAAGTGCAACATCAAAGGGATATTTCATTACTTTTATATTATATTTTATACATAATTATGATGAATATATTATTTCTCCAGTAATTTATAACTATGATGATTTTTAGTTTCATATGGTATCCACCTTCTAATGAAATTCTATATCATCTATTTGAGTATCCTTTAACAATATTATCATGGATGGTTGGAAAAAAATTTGAGAATTGAATGATGGTTTTCCTTTTTTCGTGATCCTCATTTCTATCCATTTAAATTCTAACATTACTATATCTTTCTCAATTTTCACCATATACTTTTTACATAGATCATCCATCACATTTTTTTTCTTTTCCGGGATGGTAATATATTTAGAATTCCTCATATAGGATGAGATCAAAACATCATTACTTTTTAATATAATCTACTTCAAACTAAATATATAATGGAAGATTTTATTATCTATATATAAATTACACATCCCCCAATAAAGATAATGGCTCTATAATCTCAAAAAATTACAACATCATAAAAATCTAGATCATTCATTGGATAGTTCTATGAATGAAAACTAAACTCCCTTGCGGCATAGCCAATAACATTATCAATGTTAATTATTATAAATGTCATTCCCTTCTTTTAACCATAAATTCATACCAAAAAATATTAAACAATTCATGGAAGTGTGATGACAGATTAAATGATAAAACACTTTTTCAACCCCTTATTTATCTATTGAAATTAACTAGTTTATAAAATAATTACTCTATTATGTGTTATTTTGGTTAAAAGGATTGTCAATCATGATAGCCATATCACAAATCATGGGAGGTCAAAGATATTTTAAAAGGAACTATGGATCTATATTACATATGATAGTTTAGACATTACTCTATTAGATTTTTTTAGGAGGGACTAAATATATATGCTTTCTTTTGATAATATTTTCAATTAATTATACTTTATTCGTATAGAACTCACATTTAAATGAAATTTCATACAACCAATCCGTTATCAAATCCTTAACCACATTTCTAAAATCCCCCTTATGCTCCTTTTGGATTTTGGAGTAAATTAGGATATCAACTATCATGACTACAATATAATTTTTAATGTAACCTTAAAAGTACTTATTCAATTTGTTTAAAAATACTTATAAATTTTTCTGTGCCTCAAATGTCTCTCGATGAACTCTTAATATCAATACATTGTTTAAAATTAATTCATTGGAATATCTTCTTTATTAATAATTAATCATTGTCATCCTAATCAAAGAACATCCCTAAAGATATTATATGCTCCATAATTTTGATTTCTTAGTAAATCTATTCATGGAAATGGGTATTATTTATTTATTTTGATTATGTTATTTTCAAGATTATAAATATAGAGGTTAATTAACCCAACATTATTTTTGACTAAGAGGAACAACACAAAAAATGGTGAAGCACTAGGGAATAAAAACCCCATTTATAAATTCTTATTTAACTAATGTCTCAGATATATGAACTAATCTGTGTCCATTCTATAAGGACATGTTGACCTCTATGTTTAAATGATCAAAAACTCGTGATTTTTCTGTTATAAGTGAGATTAATGTTTTTATGTAAATATTAAATTACTATAAGACATGTGAGAAATTAATCTAATGATGAGAAACTATTGATATTGGAATCCCAAATTTGGGAAAACATTTCCTGTGACTAAATATTTCCCAAAAACCAAACAAAGTATGTGACACTATCAAGATATCACACTTCCTGAATGTCATGTCATTTGAATGAAAATTCGGAAAATTATGAGACATCTTCAGTTGGCATACCATCAATATGTCTTGTCTCTAGAATAAATATTTATCTATGTTAGATATATTTCATGATGATACACCATCAATTCCATACAAAATACAAAAAAAATTCTATATTTCTAAGAAATTGTCAAAACACCAACTACGAGACACAGAATATCTCGATGAAATTCCCCAATTATGATGTAAATTAGGCTATTTCTATGAAACTACAATTGACATAACTATTATATCATACTACCAGTATCAGAACACAATTCTAATACCGCCAGTGTGACACCACCAAAACAAACATTATTCAAGAAATCAATACACCTAGACTAGTTTGAAAACATATCTTTTGGAATAACATTATTCTATCATCAATATATGATAAAGATAAATACATTTAATATTTAAATTATTATCTTTAAATTATCAATATAATGAACCTAAGAGAGTGTCCAAAAATGATATCGGAGGAATAAATTGACCATGATGGTGTTCGTTATGTTTGTACTGATATGACTACATCAAACTCCCTCACACATAAGAGAAGAAATAGTGGATGAAGTGAATTTATAACATTATAATAGATTGAATTTTTTGACCACTAAAATAGATGACACTGATAGAAAAAAATAACGGCTTACATGGTGAAAACCATAGACTTGAAGTTGAATTAAAAATTCACTTTTACTACGTTTCTCCAGTTTAAAACAACAATTAAGTGAAATTATATTGTCAAAACTTTTTCTAGATAATTCAACTAAAATTATACTAAAGAATGAAACCAAGTGTCACAATCTACACTGTAATAGAAAGTGCGTCTCCAGAATCATTACATTATGATTTCTGTGTTCTGTTTATCTATATAACATTTAATGAAATGCGGGTGCATACTCTATTTTTTCACACTCACAGACACATTTTCTGCTTTGACGAATTTAATTTTATATGATATCTTTCAAAAAATTTATCTTTTTTTGTCTCTAATAGATATTATTAGTAGAGTTCCTTGTGTGGATAATATCGTTTTTTCTCACATGTAAAAATGTGAAAGAGGTGATGTGTGCCCTAGAGAGATTATAAGCTATTGTAAAACATGATCCTGGATGTGGATCATCGAGTTTATTTTATATAAACTACATGTGGGATAGTTATTACCATGTGGTGAGGGTTAAGTTTCTATATGAGAAAAAACCACTCATACTAAATCTTTATTTTTTCTGCATTAATTTTTTTTCTACGATATATCCTACTAAAAAATGGAAATTGTTTTTATTGTAAAAATATATATACTTTTATTATTTATCTTAATTAGTCTTCGTATAATATTTTTATTAAGAAAAATTATTTCAAATCATCCAATAATATTATATATTATTCATCCTTGTCCTATTCAATCTTAAAATAAATCTTTAAAAATATTCAGTACTATACCATACTACATATTTTGATAAACTAGTTTATATTTAAATATTTGATGGATTTATAATTAATCCCTTTTGAAAAGGTAATTTAATTTGGTACTCAATTAACCCCCTCATGATATACTATCTCTAACCTAAACTCATTATTAATGATTTAAATCATTAGTATAAATATTATACAATTACATTATATTTTGATTTTAGATTAACAGTATATGTCTCAAATTTATATCATTTCTAAATTTATTTCTTTAAATTGATAATCATCAAGAATGTATATAAAATACATACGAACATTATATAATAATAAAAATTATTCTTAGTGGATGATTAAAACGTAAATGCATTGAAAAATATGGGCTTTGAAATATATAATACTGTAGCAGATAAATTTAAGTTTCTTGTTACTGATATGGATACTTAGAATAAACCTAAAAATTATGAATATATTAATAATTTTAATTATATGAATTCCTTATATTGTTCATTAAGTGTTTTGAAATTTAATTGGACATCTATTTGTAATTTTTTTTGAGATTTGGGACACTTTTTTTGTTTTCTATGAGGGAACATACATTGTTAAAGAGAAGAGGATTTATACTTATACTATTAAATATGAGAATTTTAAGATAAATCCCAATGGTCAAATTTTTGACTTGTATCATAATATTAATGATATTTACAAAAAATATAGATCTCTTGGAAAATATATATTTGATAATATTGAAATTTTGAGATTTTAAGATGCATACAATAAAGATTTAGAGGCACATAAGGTGAAATAATAGAATCATGAAACATATGTAATCATCATGAAAATGAGTTTATTGGAAAACACATGATGTAAGAAGAATAATTCATGGATACTTGTGAAGAAGATAAAGATCCAATGATAAAGTTAGTAAGATTCATGACTACTACCCCTAGACAAGAAAATGAAATATTGAAATATTAATTCCTAGATATAGATTCAGGTGATAATTAATCACATGTTGATAGTGAAGTGGAGGTGGTGCACCGATCAATATTATTTAATGAGTTATATAGGATTAAAAATTTTATCCGAATATGAAATTTAATTGTTTTTATGAAAACATAGAAAATTAGTAGAAATAATGGAATAAGAACGATGAACCAAATGAAATAATTTTCAAAGAATGTGAGAGGAAAGGTCACAGAAAATCTGATTTTCCAATAAATAAAAACTAAATGAAATATGATTAAATATATATAAGATACTAGAAGGTAATGAAGGAAATATGGTAAATTTTAAAGGATTGTTCCATTGACTCTGATGCATCACCTAAAAAAAATCCATACATAGGATATATCTGTTTCATGACTAAACATAGTGAGGTAACTAATTTTCCTAATATTCCTAGTATTTTTCATGTTTATAATTATAATGATTTTTAACATGGACATAATTAGAAAAATATGTAAAAAAAAATCAATACGATCATATAATATAGTATACCTTTAATGAATTAAAATATAACTATAAAAATATTAATGGGAATCATGATTTACCTGTAAATAAATAATACGAACTATTTATAAAATGGGGTAAAAATTATTAATTGATCAGGAAAAACAGAATAGATAATTTTTCAAAATAAAAATAAATGAAATATCTCATAAAAATTATAATTTGGAGACAGAAAGAAACAAAAACTTTGTGAAGTCATGTTTCACAAAGATATGTTACTGGATGAGGATATGAGCGTGTAAGAATTGAAATAGATAAGAGCAATTTTATTCCTAAATCACGATATGCATGTTATAATTCTAATAATTTTTCAAAAGTAACTAATTTGGTTTTTTTGATAAATGTTTGAAATATATTTATAAGAATTCCATGAGGAAATTGTGGGTTCCCAAAGATATAATATCTAACATTTCAGGACCCGTCAAAATATAGGTACCAACATCATTCTTTGAATAAAATAATTTTGCGCTACGACTACATGAATATAACTAGTATTAGTATATGGTATGAAGGTAGTGGCTCTTAATGACTTATGATTGGAGATTATTGATGCATCATGATCCTCATATAGGTTGATGGTGGAAATATAACCATTTTGACAATGTAATAAGAATAATCATTTTCCTTGTCCCGATTGGTTACAAAAAATGGATTATAATTTCTAATGTTTTATATGTTCATGGTTCAATGAATGATCAACTTTTAATTTATTAGTTATGTGATGATTGACTTTATTTTAAATTTAAAATTAAAATGTTAATGTTTTTCGATGAAAAAATATCTTAATTTTAACTCTTCCGAGAAATGACAATGTATCTATTGTAGATTTAAATGATTTTATTTTGTCAAATTTATTAATTCTTATTTTCCTCTAACAATGAATCATGGATTTAGAATAAAATACTAGGCCATTTCAACATTCAATCCCATAGAAATATTACAAGGAAAGGGTAATATTAGGATCTTCCATAACATTATTTCCCAACTAATAATGTCATTAAGCACTATCAAATAGGGTAAAAA
Source organism: Viscum album (assembly GCA_963277665.1). Taxonomy (NCBI): domain Eukaryota; kingdom Viridiplantae; phylum Streptophyta; class Magnoliopsida; order Santalales; family Viscaceae; genus Viscum; species Viscum album. Next base: position 653,194 of record CAUJRU010000415.1, on the reverse strand, counting down.
GATTATTTTAAAAAATGAAAGTTGATTCGACTTCCCAACATAAAGAATTTTTTCACAATGATTTATTTTTTCCATATTATGATTTATATCTTAATGGGAAGAAATATGTTTATGTTTAAATAGATGAATTATTTCGGTATACATGGATGTACTTTCTAGCTCCCAAATGTGTTTCGTCCTCTTAAATAACAATGTATTATATGTCTGTAGAAAATATTTGTTGACTTATTATTAAAACCAGAAGTCGTGATCATGGACGTGAGTTTGAAAATAATGATATTGAATATTTTTTTCTCAGAAAATGGATATAATCATAACTTATCTACACCCATGACAACAAATTTTAATGGATGCGAAGGGTAAATAGAAACATAGAAGATATATCTCATACCACGTTAACGGAATGTAACCTACCTATCTATTTTTTAGAAGAAGCTATCATTACAGCTTGATATAAAATCAATAGTGTTTTGATCAGAACTACACTAAAAAATACACCTTATTAGAAGAAAAATAATAGGAATCCATTGTCTAATTAGTCTAGAATTTATGGATGAAAAGTATTTATTATTAAAACTAAAAAAGTATTGAAAATATTTCATCCAAAAGTGATGATGTAATTTTTCATGGATATTGAATCTCTAGAAAATCCCCAAGAGCATCTAATAAGAAGACAAATATGATATAAGAATCGGTAATTTTCATATTCATTGAAACTAATATGCATGATCCCATGAAGTACTTATAAACCATTGAGGATGATTTATCTTCTATGAAATTAAATTATAAACCTTTATACACTTCTTTAAAATAATAAATAAATCACTATGTTCTGAAGAACTACGATAACATTCAAAACCTAAACCTGAAAAGCTAGATGTGAACAATCCATATTTCTATAGAGACATTAAATCCATTAATAAACTTACATTAAATGATTTTTGTAGTGACATAATTAATTTAACACAAAATACAACATGTTTTAGAAATGAGGCTTAATATCAAGCCTTCATACCTCACACGAAACTAACAATATCAATGAATCTATTAATGTTTCATTATGGGTAACAAAAATGAAAGAAGAATAAAAGTAGTTTCAAAGAAATAATGTGTCAAAACATGTATATATACCCTAGTAAACGTTATATAATGGAGCTGTATAGGACTTTAGGTATAATTTTAATCAATTAGTAAGTATAGTTAAAAAAGGCTAGACTTAATGCACAAGGTTACAGTCATGAATATGAGAAGAAAATGCGAAAAAATATTCATATATAGCCAAAAATGAAACCATAAGTGTCCTTCTTTCTATTCCATCACATTTATATATCATGATTTATAAAATGCATGATTATATTGAATTTTACATGGATTTATTGATAATGATATTTTGTGGAACAACCCCCTAGTTTTCAAAATCCTCATATTGTAAATTATTTTTTAAGTTAAATAAGTCTTTATGTGGTTTATAACATGATAAAAAATCATGGAATTATACCATTAACAATTTTATATTTCAAAAAAAAATTCAAAAGCTATAGATGAACCAACAATATTAATAAAATAATTTCAAAATATCAATTGGTAGTACAATTAAATGTTGAAGATATTATTTTTTGGATCTTTAATGAATAATCATTGTATACATTTTTCTAATAATATTGAAAATGAGTTTAAAATCAGTTTATTTTTTCAACAAAAATTATTTACTAGAATTTAGTTCATTCAATAAAATAAGGAATTATTTTCAAAAAAAGTTTAGTGTTGCATAACCAAAGAGTAGTGAGATTTATATGACTAACACCTCTAAAGTGTTTCTTGTTGAAGCTGGAATATGAGAGGATCAAACCATTTATAGAGGTATGATTTGAAGTATTCTCCAAATTACATTTAGTATAAATGATATAATTTTATTTTGTGTGTTATTTTCACAAAAATAAAACAATATCACACATTGTTGTTGTTAAAATGATTAAAAAAATACCTCAAGCATATAACCGATAATGGGTTGTTCTACCATAGAAAAAAATAATTATATTTAGTATTTTTTTTCTAATTCTTATTTTGTTGTAAAAAATATATAGACAAAAATAATCATTAGAACCACTAACTTTTTCAGAATGTCTCTAGTTTCACATTGTAGTAACGAACCAAATTCCATAGCACTTCCCAATGATGAAGAAAAGTATATAGTAGCAATTTGTTATTGTGAAAAAATGTTGGTTGATAAAAAGACTATAAATGACTATTGATATCAATTCATACATTTTCTCATAGTCTATAATAATAAAAGTCAAATAAATATCTCTATGAATCTAGTTTTTGAATCATGGAAATTACATATTGATATAATACATCACATTTGTGAGAGCAAATTTATAAAATAAAAGACATATCTCATGAATATATTAGCACATAACAATTGTTAGGTAATATATTTACTATGAAATTTAACATTTCATGTATTTTTATATAAAACATGAGCTAAAAATGATTAATTTTGGTTATCTATAATCATTACCAACACACCATTGTGATTTAATCATTTTTGTGATGACATGTCTTTGTGGCGACACACCATTGGATTTCCTTATCATTGGTTCTTCAATTAGTTTATTTTTATTTCCATTTTTATTCAAGTTTTATCTATTTCATACCATGTCTTTTCATGCCATTTATTTTCATTTTTTTCCAATTTCACCATTTCTTAATATTTTTAACCAGTGGTTTATTTCTTGGTTTATGTCATTTGTTTAACTCGTTACATTTTTTAACACAATAATGTGTTAAATTTCATGTATTAATTATATTTTAGAATAAATAAAAATCATAAATGATCTAAAAATGGCATAATGTCTATTCAAAATAATCCTTTAGCCCCATATTTAACTCATTTATCCTTCCATTTTGATCCTAGGGAATAAATGTTCCTCCCAATATTCAAACCACATCTTTACCCTCCACCAAGATTTCCTAACTGATATGAATGATATGAATTAAGAAGCAATTCAATTATTCACATTTTATTCCTAAACCTACTAAAAATATGAATAAATAATATAGTTTACATACTCTATCTTCACAAGATAATCCTAATATTTCCAACAAAATTGTGGTACAAAGAAATGAAGTTGAATCAAAGTGGTTTTTTTCTAGTAATTCTTTAGTACTAAATTTTCTCCTAGACCAATAGAGTTTTTAATGGATCTCATAAAACAATAGACATTTCTACTGTAAGATATAATTTTCTTTTAATAAACATAAAATGTTTTTAGTTGATAAAAATCGTTCATATTGGATAATAAGTCATGTGAATGGTCATGTTTTTCATTATTTATCAATGAAATGTGATATATATTTAGGTGTACTTCACGATTTAGTCTTTTTTGACTACCGAGGCATCATTCCTAAAGCTAGTTATTGGTTACTATTTTAGTATTCTCTTGTTGTGCTCATATTATATGTCATAACTACAAGGCTAGTTACCCCATATCTAGATAGAGAGTGTGGACTCCACTTTAGGGTTTTTCAGAACATGATATGCCCATGAAATGGTTATTTTCATACATTAGGTTACAAAATTATTTATCTATAGTCCCTTATGAGAGAATTTCAAAACAATAATCTTTTTTGATATCTCATTGTGTGTATGTATTAGATGACAAATCCATCCTCATGATCTATCTACTTCATCTACCTGAAGTAGATTTCATCCAAGTTAATGGCCATGTTCCATATAGAAAAAAAGTAATAGACTACTATGGACTATGTTGGTTTCTGGATTACAAGTTCCACATGTTAAACAATGACGATTTAATGGAAACCCTAGATGAAATAGTGGGTAGTTCATTCTAAGAAATTATATATTGAGAATAATTTAGTTGATCATCCATCTAGACCCAAATATGAATTAGGTCTTGGCTTGGGGCATGATAAAGAAGATAAATATTATGATGAGGATAAAGAACATTATATTTGTGAATAATCGGAATGAGAACCGCATGTTGACCTTCATATTGGCCATGAATTGTCCCCGAAAGCATTTTTCATTTCTTTTGGAGCTCCAAGTCTAGCTAACAGACTGCCCAAAAGAGAAAATTGGTTAAAAGTGATGAAAAGGAGACTAATGACTCTAGAGTGGAGAAGTATATAAGTTCTAATTCATCTAATGAATATGATGAAGAGAATGATATTGAAGAAAAGGAAGAATAATATATGAATGTAAATGTAGAAAAGGTAAATAGGGATTATGGGGATGCGATGATGGATGGAGATAAATATGACCCTAATGGTTTTGTGGATGAAATATGATGATGTGAGTGAGGATACATCTAAAAATTATGGATGAACTTCTTGAGTCAATGAAATTCCAATCTATTGAATTATTTTTTCAAGATCTATGTATTGAAAATATTTAAGATAAATCATTGGCTACTTTTTTTTTAAGTTTCTAATTAGTCTATGGCTTCGTAGATGAGAGTTATAGTAGTTATAGGAAAACATTTAGCTAAAAAAGTGAAAAAGGAGCTTACTGAGGAACAATTTATGAATGAAAAGTTAGTTGATTTAGATTTTCATAAGAATAATATAAATGAGATCATTTAAGGTTAATCCAATGATATATTTTGAGTAATGGATGTTCAGGTTTTAAATGAAATAAATATTCATATATAGATATAATTTGAGTCTTCCAGTGGAGTTACATAGATCTAAGATGCCCAAAAATTAAAAAAAATATCAACAAGTGTTCAAAACGTTTTAACTAGAAAGAGAACAGCTGTTCTCATGTTGAGATAGTAATGTTTGTACCTTCTATATTCATTTATCCTACCCTTCCTCTCATAGTTTCAGATGTTTATAAGAATTGTGTTTAACCCATTATTGATGAATGAGGGATTTAATCTTGTATTACAATGAGAACACAAAAAATGGTGGTCCTGAGGATCGATTTTATGGTTATCCTAACGAATCCATTGTATCTCATGTGTACATTAGAGGTTGTTTAGAAACAATTTACATCAATAGTCCTCTAAGAAACTAACTAGTTACATCAGATCCTTATATTATTCTAATGGATGTAGTCATTAAACACGACATGATTATTTTTGGTGAAAGGTTTATTTCTGAATTTCATATATATTTTTTGTAATCAATCTCCTCTCCTGAATAAATTAAGTGAAAATTATTAACATTATCTATTTGAGTTGGTTATTAGACACATACTAACAAATATTATACATCAAATTTAATGGATATATATTTGGAATATGTGTATAAAGGGTGAAATAAAATCCCTCAAGTGTTTTACTTAGGAAATGATAACGAATTTTAAAACATCCAGGACAATAATCCATAAAACTCATAAGAATATATCCTAAGAGAGATATGTTTCTTCTACTTCTCTCCCTATAGTTGTTATTGTTGAGAACTTAAGAACACTGTTCATATATGAGTTGTGATATAATTCAGCTAGTGCTTCTGAATGTGTCCATTATAATCCACAAGATACCTTTAGTACAACATGGTATAATTCAGATCATGTTCTCAAGTTACTCTCCATCCATTCCATTGAAATCAGAGCTGATAGTTAAATTATAAAAATTTCCATCATATTATATCTCTGATGGATTTATATAAAGAATGTAGTAGTTAACAATTTCAAATTCATGACTGAAAATTGGATTATGCCCTATATGAATCATGATTTCAATGAACAAATAATAAATCTCAATGAGATTTCCCCGATGCTGAATAGGCTTATATAAGAGAAGGGTTACTTATCTTGTAAAATCGCATGTGGTTTTCATATTATGATGGATTTCATCAAACTACTAAATCATTTTCACAATTACCAAGGTCAATAATTTATGGATAAATACTCTATTATAATTACTATTTAGTTTCCTGTCAGGCCATGTGTTACTTGTGGTTCCATTTTATGTCTTACAACCATCTATCATCCTTTAAATATGGTTCCTACATAATCTGTATGTTATCATAGACTAGTTGTTATTTTATAACATTATTCACTTTGAGATCTCACTATTTGATCTCATGGTTTTTCATTTATTATACTTCTATCAGATCCTAATACCTCAGATAATGAGCCATAGAAATCAATGAATAAATTAAAAATAACCAATACTAATATAAAAAATCATTAAACATATTCTTTGGATGGTTTATAATGTTTTTCATTGATGGGATATATATTCTAAATTTTTTGATAAATTTGATTAATATCATTCATAAATATTATTATTTTTGTTTAAATTTATATATTTTCTTGTCTTTATGAGTGCATTTGTACCTTTTAGATATTCTAAAAAGGAGGATCATTATTTTGGGATATTTGAAAACCTTATGGAATATTAATTTTATTAAATTATTTTTTCTATATTCTTTTTGATACTATTTGTATTAAGTCATTCAATTAATGATACTTTCCTTTGAAACCAACTATCTTCTTATTCATTCATTCATAACATCTTTACTTGTTGGGAATGTTATGTTATGGTTTATAAAATCTCAAATACATTGTTTACACTTTTTAAATTAATCTGCATTCATTATTTTTTCACATTAAAAGGGATTTATTGTTAACCTCATAGGATTAAAGGCTAAATTATCAGAAATCCATTTTTATTGATGAATTTTATTATTCTCTATAAAAATTCCACCACTCGGAGATAGATAGAAAATATAACTATTGATTAGACACTGATGATATTAGAACGACCAATTCAAGACACCATTTTCCATGACATGTCACTAGTATAAAATTATTACCATGTTTGAGACAATGCAAGGGTATAACACATGTATTATGTCCTACCATTGGGCTATAATTTTAAAAAATTCTATCATAGTATGAGTACACATAATTTCAAGATTTCATGGAGCCATAATGAAAATTAGGCTATGTTTGAGATATGATAGTATGATACGCCCTCAATGTAACATATTAAACAAATAATTTTGGCAATTACTAAGACAATATCAAACCACACACTGTTAGACCAACAGACACTAGTTGATTGACAATCGTCATTGTGAAAGTTTTGGATGTCTAAGACACCACCTGTATCATACCACCAGTACCATACGGATAGTTTCTTACTGCATGTAGTTTTTCACCAAAAAAACATAGCACCATACATCAATAAGGTACCAAAATTTTAATACCCATCATTTTGAGTTACACAATTTTAACAGCTATATTTATTGATGTTTATGTAATTTAGTATTTTAACAATTTAATCATAATTTTTTCATAGCAATTATTGTAGATAGTGTCAGAATGTGATGTACATACATGTACTTGATCTGTATATTCTTCTTAATGTTTATGATGATAAATCCGCAACATAATCCCTGATATAGATGATATGAAATAATTGATTATATTTATCGATAGATTTATGAAACCTCATTTTTTTTACCACGCAATGAGATGAATATAATTTACAAGAAAGAACATCCCATATACTGAAAAACATCAAATAGAATCTAAATAAAAAATTCAAATTTAAAGCCTTCCTCTAGTTAATGAACATGTCTCTATGACAATCTATTTTCCTCATGTTTTTCAGGAGAACCCGACTGAGGATTCACTATAGAATAAAACCACAATTCACATTATTTAATGCACCGGATTTATCATATCTAAACTTTATCATTTTAAATTTCATTAAATGTTAATCATTTTTAAATTTTGAGTTTTTTGTGTTCATACTCTTTTTTATAACATGTGCGCTATCACGTGTGAAAAATTTTATGATACTCGATATCATCTCAGACTATTTTATTATTTATTTATCCAGTGGAAATAGTGGTAGAGAACCCTATGTGGCCTATTTAGTTTTTCAATTATGTATAAATGTGAATGTGGTTGTATCTGAGTTGGATAATGTGTAAGTTATTGAAAAAGATATTCCATGTTACGAATAATCTTTTTTATTTTCAATGAATTTCATGGTTATAGGTGATCACCATGAGAAGATTACTATGTCTCTACTTTAGAATAAAACTCTTGTATTCCTTTTTTTTTGTGTTCTGTAAATTTTTGTTACTTTATTTCCATATTCCAATTGAAATTTTATTAACTACAAATGAAACATTTACATGGATAGTTTATCATAATTTTTTTCATATAGTAATTTGGTCAAGTAAAAAGGGTTTCAATTGATCCTATAACCCTATATATAATTCATCTGATACAAGGCAAATATTCATATATATCATTATAATGATTGTGGTTTATATCATAAAACTTATTTTTATAAAATGGGATGTAAATTAATATTTGACGAACTTCATTTTAATCAATTTTAAATAAGACAAAAAGTTTGTACTGAACTCACACAATCGTGAGATAGTCACTCCAACCAAAATAAGTCTTAAAATGGGTGGAAATTTATTTATAATATCAACATGGAACAGAAACTAATAGTCAGTAGGATGACTAGGATACTCACTGGGGAATATATTAGAAAAATCCCTCACTATAAGATTGTATTGAATCAAGATTTTGTTTCCATTATCTTATTTATTTGGAAAGTATATAATTTTTTCAGTCAATAATATCCATGATTTAATGGAATATTTTACATGAAATTCATTCTGCTCCTTACACATGTTATAATAAAATGATTACATGGGACATAGAGAGTGATATTCCACTCTAAATAGTTGATATTGTAATTTTATAATGATAGATATCCCATTCTCATAATATAGTAAATATCTACTAAAATAGGTAATTATAGATTTCTTATGAGATTATTATAAATAAAAATTTACTATAGTGAATTTATATACGTGGGATTAAACCATTTTTCATTTTCGATTCAAACGAATAACTTAACCCTCGACTTTTTCATGGTTATATTATAGTTATACAAAATCTTCAATGTATGAAGAAATTCAAAGAACTAGAGAAAAAAATATGTTTTATATTATTAAATGAATAACTATATTTCCTCTTAACCAAAATTATTTGACATTCACTTCAGAGGATGTGATATAATATTCTCTTCCATTCAATATACCACATAAGGTTGTAAAATTTGGTTTTTAATGCATAAGGAATTTCATTTTATAATGTGTGTGTCAACTAAAATTGAAACACTACACTATTGGAATAGTTTTGATTTAATTTTTTTCACTTTGACATTATAGGGTTCCCCATATTCTACCCAGATAAGGTTTTCCCAAGGCCCCACATTCCCACATATGAATCATCTTCGAGTTCCTGATAGACAGTTACTAAGAAGTTCCTTCTCAAACATTTTACAATTGGGATTATGGGTTTTCATTCATCCCTATAATATATCTATTGATTCCCTAGGAAGAAATATTTTTTTATTATTTTTTATGTAGTCCAATGAGAGCAATGAATGTCCTTGATCTCCATCCCAACATTGATGTTATGTCACAAAATAACATCTATACTATCAAGGTATTAAATCAGTAAATAATATCCTAAAATTGGACTTAACACTCTAACGAACTGATAATTATAAAATTCAGTGATACTTAAAATCTCTTGATATGTTTACCACATATTCCCTAAATGAACCATATTTCTTTTGATTTAGATTGATGAAATAACTATCCATTTTATAATGGAGAGTTCATAGAAAATATTAATTGAAGAAAAATTTTATTGATGTCTTCCCAAACCTTGGAATAGATATACTTTTTAGAATTTGTGTTATTTTTCATTATAATCCAATAATTGACATATCCAATAATTCAATACATGACCAAAAATAGTTAATTTCATTTAATGTTGGATGATATTAAATATATTCTTAATAATCTTAATCCACTACAGTATGATTAGGGGATCATAAGATTCACTGAAGTTTGAAGGACATTATAATATAAAATACTCGAGTGTGACTTGATCATTCTTAGGATGAGTAGTGTGTCATAAATCATTGAATCTATTATCCATAACTGGAGCTAGTTGATCATGTACTACATTGATTTTTAACTCACAATCCAATATGAATTGGCATATCATTATTGAATCATAACATTTATTATCATTTTTTTCATTCAAATGGTTTCTCCTATTTCTCGCAATATCTATATTAATAGAAACAACATCACAATAAATTTAAAAATAAACATATAATAGGGAAACAAAAAAACAAAACACTAATAACATAAACAATTGTGAATATATTTACATATGTGTCTCTATGTTTTGACCTAGGTTATCCAAAGTAATTTCACTATTTTGTTCTATAATCTAATAATATGATTATTTCATTAATAATGTATCAAAACTATTTTGAATTTTCTACAACATATCCACTAGGAATGTCAAAACAAATTTGCATTCGAGCACATTTTCATTTACCGAGTATTGAGCTTTTATAGATCAATGTGCTCTTTTCTAGGTAATTTCCCCTTAGTAAATCTATGTTACAGTAAGGTATAAATATAAAACCAAAACAAAAAAATTCCAAAATACAATAAATTACCAGACTCATCAATTATAAACTATCTCTGTAATCAATATCAGAAATTCATAGCTATTATAACACACTACATCAATTTGTAAATGAGATAGCATTACTTTACATGTGACATTGTAATCAACATATAAAAACACACAAAAGTTCCCACATCAGGGGTGAGTAAAAAAAGAGTAGGATTTATCAAATGACATCCAAACTCATGAAACTATGATTAATCAAGCTAGATATTCTATATATAATATTTAAAAAAATTATGCCATTTATATCAATAAAAATAACATTTAATATAAAATATTTCTTTCAATTTATAAAAAATTAATATTTTAAAAACACCATTCTAATAGCACAAAACAACGAAATTTTCTAGAATTTAGTTTTTCACATACTCAAAAACCATAACTAGAAAATATTATCATGAATATTTTGAAATAAATTTCATAATCCAATTCAATAAATTCACACAATTATAAATAAATAATTCAGGTTCTAATATGAGGTGCAGAATGTGGAGTTACATACCTCAATAATGACTGAAAAACAAATGAAGGAAACAAACTCCAAAATCTCTCCTTTAAACACTAAAAATGTTTTTACATATCATTAAATATAATTTAACTTTCCTTTTCTCATCTATATTAGTTGGAAACACCCTACCCTTAACAGATTTATATATCATTCCATGTTAGGGAAATAGAATAAATATTAAGAAAACAAAAAGTAGTGAGAACATACTATGAAATATGGTCCACCAACAAACATAAAATCACCAATGAATCTCTCTCTAAGAGAGGGTATATGTATCAAAAACCATTATAAGGAATTGTTTTTTGTTATTGACTAAATATTAATGAAAATGGTTTTAAATAAGTGATTCTGATTAGATCAACAAAATATGGATATGATTTTCAACATTGCATGGGTATGGTTCAAGATTATGAAAACTGTTTCATATCAATGCACGAGACACTTCTTCCAAATAGATTTCATGTGGTTGGATTGAATGGTTAGATATTAATTGGTCTAACCAAGCTAAACCCCACTATCAAAAACACATGGTTACTCTTGGTTGGTCACATTGTTTGACCAAACAGTTCACCTAACTATGCACCTACCAAATTTCCATTATATCTCTTACCAAATTTTTCTAGAGATGTATCATAGTATCCAATATCCATTCTCAAATTGATAACTTTAGTAAAACACAGGAAAACATCCAAAATTCTTCCAAAAATCATAAAAAATATCCAAATAACTATCTATATTTAAAATAATAAAATATATAATTAATTACCTAAAACTATTTGTGATACATTCTATACACCATTATCTTCTCCATCCCTGGAATTTAAAACCCAACAGTATCAGAAAAGAGTTTGCGAAATTTCTTGATCATCTCATTCTCATGATCCCACATTTGTTCCAAAATCAGACCATGAATCTATTAAATCTACAATACAATGATTCTATTCTCATATGAGACCTTATATTTTCTATCCAAACCCAAAATATTCACATGGACCAATGAATCATCCGACATTAGTTCTACATGATTCAATCATATATAAAAGATTGGATCGGTTTTATACTGCTTCCATTAGGATACATGTTTCACAATATTCACTAAATGGAACTTTTGTGGTAAATAAAATCAATATTCCACCTTAAAAACATGTTCATGTATCTCATTATGGCATATGTATCAAATAGATAACATTACCTTTATAATAAAATGATAATACATGAGCCTCAGGGATATTATAAATAATGCATGATAACACAACATGAAAGAAAATGGACATCAATGATGATCTACATATGATTTCTATCAATTATGATTTGTCTCCCTTATCTTACAAGAAAAATAAAATTCTATGTAGTCTCATGTAAAATTTTTAGTCCCAAAAGTGATGTGTGACCAATTTCTACCATACAATGTTAAAAAAAATGATTCATGTACAATTATTAAAAAATTTCAACAAATATTGAGGGTGGAAAGAAATATTTATAAAATAAATCCATAAACATTATGTTATCATACCATGATCCATAAAAACCAACTACACAATCATAAATCATGGGTGTAATCATTTTTTTCATAATTTCTAATTTTCTATCCATTTAATTATAAAAAACTATACAATTAGTTTACTAGAAATAAATGCCTTATTGTAAGGATTTCCAAAAATGAGAATTATACCATAGATATTCATTTGTTACTATCAAAAATAGAATACCATTTATTTTAACCACATTGTGGATATACATTTTTTAAAAAAATCATCAACTATAATAACCCATGTTTCATGTTAAGGATGAATTCAAAAAGAATATTAATTTTGGAATTTCAGGGATTGTTAATTTTTATCTGTTCATTGGAAAATAATTCATAGAGTTGTATCTCATGGTTGTTCTTCTTATTTTATATATTTTCCAAAGATGTATCATGAGTATTGTCATGGATTTTTAGTGTGTTAGTGGACCAATTTCCTATTTTTAGAAAATAAATAATGGGGGTACTATTTTATTGATTTCTTTTTCCACTATAGGGTAATCATGAGAACATATAGTATCAACTATCATGGTTTTCTAAATAGTTCAGGAGGGAAAGCCTGACCCTGAACGGATTTACTGTGTTTAGAAAAGGGTACACATGGGTAGTGCACAATTTTCCAAAATAGTGTTCCGTCCCCAGACACATAGTACTATATTGGTAGTATGTGTGCACTGTTCTGTGCATTGTGGAATCATAGTTGATAGACCATGTTGGAAAATAGTGTGGGGTGTTTTTCATAAGTAACAACAACCATACTGTTTGTGCACAACGTGGCCATAAGGTGGGGGGAAATTGTGCAGCACTATAATTTACTGTTAAATTTCAAATATTCTCTTACTGATCATAAAAACTTAATTTCATCATTATATTATTCTTCTACATCCGAATGAGTATCCTCTTCTCTATCATGGGTTACTCATCCTACGACTACTAGGAATGAAGATATATCATTCATTCTAATTCTGAATTAAGAGCCTTCAATAATTTTTGATCCACATTAGAAATATATTTAATCATATTACATCTTATAATAGTTTCTATTCTGATCACTTTCACTTTTTTTCGGTGTGATCGCATTTTCCCAATTTTCAATGAACATTTCTATTTCCTCAATTTCTTATAAACTAGAATATATTATGTCTCAATATTTTATAATTCATGTATCCTATGGATAAGGTATTTGTTGTGTAGATCATTCCACATGTTTTAATTGATTTATAAATATTTCCTTGTGCGGCTCACTGGCATTGTATCCTATCACCACAAAAAGATATTCTCATTTCTAAATTATTATAATATTGTAATATTACTTTTCTTTTGTCATGATTTTATGTTAGAGGATTCCTAACGCAATTATATCCACCCATTTTGGTGTTTTATGTTACTATTCATCATTCAATTACTTGATTTAATTCATGGAATGCCATCTATGATTTTTTTTGGGATTATAAATTGATTTTATTTAATGGATAACATCTTAATTGAACTAAATAATCATTAAAGATCTTGGATTCACTATTATTTCTATTTCTATGTAGGTAGTTACATAAATGTTATGGAACCTTCTATATGATACTTGATCCACAAATTCTTTTCCATGATCGGTATCCTTCTAAAACACTCGTATTTGTGTATTTTGTTATACCTCTTTAATGTGATACTTGTTTTCTTTGAAATAAATTGTTTGATAATAATGTCCTGTTTTATAATTAAAATACTAAGATGAAGTGTGATGTCTTCCAAAAAAAATATTGATCATTGAATCAAACAATAATCTGACTTATGGAATGGGTTTTTATCTATGCCTTTATGTTATTACTTGATATGTGTGAATCCCTGTACATGACCTCTTATTATTTTCATTAATAGATGAGATGAAAGAGAATGTACATCCATTTGACTATTCTTAATAGAACAATTCCAATATGAGTGTGTTAGAAATATTGTATTATTAATTTCTATGGAATTTTTAATGAAATGTATTGTTTCAATTTAATTATATACATGAAATTAATTATAATTTATGGAATAAACACGTTTATCATTACATTTATTAATATATTCTCTACTTGTATTGTGATGCCCTCATTTATATTTTGATTATAGATTCTCATAATATGTAATGTATTATATTTTATTATAATATTCCATTGAAATGAGATATGACATGATTTAAATGGTACTACTTGGAATGATAATTCACACCGACTTACATCTAGTGTTGAGCATGACGTCTCACACCATTGACACTATTTGGACAGTGGGAGTGATGAACCACATCCCTTATTTTCGGTGATAGAAAGATGTCATACCCACCATCTTATGTGATGATAATGGCATGTCCCATTCATCATGAGATGTTGGGAAGCTAAACCATTAATTTTTATTATAGGATCATTCAGACTAGTTAGAGATAAATGATTTACCCCTGATCCACCTAGCACCTCGTATTCATTTATATGTCTATATCTACACGTATTTATTCCACATGTGTCGCATAAATATATTACAATAAAATGTATATGTTACTACTATATACATATGGTTAATTATTAGAACATCTTTTCTAGAACGAGACAAAGATGGTGTTGTCGGCCATGTGTACTATTGGAACCTATGCTGACCAATATTTATTTCTATAGTAGTAATTTATATTTGGTTACCTCTATAACTATATAAATTAAACTAATGTATTTGAATTATAGGTAGACATATTTGGTGGCACAATGGTTGTATTTTATCTCACAACTCCCTTAGGACACCCATTCACTGAGGTACCCAAGAAGATCACATGTTCACAGGACCATGGATTATTACACGTGATTCCATTCATGTAAATATGTGTTTGGAGAATGGGAATGAGTTAGAGATCAGGATTCTCCTTGAGATTTACCTTTGGGATTTTTATTTATTTTATATATTCATGAACATCCATGTACAATGTTTCATATTGTATGTCTTTTAATTTTCTCCATAAATCATCATTTGGACATACATGCATTCCTTTATATGGTCATTGAACTTTTATTTTCACCTGATATAATTTTTTTGCTTCATTATCTTCAATTTATTTCTACACCAAATGTTTTTGATATTGTTCCTAATATACCGATGTTTCCTCACGGATTTCGGGGATGACCTCCTGGACGGGAGATTCAAACGTTCGGATCAGTTTCTAGCGGGTTTGTTCGTAGAACCGGAAACATCCAATGATTCCACATCCGTTTGGACCTACTTTCCAAAGGTAGGCGCTCATTAGCTTGTGGACTGATGAGGCTTAGGAATTTGCATTGGTCGAGAGGATGGGAGGTCCGACTCATCACACCTTTTTGAGGGGAATTATTGTCTATTCCAGGACTCTCTTTATAGATTTAAGTTATGTTCGTGAATCCTTATTACATTACCAAGTATAAAAATGTGCTTTCCTTTAGTTTTAACAATCAATGATTAAATATGCAAGAAATTAAGATAATCTTTTATATGTATTCAAGGTTTTTCATCAATAGAGAATCATCTATATCTGTTTAGAGATTCTTTGTCAGTGGTATCCTTCAAAACATTTATATAAAAGTCTCTTCGTCATTATGATGACCAGGCTGGTTTTAAAGTCACTCAGTGGGGCACTTGAAGTTTATCGTCATTCAAAAAGACAGAGATTATTTCAAAGTTGGGATCGAACCCATAAATGGGCTACCTACGTATCCTTTGTTATGGAAAAGGAATCAGAACCCACGTAGTTCGAGTAATGGAATATGATGTTTATGATTGATGTCTCAAAGAAGAATTTCATAATTACTTTTACACTCTAAGCTCACGTGAGTCAGGCTTGGTGTGAGAATCAAGAGGTATTGGTAAAAATTAGACAATTGTGCCATGAAATATGCAATAATAAGAATTTTTTTGGGGCTTATGTATGTATGACTTCCCAGATAGATGAAGGTTTAGGATTCACTTTTAGGGAGAAAATCCATGAACAGGGTCCATAAAGTTATATGTGCTTTATGGAGATTTGAATACTCTAATCTTGGTGCTTACTCCTAAGGAGGATGCCCAAGTTAGGAGGGGACTTATGATTGGGTTTTGCTCCTGAAAAGGAAACCCAAATCAAGGGTAAATTGGGACTGGTTAAGAGAAATTTTAGGGGACTTGGGGCTTACTCCTGAAAAGGAAGCCCAAGATTATGACTGGGTCTTATTCCTGAAAAGGAGACCCAGGTTAGTGATTAAGGATTGAGGCTTACTCCTGAGTAGGATGCCCAAGTTTGGGAACTTTAAGAATTTGGGGCTTACTCCTAAAGAAGGATGCCCAGATTTGAAATTGGGGCTTACTCCTGAGGAGGATGCCCAAGTTAAGGATTCTCTCATATTAAAGGATGAGGTTTAATGAATGAACTCTCTACATTTAGTGACATAATGATAAATCACTAGGTTTTGAGAGATATTCCACAGAATTCCTTTCAGATAAGGAAGTCAAATCAAGAAATCATGCCATAAATGGCTTTGAAGAGTGTCTTGAAAACTGAATCTTGAAAAGGAAAGGTGTAATGGCTTATGAGGTGTAAAATGGGCATGATGGGCACCCAAAAAGGTAGGGGTGCACAAGTCTTGAAAGGCGCGCAATTCTTCCGTTGGCGCGCAAGTATTGGTCGCGCAAGTATACCTGCGCGACATGTAGGGTACTTGCGCGATTTTCAACCAGTATTAGAATACTTGAGCGAATCCTTTTTAATAACATTAGAATCCTCTTGAGGTTCTTCCAGAAAAGGGACGCGCAAGTTATATTGATGGAATAAAAGAGGTGTGCAAGTGTTGATGAGTTTCAACACTTAGGCCTTCCTTCTTCTCTTTATATCTTCCGTTCTAGGTAATAAATTACCTTAGAAGTGTTCCGGAAGCTTTGAGAAAATACTTGGGCGTCGTGAGCTTCAATCCGAGTTTCTGGAAAAAGATCCTCCCGAATGGGGGGCCCACGGGGTCTATTTATAGGCAAAAGATGACCCCGTGCGGTTACCGGGCGGTTACCCCTTAGGTCGCGCAAGTCACTTGCGCGACCAAGGTTTCCGCGCAAGTGTACTTGCGCAACAGTGAGATAACTTGCGCGGTGCAGTTGCTGTTGATCCTTTGTTCATGCCTTTGTCGATTTTTGATGTTTTCTTCAAAGGTTGAATCACTTTGAGCTCAGATATTCCCTTTTCCGATCTTTAGATTCTGTGACGAAAGGAGCGTCAACAAAAGTCCCCCCCTCAGAGTTGGATCCGGAGAGAAATGAGGATTTGACTCTGAGGAAATCGAATCCATTCAAAGGAAAAGGGGGGCGCGCAAGTCTTTAGTGCACAGAGGTCAGCGCACAAGTTTTCGTCATGCAGGCCTTAAGCGCTCTGGCTACGGCGCGCCGATAGGCTTCCTGGCCTATAAATACATGGCCTCACCTCCGTACAAGCATCCAGATTTCCAAACACCATACCTTCTCGAGCTCTCTGCGCGCAGGTCACCTAATTCGCTCAAGTCTCTTTTCTACTGTTCCCTCACTGTCGCGCTCCTGTAAAGGTATTCGTACTTGCGCGGTTTAGACTTGCGCGTCAAAAACTAGAGCGGCACACGAAATACTTGCACGCCATTGTTTAGACTTGCGCGACTTAATTCCTTGGCCATTTTTTCCGAATTCTTTCACAAATTTTACGAAAAATAAACCCATTTAAGAGTTAAATTTGTTCAATTTTTGTGCAGATTCAATGGCTCCTAAGGGAATTGGAACGGCAGATGAACTGGCTTAGCAAGCGGATTGATGACATGATGAACATTATTGGCCATGATTACTATGATATCTGCGACAACACTTTCCCAGATTTGGATAAGCACTTGAAGAAATATCATCTAAATTTCCCACAGAGCATCTACCTGTCTCTGTGTGGTCATGGTCATCTGCAAGGAGTCAATGTTCCAAATGCAAACAATTATACACCTGAGATGCAGCTGCACTGCTACTTCTCTATTTCGGTTATGCTGTGTATTAAGAGTAACAACAATGGTGTGAACTTTCAAATTTTTCCTCCATGTCATTTCCTTGCAGATATGAAAATGGAAAACCCATGGGATGAAATGTTTTCCACTAATGGTTGGTGGAGAGAAGACAAACGTGGTATTAGAGAAATATCTGAAAAGAGTACTCTCTCCAAATGTCTCTTTACTTCCAATGCTCCATTCTCAAATCCATGTATCCATCATCCAAGTCTCTTGGACAGAAACAGAGTCACTGTTTGATCAGCAGAAAATTTTCTCAAACCGCACTCAAGAACATCATTTTACAATTGTTCAAAGAAGATCCAGTATCACTCCATCTGTTATTGTATCCAGTTGAATGAATGAATTCCATGTGGTTGCTGATGAAGCTCGGGATGTCGTAAATCAAATGAAGTGTTATGTTGACATCCTCTTGTAATTCTCGAAAAAGAGAAGAGACTCCAGTCTGTGGATGTCCTTCTAACTCTTGTGTATCAATGAAAAAACACTTTTGTCTTCAATCATTTGTACCTGCATTCTTTTCACTACCTGCTTCAAATTTACTTAAGCCAATGGGCCTAGTAAGAATAGTTTTATTTTTACTATGATTATTACAAATAATCCTACAATCTTTGAACCTTTTAATTGCTCAATCTTACATAAATCATACAAAAAATGTATATTTAGTGAGATGGAACTTGACTTTTATTCAGAGTTCCTTTGTCTTTTATGGGCAGTTTAAAGTCATGCATGCTGGACATAAAGGGGCTAATGTTTAAGGTTGAAATAGCTTTAACCGAAATGGATTAAAATTGATTCAATTCCTTGACAATTTATCTGAAAACAAATTACCAAACTCAAGTATGAGAGAAAATATGTAAACTATGGCTTAAGAATATTTGAATCTGAGGAATGATATGAAAAAGAGCCAAAAGGCATTAAAAGAAGTAGTTTCCACGAATGAAGTTACTATTATTTAACAAAACCCGTTAGGGGGTTGAAATATGAAGGGACACCTATGGGCATTGGCTGCATGGTCAAGTAAATAGTATCTTTCTGCTGACAAGTCTGTTATGTGGACTGTTTATGCAAGGCCACCTATGGGCACGTACTGCATAGTCAGGCAAAAGAACTCCCAGAAATTTACTTTCCTAGTGCTAAAAGCCAGTGAAAGTTTATGGAGATTCAAATTTTCTAAATTATAGAGTTTGTTGTATGGAATGAGGTACTTGAATATGGAGAAGATATTTCCGAACAAGAATATCGAAGAACTGGATGAATATCACTCCTATGAAGGTCTGACCCAAACGTAGGGAAGAAGAATAAACCATAGACTTGAATACTTTCAGATCATGAAAAAGGATTTGGGACAAATATGTTAAGGATTGCTATTTTTTTGCGGATCCCTACATACTGTCGTTTAAGACAAATAAGGACAAAAGAGGCATTCTTCCCAAGAACAAAGTTACCATTATTTAACAAAACCCGTTAGGGGGTTGAAATATGCAGGGCCACCTATGGGCATTGGCTGCATGGTTAAATAAATAGTATCTTTCAGCTGACAAGTCTTTTATGTGGACTGTTTATGCAAGGCCAGCTATGGGCACGTGTTGCATAGTCAGGAAAAAGAATTCTCAGAAGTTTGTCATTTTTGTGACTAGAAGTCATGAAAAGGGTTATGAAGATCTGAAAATATTTAAGGTTAGGATTATAACACATAAAGATGGGTATTGTCCAATGTATATAGAGATACATTGGTCAATGATAACCATAATCATATTGTGGATGGGTCCTGAATTGAAATTTTGGACTTCACTACGTATCTCATAAGAATGAGAATCAATCCATACGTAGTTCTTGAAATGCAGTTTAACGTCGTGAAGGACGAAAGTATGAGTGATCTTAGTTTAGGGTCATAGAATTCGGACCATAATAATGAATACACAGTGTGTGTTTTCATGAGGACTTTTCAGCCAAGGGACTGAAAGTGAAATTTGGGGTTAGGCCCAAAGTACTTGGGGCTGGATTCGAGGGATACTCGAACGTTCCTACATATCCCATAAGGATGGGAATCAAGCCCACGTAGTTCTAGAACTACCCTTTGTACAAATTTGGTTCGTACATATGAAGGGTGAAAGGGGATTTTATTGCAATGATGGTTTAACCTGAGATAAAAAGTTTAGGCATTACCATGTATGCACATAGTCTTTTGAAATGAAACATGATTGAAAAAAATCAATGTCAATAATGGTTCTTTCTCAAATGAGGAAATCAAAGAATATTGTAGTTTATTGTCGTACCGGACAAAAGTGTTCTATAGTTTAACGTCATATAACAAGGACGAAAGTGAATCAATGTAAAGATATTGATTCCAAGGGAGGTTTCACGAATCAACATCATATGAGATGGTGGTGAACCGATTTGAAGAGATTGTTTTTGGGATTGAACCCTGGGAGGTTGCATACATACCCATCCTGGAGGGCATAGATCAAAGTATGTGTAGTTCAATTAAAGAATAAATTAATGATCAAGTTGTTCATGTGGACAATGATCTAAATAAAAAATGTTGTTGGGACTTACACATGGTTAGTGGCCCAAAGGGAGTGTTATGGTTGTTGTTCACTCTAAGCTCACGTGAGTCATACTCGGTGTGAGAATCAAGAGGTATTAACAACCATAATGATGCACAGTTTAATGTCATGTAGGACATAAAAAAAGGGACTATGTAGTTTAAAGTCTTGCAGTTAGGACTATTGGTGCTGAACAATTTACTGTCATGTAGCAGGGACAAAATAATAGTTTAATGTCATGTAGGACATATTAAGGATTTTCTGTACAGTTTAGCGTCATGTAGTTAGGACGATGGGGATAAAATATTTTAACGTCATATTGGACGAAAGGGGGACTGTACAGTTTAATGTCATGCAGTAAGGACAAAAGAGTGTGCCATTTTAACGTCATGTCGGACGAAAGTGCGAATAGTTTAAGGTCATATGCATGGACCGTGAATGGTGCAGTTTAATATCATACTGGACTTTTGAGATTATATAGTTTAACGTCTTTCCGGACGTGAGGGACTTTTATACAGTTTAGCGTCATGTAGTTAGGACGTCACAGTTTAACGTCTTTCTAGACATAAGGGATTTGCAAATAGTTTATGGTCATATACATGGACTAGGGATGATGCAGTTTAAGGTCATGCTGGACGGTTTAGGGAAATTTTTCACAGTTTAATATCTTGTGGGACGAAGTTGCAGTTTAAAGTCATATTGGACCATTGCTGTACAGTTTAAAGTCATGTAGCTAGGACTAACTGGTGCTGTACAGTATAAAGTCATGTAGCTAGGACTAAGGTGAACCAATATGAGGATATCAGTTCTGGGGACTTTTTACAGTTTAACGTCATGCTGGAAGATGAAAGTGCCACACAGTTTAATGTCATGTTGCTAGGACACAATATAGTTTAATGTCATCTCGGACAAAATATAGTTTAATGTCATCTCAGACATAAATATAGTTTAATGTCATCTCGGACAAAATATGGAACTTCTGTACAGTTTAATGTCATGTAGATAGGAAATAATACAGTTTAGTGTCATGTAGGACATAAAAAAGGGACTATGCAGTTTAAAGTCTTGCAGTTAGGACTATTGGTGCTGCACAGTTTAGTGTTATGTAGCAGGGACTAAATAACAGTTTAATGTCATGTAGGACATATTATGAACCAATGTGACTATTTTGGATCTGGGAACAATATTTTGGGTTTATACAAAATACTTCTTCAGAAATCTGGCATTAGTTGGAGTCGTGATGTGTTCTCCATACCTTGAGATTAGAGAATACGCTCCATTGGAGTAGACCTTATGTATTGAATAAGGTCCTTCCCATTTTGGTTCAAGCTTGGGAGGTTTATTTCCTGGTATCATTGGTGCTCTGAGAACCAATACCAATTCTCCCTGAATGAATGAATGAAGACAAACCTTTTTGTTAAAAGCTCCTGCGATTCGATTCTGATAGATTTCCAAGTGGTGCATAGTGCACAATCTTTTATCATCTAACTGTTCCAATTCATTCAACCGCTTTTGGGATTTCTCGTCTGTAGATAACTGATCACAAATGGCTATTCTGAGTGGGGGAAATTGAACTTCAATAGGCAAGACTGCTTCTGTTCCATATACCAATGAATATGGAGTTGATCGCATTGCATTGCGAGTGGTAGACCGATAAGCCCATAAAGCATGAAAGAGTTTATCAGGCCATGACCTCTTATCATTATCCACCATCTTTTGCAGTATATTTGAAAGATTCTTGTTGAAAGCTTCTATCTGGCCATTAGCCGCTGCATGATATCGAGATGAATGGTTGGACTTAATTTTGTATACTTGATACAATTTCTTTACCTCAGAAGAACAGAAGTTGGTGCCGTTGTCCGTCAATATGGTATGAGGGACACCAAATCTAGTAATGATGTTAGACTTGATGAAGATAACACTGCATTTAGAACTGAATTCTTTGAGAGGTACTGCCTCTGCCCATTTGGAAAAGAAATCAGTAGGAGTAAGAATGTACTTAAACTGCTTGGCCGTAGCTGAAGGGTAAGGTCCACCCACATCCATTCCCCATTTGGAAAATGGACATGAGTATTTAGCTATATGAAGCAACTCTGGAGGTCTATGAATGATGTTGGCATATAATTGGCATGAATGACACTTCTTTGTAAAATTAACACAATCTCGTATCATTGAAGGCCAAAAGTATCCAAGCCTTCGAATTTGATCAGACAGTCTATGTCCAGACTGGTGGGCACCACAGACTCCTGCATGCACTTCTTTTATGAAAGCCATTGTCTCTTCACCATCAAAACATCTGAAGAGAATTCCATCAAAACCACATTTGTAGAGAATTTTCTTGAGGTGGTCTCGGATATCATAAAGAGTAAAATTGACCACACGTCGCCGAATTTGTTCTTTCTCGGCTCTATCAGGTGGAAGTGTTCCATTTTGAAGGTATTCCCTGATAGGTGACATCCATCCTGTAGTATGACCATACGGTTCAGGAATGGGACTAATTTCATTAATTTCCTCTGTTCTGACTTGATCATAAGGTGAAATTGCATGACGGTGGGAAATATAGATGGTTGTCTCGTCCCGATTTGAATCTTCTAAAGCTGTGGCTATATTAGCCAGTGCATCAGCTTGAGCATTTTGTGATCATTGGACATAAAAAAATGATGGTTCTGAAGGGAATTCCGACATTAACTCTCTGACGTAATCATACGAAGGTATTAATTCTTCTTCTCTGATGGCATAATCCCCATTGACTTGTTTGATTACCAGGTCTGAATCACCTTTCACCTTAAAGTTATTCACTTGTGCATGAAGCGCTAATTCCAAGCCTGTAATGAGAGCTTAGTATTCAGCTTCATTATTGGTACCACCTTTCCACAACAAAAAGGAATAAGGTAACACTGCCTTATCTGGAGAAATGAGCACAATTCCTAAACCAACTTTGTTGAATTTAGGATTTTCTATTTTCTTCCCTGTTGGAATTCTATAAGCACCATCAAAATACATTTCCCATGTTTGAGGACTCTCTTGAATAGAGAAAACTTCCTCATCAGGGAGTTCGATATCTGAATACATGTCTTCCACTGAAGGATGTTCATCCAGGAAATAAGCCAGAGCTTGGCCCTTAATTGCCTTTTGAGACACATACTGAATGTCAAACTACTGTAGAATAACCACCCACCTTGCCAGACGTCCTCTAAGCATTGGACGACTAAGGATGAATTTGAGTGGATTATTACGAGATAACAATTGGACCTCATGATGTTGCAGGTAGTGTCTCAGTTTCTGAACTGCAAAGATTAATGCTAGGCAGAACTTTTCAATACTTGAATACCGGGTTTCTGCTTCAAGCATAGTTATACTGAGATAGTATAGACTATTTTCATTCCCAGCATCATTATTTTGAGCGAGAAAGGCACCCAATGATCTCTCTAAAGCTGTCACATATAGGATAAGAGGTCTACCCTCAACAGGCGGCATGAGTACTGGAGGACTCAAGAGGTATTTCTTGAGAACATCAAATTCTTTTTGACATTATTCAGTCCACTGGTAAGTGACTCCTTTCTTCAATAATTTGGTAAAGGGTAAACATTTTCCTGCCAAATTAGCGATGAAACGCCGAATATAGGCTAAGTGTCCTTGAAGTCCTCTTAATTCATTCAAGTTCTGAGGAGGTGACACACCAAGGATTGATTTGGTCTTCTCAGGATAGACTTCAATACCACGATGTCGTACAACAAAGCCAAGGAATTTTCCTGAGGTTACCCCAAAAGCACATTTTAAGGGGTTCATCTTTAAATTATATTGTCGAAGCTTGTGGAATATGTCTTCCAAATCAGCCAAGTGATTAGAACGTTGTTTGGATTTAACCACCAAATAATCTACATAGCATTCAACAAACTTCCCTAAAAGAGGTTTGAAGATCCGATGCATGGCGCGTTGATATGTTGCCCCTGCATTCCTCAAAACAAAGGGCATCACCCGGTAACAAAACACACCTTGAAGAGTTCTGAAGGTTGTATATTCCTCATCTTCTGGGGCCATTCAGATCTGATTATATCCGGAATATCCATCCATGAAATAAAGTACTTCATAGCCAGCCGTCGCATCAATTAAGAGTTCTGTAATCGGAACTGGGAAATCATCTTTTGGACAATACCGATTAAGATCTCTGAAATCGATGAAAACCCTAATTTGTCCGTTCTTCTTCTTTACAGGGACAATATTAGCAAACCACTTGGGATATTGAACTTCTCTGATGAAGTTGGATTTGATCATCTTATCCACTTCAGCTTCAATTTTTGAAGCATAGGTTGAATGTGTTCTTCTCGCGGCTTGCTTAAAACCTCGATGTTCTTTTGGTAAACCCAAATGATGAGTAGCAACATCAGGATCAAGCCCAGGAATTTCTGTATAATTCCAAGCAAAAATATCTTTATTTTTCTTTAGAAAAGGAATATACATCTCTTGCTCTTCAAGGTTCATGGCCGCACTAATTAAAGTGGGGCGTGGATCTTTCTCTGTACCCAGATTTACTTCTCTGAGTTCATCCACAGTGGTAGAGATACCCCCTTCAAATGCTGGAGGAGCATCTCTAAGATTTTCTTCTTCCTCTTCATCATGCGTTATTTCTTCCGTTTCTACTTGCAATGTAGATGAAAAAATGAAATTCTCATGATCATAAGAGATGTCAAAATTTTCACATTTTGAAGAAGAAGCTTCCATTTCTGACCCTATTGATGATAATGGGTCTTCTTTGGGAAATAAAGAGGAGATGATGGATTGAGAATCGACATCATTATTCACCTCTGGTGTTGCTATAACTTCTTCTAGCTCGATTAGCGAAGTATAGATTTGTTGGACTTCATCACCACTTATGCTTTCATCACTGCTTGGTAGGTTACCAATTTCTCCCATGTTTCCTGGCTCGATCGCCGTAATTGACATAATGGATCTTTCCATAAGAGTATTTTGATTTGGGCCTATTTTGTCAATTTGACTGATAGGTAACACATAATCTATACTCATATGTGAAAATGGAATTATTGGAATTTTCTCCAAACCATATGGAGCATTAACTTTGGTGATTTCCTTCATTGTATATTTTTCTCTTCCATTCATGTGATAAAATTCCGCCTCAATGTATTGAGACTCGCATGTATTGAATGGGGCCTTATCACCATACAATGTTCCAACTTGACCATCGAAACAGTATTTGAGACATTGATGGTATGATGAAGGAATAGCTGCATGCTGATGTAGCCAGGGTCTTCCAAGTAAGATATTGAAAGCTGAGTCTTGATCAACAATCATGAAATCCGAATTGGATACAGGATCTCCAAACTGAGTTCTAAGTGTAACTTCTCCCAGTGGTTCTTGTTCATTTTTATCATATCCTTGTAACATCATGGTAGAAGGAGATAAATCAGATTCCGTGAGGCCCAATCGACGAAGTGTACGAATGGGCATGAGGTTGACTCCTGAACCATTGTCAATGAAAGCTCTTCGAACATCTACACCATTGACTTTGCCAGATAAGTACAAAGGTTTTATGTGCCCATGCACAACATCATCTTCATCTTTATCAGTAAAAGATATCACTGCATGACATTCTGCAGGATTATTCTCTATGTGATAGATTTCAGCTGCAGCAATTTCAGCTTCAAACTCCTGAGGACTTGACAAAGCTTCGATGAGTGCTTCCCGAAGATCTTTTGACAGATTCAAAGCATCCAAAATTGATAACTTGGCTGGTACTTGGGAAAAGTGTTTCAATATACCATACTTTTGATCTAGAGGTCTGCATTTCCCAATAGGAATATGCGGTTTAGCAGGTACCTTGGAAGCAGATGCTTTGGAAGCTAATGCATCTTGTATTGAAGTTGGCAACATCCTTGGTTTTGGAAGATTAGACTGATTAGATCCTTTTACTTGCTGATATAAAGAAGATGGAACCTTTAATCGGTCTTCCAAAATTACTGTGCCAAAACTTAGTTGGCCATTGGAAGAAGAACTTTCTTGTTCTTTTTGAGCTCGCTGAAGGGCTCTACCACGTGTTTCTGCTGCATATACAGTGCTAGCAGGGGTAAAATTAGAGTAGTGGCTTCGGAAAGATCCACGTCTTCCCCTGTATCCTGAACCTCCAGAACCTCCTCGGATTCCCTTATTTGATACAGGAAAATCAGGCTCATCAAGACTGGAATATGGATCTGTTAATTAAATCATATTAACAGAACCAAAGATTAACTCTTCGTCTGATAAATACTCTGCCTGGTTATCCTGTTTAGGCTGTGTCGTTTGGTGGGATGGTGCCCGTGGCTTTGAAGTAGATGGCATGAAATCTTCCAGATTCAAAGACAATTTAGGCTTTGATACATACTCTTCTTCTCCTGATTCCTCTTTCTTCTTTGAATTGCGCTGCCCTTTTGAGGATTTATCTTTTGATGGAGGCTTTACTGCATCTTTTGTAGGAGACACAATTGGCTTCTTCAATTGTGTTCGCAAAATGGAATGGGTCCGAATGATTGTCTTTCTGACCATCCAATCATCATATTTTTTCGCAGTTTTGCTTTTGACTTCCTGCCACTTACCTCCTTCCTCTGGATCTGTAGCAGTAATACACGCTACATGAGCTGAAGAACCCTTCAATTTGACTTGTCCCAATTCGACCATCTTTTGCAGGAGATCTTTAAAAACAAAACTCTCCTGGATGGGATGCCCCAACATTGTGATGAAAGGGAAAATAATTGGGACAGTCTTCATCTCCTTCCTTGTTTGGCCTTTTGGGCACTGGTAATTGAACCAAATTATTTTCTAGAGCTGAAATGAAGTAACCAGGAACTTGCTCATTTCGGAAAGAGTATGTTTTACTCTTCATATCCTCAAATTGTTTTCGTCATTGATCTTTTTGATCATTTGGACGAAATAGCCTTTGTTGTTGGCGTTCAGGAGGTGGAGCCCTTCGGGAAGATGAAGGGTTTGAAGTAGAAATAGGTACAGGTGCTTGTATAAGCATAACTGTAGCAGTTTCTGCATTACCCATTCCCCTTCCTGAGGCTGATGGAATTATACGAGATTTAACCTTAGCCTGTATAAGGGAATCATCAATCTGTTGAGCGATTGAAGTAAGGTCTCCAAACCCTCCCGTGTATTTCACAGGGATCAATGGCGTGCGTAATTCGTCACGCAAATTTGCCACACAGATTGGCAACAATTCCTCCTGAGGGAGTGCTAAACTCAGGGAATGCGTTAATCCCTTCCAACGAGCAATGAAATCAGAGACTCTTCCATTCTCCCTTTACTTGCAGTTTGTAAGATCGAAAACTGTCATTTTTGGCAAAGTTGAGCTAAACTGAAGAAGGAATTTTTGACGAAGATCCTCCCATCCGATGACTGACCGGGATTGCAAGCTTGTATACCAGACAAAAGCTGGTCCTTGCAATGTTCGCACGAATCATCTGAGTTTCACTACTTCTTGCTGCTCTGGAGTTCCCATCATAGGATCACAACAAGACACGTAATGCGTCAAATGTTGTTCGGGGTCGCCTGATCCATTGAACGTAGGGAAAACAGGGTTTCCAAAACATGATGGAGGAGAAATTGAATCTACCCATTCAGGGTAAACTTTCTTTTCAGGTTGAACTTGCGCACGTTTCCCTTCCATAGTTTCTAACCGAGATGTTAATGACTCAATAGTAGTTATTAACTTTTGAGAAACATCATGTTGAACTTGGTTTTGGGTAGGTTCAATGAATGGAGCTTGGACAGATGTGGTGGTTGGTGCTGCAACTGATGGTAGTGCTGCCAACCGTTGTTGCGTTTGACCCGTAGGATTAGACCTCTGAGGGTGTACTAATAAAGGAGGATATTCCTGATCCATCTCAGTAGTTACAACAAATTCATTCGGCTATCGGACTTTAGAATTTTTAATAAGAAGACTACTCTGATGTAGTTCTGTATTCAACCTTCTTAATTCTTTCATTTCTTCCTCCTGTTGTGCAAACCTTTTCTCTAATGAGAGCGATTGACCTCCTTCAGAGGAAGGGTTAGAAGTAACCTGATTCATTCCTTTCCCCTTATTGGATCCTTTTCGGAGAGGGGGAAGTGGGTTACTTGGAGGAATACTCAGATTTTGGGTAAGCCTTTGATTACGTGTGCACACACCTTCTTCATTTAGGTTTGTGTGCGCAACTTCTTGAGCAGGAACCTCTTCGTCCGATCCCTCTGATTGATCCTCATCTGGTGAATCAGCAGAAACGACATTGATGACATTAATGGATGCATATTGCATGGAATCCTTTCTATCAGCATTTCTGTGATATTGTCTTCTTCTATGGCCATGATGAGACATGGAATTCCGTTTACTTGATCCCTCATGAACTTCATGGAGAACCGTCACTTGGAGAGACTCTCTTGATAGCTTGGCTCTTCGTTCCTCTTGAGGCTTATTCCCTAATCGGGAGAATACTGACTTTCTCTAAGGGAGGGATTGAGGATTTGAAAAAGTCCCTAGTCCGGTGGACTGGGGATGTTCCTACTGCTTCCGCTCAACTCCACGAATCCCATTTGTTGACTCTAATGGTTGGGTTAGATAAGTCCCCAGTCTGACAAGATGGGGTGTCGCTTGACATGCTATGTCTGAGATCTTCATAAAAACTCTCTTTATCTTGCGAATCTGAGTTCGGAAATTAGCAGGATGCATTAACCTGTATCCACATTTATCACTGGGTTCAACAGACCGTTGAATGATTTCCGAAACTTATGTCATTTGATGACGTGTTTGCTCCAAACGAGAGGCTTGTGCAATATTCTCTCCTGCTTGATGTAGGAGAAATTCAAAAACTAGTTCTCTATATACTTGATTTTGAGAGGAACTAGTTGAAGCCTGTTCTTGAGCAAGCTTTTGATTATGAACAAAGCCCATTGACTGTGGCCAGCCATGGGCAATAACATTGCATGAGACCATTTTCGGCGGGCTTTGCTGACTGGAAAGCACTGTGAAATTTAGTGCTCCGTGAACACCCCATCCTCTGATATAAACATCAGATGGAGCATTGGCAATTAACTGATGCAATTTTCTTAGTGCGCCAGGGCATGAATGTTGAAGGGTTCTTTGTTGCTTTTCAGCCTTCAGATACTGAGAGACTGATAGAGATTCCAAATCAATCTGGCGTTGTAACCCTTCTATTATCTTAATATGATTTTCATAATCACCGTAAGATAATAATATCTTCTTCAATTGAAAAAGAGTCTTCCATATGTTGAGACGAATATCATGGATTCCATCATCCGTCAACATCTTTGGAATGTCGTACTAGGAGTCAGCCAAAGGCCAAAACATGACTGGTACTTCACCTTTTGCCAGTTTTTTCCTCATGTTCAGCATTTCCTCTTTATCATTAAATGAAGATTCTTCTACCTGTTTGGACCAGAGTTGGTGTTTCCTTGTTGCTTCATCGGATTCAACAAGATTGGTAGAGATATCACTATTCATGCTGGAAGATGAATGACCCAGGGATGGTTCAGAGAATAACCTGAACCCCCGGCTATCTTCTGATGGAGAAAGAGTTTCACCTGCCGATAGTAATGCATCAAACATGTCTGGTTTTACGTTTGCAAGTGCCTCGAGATAGAAGGGCTTTCTCGTCACTACATTTCCTTCTGATGAATTTTCGAGACAACGTGAATCACTACTACAGAGAGGACTTTCGCAGCGAAGTTCATCACCATGAGGAGGACCGTCATGATGGGTTACAGCAAAAGATGAAATCTCTTGCTCCTTGGTCTTCTGACCACACAGAGGGTTCCTGTGGCTCTCATCTGAAGAAGAAACTTCAAGATTGACCAAACATTCATGAAGCAAGCCTTCATGAGGAAGTGTTTGTTGAAGACCTTCAAAATTAATGTTCTCGTTATTGAGAACTGAGGGAGTAGAATCTTGAATTCTGACAGATAAATGTCTGAGGGCTTCAAGAACTCCAGCATCGAGCAAGGCCTTGTTGCAGATTGGCCTTTGATCTCCTGACTGTGCTGGGCGGATCATTTTCTTAGATGCCTTCTTACTCACTTTAGAAACCACTTGTTGACGAAAGTGGTTACTCTGAGCAGGTGTATGTGCCTGATCAGGAAAGATGGTCAGGTTAGGCTGACGATCTCCAATCAAATCAGGTGTATGTTCCTGACTTGGTTGTCCGTTTGATATGGGGGAGTATGCCCAATAACCCTCTTGGACTGGAACATATGTGTGTGTCTGTTCCGGAGTGAATCGTTGATGTGTCACTCCACTGCTAGGGATAGATTTATGTTTCTGTCCTTGAGATAACGATGAAGCTGTTATGATATCCTGGAAAGCATCCAGAATATGAGAAGGAATTTGCTTCTGCTCTTTCACCATTGAAAAAATATGTTTGGTGACTTCAGCTGCCAGAACGGGGATATACATCCATTCCGGGCTTGGAGTAGGTGTATGTGCCTACTCCTGTCCTCCTTTTCCTATCAGTGAATCCTGACAGTACTCAAGTGTGGAGGCAGAGAGTTGAGTCTGCCACCTGTTTGTCGTCGGGGCTTTCCGACTGACTTCTCCGTGCGCTACCAAGCGAGACTGTTGGTAGGCTTGATTAGTATTAGCAGGTGTATGTACCTGCTGATTACACTTCACCAAACGTGGTTGACGAGATCCATCATATGTAGTCAGACGAGCCTGCTGACTAACTGGCGATGTATGAGCAGGTGTATGTTCCTGGCTATAGTACTCTGCCAGAATTTCCTGGCGGGATTGGCTTGATGCTGCCAGATGAGTCTGCTGGACAGCGGAATTAAAACGGGCAGGTGTGTGTTCCTGCTCGTTTTTTGCCACCAAGTTAGGTTGGTGGACTTCTACGGAGATGTCAGGGATGACAACCTGCCCATTGTTCACCGGATTCCGTCTCTGGCGGTTCATCTTGCCTGCTCGGGTTCGAGGAACCTGAGTTGAAGGCCTGGAGTCGGTACCCTCATCATGTTGAGGGCGCACTACCGCACGAGTCTGGCGGCGATTGTTGATGGGAGCCCTTGAGAAGGACTCCTGTCTTTTTGAATTAAGGTCCTGCGGGACCTGCTCATTCACTTCCTTAGAGTAAGGGAGTGAATGGAAATTGCGTTCCGGGGATAATGACCCGAAACGGTTGGAGACGGTAGTCAGCACCGCCTGCTTCTTGATCGCTGGCTGTCGTTGTCCGGACGACCAGGTAGAGTTGTTAACTTGGAGGGCTTGACGAGCAGCCTCCAGAGTTGGGATAGTACCGTTGTGACGGTATTCCTTAACTAGTGCATTAGAAACCCGGCGTTGAAGACGCTGAGTTGGTGATGTCATCCTCAGAGCGGACGACATTCCAGCAGGAGTAGTAGCATTGGTTTTCACAGCAGCAGACCTCACAGTAGAGGTGTTCACAGTAGCAGTATTCACAGGGGTGAATTTAAGGATAGCCATTTTGAAGAAGATCTTGAGAAAGGAGTGCCTGTTTCATATAACAGACATAATCAATATGAATCCGGCCACTGCATCTTTTGGATGAGCACATGTCAATGATTACTTTGTTGGCCCAATGGGCCTAACAAATAAGAAGAACATCACTTTAACTTGGTTAAGGATTCACGTCGGGTTCACCATTTTTGTTTCCTCACGGATTTCGGGGATGACCTCCTGGACGGGAGATTCAAACGTTCCGATCGGTTTCTAGCGGGTTTGTTCATAGAACCGGAAACATCCAATGATTCCACATCCGTTTGGACCTACTTTCCAAAGGTAGGCGCTCATTAGCTTGTGGACTGATGAGGCTTAGGAATTTGCATTGGTCGAGAGGATGGGAGGTCAGACTCATCACACATTTTTGAGGGGAATTATTGTCTATTCCGGGACTCTCTTTATAGATTTAAGTTATGTTCGTGAATCCTTATTACATTACCAAGTATAAAAATGTGCTTTCCTTTATTTTTAACAATCAATGATTAAATATGCAAGAAATTTAGAGAATATTTTATATGTATTCTAGGTTCTTCATCAATAGAGAATCATCTATATCTGTTTAGAGATTCTTGGTCAATGGTATCCTTCAAAACATTTATATAAAAGTCTCTTGGTCATTATGACGACCAGGCTGTTTTTAAAGCCACTCAGTGGGGCACTTGAAGTTTATCGTCATTCAGAAGGACAAGGATTATTTCAAAGTTGGGATCGAACCCATAAATGGGCTACCTACGTATCCTTTGTTTTGGAAAAGGAATCAGAACCCACGTAGTTCGAGTAATGGAATATGATATTTATGATTGATGGCTCAAAGAAGAATTTCATAATTACTTTTACACTCTAAGCTCACGTGAGTCATGCTCGGTGTGAGAAACAAGAGGTATTGGTAAAAATTAGACAATTGTGCCATGAAAGATGCAATCATAAGAATTTGTTTGGGGCTTATGTATGTATGACTTCCCAGATAGATGAAGATTTAGGATTAACTTTTAGGGAGAAAATCAATGAACAAAGTCCATAATGTTATATGTGCTTTATGGAGATTTGAATAGTATAATCTTGGGGCTTACTCCTAAAGAGGATGCCCAAATTAGGAGGGGACTTATGATTGGGTTTTCCTCCTGAAAAGGAAACCCAAATCAAGGGTAAATTAGGACTGGTTAAGAGAAATTTTAGGGGACTTGTGGATTACTCCTGAAAGGGAAGCCCAAGATTATGACTGGGTCTTATTCCTTAAAAGGAGACCCAGGTTAGGGATTATGGTTTGGGGCTTACTCCTGAGGAGGATGCCCAAGTTTGGGAACTTTAAGAATTTGGGGCTTGCTCCGAAAGAAGGATTCCTAGATTTGAAATTGGGGCTTACTCCTGAGGAGGATGCCCAAGTTAAGGATTCTCTCATCTTAAAGGATGAGGTTGAATGAATGAACTCTCTACATTTAGTGACATAAGGATAAATCACTAGGTTTTGAGAGATATTCCACAGAATTCCTTTCAGATAAGGAAGTCAAATCAAGAAATCATGCCATAAATGGCTTTGAAGAGTGTCTTGAAGTCTGAATCTTGAAAAGGAAAGGTGTAATGGCTTAAGAGGGGTAAAATGGGCAAGATGGGAACCCAAAAAGGTAGGGGCGCGCAAGTCTTGAAAGGCGCACAAGTCTTCCTTGGGCGCACAAGTACTGGTCACGCAAGTATACCTGCACGACATGTAGGGTATTTGCGCGATTTTCAACCAGTATTAGAATACTTGAGCGACTGCTTTTTAATCACATTAGAATCCTCTTGAGGTTCTTCCAGAAAAGGGACGCGCAAGTTATATTGAAGGAATAAAAGAGGCACGCATGTTTTGATGAGTTTCAACACTTAGGCCTTCCTTCTTCTCTTTAGATCTTCCGTTCTAGGTAAGAAATTACCTTAGAAGTGTTCCGGAAGCTTTGAGAAAAGTCTTGGGCATCAGGAGCTTCAATCTGAGTTTCTGGAAAAATATCCTCCCGAATGGGGGGCCCACAGGTTCTATTTATAGGCAAAAGAAGACCTCAGGCGGTTACCGGGCGGTTACCTCTTAGGTCGTGCAATTCACTTGCAAGACCAAGGTTGCCGCGAAAGTGTACTTGCGCGTTAGTGAGATAACTTGCGCGGTGCAGTTGCTGTTGATCCTTTGTTCATTCCTTTGTCGATTTTTGATGTTTTCTTCAAAGGTTGAATCACTTTGAGCTCAGATATTCCCTTTTCCGATCTTTAGATTCTGTGACGAAAGGAGCGTCAACAACCGATATGATTTGTTGATTATATCGGAATAGCATCCCTTATATCACCTCCAAAGACCATCATTAATAGTTGGAAACCTCTTCAAGGCAGGGAGGTGAGCTTGAGGCTGTTTGGTGACATGTTCAGCTAGTAGTATACTATTTAGTGAAGTCAAGATGTTACAAAGTGGTATCATAGAGGTTCTTTTATATTAATAATACTATTTAGGGCCAGTATAAAGGATACAATAAATGTTCCAGAACTTTTTATATTGTTCTTCTAGAGAGTGATCAACAAACCCTGATGGAAATGTCCACGATTTAGGGGATGGGGTTGTTGTTCTTATTCATTATTGTTTCAATTTATTATTATTTCACTATGACTTATTGGTGTAATTATTGCTTCTTATTGATTTATAAAATCAATCGTATTATACATTAGCCTTCTAGGTCAAGGAAGTTTCATTACATGCATCATTATAGTCACATTGTGATTTTCATCCCATGAATATGCCATTCCATGTAGGGGTCAGTTAAATCAGTTACTAGGTGTTTTTCACTTATAATTTGAACATGATAACAAAATTAATACCATTTAAAAGTTTAAATACTGAATTTGAATAAATGTAAAAATTTAAAATTGAAACATAGGTTGTATCATCAAATTAAAACCACTTATAAGTGTAGTTTTAACACACCTTCATGTTGATAGGGAACACAAAAATAATAATTTTTTATAGGCATTTCACCTTTTATGAAATGGTTTAAATGATAAGTGTGTGTCCATGTGATTTTTTGGGTATGAACTAGTGATAGGTTCTATGTTTATGCTTTTCCCAGGCACTATCTATGGTAGGTATCACCCTATGAAATTAAATATTTTTTTATTTTTTATGAGATTTTGGATGTGTGGTACTATTCAGTTTTCCTCCCTAATAAAATTCATAGATTCTAAATAAGACCCTTATTTAGATAGGTATTTGTGGAATACTTGCCATGGGCATGGTTTCACATTATGTAGATTGAAAGATCATTTCTTCTCTATAGTGATGGATTAAATGGTATGGAACCATCCAATATAATTGTATTACGGGGAAAAGAAATTTTGGGTTGTATCTCTTGAATGAACCACATGATACATCAATGCATATGGATGATATCCTTTGTTAATTTTTGAGGATGAGTAATATTTCTTCAATACATTAGGTAAGTGTTTATTTTAATTATGAGGAAACTATAAAATTGGTAAATTATGTAAAAAATGATTGAGTTTGGTGAAACTTTTGAGGCATATGCTGTTGAGTAAATTATTTGATCATCTCCAGAGTAAATTGTCCTCGACATTAATGGAGTGAAAATTTTCAAAATACACAGGATGGTGTTCCAATATGATGTGGTGTTTTTACAAAATTATTAGGATGAATTTGGATTTTATACCATATATTATGAATTTTTTTATCATGGCTCGGAGAACTGTCATTATTTCTCTTAATGTATATCTGCTATAGGAATCTTATGAGTTCCACAACTATCACTTCCTTTGATTACCAGGAAACTAATGTGGTGGATAATGTCAAGTTATTTTTATTAAATAAGTGGACATATATTATATTAAAAAACAAATGATGACATTTATTAAATATTCATCGTTGTTTTTGAATTCCATTGAGGATGATGAGTTCTGAATCATGACGATTCTTTAATGGAAGCATGATAATTAAATGATTGTAATTGTATGAAGCATTTGGAAAATTGTTGTTCAAGGATTTACATTTGTGGTTTTTCTTGACTAATCATATAATATCATTGTTTTATGAGATTCCGAGTTAGTTAATGATGATGTTTCGTTAGGTGAAGCTGAAATTCATCCATGAAGATAACCAATTATTGTTCGAGAGCTATTCTTTTTTGTAGTTCTATATAGTCAGTCACAACACATACCAAACACTTCTACTAGAAATAATGGAGGTGTCTTCAATATTCATGTAACTATTTGATATCCTCTTACTATAATTTTTCTTATATAGATCACGTAACTTTTATTCCTATCTTACATGATATGGTGAGAGATATCTATTTATACTCAGAGCTAACATATTTTAATGTCTTTTTAATTAAATAAAATTGATTTAATATAGTTTTGTATTAGTAATGTGAGTTTTATTGGAATATGGTTAGTCACGATTGATACTATTGTTATCATATAGGAACTCCTTCAATGGCATATTGGAAAAAATCAATTTTCCTCTGATTTAACAACTATATAGTTAAATCTATGTGCTAATTCAATGATATGTTGTCGAAATCTTAGACATGTACTAACATCTTAGTTATAAATATGGATTTTGTGAAACTATGGTTTAGTTCCGTGGATTCATTTTGTATAAACATATGGGTATTCGAAGCATTTTTTGTTCTCTGAGTTGATGTTAAAGGCAGAAGATTATATTGGTCTAGATATTGATTACACCATTGTTCTTGTTGAGGGATGATATGTTATATGTTCATGTGATGGTTTTGTCTAAAAAAATAAAAAAATCTTTATAGGATTCACTGAATGTGCTCATGGAAAATGTGAGACACCATGGAATAAATCATTGAGGATTAGTTTGCCACAGATTAGTTTTTTAAGCCTATCACTATTGGAATGGATAACTAGAGTCTGATTGATTATGTTTCCTTCATCTTAAAGAATTATGTTAGTCAAATCACTTTTTTGGGATGTCGTATGGTTGATATGAGTGAATTTGGATTCATATATATAATTTCACAAATATATATCTAGACAGAACTATGTTATGTTTGTGGGGTAATTGACCATTTAACCATTTGAAATCATGTGAGGGGTATTTCTAGAATAAATAAGGAATAATTTGTAGTAAATTTTGATTGTGAAGGGTATAAAAGATTTTAATTGTCCTCTTTTTATTAATGCATGTGGTGGGGATAACCATTAGATAAGTGTTCAATTAGACAATGATTTGATCTTTTCTTTATCTAATGAGACTCTGGAATGAACCATTGCATTGTTCTAGTTAGGAAATGTGCATTGGATCAAGTTTTTATGGCATATGATTCATACAATTAAGAAATTATTAGTGGTGTTTTAGTAATTTGGGAATGGAATTTTACCATTTGAATAATACTTCATGGACATTTTATTTCATGTCTTTTTTTCATTGTTCCAGAAGGATTCTTTGGGAAGAGAAGTTATAAGGCGTGGAGGTTGTAATGTCCCTTATTTCAGGGAACGGTAAAAGTCCAAGAGATTTTGAATTTTTTTCCATTAAGTGGATGGTGGATTATTAATACTGAGCTTTTGATCATAATTAAAATAGTTGGATGTTTTTTAGGTGTGGTTTGAAACATGATTGGCATCCAAGGTGTTTGGATGGGTTTTGGGTGTGTTGGGGACCCCAAAAAAACATTTTTTAAAATATAGACTATGGTACATGGTGAGATTTTACAATCCAGACTCCATAGGCTAATTTTGAAACCCTCCAATAACACTAGGTATGATATTTGAAACCATGGAGGAGGGGATAATGACTGTTCAAGGCTTTGTATTTTTTAGCAGATAGTGCACATGTTATCCACATGGTTTACTAAAACACATGCCTAGCTCACACCCTTAGTTATACATTGGTATTATGTTTGTTATTATTAATGAATATTTGTCACACAGTTAGTCTAACTATTTGGGAAAACCACCTGGGGTCTGGTACATATGTAGATTCATCCAAAAAATTGGATCATAGTTTGTCTGAACCATGTGTCCAAACCATGTAATCTTGTTTTTATGGTAAAATTACTAAAATATAATTATTTTTTAAAAAATATAATTTCTTAATTTATTTATTCTTATCAAACCACATTAGGCTTCTCTTATCTCATGTGGGTTCCCCATCCCACCTTTACTGGTACTGGTGATATCTCTCTCACCCAAAGTCAGATTCAAGGATAATTAGTCGCATTAAATCTATATAGATTAGAACTAGATTCCAATATTTTCTTATCTCAGTTTATCTTATGGTATATTTTACTATTTTGGTGTGATATTGTTTTCCATATTTTATGGTGTAGGTCCATTTATTCACTTTCATCCTAATTATATAGAATCAATCTCATTATTGGATGACTAGAGAATCCTATGCATAAGGTACGTTTCTTATAACACTTTCACCAAGTATCCATTTATTTGTATGTATTTTTATTGTTTAGTACATTTTATTTAGTTTAGAATTACTATAAAATGAGTATATCAATTCTAAATTTTTATAGTCTCTATGTATTACAACTTTTGGGACATATTATGTAGTTATATTATATATACCTCATTTCTAACCACCCATTTGAGTGTAACTTTTTATTTTTCATCATTTAATTAATTGATTAAATTCTTAGAATTCCCTCTAATAATTATTCTAGGATTATAAATTGATATACCCATATTGGTTTATTCCCAATTAAACTAAAGCACCACCAATGTGTATATTTCCGTATATTTGGAATTTCTATGTTTGTGGTTTCCTAATTGATAATGAATCCTAATAAGTGATACATGATCCAATAAATTCATTAACCATATGTGGTATCCTTATAAAAAATATTTTTTTTGAACGAGTTATGACTCCAAAATGGGATGTGTAGTTATGCTAAATTAATAGTTTGTTAACAATTTAATGTTTTATAGTAACACCTATCAAGATGAGGTACATTGTATTCCAAGATAAGAAGGTGTTCAAATATTTATATTTTTCATGGAGTAATTTAATTGGTGTTTACATTGACATTTTGTTATTTTTTGATATGTTTCATTCTTGGTTTGTGGACTCAAATGAAAATATTTAATGTACTAGTTTGAATCGCATGAATATCATTAGGACTAATACATTCAAAGGCATGAAAACATCTAAGTATGTTGAAAGGATTTATTTTTAAATATCAATTCCTTGATAAATGAAATTTCATGAACAATTTAAATGATAGACATGAAAGGAATATAAAATGGGGAATGTCCATTGTAATAGTTTCACATACCAATATATTCTATACATGAATTGTGATTCACTTGGTTATATTGGGATTCTGTATTTTCTTAATATTTTACTTCATTTTATTAATATTAATTCAGAATTAATATTGGATGTGAAATTATAGTAAGGGTTATTTTGGGTGTGGTATTCTATTGTCCCTTACATCAATTGTTGATCACGACATGTCACACCATTGACTCTATTTTGAGGGTGGGTATCATGAACCACATATTTTATATTAGGTGTCTTCATAATGACACTCCCATTATCTCATGTGATTTCATGATATATTCCACATATTATGAGATGTAGTGAATGTAACTCTTTTCTTTAGATTGTAGTCTCATTCATACTGGTTATGGATGACTAAGTTACATCTCAGTCAAGAAAGAACCTTTTATTCATATTCTAGGGATACATATAGCCACATCTATATAGTCCTAAAATGTAGAAAAAATATATAACTATAATAAGTATATATTTTTACCGAATAAATATGGTTATAGATAATACCATCATTCTAGACATGGTCGAAACAAGTAGAAGTGATTACTAGTACTATTGTAATCTGAGTTGTTTGATATTTATTTATTCGTCCCTTATTATTATTCTTTTCAACAAAATAATACATTACTTTAGACTCAAAAACTGGATTTACATGAGGAATCCATTATTTGAGGACGACTAGAAATTTATCTGATTCCCTTCCCAGGCCACTATTACACTGGGGTACCTTAGAATATATCACATTCATAGAATCATTTAATGCGACATGTGCTTCCATTACTATACCAAGGAGTTATGGATAATTGAATGAGCTATATATCCGGGTTCTCTTGGAGATTTTCCTTAGATATTTTTATTTATTTATTTATTCATCTAATTACAGGTTCAATGTTTTTTTTGTATGCCTATTTATTTAGTTCATATATCATCATACAGATATGAATGAATTATTGTATATAAGCATTATACTTATATATTATGATGATATAATTATATTTTTAAATAACATTCCTTTATTGCTGATTCATCTACAATATATTATATATTTTCTAAAATATCAATCTTCTTCTATAATCGTGAAGTTATAGTCCTTC
Organism: Viscum album; assembly: GCA_963277665.1. Classification (NCBI taxonomy): domain Eukaryota; kingdom Viridiplantae; phylum Streptophyta; class Magnoliopsida; order Santalales; family Viscaceae; genus Viscum; species Viscum album. Next base: position 612,200 of record CAUJRU010000415.1, on the reverse strand, counting down.
CACTCTATATTCCCGAGACCCTCAGTGCAAGTTGGAAGAGTTTGTCATATTGGGAGGCATGGTTGAGGCATTGTGGAAAGCAGTCCAGCTACCTATTTAGTGTCTAGTTGATAAAATATGTTATTTATATCATTTGAGATTCAAAAATTGGCATGAAATGGAATGACATTGTATGTAATCTAAAATAACCTTTATAGAACCATTTTTTGACCTATATTGGGTTGAACGAATAAAAAAACCATAGCTATAAATTCCAATTTCAACATATGAAATGGTATAGACTATAACATTCTCATCGGGGGTTGTAGTTCTTCATTAATCCTCTAATAGGCGATGTATGACTGCATGACAGAAGATTAATGCAGAACTACAACCACCATATGTTCTTTAAACTGTTACATGGAGACTCCGTCATGCAGTCATACCTCACGTGACTCCCACCATTGAGTTTTGATATCATGGAAGCAAATTTAGAATCAAATTTTTGTTCCTCTTTAACATTCTCCACCAAATTTAGCATAGTGTATACTTGAAATAAAACTATAACACTAGCTCATTCTTCACAATCCATGTTCATTCTTTCTAACACCAACATCAGCTTCACGTGATCTGATGCATATGTTGATAAATGACTGTATGAGTTCTAACATAATGAATATGCCACTACATTTTCATTAATTGGTGTATACATTAAGTCAATGTTGAACATTTAAGATACTTCATCTATATTCATTGTTTCATATTCATATTTACTTGTGATAAAATATGTCTCAAGATCTTATGATTCAAAATCACAATAAATTTCACTATAATGATTTAATGAAAAGATGAATTAAATGTATTGAGAATAAAAACTAATTCCATGCCCTTTTGCAGGATTAATTCTAAGGAAACTATAACTATCATGATCCATACACAATAAATTGATCCTCCTGTAAGAGAACACAGTCCAACCCATATCCTGAAGCACAAAAATACACCATATTGTCATGACTTGATTCTTAGATTAATATATGTTTTGGATAACATCAGCAGAGGGTATAGTACAGTGATATCTCAAAGACGGATTTCAGGTGCAGGTATGGGCACTTTGAGTTTGTAGTAATTTCGTTTGGAGTTACGAATGCACCAACAGTGTTCACGGGACATATGAACATTGTCTTCCGAGAGTTTCTAGACCAGTTCATCATTGTGTTTATCGATAAAATCCTGATCTACTCAAGATCAGAGGAGGATCACTTTGAGCATCTTAGGGAAGTCTGGGAAGTCCTTCGATACCACCATCTTTATGTAAAATTGTTGAAGTGTATGTTCTTGATGCACGAAATACACTTCCTTGGGCACATGGTGTCTTATCATGGAGTGTCAGTGGACCCGTCGATGGTAGTGGCAGTTGTTTCTTGGGTGGAAGCAAAGAGCATGGCAGATGTTCGTAGTTTCATGGGGTTGGTAGGTTATTATCAGCGGTTCTTTTCAGTCTTCTCTCTAGTTGATTCTCCATTGATAGCTTTGACTAGGAAGAACCAGCTCTTCCGTTGGAGTGAGTAGGGACAGAATTCTTTAGACTACCTAAAGTAAAAGTTGTTCAGTGCTCCAGTACTCAAGTTTCTAGAGAAAGGGTTGTTGTATGAGGTGTTTTGTGATGCTTCTGGCCATGTGGTGGGGTGCGTACTGATGCAGAAGAAGGGCATGATCTGCTATGGGTCTATGTAGTTGGGCCCTCACGAGCATAAATATGCCACCAATGACCTATAGCTTTCAGAAATAGTGTTCGCACTGAAATTATGGTGAAATTAACTCTTTGGGGAGAACTTTGTGGTCTTTTCATATCACAAGATCTTAGGTTATATCTTATCCCAGCATGACCTGAACTTGTAGTAGTGGAGATGGGTTGAGTTTCTCCAAGACTATGACTTTGAGATCTATTACACTGATTGTAAGGGCAACTTTGTGGCTGATTCCCTGAGTAGGAAGTCACATATGGAAGTGGTTCAGGAGTCCGCTTATACTTGGAAAGCAATGGGAGAGATGAGTTCATTTCACGTGGATGCAAGGGTAGAGGGTGTTAGAGGCTGTTTGTTTAAGATGACGATGCAATCCTCCTTGTTTCAGCAGGTGGAAGAGTCGCAGTGAGGGGACTCCAAGGTGGAAGTAATGCGGGATCATATTGATCAGTGAAATGCTCCAGAAGGATGGTCAGAGGAAAGCCGACATCATATTATTTTTCATGGAAGGTTGTTTGTTCCAGAGGTGATGCGTGAGGGAGTTCTCTGTGAGTTCCATAGCTCAGCCTTGGCGGTACATCTGGGAGTTTCAAAAATGTATGAAGGCCCGAGGGAATAGTTTTGGTGGCCCGGGGGTGAAACGGGTAGTGGCGAAGTTTGTGTCTCAGTTTCTAGTGTGTTAGAAAGTAAAGGCCGAACACCATTTTTCCAGTTGTTTGTTGCATCCTTTAGATGTCCTCGAGTGGAAGTGGGATGAAATCTCAAAGGAATTTGTCATAGGACTTCCTAGATCTCTGGGTGGTTATGATGCTATCTGGGTAGTGGTGGATCGTCGGACGAAATCATCTCACTACTTAGAAATTAAGGAGTCGGGCCCGGTGAGTACCATAGCACAGAGGTACAAACACAAGGTGGTGTGTTTTCTAGGTGTTCCAAAGAATATCATATCATATCTAGATACTCGGGTTACCTCATGAGTCTAGAGGGGGTTACAGCATGATTTTGGCACCCAGCTATTCCATAAAACTCTTTTCCAACCTCATACTGATGGGCTGACAGAGTGGACAATCAAGACATTGGAGGACATGCTGCGAGCATGCGTTCTGGATTTCAGAAGATCATGGGAGAGACACTTGCCTTTATTAGAGTTTTCCTACAACAACAACTTCCACTAAACTATTGGAATGGCAGTGTATTAGGCTTTGTATGGAAGACCAAGTCATTCACCCATTAGCTGTGTAGAGGTTGGTGAGACAGGTGCTCTTGGGCCAGAGGTAGTACCGAGCACTACAGAGAAAGTCCATCTTGTGCGTGAGAGGATGATAGTTTCTCAGGACTGACAGAAGCCTTATGCTAATCATTGGAGGATGGACTTGGAGTTTGAGGTGGGAGATCATGTTCTCTTGATGGTTTCCCCTCGATGGGGGCAGAGGAGGTTTGGGAAGTGGAGTAAGCTCTCCCATAGGTTCATAGGACCTTTCGAGGTGCTGATGAAAGTGGGTGAGGTAGAATATCAGCTGGCCCTTCCACCTCAGTTGGAGAAGGTTCATGATGTCTTCCACATCTCCCAGCTTCGTCGATACTTACATGATGACTCTCACGTTATCGACTGGGGAGAGTTAGATATGGGAGACGATGCGACCTTTGAGGAATGACCAATAAAAATCGAGGATTGTAAAGATAAGGTCATATGTGGATGAACTATCGCCTTAGTTCATGTGTTATGGTGGCATGGCAGCCTTTAGGAGAGAACATGGGAGAGGGAGGCCCGGATGCACCCTCAGTACCCATAGTTGATTTGAATTGTTTTTTTCATTGTTCTTATGAGATTTGTTTTAATGTTATACTATGTACCATTGATATACTGAATGCGTGGCTTTTCGGTTTTGAGAATTTTGTTTCCTTGTTCTCTAGTAGTGTGTAACATGTCCGGATGTGTGGGGAAAGGGAAAACGTGATCCTTAATCGAGACACAGTAATGCTGATGCGATTGAACCCGTGCATGCGAGTCAGTTCCTCATAAAGCAGATAATATCTTGATATGGGATAAGGAATTCCACAAGCCATGTGTTCGGGCATTGTGTTGGTTTTAGGGTGTTTGGGGCAGTATAAGTTGGAAAATCATAATATATGGAATTGGGAAGACACAATACATAATCGAGACGCATTAATGCAGATGCGATTAAACCCGTGAAGGCGAGTCAGTGCTGCCTAAAGCAGATAATATCTCGACATTGGAGAAGGAATTCCTAACACCTATGATTAGGGTTGTTGGTTGGGTTCCTGTTATAACAGGATCCCTAAGAGGTATCTTGTTGGGTTCCTCTTGGTTGGTATGAATTCTTGTGGATGATAATTTTTAAGAGGTATCTGATGTAATGGCTCGGACATCTCGATCCCATTCCTCTGTTAAAAAAAAACGTCATGATGTGTTTTGGAGGGTAGAAGGGACTTTTCCCACACTTTTCAGAATTTTGTAACTACACGCCATGTAGTGTGAGTACATGATGTGTACCACCATGCCATGTATACCCTGTGTTGAAGCTGTTTCCTTACTGTGTAAAATAAATGAGTACATGCTATGAATCACATAATACACTCCTTCTAGTTCCTCCCTGCATATGTGTTACCCTCAAACCCTGTGTTGACCAGTCAACGACTGTGTGCTGTGTTGAAGGCCATGTTGGAATCCGCATGGCGACCGTGTGAAATGGCCTAGTATATGATGTGTACTATAAAGTACACACCGTGTACTTTTGTTTTCCCCGCCTATAAAAGGATGGGGCCTATCCTCCTTTTCAAAGCATCCATCTCTTCCCCTCTCCTTTGATCAGAGTTATCCCAAGAGACTCTGAAGCTTTTTTCTTCCACAACATCTTCACCCGAGATCCGATTTATGATCTGTCAGTGGCCACATTATTGTAACGACGAGGAAGAACTTTTGGGATTGGATATGTAGCTTTTCCATCGGCCTTTCCTTCCCAGGTACCACCCGAGGAGGTTTTTCTGGGTTTTGACAGAAGTGACGGTCGCCGATGGACATCTTCTAAAGCTGATCTAGTGGAGCGATGTTATCAGAGCATGTTAAGGTAGGGATATGACCTTTTCTCTCAAAATTGTGCATCATACGGGGTGGGTGACCTCTTGTTTATGTGAAACACATTTGAACCTGTTTAATAAAGACAATAAATGGCGTATATAATGGTGATGGGATGTTAGTGAATGCAGTTACATTATTTATATCCTATTATATTATGTTGTGAAATGAAATGTCTTATGCCTACTGAAAATCACGGTCGTTAGGGGACTTTGATTGCGCAATTAAATGCTTCCATATCTTTATTGGAAATTTATTGATGGAAACCTTGTGGAAAGTGGGAATTGGTTAATCATGTAATGTTGGATGATTAAATATATGGAATCCTTATGTGGTCACCCTTGTTGAACAAAACTGAAATAATTAACATGTGGGTGCTGGTTAGGGTTTATTTCTGTGAAGGGGGTGTTTTTGTGGTTGTTAAAAATTGGGTGAGCAGCAGGGCTGCGGTTGGCATGGTTGTGGGTTAGAGTGAATGATATGTTGGTGATGGGATGTGGGGATGCGATAAATGGTATCAAGGGATGATGATGTATGGGTTTCGGTGTAATGGTGGTTATGGTGGTTGGCGGTGAGGTAGCTGGGATGGGGATGAATGTGAATGATCTAAGGGTTGTGAATAATAAATATAAGAGGAAGATTTATTTAATAGTGGGGCATGGTAATGGAAGTGGTTGGTTGGTTAAAAAGATGTGACTTGTTTTTCCTGCTTGTGTTTTCCTAACTTGATTTGTGGTTGACTGGGATATGTTTTACGAATGATTTATATGGTTGGTTGTTGTTAATTTTAAAGTAGTTAAGGAACTAATAAACTAATTCTGTTGAAACATGAAAACCTATATGGGGTTGGGGTTGTTTGTTGTATGCATTCTTCGACATAGTAGTGCCTAGGCACGTGCTCAGTTTCTCTGTTTAGAATCCATAGGTTGGGCTGTGTTTTTGTTATACATATATATATATCTATATCATTGTGTTTTGTCGCAACCCACCCATGTTGAGAACATAGTTCCGAACACTCCCATTTCATGGGAGAGGGTATTTTACCCTTAGTTACTAGCTCTATCCTACTCCTTATATATGCTGTGATTTCTTGAGGCAACCATACACCCAAGGCTCTTCGTGTAGGTTTTGTTTGGAGTGGTTTTAGCCCAAGACTCTTCAGGCAGGTTCACTATTTTATTCGAAGAATCTTCAGGATGAGGCAAAGGGTTTTGCGGGCGGGATATGAATTTGTGAGGCCCAGGTGTGTGGGGGAAGGTTATGTGGTTGTGAGGACCAAGTGTGTGCGGGCCGGATATGTGGTGTTTGAGGCCCAGGTGTGTATGGTCGGGAAGTGTGTGGCAGCATTAGGATGTTCTCCATTAAGAAGAGCAGCTAACTAGTGAGATATGGTGTGTGGTACCCAATAATCTTGTACTTATATACTAATACTACCTGTTGTTTTTTGTTTTTTGTGAGCGTAGCTGATGAGGTTAGATGGATAGAATTCCTTGATAGGTTTTGGTTTCTTCTATTATTCTCATGAGACATTAGGATGTCTCCCCACTTGTACATGAGATATTTAGGTTTACCTACTAATTATACTTGTATGCTCACCCTATGTTAACTTTCAGGTTTCCAGAAGGACTACCAGGGCTGTGCGAGACCCTACTAGTTGGGACAATTGGAGTTGTTGTAGTTTTTTGTACTCATGTTTCTTTTGGTATTGTACTTTTGAGCTTCCTTGTACAAGTACTTTGTTTCAAAATTGATTAAACATGCATGCATGATTGGTTTGGGTTTATTTCCATTTACTTGTTCATTTTCTTTTGGTGTTTGACTCATCCTATTTCCCGATCTTAAATAATAAAAAGGATAATGCCATCCATATTTATAAAAACTCTTACCCTTGGTGCTAGTATCCACCCTGGGGGCCACTTGAGGCGGGAATTGGGGTTCATTTTCTCCCATTCACCATTGCCTGCTCTGGAGGGGCATCTTTGGTTTGAGGGGGTCGTGACAATGGACATAATAATCTATTATTGGTTCATATGCTTCTGGCCATTAACATGATATTGATAATTTACTCACTTTTGATTGATGTTCTTTATCACACCCATCAATATTTTGTCATTAATGTCCACATATATTAATATTTTATAAAATAACACTAATGTCCTCTAACTTGGAAATACAATTATCGGTAATAAAAAATTACCTTAATACTTATTTTTTCCAATTTAAATATGTATTTTTTATTAACAATTTTTATGATATGGGTTCTCAAAAAATGTAATTTTAAATTCTAATAGCTTGATTACCGAGATGAAGATTATATTTTGAGGATGTAATTTATTGATGTGATGGTGAATGTAACACCATAACTTATCAATATGTATTCATACATTCTAAATAAAATTGTTGATAGCTTACCATACACTCAAAAAATAAGTTAAATGAACTGTTATGGTTTTATTTAAATAAAATATTCTAATGAATGATAAACATTGAAAATGTTAATGTTTAAATCTGAAACAACATAGTGAAAATTTACAATGGGAAATAAAGATAAGAACTAATATGAACCTTTTAATATGACCATTTTAATATGACCCTTTTAATATTATAAAGATAGGAATTTAATATTATAATGAAAATTCCCACAAATATAATATATTTATCTTCATGGTTCACCCTGAATATTGTGACCCCAAAAGAAACTATGGAAATAAATATAGGAATTAGGAATAAAATAGGATTTATTATAGAGAAATAAATGAATAACCTTTAGTGATGTATAAAAGGCCATGTATATAAATTTTATATAACCCTTTTACATATTATTATTGGACACATAACCATTATATATATATAATCATTAGTTATATAACTATATGTTTTATTTAAAGTAATTTATTTTGAAATGAATATTAACTCTTTTAACGGTAAATGGTTTATTTTTCATGAAATAGTTTAATTTGTGGAAAATGTATTTTTATATTAATATATTAAATTAATCACAATTTATAAATTAATATAATTAAACAAGTAAATTATATATTTATATTGATGAACTAAAAATGATTTAATTATTTTTATTATAAATGCAATGAGAGTATAATCAAATAATGTTTTAAATATATGATTCTATGACAAATGTTTTTTATTTCTATTATATGTGAATTTTAAAATAAATTTATTTAAAATTAATGATTTTTTTATAAAAAAAATATTATTTTAAAAATAATATAATCAATATAATCTTATGATGATATTTTATTTTATTTTACTAAACATATAATCATACCATTAAATAATGGGAAAATATTGATTTTATAAACAATTTTCAAATTTCAAGTATCTTCAATGTTACATTTAAATATATATATATAATTAAATCATTTTCAGTAAAAATAATAAAATTAATTTTACCACATTATTATTTAGTATTATGTTATTTTGAAAAAAAATTTAGATATATAATTGTTTTAAATAATAAATATTTTTTGTCTTCTTCTAGAGAACAATTTAATATATGATTTCTAAAACATATTAGAATTGAATATTAAAAATGAATTTTATTTTTAATACTAATTTTTTATTTTTATTGATGATAAAACATTAGTTTTGTCAATATGGATGAAAAAATTAGTAAAAAAAAATCTGTACCAATAGTAAGAGTTCAAATTTGTTAAATCGGTGAAAACACAATTAATAAGAGATAAATAACATAAAAAAATTTAAAAAAAATATTTTATTGTCCTATTATTCCCTAATAAGGTTTCATAATATAATTTAAGTCATTTTGGATTAATTTTACATCAGTAAGTGATAGATTTACTTTGTCGTTTTGAAACATTCAGATTGTTCCATCTCCATCACTTATAAAAAACAACCTCTCTTCTCTAATCCAAATGGAATGACTCCCATATCATAAAAAATCACTTTTCATGTCCTTTCCTAAAATCCCCCCACATGAATTTTAGGCTATTCTTTATAATTGTACCATAATAATATATATGTGTGTAAAATCCTTTGGAGGGTTTCTGAAGAGAATGTATATTGACCAATTGTTTTATATTTAATTCATATTTTACCACAACATGTCCTATCATAACCATTGAGATACAAGAACATGAATATATCCAATATAATTAAATGTAAATATTTTTATGTTATAACACATTTAATATCCTTTTCAATGTTATGGAAAATTGAAACATCATTCTTTTGTACGTGCAGACTACCACCTCAACAAAGAGACATGTTTCAATTTTCATCACTACCTCTCATGAATTTTTATATATGTATATTTAAAGGGTATATATATATATGATATTATTTACATTATTATCATTTTATAATAATATTTAATCCTCAATTTTCTTATCATTCCGTCTATTTTAAAATTATACCAATGTTTGTGTACACAGGTAGATTACCACCCCTACGAAGAAACATGAATGGTTTTTCTAATATTCCATTCATGGATGATTATAATATTATATATAATGTATTAAAATAATAATTATATTATCTTAAAACATTTATAGATCATGGAATAATGAATCTTTTATCCATGTTATGTTGCAATTTTGAAACAAACATCCTTAAATCAATGCATATGAATATTACCAAATAAGTAATTAAATGTTATATAATAATAAATAAAATAAATTTAATAATGATATATTAATGGAAATTTTGAATGTAATTAATTAATTAATTAATTAATATATTTTTATAGTAATTAATTTAGAGGATATACATAAAAATTCTATACTTTGGTAAGGGTCCCCATAACACAACTCCCATTTATATGGTTATACTTCTACTTAATTTATTATATTATGACAAGATTATATATTAAATAAAATATTTATATATTATTTTTTATTTACAATTTCTATATGTGTTTTTAAAATTGTTTCATGTAATCACCTCATGGATTAATTCTCACATCAATGATATTATGTATATAAATATTATTCATTTAAATATTGTTTCTTTGAAAATTGATTCATATTATGCTCATAATTAATTTTTTAAACAATATATTATTACATTTGAGACAATATTTTATCAATTAATCATTCATATTTATAATTAATTTTACTTTTATGATCACAATATCATGATATATTGATTACAAAATTTTAAAAGTGGGATGTGTTTTCAAGGTTCCAATTTCAATTCTTTTGGACATAATTCTTGATATGCACCATATTTTATATAATATGGGATTATTAATATGATATGAAAATTTTTCTAACATATTATTTAATATAAATTATATATTTTTCATAATACTTTTATTTTCCTTCATTCATGATATTTTCATACCTTGCATTACCAATATTGAAGGGGTTTCTCATCTCAAACATCCTTCTTAAAAATGTTTCTTGATTGATGTAGCTATATTTAATTAAATAGAGTATAAATAATGTTTTGAAATATAAAATAATGATTATTTTTATTATCATGTGATCTTATATTCTTTTTTATGTTCATTATTTTAACATTTTATTTTAAAAAAAAATAAAAAAAAATGTTTATTAAATAAGATTCATTAATGGATTCAGATTCTATTATCTAAAATATCTATTCATGTAATATATCTAATTTCATGAATGATATTTTATAAATTTAAATAATTAAATTATTTTATTTTTTGTTATCATAAAATATACTTTAAATGGTTTAATGTAAAAAAAGATAATGTCTTCCATGTGAATAACATTTTTATAGTATATTTTTAAAGAATGTTAATTTTTAAAAATTATTAATTGACTAAATGTTTCCACAAGAATCGTTATTCCTCAGAATAATGATTCATATTAAATTTTCATAATCAATGAAACTCTATTTCTATATATTTTTTTAAAGAAATTTAATTTTAAAATGCATCAATATAATATAGTTTCTCCATTATTTTTAATGAAATGATTAAAATGTTTTCTAATGATTTTAATATATGAAAACAAACCATATTGATCCATTATATTCACTATAAATATTATCATATCATACCATATATATTTTTACAATTAATGAAATATAATGATTCATTAATGGTATTTTTATCGAATATAATTTTTTTTATGTATATCAAATAATAAAATAGTTAATGTTATTTATAAATGTTTTCTAAAAAAGGAAGGATTCAATGTGTAATATAAATTTATTGTACAAGTTAATTAATGATTATGATATATAAAAATGATATAGTGCAGGATGATCAGAAATCCCAATATAACTTATATTATTTTTAGCCTAATATAAGTCTCCACTGCATTTTGTATTATTCCTTGTATTAAAATTAAATAAGAAGCAAGATATCTTTATTGGTTTATGTTGCAGAATTAACCAAGCTCCAATCATTTTTGAAAATAATATAAATGAGGGATGTAGATTTTTTTTCTAATATACAAATAATAATATTTTCATTCTATGTGTTTTATTCTTTTTTTGATCAATATTGAAATCACATGGATTATGTTTATGGATTTTAATGACTCACTCCATCATTAATTATTTTTTCCACATCAGATGTTTAGTTATCCATGTGTTTATGGGTATGAATTATCTAACATATTAATAATTTACAATTAATATGTTCTCATACAATTATTATCATGTTTTTCACATAGAATATATTCAATTGATAATTCTTATGTTTATGACTACTACGAATTTGAGCTCACTATTTTCTTATATTTTTCCTCCAATATTATAATGATGTATGTTGAACCATATTTTTACACAATGATTATAACTGGGGGATAATGTAGAGAAAATTTGGAATAATAAAATATGATAATAGTGGGAAAACTCTCTTAAATACATGTGAGATTTTATGTAAGAGTTTTCTATTTTAATTTAAAATTGTGAATCCTATAATTCCTTAGTGATCTAATAATTTTCAATGATGTTTTATGTTTTGAATGAATAAAAGGGACTTGATTTTGGTTATCAAATACATAAATGTATATTTTATTGTTTTCTCACAATATCTAAGAGTATTGTTTAATATATTTCCTTAAAACCAAAACCATAATGTACAGATCTAATCCATAGAACCGAAACATGAATAAAAAATGAAAAGTGTTCGCATGAATAATTTACTGAACGAAATATTTCTAATAAAGAATATTTATATATTATTATTTGAATTATATGTTTTATTTTATATATGTATAATGTTATGGAATGTATTTATAATATAATTAAATTCATTAAGAGGTTTGTCTCTTCTAGATGAAAAATATGATATGATGTATGGGTTTATATCACGATAATATATCATTTCAGGATTATATAATTTAAATTTATATAGAGTGAATTTATATGATATTATTTATTAAACCCCGTATAATTTTAATCCCATGAAAACATTTGTAGTCATAAATTATTAAAACAAATTTGTTATCATTGGTATAAAAATGATTGAAATTTTTAAATAAAATCCAACGTTATTTCTTCTTTTCATGCCTGGAATAATTCTATTATATATATAATTTTTTATTGTTTTTTGTAGATATTTATTATATTAATATTAATATTTATGAAATTTTATTTTTAGTACCACTAAAATTGTAACACCCCAAGATTTTATGAAAAATATTAATTTTAATTTCATTAATGTCTTGTGTTGTACACTACACCAAAAGGAGCTTGCACAACACGCATCTCTGACTTGTCTTGCGTTACATGTAATAAATACCTTCCTCAATAGCGTGTGTAGTATGCAATACCGAGTTCCACTAAATGAGATATTATTATAATATTGTTATGATGTAGCCATTATGAATAGTAATACCCACTTTTCGAAATTTTATAAATTTTATCTTTCAAAATAGACTTTATTTTTGGATTCAGAATATAGAAATTAGCTTAGGGTGAAATTTTGGTACATTTCGGATAACTTTCATATTCTGATGAATAGTGAAAATTACTAAATTTTAATGAAAAACAACTTTTTTAATCGAAATAATTAATAGTGATAAATTATAAATTTGAGTAGTTTTAATGTATATTTAGAATATATTTTTACAATTTAATACAATGATGGTCATTGGATGTAATTTCACATTTAAACCAGACATAAACATGTGTCAATCTTTTGATAATTATTATCTATTAAGAACAGGCTATTTGTTTTGACGACAAGAATTAGTTTTTAAATTAATTAGTGAAACAGATAGGTTTTTAATTTGGAAAAATAGACATCATTTTTTAATTCATAATATCAAATATATCTTAGGCCTAATTTTTGGTATTTTTCTGGAAAATTTTATTTTTTGATGAATAGTGAAACCACTAAGTGGTATTTAAAAAACCGAATTTTTTATAAAACTTAATTTTACCACATCTGTGAGTGGAATTTTGAAAATCTGTGAGACACGGTTAATATCGAGGACTAATATTTGTTTCAATGAGATGCAAATAATTTTTGGTGAATAGTAACTTTTTACTTTTTTTTACCACAGTTAAAATTGAATAGGGAAATTAAGGGTAAAAATGATATTATTATTACCCTAAAACATGTCCTAATTCTATTGGATAAGTTTATTTCGGGAAAAAACATCCTTAGGAATAAAATATGACCATTTAGGCCCACTTGGATTAGATTAGGACATTTATTGTTAATAAATTTAAAGAAGGGTTAAAATAGTTAAAATCAATGTTTAATAACTAAATCATTTTTAATATAGTGTTATTCATAAGCTAAATTCGATTATAAATATTCATTAGAAAGCTAACACGATTTACAACAAAATGGTATTTTATTTGTAATTTTTAGAAATAAAATAATTTAATTTATTCATGACACAATAATGAGGCATTAATTATCTTATTAATGAAATATTGACATAATTGATGTTATAAATACCCAAATAAATGTAATGTGAGAATTTTTATGAATTCCAATAATTTTAAATGTTAATATGACATGTTATTATTTATTTAATTAACTTGGTTCGAACTAATAATTCTGTTATGATTTTCATAAACATCAATTACCAAATAGTGTCAAAATTGACATAAAATAGTTTTTAAAACAATTATTATATTTTTAATTGTTATTATATTCCTAAAAATCTAAGGGTCGGCCAATATACTTATATAATTATAGTTGTATTATTAATGGACCACTTGTGTGTCACATGGATGTATATGGTATGTTTATTAAATATATTATATAATAATACAAAGTGACATGGTAAATGTCAATCTAATTATCTAAGAGTTAAAACTAAAAGTTAAGGTTAATATAAGGACCTAATCTTGTCAAAATTCTATTGTATGAGAGGCTTTCGACCCATCACCACCTTATCTTCTAAATAAATCAATTTGGAGCTATTAAAAACCGAATATGACTTTATAATAAAATAATATTTTTAGTTATTACAGAGGTGCCTTTATCCTCCCTTATAAAAGGTCACCTCCTCCCTACCTTCCTCACACCACTTGGAGCCTTCAAGCTCATCCAACCCCTGAAAATTTAACTTCTCCACTTCCCTAGAAACATCCTAGAGGGTCTGATGTTCTTCAAAGACCAATTTTAGTGCACTAAGAGTAGGTCTCAAAGAGGCGCTTCAAAGAAGAGGTAATGTCCGCTACCGATTCTTTCAACTTTATTTCTTCTTCCACTTCTTCTTATTAGGTTGTTTCATTATGAAGTAATAACATAAGTATCAATCATATACTGATATGTTATTATAAGTATGAAACAATCATATTTCACCATCTATTTATCCTACGGAAAACGAAATCACCGCGCGTGCGTAGGTACGGAATACCATATCCACGCCGTAGTGTATTCTATTTTCCACCACCACCTTACATGGATGTGTATAATGGTGTAAATGATAAATATATATGATTTTTGTAAAGTGATATTGATTCTGTAATAGTATACATACACTCTAATAAAATTCCATGATCCTGGGAACGATATCATCGCTCGTGCGTACGTACGGATTACCGTCTCCACGATGCGATGAGATTCATTCTCAATGATTAACTATTCATAAATGATTATAAAGTAAATATAATAAGTAATAATGAAATATATGACATAATAATGATACTGGATTTATGTATATATTTGTATTTTATCCAATTAATTCCATTCAATTTAATGAGGAAACGAAAACAACGTTCAAGCGTACGTACGACCTACCGTCTCCATGAACGGTGTATTTCATTCCATTGATCGATATATTATATACATGTATATTCTGAATATATATTATTTATAAATCATTTTTTATATTCTAGAATTAATTAATCATGATCTAAGTAATCATATGAATAATTACAAATCAAAACACATACGACAAATGAAACGATTTTACCCAAAACGCTCTTTAACTTGGTATTTACAAAAGAACAGGTAATATAAAGTCATATGTGAACCATATATGATATCATAACAATGAATATGATTTTTTAATATGTCAATGAAATTATTTAAATCATTATACAAGAGGTTCGGATTCGTATGAAGCATATCGGCCCTAAGGTAAGGAATAATTAACAAAATCTCATTTTTATCTGAGATTGCTTATTCGTAAGTGTTTACTGGGGTTATTTCTATCATCTATGTCCATGTTTTATAAAAGTGTATTCATGTATGTTTAATGTAATTTTTACCCATTTTGACTTTTTCCCCATGGTATGGAAGGAATCTTTCTTTTATTTACCCAACAAGGTACTTTTTGACCTTTCTGACAAAAGTACGAGAATAATATTTTTTTAACGTATACGGCATGAAAGGATATTTACGGTATTATAAAGCCTTATTTTCATGAATATTCCTTCAAAATATTTCATTATTATTTTCAAAAAAATCCTTTTCTTATAAAATTGCATGGCGTTTTGTGAAAAGAAATTGATTTTGAAGAAAAACGATATTTTCCTCAAGAATTCATTTCAAGTGTTTTATCAAAAATCATTTTACATATAAGATGGAATTATTTCAAATGTGTATGATTCGAGTGTAATGTCTCTATGATTTACATGGTTTCACTTTTCTTATTATGAAATATCCATTTATTTTATATAGATTATGTGATGATGGGATGATGTTTATGAAACCCATTTTATTCATTGAGTTATTATGAATGATGTATGTTTATTTTTTGGCACAAGTTAGAATGATTTCATTATGAGATGGGTGGGACCTATATCTCCCTCCAATTAATTGGGTAATGATTTATATCTCATGATATTGACATGCCTAGAACGGTAAGTTAATCCGGTTCAGTGTTACAGGACTGGAACGAGGAGAGAACTCAATTCAGAAAGGGACTTTCTCCACTAAGATGGTCTTGGAAGCAATGCCTTGGCTACTATGGAAATCATTAAATGTTCTTAATGGATTCCACAAATAAATGTTTTATTCTAATTCAATTTTATCATGATTGATGTTACCTTATGATATATTCCTTACGTACTTCCAGGATTCATGTCTTTTCTCATGATTTTGATGTTTAGATTTCATGTTCAAGTTTTTTCATTCAAATGTTTATGGATTGTTTTATATTCTCTATGATTACCCTTACTGGGTATTTGAGGTCACCCCATTTTTTGTTTTCTTTTCCTCATGATAAAATGAATGGTTTTATGTATGAAAAAAGGGAATATCTTTATTGGGAGATGTTGAGGATCTTTCACCACGAGTAGAAGATTTTATTCTGAGTTTCCAAAGACACTAAACTATTACGATCCTTGAGTGTATTTTTTTTGTTATGTATTAATTATTACACAAAAGTAATTTATTTTTCATGTACGTCACGATTTGGGTCTCTACAGTTGGTATCAGAGGAATGGTTTAACCAACATTTGGAAACTAGGATTCGATAACTTTAGTGAGATCCCTATAGATATTTCTAAGGTATGTCTAGGGATGTACCTATGGTTAAGTATAAGTATAGGATAGAGTCCTAGAATTACAGTAACGATCATATAATTAAACCTATGACGTTATATATTGAAGGTAATCCCCCTTTAATATGTTGTTTTCCCTAGAATGATTTTTTCCTCTCACACTATTATTTTTGGGTTTTAGAAAATCGCTGGAAACAAGATGATTCCCGATAATGGAGGATATGATGGACAATGGAATGACATTCTTCATGAGAAACCAAATGAAATGGGATTTGGAAGTCCAAATATCATTATTATGCTAAATAAATAATCTCATAATTAGATCACGAAACTAAAATTTGTTATGTTACCTGACTCGGCTAATAAGAGAAAGATGGAGTTTCATGATGATCATAGAGGAAAGAAAGTTCAATTTACCATATGTAAGTCTTGTGGGAAGAGGCATCAAGGAGATTGTTTCAAAGGAACTGGAAGATTCTTTGAGTGTGAAAAAGAAGGACATATATCCAGTAAGTGCAAAGGAAAAGGTTCAGTTAACACCATGGATAAGGATAATGGTATTGCTACGACATCAACAATGGTTAAATGTTTTTAATGTGGAATGTACGGGCATTATGCAAACCAATGCCCTAAGGGAAAGTCTCATGAAGAGAAACAGTATGGTTGTATGGGTAGTATTTATGCTGATGATGATGAAGATACTACAAATGATATGTGAGATAAAAGAATTTTTGAAGCTCGGTCAATGGTTTAAGAAGGTAGTGGAATGATTACATGTTTATCAAGTGTAATGTTGTATAAGTAATCTCATGTTACTATGGAATAAAGATACATCTAAGGATTGTTACACTATTTTCTTTCCTTAACTTTTGAAAGTATATGATGAATGGTACCAGTGACCATGAAAGGTTATTTAGATATTTTTGAAAAGTAGATGATATGCGCATAATGAAGGTATAAGGAGAAAATTAAATGTTTGATAGTATTCATGAGCTCATGACTGATATAAGGAGAAGGATATATCATGGTTTGAGTATATAGAATTTTTGGATTTTTGTATGTGGAAGGAGTCAAATTTTGACATCATTCATGTTTTCACTAAGGTTTAATGGGTATTCATTTTTCAAGAGAATACATGATTAAGGTATTCACATGAATGGAATGTGACCAACAAGATATGTGGGGTATAAATGATGGTTGGTTGATAACATTTCATGTAATAGTTTTCCATATACTATGAGCTTGGACTGAAGTATTTTAGATAAATATTGGAATGAATTATGTTAGACATAAGTTATTAATGATGAAGGATAGAAATTTTTTCGATATTATTGATGCGATGTTATAGTAATTTAGTTTTAGAAAAAGGACAACCTGTAGGACGGGCGACCACCCATCGCGTCGGACAAGGCTGTGGGAATCGAACCCACAACCGAAGAGCGACTGGCCTTTATCGCCTACCATTGGCCTACAGGAAGTCCCTATTTATTAGAAACTAGTTTTATTATATTAAGTAGTATGATATATGAAGTATAAGTCCATTTTAGTAACCATATATGATTAATCTCACTATAGATCGACTTATGTATATATAATAACTTTTGCTAACCTTTTGTTTGAGACAGATGGAATGACCCGTCATTCTATCACATGATCTACTAACACTTCACGAATAACAAATTCAACTTCATTTCATTAAGAGATGAATTGGAAATTGTTCATGGCATGAACAAAAGATAGATTGTAACAAAATAAAGTAAGTATTTATTATAAATCAAATTCTTCAAATTTAGGGAAATGATCTTGAAAACAAAAAATGTTGTCCTATTGCCCATATATCTGATGAATCAGATGGTACCCTAGATCATTACAAATTTATGTATTTGTGATTGTTAAATTTTTCATAGCCATGTTCTCTACCACTCTCCATCAGAACTTGATGGTATGATTTTTCTTCCATATGCATATTTTCACCTATGTTCTCCTACGTGAAAACCCAGTGATGAGTTACTTTGGGTAACCATTACATTTCATAATTTAGTTTTTAAATCCATGTTTTGGTATTCCTTTTTACGATGTGGGATTCTATTAAAGAAACTTTCGAGTAGTAAACCATTTATCACACCGAAGAATTTCGATGGTGAAATTCATTTTAAGGGGGGTAGAATGTAACACCCAGAGATTTTATGAAAAATATTCTTTTTAATTTCATTAATGGCCTGTGTTGTACGCTACCCCAAAAAGATCTTTCAAAACATGCATCCCTGACTTGTTTTGCATTACACACAATAAAGACCTTCCTCGATAGCGTGTGTAGTACGCAATACCGAGTCTCACTAAATGAGTTATTATTATAATATTATTACGAACTAGCCGTTATGATTTTTAATAACCAATTTTTGAAATTTTATAAATTTTATCTTTCAAAATGGACTTCAATTTTGGATTCAGAATATCGAAATTAGCTTAGGGTGAAATTTTGGTATTTTTCGGATAACATTCAAATTCTGATGAATAGTGAAAATTAGTAAATTTTAATTAAAAACAACTTTTTTAATAGAAATAATTAATAGTGATAAATTATTAATTTGAGTGGTTTTAAAGTATATTTAGAATATAATTTTACAATTTAATACAATGTTGGTCATTGGATGTAATTTCACATTTAAACCAGACATAAACAAGTGTCAATCTTTTGATAGTTATTATCTCTTAAGAACACACTATTTGTTTTGAAGACAAGAATTAATTTTTAAAATAATTAATTCAAATTATATGTTTTGAATTTTGTAAAATAGACATCATTTTTGAATTCATTATATCAAATATAGCATAGGCCTAATTTTTTTTAATTTTCTGGAAACTTTCATTTTTTGATTAATAGTGAAACCACAAAGTGGTATTTAAAAAACTGAATTTTTCATAAAACTTAATTTTACCGCTTCTTTGATTGGAATTTTGAAAATTCGGGAGACACGGTTAATATCAAGTACTAAAATGTGGTTCAATAAGACGAAAATAATTTTTGGTGAATAATAACTTTTTTCTTTTTTTCCCCACGGTTAAAAGTAAATAGGGTAATTAAGGGTAAAAATTATATTATTATTACCCTAACACATGTACTAATTCTATTGGATAAGCTTAATTCAGTCGAAACCAACCTTAGAAATTAAATATGACCATTTAGGCCCACTTGGATTAGATTAGGACATTTATTATTAATTTATTTAAAGAAGGGTTAAAATAGTTAAAATAAATTTTTAATAACTAAATCATTTTTAATATATTGTTATACATAAGATAAATTAGATTATAAATATTCATTATGAATATAAAATTATTTCCTAAATAATGGTATTTTATTTGTAATTTTTAGACTTAAAATAATTTAATTTATTTATGATACAATGATGATGCAGTAATTATCTTATTAATGAAACATTTACATAATTGATGTTATAAATACCCAAATAAATGTAATTTGAGACTTTTAATGAATTACAATAATTTTATATGTTAATATGACATGTTAGTATTGATTTAATTAACATTTTTCGATCTAATCATTCTGTTATGATTTTCACATAAATCAATTACCAAATAGTGTCAAAATTGACATAAAATAGTTTTTAACAAAAATATTATATTATTAATTGTTATTATATTCCTAAAAATCTATGGGTCGGCCAAGATACTTATATCATGATAGGTGTATTATTAATGGACCACATGGGGGTCTCATGCATGTATATGGTATGTTTATTAACTATATAATTTAAAAATACAAAGTGACATGGTAAATGTCAATCTAATTAACTAAGAGTTAAAACTTAAGGTTAAGGTTAATATAATGACCTAAACTTGTCTAAATTCGATTGGATGAGAGGATTTCGACCCATCCCCACCTTAGCTTCAAAATAAATCAATTTTGAGCTATTAAAAACCGAATATGACTTTATAATAAAATAATATTTTTTGTTATTCCAAAGATTCCCCTCTCGTCCCTTATAAAAGGGCACCTCCTCCCTCTCTTCCTCACACCACTTTGAGACTTCATGCTCGGCCAAAACCTGCCAATTTCTCTTCTCCACTTCCCTATAAATATCCTAGAGGTCCTGGTGTTCTTCAAAGACCAATGTTCGTTCCCTAAGAGGAGGTCTCAAAGAGGCGCTTCAAAGAAGAGGTAATGTCCGTTACTGATTCTTTCAACATTATTTCTTCATCCACTTCTTATTATTAGGTTGTTACATTATGAAGTAATAACATCAGTATCACTCATATACTGTTATGTTATTATAAGATGAAACAACCCTATTTCACCATCTATCCATCCTACGGAAAACAAAATCACCGCACGTGCGTACGTACGGAATACCGTCTCCACCCCGTGGTGTAATTTATTTTCCACCGCCACCTTACATGGATGGGTATAATAGTGTAAATAATAACTATTTATGATTATTTTAAAGTGATATTGATTCTTTAATAGTATACATACACTCCAATAAAATTCCACTATCCTGGGAACGATATCATCACTCGTGCATACGTACGGAATACCGTCTCCACGAAGCGATGAGATTCATTCTCCATGATTAAGAATTCAAAAATGATTATAAAGTATATATATTAATTAATAATGAAATATATGACATAATAATGATAATAGATTTATGTATATATATATTTATGTCATCCAATTAATTCCATTCAATTCAATGAGGAAACGAAAACAACGTTCATGCGTACGTACGACCTACCATCTCCATGAACGGTGTATTTCTTTCCATTTATCGATCTATAATATATATGTATATTATGAATATATATTATATATAAATCATTTTTTATATTCTGGAAATATGTAATCATGATCAAAGTAATCATATGAATAATTACAATTCAAAACATAGACGACAAATGAAACGATTTTCCCCAAAACACTCTTTATCATGGAATTTACAAAAGAACGGGTAATATAAAGTCATAAGTGAACCATATATGATATCATAACAATGAATATGATTCTCTAATAAGTCAATGACATTATTTAAATCATTATACAAGTGTTTCGGATATGTACGAAGCATATTAGATCTAAGGCAAGGGATAATTGTGCAAATCTCATTTTTATCCCAGATTGCATATTCATAAGTGTTTACTGGGGTTATTGCTATAATCTATGTCCATATTTTATAAAAGTATATTCATGAATGTTTAAATTCCTTTTTACCCATTTTGACTTTTACCACATTGTATAGAAGGAATCTTTCTTTTATTTACCCTACAAGGTACTTTTTGACTTTTCCGACAAAAGTACGAGAAGAATGTTTTTTTTAACGTATACGACATGAAAGGATTTTTACGGTTTTATAAAGCCTTATTTTCATGAAGCTTCCTCCAAAATATTTCATGACTATTTTCAGAAAAATACATTTATTTTAAAATTACATGGCGTTTTGTGAAAATAAATTGATTTTGAAGAAGAAGGGATATTTTCTTCAATAATTCATTTCAAGTGTTTTATCAAAAATCCTTTTACATCTATGATGGCATTATTTAATATGTTAATGTTTCAAGTATAAGGTCTCTATGATTTACATGGTTTCCCTTTTCTTATGATGAAATATTCATTTCTTTTATATGGATTATGGGAAGATTGGATGATGATTATGAAGCCCATTTTATTCATTGAGTTATTATGAATGATGTATGATTATTTTGTGGCACAAGTAAGAAAGATTTCATTATGAGATTGGTGGGACCTATATCTCCATCCAATTAATTGGATAAAGATTTATATCTCATGAGATAGACATTGATGGAATGGTAAGTTATTCCAGTTCAGTGTTATAGGACTGAAACGAGGAGTGAACTCGATTCAGAAAGGGACTTTGTCCTCTAAGATGGTCTTGGAAGCAATGCCTTGGATACTATAGAAATCATTACATGTTCTTAATGGATTCCACAATTAAATGTTTTATTCCCATGCTATATTATCATGATTGATGTTACCTTTTGATATATGCCTTACACACTTCCAAGATTCATGTCTTTTCTCAAGATTTTGATGTTTATATTTCATTTTCAAGTTTTTGCATTCAACTGTTTATGGATTGTTTTATGTTTTCTATGTTTACTCTTTTTGGGCATTTGAGATCACCCCTTTTTGTGTTTTCTTTTCCCCAGGATATAAAGAGTGGTTTTAGTTAAGAAAAAAGGGAACATCTTTATTGGGAGATGTTGATGATCATTCACCACGATTAGAAGATTTTATTTCGAGTTTCTAAAGACAGTAAACTATTATGATCCTTGTCTGTCTGTTTTTGTTATATATTAAGTATTCTGCAAAAGTAATTTGTTGTCAATGTACGTCAAGATTTTGGTCACTACAAAAATGATTCGAAAATGATTAAATTGAGTATTTTCAAATGAATTTTATATAAATTGCTTCTAATATTTTACAAAATGTTCGAAATGAATTTTATTTTTGAATGTATACATAATGAGTGTTTTTTAATACGATCATGTTTATACATCCCTAAAAATATTAATTTAAACGTTTTAAGGGTTATTTATAAATAACATAAATTCTTTAAAAATCTAGTAATTTTGATTTTAAATTATTTAAGAATAAAAGGATATTTTATAGGTTTTTTTAAAAAGTATTGAATATTATTTTAAATTTATTTTATATGTATCTCTCATAAATTGATATTTTTATGCCTCTCTGACTGTATGGACTTATCACACCATCTATGTATCTCAATAAAATATGATTATGATTTCCATATGATGATTTTATGAAACTCAGTTATATAATAATTGTTAAAAATGATGTCATGAGACAATGAATTACATTATAATATGGTCCGCATCATTTATATGTGTGGCCTATGATTATGTTATAATGAGGTGTTTTAAAAAAAAAATTCCTACATGTTATGATTAAATGAAATAATGAATGTTTTTATAATGATGGAGGACACAAATATATGGTACACATGATGTGAAGGATGGGATGGAAATTATATACCCCTCTAATATATTAAATAATGATTAATATATCATGAGGTAAAATAGTGTTTAATGGGGAGTGAAATCAATTTTACTTATTTGATGACTATGATATAAATATTAGTTATACTTGAAGACACAAATTATTTAAAATATATTTAACCAAATCAACCATGGGACTTTTTTTCCTATATTGGACTCATAAGTAATCCATAACTATAGTACTGAGTTTTAATGCATTTATATACATACAATTTATGTAATTTACTTATGATATGTTATCATAGATAATAAGATATTGTTGGAAATTCTACAAATTTATGACTTTTTTCTTATATTTTAATAAGTCCTTATTACATGATTATTGATTAATGGGCATTAACATATTTTATACAACATTAATAAGATATGATTATATTATCATAATAGTTTTCATATCTTATGAATAGTTATAATAATATATTCATATCTATTATTTTTAAACATAAATCTAATTTATGAGGACATTTTCTTATGTTTCAATAACCTCAAGTCATGAATAATAGTTCTAAATAGGGTTTTTCAATGAACGAATATATGTGAAAAAAAATTATAGTTGATGATAATGATCCCTCATAAAATATTTTGAATTTTAATCTTATAACTAAAAAATATAACCAATAGCTTTCTGGAGAAACTTATTATTTAATATTTTTTTAATATTTAACTAAAATGTGTGAATATTTATGTATTTAAATATTTGTGAAAAAACATGTTTTTATAGTCGTTAAATGAGATAAAATTTTAATATTTGTCTTTGGGGGCTTATGAGGGGTAAAATTTCAATTTTCCATTATTATATGTTCTTATTATATTTCTATAGACACATTAATAGTTCTAGAACAATATTTTTACCCTATAAAATGATTTTGGTGTAATTATAGGTAATTTTGTGTTTAGAGGAATAATAATATTTATTTAATTAAATAATAATTTATTCATGCTTATTAGCACGATGATATATTTCAAATTGAATGTTGGATCGTTTTCCCCCTTTTTGGTTAAGTATAAAATGAGTTATTTTTTATGTAACACATAGGCTTATTATGAGATCCCGGAATGTGTCTGAGAATGGACCCCTTTTTTATTATTCTTTTCTATTTTCTTTTTCGTGGTTTTATTTTTTATATTCACTTTTATTTACAATATCCTCAACTGTATCACATTACACAATACCTAAGAGATTCCATTATTTAAATGTGATGGGGTATAAGGATATGAGGATTGAGAGGGTTTACTAAAGGAGATAATTTTCATTGTATAGCTCAATGGGATCCATATCATTGTTTGGCTACTACGAAGCACATATCATACCAAATCATTATTGGTTTTCACATTTATATAAGATCCATTTATATTTTTATCCAAAATAACCTCAAGAGAAGTCTTTTTATATCAAATATCATACTGTGAACTTTCGGAAACTCTATAGGGACTATCAATGTATAATTTTTAAAAATAGGGGAATGGAAAGAATTTTTGATTTTCCAATTAAGAAAACTCAATCACATGATATGTTGTTTCATCAACACACATATTTTGTCTTACATGTTTGGGTAGTATCTATGTACAAAGATAGATTACCCATGTGAGAGAGAAAGGGAAGTGTAACATTAGACATCATGACATGGGTATTCCCAAAAGTGTGTAATAGTATATATAGATTGTGGAACACAGAAATAGTCCATGTATATTGAACGGAATTGTTCTCATGTATGTAACATGATTTGCGGGAAAATTATAAGTTATGTATTTATTGAAATAAAATCTATTTTTGGCCATTTGAGGTCTTGGGTAAAGATTTTATAGTACACATCATACACTCAAGATATAGTATTTGAAATCATCTAATGCTAAACATTTTATGGATTTCATTCCTTTAGTTTAATGAATATAGAAATTTATTTAAGAGTTATAAATTCTGATTATTTCTCTATTTGGAATAATATAATTGGATACATGTGAAATTTTTATATGGTTAATCTTATGATAAACAATTCATTAATATTTTAAATAATCAGTATTCTAGTCTCATGAGGGTGATGTGGGATGAGAAATAGGTGACGATCATGAAAATCATTGGAGGAAATGGAAATGGAATTCCAAAATTCTTGATTTCATGAAGCATGGGAACATTCATGTTGAGTGTGATTGGGTTTGATTTTGAATATATTGAATAGCTATGTGTTTTTAATGCAAAATTTACATGAAAAAGGAATGGTACTGGGGTTATATCCTCAGAGAGTGGGGTCTCCATTGGTAGTTAAACCCTCTTCTGCATGAATAGGTTGGGAGATATGGCTAGAATAGGTTACCAATGACAGGAGATTGACCACGAAAAAATTATTAGATTTAAAATTATGAAGATTTACCACTTGAATCCAATAGGATATATTATGTTTTGTAAATTCAAGGAGTTTTTTTAAAAGGACATGTGTTGTACCGACATACTAGTTGT
This sequence comes from Viscum album, assembly GCA_963277665.1. NCBI lineage: Eukaryota > Viridiplantae > Streptophyta > Magnoliopsida > Santalales > Viscaceae > Viscum > Viscum album. The sequence goes on along the minus strand of CAUJRU010000415.1, from coordinate 585,991 downwards.
GATCTAGTATCCCCAGACACATTTCTCTACTTATGATCTGACCTAGAGGATATCAAGATACATGACTCCACATGCATATTGATTCTGAGGATTCCAAAGCTATACCACCTCAACCATATATGTATAGAATCGTGTAATTACATCAACATTTTCATGATTACAAGAAGTCAAATCCTAATGGAATAAATAGTTTAGCAGTTACATAACATTAGATTATATTTAATATACACATAATACATTGTATAATAGGAAATAAAATAACGATACATAAATGAATAAAAGAAATCCATGAATTATTATTCAATGTGTTCATCATCATAACATGCCTAATAGAAACATAATAAGGGTGATCTAAAATTCTTAGTAAGTGTTTGTAAAGTAGACTCAATAATGAATCAATGGTAGTAATAATTATGGAATTGTAAAAAATTGGACACAAATACCATATAATCAAAACATTGAGTAGGAAGTGTATAAACAACATGGAAAGGTAATATCTGGACACATTCTATTCAAATAAATCAATAGGGATAAATAAATATAGAAAGGTAAGAATATGAAACACCTTCTATTTAATCAATGAAAAAATTACATTTATCAATAAATATGTCGATGAAAAATATCATATTTGAATAATAACAATATTCTAAATAAATGAAATTTATAATTATCAGACATTAGGTTTCACAGGGATATAATACCGTTATGACAAGAGACAATTGAAACAATTTTGACAACTAATTTATCCCTTTATAAGATTGATGTATGAAGAGGATTTTGATAACTAGTCCCTAGCTCGTAGGACTTTTCTGAAATGTTCCACAAACCATGTATTTAATGTCAAAAAAATTCCTCCCATATATTAAATTTAATGTCCCACATTAATATTTTTCCTCATTGATAGAAGTAACATATTTATAAACAATTCCAAATTAATTAAATAACTGTCAAAGTGAACACCATATATATACTGATATACGGTTTTGCCAATAATAATATACATTCTATGAGATTATGGTTAATTAATCCAATTTAGAATGAATAATTATTACAATAAATGATTTTTTTGAGATAATAATAGCAATCCCAATTTGAAGTGAGGTGACATTGATAATCATTAAGAACATTCTTGAGGAGAATAATCTTTAAACATTCCAAAGTGCCCCATACTACAATAAAAAATTAGAATCTTAATAACCAAAATGGTATGAATAGAAATAAAACATATAATATCATGTGAATAATTATATTCATGGTAAAAATGAAAAATTAAGTATTATCACGAAATAATATTGCATCAGTGCATAATAACTAGAACATATCAACATAATGTAAATTATCAGAAAATTCCCATACATTAACATTCAGTTTTTTGTGTGGAATTTGTACAACTGTATAGTGTTTTAATTTTATTTAATAACTTATAACATTAAAATAATCATGTCTATAATAACAAATATTAATTTCTTATAATATATTATTAGTCTTTTTTTAATAAACATTCAATAATTTCACTATTTCGGTGGTTAATTGCACTATTTTCTAAACAAGGTTTTCATCATTTGATTGCTTGTCCCAAATTATTAGTTCAAGATTTTATCAAGTCATGAATTCAATAAATTACATAATAATCATATATATTATTTAGATATGTATTTATAGAATTATATAATATTTTGAGATTTTAAATGATGTTCACTATTCGTGGAGACAGTAAGCCATATGGAAGCATGAACACTTCATTCATTTAATTAAGGTATAAAATGATTTTAAAATACATGATAAATATAGATATTTTATTTGTTTTATCCTTTATATGTTATATATTTTACTTATATTAATTAAAACAATCCATTATATGTTATATGTATGGAATAAATGATTCATATAGCTTTGAGGGGGCAGTAGCACACACTTTCTGAAATAAAATTATCGTATTAACACAAGATGAAAACCAAAAAAATTAATATAAATAAAAAATACTAAAGAATATAAATATTATAAAAATTATATATAACATATAATAATAGATTTTCATTTATAACTGATTCCATGAAAGGTGGTAATGGACAAAATGACCAATCTTCATTTCGTGATGTAGTAGATCAGAGTAAAGAGAAATAGATTGTTTGTTAACCATTTTACTAAGGAGTTGGTAAGTTTAGATCAGGAAATTTACATAGAAAGATCATTTTATATTGATTATATTATGGTTTTAATATATTAATGTTATACAGACAATTGAGGGGGTGTAGAATATATATAATAATAGAGAGTTTGAGAGAAGACATTGTATCTTAATCAAGTAATGGAGTTAGGGTTTTTTCAAAATGATTCCTTACCAAAGAGAGGCTTCATGGTAATGTGAATATATTTTTTGAATCAACATAGATAGATATTGTTGGATCATATGTTATTTGAGAGGTTTGAGGAATGGGGATAGTTGGTGGATTTTATATGGATGAAAGGGATTCACTTCGTATGCTTTAGAAGAAGTCAAGATTACCAACACCTTTACCAAATTGTGTCTTCAAAAACCATCCAAAATAAATAATCGATGATACATGGATGAATTATGGAAATAAAATGGGTTTAGACAAATTGGATAGTCATTTGGGGCCTTATATTAAAGGTTTTAATCTTTATTTAGGTTATTTTAACATTAATAATTGAAATTAATTTCAATTAATTTGAAGAATATATTTATGCCAAAATAAATTTTGTTCTCATTAGACATTATAAATTATGATTATTCCAAATATTGAAACAATTTTTCCTGATTTCATTCATATAAGTGCGGATATTAAATTATAATTCATCTCATAGCGGTGATGGCAGAACTGGTTTTAATGTAAAAACATCAAATATATTGCTATATTTTTATAGTCAATTTCATTGTGAAATTAATTCTAGTGATATATATTATATTATTTTTTTAAAATATTATCTCATAATAAATTAAAAACAATTAAAAATATAATTTTACTATATAAAAAAATTACATGAAAATGAATTTTTGAACTACATTCATTATTTTTAAGCCTCAGGCCACCGATTTAGTACTCAAGTCCTATATGGACTCAAGGCCACCTAGGCATTAGGTAAATAAAAATTTCCATCAAACATATGTCATTAGAGAAATAGTAAAGCATTCAAGACACCTCATGGCCTTCAGAACACATGTTTTACAGAAGTTATAGATAAACTCTACAAGGAGTAGGCTTCATATTAGGATTTATAGTAGGAACATAATTTAGAGTAGAGCTAACAAATTTAGAAAATTGAGAGGGTATAGAAACATCCATCCATTACAAGGCTATTCATGTATGCACATGATAACATGTTGAACAACCATCTGAATGTGGAGATATTATATCACGATGTAGACACCGGGGATGGGTAGTTTCAGGTATATATAGTCTGGGATGAATTCCACTTGATATTTATGTCCTATAATTTCATGAATCCTATAATCCGTGTCTGGGTTCCCCTTAAATATTTAATAATGGTAATATAAAATATGAATATAAATATAAGAATTTTAGGAAATTAAGGAAGTATTTTTAAATATTTTTTTAAAATTCGAAAATTATAGGAAAATTATAAAAACATTCCTAACAAAATTTGTATGTATCGGTGTAACGCCCTGATCCCAGTTACCCAAAATCATTACAATATTAGATAAAATTAGCATTATACAAGGAATCATGTCCTGAATGACCAATTATTTTAGTATACATGGAATTAGTAGATACATTCATATGTTTTAATTACTTCATGAAATAAAAAAAACATTATGTCCCCTTTTGACACTCTTATATCCCTTAGCCTATTCTTGTAGGTTAATCATAAAATACATTTTTTGTGTTCAGGGAAAATTACAACATAAGAAAGGGGTGTGCTTAAATTTTTAGTAAGGAAAAAATATAGCGAAAACTATCATAAATAAGAATAAAAATTTAAGGCAATTTATAAGACTAGAACATAAACTTTTTAAATATAAACATCAGCATAATTTGGAAAAGATAAATAAAATAATTCCATTCACACATTCACATGGATATTATACTAGTAGAATAATGACATGTTATATCAATATCCCAATTCATAATAATGGAATGCATAATGCTAGAATTAATAAACACCTAGTCAAGTCCTTGTTCCAAGACTACAAATAATATTTTGTCAAGGCCTTATGCCAGGAAACAAGTTTTTCTCAGGAGACATACCGATGCATCAGGGAGCTATAGAGGGATACAACCATCACCCACTAAGTCCAATTCCTTCCTCATATAAAATAATTGATACATAATCTAAAAATTTGTATTAAAACTAGCATATGTAATGTCAATATTTTAACCACGACCCATGAATGGCATAAAAATAGCACATCCATGGTCAAACATAACTCATTCAAAAAAATATGGATGATTGAATTATAACAAATCAACCTTACTCAATAATAAAATACACATGAGGGTATTGAAATCTATGTAAATAGTCATTAACATTATTTGATAGAAATATCACTTTTTTCTTGAAAACATTAAAATGTCACACAATTTATCAAAGAAATCTTTTAAAATATATTCTTGAATCAATGTGTCCAATACCCCTTTGAAACGTTTAAAACGAATTTTGATTTCAATAATTTTTTTCCATATAAATAAATATGTAAAACCATTTTTAAAACATGGACAATAATGAGAATTATTTTGAGGAATACACACTTAAAACATTTAAAACTATTTTTTAGTTAAAGAGTTTCTAACCCAATAAATGTTGCTTGAATAAAATTAGTTGAGGAATAACATTAATCAATACATTATAATATCATTAGAATAAATGGATTCATGATATAACATTTCAAAAGATTTTATATACACCATATAAATGAGAATTGATGCATAACGACAAAGAGGTCTCAAAGGAATGAAAAATGAGACGAAATACCTTATAAAGATGGTATCCATAGATTGAGGATAAATCAATGAAATAATTATATTGAAAAAATATGAATACAATCAATAAAATTGGATATTTAGTGTAAATTAATCTGGTTACATTCACACATATTCTTGTTAAAACGAAACCAACGACTCGTATGAATAACTAAATGAATGGAAATTGAGATAAGATTACCCTTAAATGTTCATATCAATGGAATGTGAATTTACCAATGGTCAGATTATGTGTATCAAAGGAATATCCACTGAATGGGGAGTGGATATTACTAAATAGATAATAAAGACTGATTCCACACATAATCTTAGAGTAAAATAATCACTGAAGAATTTGTGAAGCCCAATGAGTGGAAATTTAAATTTGATATTCCCTTACCGATTTGGTAACTTATGAAACATACACCCCATGAAAAAAGTATCATAAAATAAATGTTTAAATACAATTAAATTAATTTTTATTACAAAAAGAATACAATTATGTGCCATACATATACAACACAAAAGTAAATAGTGGCAATATAGCATGAATCTAACGGGAATAAGTAGTGAGATGGAAACCCCTTACCTTATACTTTTAAATGGTCAATGGATTCTTAACATATTTTATAATAGTTAAATCATTGTTTTTATATTATACAAGAACTATATACATAAATATGATATCATATATGATCCTCTAATATCTCTTTGTTAATAATATTTTAGTAGTATCATCATTTCAGGAGTTAACTGATCCGTTTTCCTTTATATTCTTGGTTATGTAAGCAGTGATTGTTAGGGATAAGATGTATTTAATTCATATAATGAATTATATTAAGTAAATAAAAAAATATTTTTAACATAATATGAATATTATTGTTGAATTATTATTTTGGAGAATGAATCTAATCGCCTTCGTGGATATGGTAATACATACATATGCACGAGAGAAAATATCATTATATTGATGGTGAAATATTTTGTAATTTGATGGTATATCATATATACAGATCATAAAAAAATTATTTTTATTACTTACCTTAGTTATAATCATAATTATAAAAATCCAAATAATGATGTGTTTGAATAAAAAACTACACCACGACATGTAGATGGTAAGTCGTACAAACACATGTATGGTGACATTGTCATTCATATGATGGATAGAATAATAAATATGGTTGTAACATTTTTATATTAACATCAATTTAAATAGAATATACTGGGGTAATTATTTTATAACAGAAATAACATCGTATGAGGAAGTGGAAGATGAAAAGAACTCGAAAGGGGTGATGAAATATTTATCTCTTCTTCGGGTTATTCCTTTTTATTTGATCTAATGGGATACTTTGGGTGGAATTATAACCATTGGGGGGATTCTATGATTGTGGGAGGATTTTTTGGAAGGCTTTGGGTAGGGTTTGTCCAAGAAAAATGGCATTGGAGGTCTGATTTGGAGAGAAGGGGATGTGCCCTTTTATAAGAGGGGCGAGGAGAATTTTAGGAAAAGCTTGGAAATATTATTTTATAATAAAACCACTTTCAATTTATAATGGCTCCAAAATGACTTATTTCAAGGATATAGTAGGTATTGTTCTAAAACATCCCATCCAATAGGTTTTAGAGTGTTTTAGGTCACCATATTAACATTATATTTTATATTTTACTCTTAGTAAAATAGTTTGACATTTACCATTTCTTTTTTTACTTTTATATTATATTGTTAATAAACATACAATAACAAGCCAATAGTACCTCATGTGGTTAATTATTAAAATATATTACATTATCTATCTAATTTTTCCGAACTAAATATTTTAGGCATATTTTATCAATTAATAGTATTGTATTTGTTTCAAAAACTCAATTATGTCAATTTTGACACTATTTAGTTTTTTTTGAAAGACATAAAAACATTATAACATTAAATAAAATTTATTTAATCAACCCTAAAATGTCCTATTAAACTTTAAATTTTTTATAATTCATCAAAATTATCAAATTACATTTGTTTGGATATTTTTAATATCATTAATTTCAAAAATTCATTAATAGGGTAATTACTACTTCATCATTGTATCATAAATAAATTTAATTATAAAATGTCTAAAAAATATTAATAAAATAACATTAAGTATGAAATCATTTTATCATTATAATGAATACTTATTGTCAAATTTTCCTTATATATAACCCTATATTAAAAATGGTTTAGTTATTAATCATTGAATTTAATAATTTTAACTATTCTTTAAATAAAATAATAATAAATTCCCTAATATAATTTAAGTGGATCAAAAGGATCATATATTATTCCTAATGGTTTTTTTGGTCGAATTACACTTATCTAATAAAATTTTTACATGTTCTATGGTAATTATAATAAATTTTTACCCCTAATTACCCTATTTACTTTTAACCGTGGTAAATAAAAGTCAATATTACTATTCACAAAATGTGATTTTATTATTATTAAACCACATAATAAATAATAAATTTAACCTTGTCTCTCATATTTTTGAAATTCAACTCAAAAAAGTGGTATAATTTGTTTTATGAAAATTTTCAATAACTCATAGATGGTGTGTAAAAGACGGTCAAAATATCAATAAACCTTAACATTAAATTATTATTATAAAATGACTCCAATGAATTACATTGAACATATATAAGTATTATTTATCTATTATTACTTTAAATAAATTAATATAAAATAAATAATTATTTAAATAAACATCAAGTTTTGAAAAACAACGTAGTGTTTTTCATTATTCATCAAAAATTGTATGTTTTCTGAAAAATACCAAAACATTTACCATAAGATAATTATGATATTAAAAATTTAAAAATTAATTCTATTTTACCAAATTAAAAAAAAATATGATTCATTAATTAATGTATAATTAATTAATTTTGTCAAAACCTAAAAGCGAGATTTTTAAAAACTAAAAACTTTCTGAAGATTGACTTGTGTTAATGTAAATTTAAAAGTGAAATTTCTTATAACGACCTAAATTGTATTAAATGAGAAATATATAACATAATTATACTTCCAAACGATTCAAATGAATAATTTAACTCAATAATTTATTTTGAGTGAAAATGATGACTTCAATTAAAATATAGTATCTCTCAATATACACCAAAATATGAAATTTCTCAGAAATGTAACAAATATTTATCCAGTATAAATATTTTATGTCTCTATTATAATGATGAATTTTATTATATTAAATTTAATACATATAAGGGTAAAATGTTTCTTTTAAAAATTTTCTTCCATTCAAGGGTGGAAATTTTTTATTTTTTTGAGAAATATTATTTTATCTAAAATATGAATTTGTTCTTATATTATATCTTAGAACCAAATATTATGTATTCTAAAATTATATGGAGTATAGAAATTTTATATTTAAGTTAGTAATATTCATAAACACTTTGAAATGTCTAGGTTGGTAAGTCATGGTGCGCTCGAACTCTGTGTTGCGTGTAGCATTTTCTATTGATTTACTTTAAAGAAAATAAATTACTACGAAAACTTTGGTTGTTACACTCTTCCCCCATTTTGGAAATTGCATACATTAAAGTTTAAAATTGGGATTTAAAAAGTCATTGAATGAACCAAATCAAAAAAATAGTAAATAAAACTATCACATTAAGAGAAAAAAAGATAAGTACAATGGTCACCTCAGATAACCCATACTAGGATTCCATGTAGGAAAACATGGATATGGAATATAAACTAAGTGGCATGTTCTGATATATAGTGATATAAAATTGGATCAGGAGAAAGTTAACAACAAGAAAACCACAAACATGTGATGGAATAAATACTCTTTAGTTTATTAATAGGAAAACTAAACGGACAAAAAAATTTATTTTGGTTCCATTTCATAAATTTGAGAAATTTATTTACGAGACTTAATAAGAGCATAAAGAGATATACATAATTTTTAATAATAGTTTCATCCTATAATAAATTTTTACCAATAACCCATATATTTTTTTCAAACAGTTAGTATTCAAGATGACTTGGTCACACATTAAGCACTAGAATCAACTTCTAGAGAATCAAATAATCGACAAAGGATAAACTATATGTATTTACCATGTCTTTAGAGATTAACCTAAACAAAAATGCATAGTACAAGGTCAGATGATCCAAAAATTGGATAATATTTTAGAGAAATAAATTCAAATATTTATTTCTAAAATTAAACCAAAAATACCCAATGTTTAATAAATCTAATTCAATAAAAAAATTTATATAAAATCTTTCAAAATAATCCAAACTAATATTTAAACATAAAATGTAGAAGCATTTGATTATGCATTCTTCCACGTTCAATTTTATCTCTAAATGAATTCAACTACTCTTAATATCTCATACATAAAAGTCATTAACATAATCACATATTTTATATGATAGTTTAACCATTTCAATAAATAAAACAAATCTATATAAATCCATAATAAAAACATAAATAAGAATCAACCATTTCTCCACAAATTGAATCACTTAGTATTATATTCTTTTTAGGTATATATTGTTCCCAAAAAATAGAACGTCTTCCAAAATAACATTAAACCTGTAATCAAGAAATCATTTTCCTACAGTATCGATATCCATTTGACAAGTCATAAGATCACAAATCCACTTATTATTGATCATTAAAATCATTTTACTAAACATAATTAGTCACAATATCCATGGACTTCAAATTGACCAGTTGTAGGAGATAAATCTCAATCACACTCTGGTTGTGCACTCAATTCCCACTCCTTTGTCCAACGTGATGGGATGTCACATTGTCAATTTTTTTCCCTTTTCAAAAAATATATTTTATTACATTCCCAAAATGAGATAAATTCCTCAAAATAACCATAACATAATTTACCCAAAAATGTTATCTCATACCTCGCATTTTCATGAATAAAATTTAATTTCCTATAATTTCCTAAAATTAATGTATCATATAATCCCAAATGGTTATTTATAACTCTATCAACAATAGAATAGATAATTATTCATAAAATTGATTTTTCACATTACAAAATACATGGTTATACATACTAAATAAAAGACATCCAATGTAATCTCATTATCAAAGAGCAATAATAAATTTAATCATTTCACTATACATTTATTTCTACATTGGTTCTTCCATGACTAAGAAGATGTCATATTAAATAGGAAAATCACTTGGGTAATTCCCTAACCCCCTACATTTACAGAAAATGACTATAAATTGATTCTTGGGATTATTTTATTCCATTTTACTCTTCATTTTCGTCGTCAATTCTTTACATTATGTCCTTCATTAGCACACATAAAGAATCTCTTTGTTCCATTGAGACACATTCATATGCGTCTTCTTCACAATTTCATACATGATAGAAATTGATCTTTCTATTTTCCATGGTCTACACTACTGCAGCTCTTATCCTTCACTGCCTTTCTCTTATTGGTTATGTACGGGAGTTGGATAATATATATGTGTTTGATCATATTTTTGGAGAAATGATTCTACAAGAACATGATATATTTTACACCTATCATCCTTCAATCTCATTTCTCATTTCTACCACTGTTCCCTCATTGTAAATCATGTTCAATGTTACTATGACTTCGATGGAATCCGGCCATTCACTAACATACGAAAGAATACTGCGATTTATAAAATCTTATGGGTAATATCACAACACCTAATATTTAATCAAAATCATTATAGGATTAACCAAGGTTTTTTATTCTCATATTATATTAAAATCCTTCATTTCCATTTATAATGAAAATGTGAATTAACCTACGCATATCCCCTGGGAGTGTCATAACAATGAGTGATGTAAGTCCCTTTGTCATGTACTAGGATACCCTGGTCATAACTGAAACTCATTATCATAGATTTCACTTTGAGGTACATCTACGACAGAGCTTCCACTACCTACTCGTATCCAGACTATGATTTATTACTTGTAAAACCCACAAAATATTTACATTTCCAAAATGATGGGATGTTCTTCTATACCAATCCTCAATGTCTATCTTAGTGTAGTTATTCATAATCAGAGTTTTTTTCTAAATCTAGCTTCTATGGATTTAAAAAAAAATTGATAGCAAATCTAATTCCCAGACCCCAGTTACCCAAAACCAGTGCATTATTAGATAAAATTTGCATGAAAGAAGGAATCATGTCCTGAAAGACAAATCAGTTTAGTATCCATGCAAGTAGTAGATACAAACATATGTTTTACATTACATTATAAAATAAAAAAACATTGTTTCCCATTTGAACATTTTCATATCCCTTAGAATATTTTTACAGGTTAATTGTAATATACTTATTTGCATCACGGGAAAAATAATACATAAGAAAGGGGAGAAATCAAATTCTCAATAAAGATTACAATATAGTGGAAACTATCACAAATAAGAATAATCATATAAGGAAACATATTAGTCTATAACACAATCCTTTTAAACATAAACATCAGCATAATAATGAAAATATAATCAAATAATTCCATATAATCATTCCCATGGATAATCTAAAAGTTGAATAATCACACTTAATATCAATAGAAAATTTCATAATATTGGAATGCATAATTTCGGACATCATAACAACATAGTCATGGCCTTGTGCGTGGACATCAAATAAGATTTTGTAAAGGCCTTTTGCTAGGACACTAGTTTTTCTTAGGAGACATACCAATGCATCCATCAGTTATAATAGGCTCCACCCAACACTTACCAAGTCCAATTCATTCCACATATGAAAAGGATGAAACATAATCTAAATATTAATATTAATGGCATAGAAATAGCACATCTATAGTATAAAATAACTCATTCAATAAAATATGTATGATTGCATTATAAAAATTTAAACTCAATCAGGAATAAAATACATTGAAGGATATTGAGATATATGAAAATATTCATTAAAACTATTGGAGATAAATATCCCCTTTTTCCTAAAAACATTTAAATATCGCATTATTTATGAAAGATGTCGTTTAAACGGGATTTTTCAATCAACGTGTCCCATACCCCTTTGAACCATCAAAAAGTTATTTTTCAATAAAAAAAATTATTTCATTATAAATTAATTTCTACATCCATTTTTAAATCATGCACATTAATGAGAATGATTTAGAGAAATAAATATTTAAAACATTTAAAACAATATTTTAGTTGTTGAGTTCCTAACCAAATAATAGACGCTTGAATGAAAGTAATTGAGGAATAAAATTTATCAATACATTATAATATATTAAGAATAATGGGATTCATGATATAATATATCATTGGATAGTATATACACCATATAAAAGTGAATTGGTGCATAACGACAATGATGTCTCAATAGAATGTATATTGAGATGATATACCTCATAAAGACTGTAGCCTTAGATTAAGGATAAATCAATGATATAATTATGTGTGAAAAATATAAATACACAGAATATAATTGGATATTCAATGTAAATAAATCATGATACATTCACACATATTCTCGTAAAAATAAAACCAATGACTTCGATGTTTTACTCAATGGATGGAAATTGAGTTATGATTACCCTTAAAAGTTCATATCATTGGAATATTGATTTATTAATGGAGTTATTATGTGTATAAAAAGTATACCCATTTAAAGGGGAGTGGATATTAATTTGTAAATTATGTATTGTGATTATACACATAATATTGGAGTAAAATAATCAATTAAGTATGTGTAATGCCCAATTAGTGCAAATTTAAATTGGAAATTCCAATACCGAATAGGTAACTTACAAAACGTACACCCCATGAAAGAAGTATCATTCAATTAAGACGTAAATTTCCATAAATTAATTTATATTACACAAATAAAACATCCATCGGTAGTACATACACCACCCAAAAGGAAATTGTGGCAATATAGCATGAATCCCACGTGAATTTTATGTGAGCTGAAATCCTCTTACCTTGAACTATTCCTTAGTTAAGTGTACATTAACCTAATTTATAATATATAAATCAATATTATCAAATTATTAAAGAGATATATAAATAAATATTATATCATGTATGATCTTATAATATTTATTTTCTAAAAATATTTTTGTGGAATAATGATTTAGGTTGTTCAGTGATCAATTTTTATTTATATGATCAGTTACTTAAGCCTTGTTTATTATGGATAGGATATATTTTAGTATTATCCAGAATTATATTAAGTTACTAATAAATTTTTTAATCATAAACTGTAAATTATACTTGAATGCTAATGATGGGGAATGAATCTAATCGCGTTCGTGGAGATGGTAATCCATACATACGGACGAGGGGTAATGTCATTATATTGATGGGGAAATCATGTATAATTGGATGGTATATCATATATAAATAATCATTATCATGTTATATTTATTATTTACTTTAGTTATACTTGTTTTTATACACATCCAAATAATGAAGTCTTCGAATAACAAACTACACCACAACGTGCAGACGGTAAGCCATACATACGCACATATACTGACTTTGTCATTCATATGATGGATAGAATAATAAACATGGTTTTACCATTTTTTAATATAATAATTTTATATATAATATACTATAGTTATTATTTTAGAATAGAAACAACCAATAAATAGGAAGTGGAAGATGAAAAGAACTTGAAAGAGGTGACAAAATATTTGCCTCTTCTTTGGGTTCTTCCTTTTTATTTGATCATAGGGATCATCTACTGGCTTTCTAACCCATGTATGTCCTCTAGGATGAAATGATGAATGTTGGGAGGATATTTGGGTAGGGTTTGGCCAAGTCTAATGGTTTGGATGTGTAATTTTGGTAGATGGGGAGTAACATTTTATAATATGGGAAAATGACACTTTTTGAATAGCTTGAAATATTTTTTATAATAAAATAATTATCAGTTTATAATGGCTCCAAAATGTTTTATTTAGAGACTAAGGTTGGGAAGGGAAGAAAAACACTCAATAATAGGTTTTGGACCGGTTTAGGTCACCATATTAACCATATCTTTTAGACTTAACTCTTAGATAAATAGTTTGACATTTACCATGTCCCTTTGTAGTTTTTTATTATATGGTTACTAAACGTACTATAAAAAGTGAATATAATTACATGTGGTTCATTATTAATATATATAACCTTTTAAATGTCCTTTGGATGATCCTTATATTTTTATTAATATTATAACAATTAAAAATATAGTATTTGTTTTATAAACTCATTTAAGTTAATTTTGACACTATTTAGTATTTGATTACTTTTAAATCCATAATAACCTTATCACTTTGAATAAAATTTATTTAATAAACTCTAACATGTCATATTATCCATGAAGATTAATATAATTCTTCAAAAGTCTCAAATAACATTAATATGGATATTTATAATATCAATTATTTTAATCATTCATAAATATGTTAATTACTACATCAATACTATGTTCTAAATAAATGTAATTATTTAATCACTAAAAATTATAAATAAATTAGATTTATGTTGGAAATGTTTTTATATTTATAATAAATATTTATTGTCGAAGTTAACTTATATATAGCCCTATATTAATAATGGTTTTGTTATTAAACATTGTATTTAACACTTTTAACTCTTCTTTAAATAAAATAATAGTAAATGTCCTAATCTATTACAAGAAGACCAAAAGGATCATATGCTATTACTAAGGATGTTTTAGTTATAATTACACTATCTAATTTAATTTGGACATGTTTTAGGGTTATTATAACATCATGTAAACCCTTAATTACCAAAATTAATTTTAACCATATTAAATAAAAGTCCAAAGCTACAATTATCCAAAATTTATTTTCATCTTATTGAAGCACATTTTATATAATGATGTTATCCATGTCTCTCTAATTTTTGAAATTCAACTCACATAAGTAGTGAAATTATGTTTTATGCAAATTTTCAAATCTCTTAGAAGGTGGGTAAAAGACGGTTAAATGTTAAATAAAATATAATATATCTATAATTATTATAAAATGACTCCAATGAAATAAATTGAACATATATAGGTATTATGTTTCATTTTTTAATAAAAAAATAAATTTAAATAAATAATTATATAAATAATAATTCGGGTTAAAATAATAACATTGTTTTTTTCACTATTCATAAAAAATTAATGTATTCAGAAATATATAAAAAATTTACCCAAATAAAATTTTGATATTCAAAATTAAAAAATGAATTATATTTTACCAAATTGAAAACATATAAGTATCATTAATTTATTTATAATTAATTCATGTCGTTAAAACAGAAATGTGATTTTTTTAAAAAGTAAAAACTATCAACAGATTAACATGTGTTTATGTCAAATTTAAATGTGAAATTTCTTAAAATAACCTAAATTATAATAAATGATAAATATATAATATAATTATATTTTCAAACCATACAAATTCATAACTTAACACTATAAAATGTTTCTATTAAGATTTTTTTTTCAATTTAATGTAAGTATTTTTCAGTATTCATCAAAATATGAAAGTTTTCAGAAAAGCACCAAAAAATTATTCAAAATAAATTTTTCTGTCCTGATTCTATAGAATAATTTAATTTCATTAAATTGATTATATAAAATTGTAAAATATTATTTTTAAAAAGGGTTTTCCCTTAAAATGTAGTAAAATTTGATTTTTAAAAATACATTTTTTCTCTAAAAAATGAATTTGTTCTTATATTATGACTAATAAACACTTAATATAGATTGTAAAATATTATATAGTACATAAATTTCAAAATTCAGTTAATACTATTCATAACTGCTTTTGAACTGCTATTTTGGTATGTTGTGGTGCGCTCAAACATAATGTTGTGTGTAGCATAATCTATTGAATTACATTAAATAAAATAACATTCTATGAAATCCCGGGGTGTCACATTTTGTTTCAAATTTGAAATTTATATTTACATATTAAAAAATTAAATTGTCAAATATAATATTTAAAATGTGTTCTATATTAAGAGTTTGTTAAATTTCCTTTATAAAATTCTATATTTTAATGTGTAATGGTGGGTTTGTTATTATCTTATTCATACCATAATAAAATAATGAATAAAAAAATAAGATTTAATATATAATATATATATTTCATTATAATAATTCATTACTTGTAATTTACTATGTTAATTAATATAAAATTTATTTATAAGCATAAAAATGATAATATATCTTTTAATACCCAATACGTACTTATTTTCATTTATCATTAATTGTTATCCCATGAATTGATATTATATCAATATAACCCACAGATTTTCATACATTAGGTAATACTATTCAATAATTTGAGTTTTATTATTATTATATTAAACAATAATATTTTAATAATATATTTATGTTAAGTAAAACATGGTCTAGTGTGTAATGTAATCCACCAATGAAGGTCACTCTTGAGTGTAAAACATGATAAACCAATTTTCATGAATTATAATGTATAAATTTATCAATTATATTTAAAATATTAAGTATATTTTAACGAATCATGTTATTATATCCCCTAGTGAACTTAGTTTCATGTGTCATCCACAATATCGAATATAAGGATTATACATTTGAATATCGAGGTATTATAGATCCTGAGTAGAAGCATGCGTTTATTAGTGATGGCAGCATGATTAAACATAGAACCAAAACTATTATTGAACATAGGTGTGCCAATGATGATATTGATTAGCATGGGAATTCAAAAACTCTTTTAATTATATTATCTTTTATATTATATTTTATTTTGATATTTCATTTCCCATGATTCCTTTGAATCATCTATTGGGAATTTCATTCATGTGATTTCCTAGTATTCCTGGGAATCACACACTGAACTCGATTTAAACATTGGATTCCTAGTGAATGATGGATATATTCCAATGGATTATTTTTCAAATATGTATAGACCCAATAGCATCAGTATATATGATTGATATTATATTCTATTCTTATAGGATAAACCTAGTAACAGATATCCAAAGAATGTTACTTCAATCATATAACAATTCTTGGGAAGGTAATAATTTCATTGATATTGTGATACTATTCAAAATTCCCAAATGAAGATATTAAAATTGTAAAAAATAGGCAATTTTGATATTTTATGAAGCTCAGAATGTGAATGGTTGTATGAGGTTACTAGATCCCATATATCCCTATGAAAAAATGCAGGATATTTTAGGAGGTAATAATGAATCCTCTTGATCGATAACTGTGATACCCTTTATGATTCTGTTAAGCATCCAATGATTGTTTGATTAAGGATTTTGAGATATTGGATACCTATAAATTTTATTGTGGGACCGGGGTAAGGTTTCCCTTTGATTTTCTTGGTCACCCATGAATGAGTGATGACATGATGTATATAATTTCATTAGGATTCCCTATCCATTCAAATGGTCATCATCATATCATAAGAAACCCCTATGTACTAGTATGTGGACCCTCTTAAGGGATTTAGGATGATGTATACATTGTGATGTCCCTGTATCCCCTAATCATCAGAGGATATTTGAGCACTAAATCACCTACGAGATGAAAATCGTTTACCTAATGTGATGCGCTTGTTTATATACATTCTATCATTAGATGTGTAAGGTATGATATATTGAAATAATGTCCTTATTTATTATACATGGATGTTGGGATTTTCCATAATAATAAGTATAATCTTTTTTTTACCTATGTGATTTTGTGTTTCGAACAGTCTCTATGATGTGCTCAGAGATATTTAGGCAAAAAATGAAGAATTTATGAGTTGATTGGGTTGTGTGATAGAACCTATGAAGAAATGATGGTTTTATAATTAATTTTATTCCATTTATTTTTCAATTAGGTTATGAATATTTCATGATAATTCACATATGATAATAGGAATTTTGTGCAGTATACAATGTGGTCTACAAATATTCATTTCTCATCCATGTACAGGAACCTCAATGTATATTCATACCTAACATTTTCAATAAATTTTGGTAATAGGTGGAGTTTGTAGGTATGCAGAACCTCATTCCTTGACTAAGTGTAGAAACTCTTGTTTAATATTATTATCAAGATAGATTTTGTCAACATGGGTTTGGATATCATGTATGTGATGTGGCTTTAAGTCTTTTAAGAATTCTTGGGATATTATTTTCATTAGATTTATATTTATATGATGTTATCATTTATAGAAACCATTTATTCTTTATAGAATGGTTGTTCTTGTATTAATAATTCGATAAATATTATTACAACATATTTGAGTATAAGATATTATATTCTTTTATTATGATTGTTATGGATCTGTGTGATGTTTTAAATTTCTCTATGATTATTCACATTGAAAAAGGGGTATAAAATCCCAAAAGTACCACCATAGGCGCTCCTTAATAGTCTAAGTCCTAGTTTTTATGAGGAGTTATTCCAGAGGTGTCCAGGTGGTTTGTTCTTTCTTCTATATGTATTATAAAATGATGGCAGTTGCAAATTGTTATCAGGGTTATTTCATTACAATTTCATATGTGGTATTCATGAATTTTATGTTTTTCTCTTTAAATATTATAGTAACAATATTTTCATCTTATTTGATGGACATTATGTTTTAGGATTATGTTTATTTTGGAATCTTAGACATTATATAATTGTGAAGAAACCATTTATAGATTTTATGATATGGTTTAAGGAGGATATTGGTAACAACAAGCATTGTGATCGAATATAAGGTATTCACATGATAGATAGAGGAACAATAGTTGTATTTTCATCATAGATTATGGATTCACACGATTATATTATTAGAAACAACATATATGGAATTTTAGGACATAATTCCAAGGTGGAATTTTATTTATATAGACCAAAATGTAAATTTATTTTCCCATTCTTGATGTTAATGTGGATATATGGTGATATTATTTTCTACTATAATGATGTGGTCTTTTGGTTTATAGGACCCAATATGAACATAGTAGGCCAATAAGGCACATTAGAACTTACCAACAAACTTATAAGGCCCATACATTATCATTAAATAATCATGATTTATGTTAATAAATAACATTGAGGATCTTTTGGGGTTTATATTTGTATATAATTAGGACTTAACTATTAAAATACAAGTCAAATATTACAGAGTAGACACTTCTTCTTAGTATACATTTTTTCCATAAAATAATCCCCCATAAAAGAAAAAATGGATTTTTTTATATAATAATTTTTTAATTCTTCATTTCTCTTACCCTTCATTATATCCTATGAAAAGTAATTACAAAAACATGGGATGAGAATGAAAATCTCAATATGGGTTTTAAAATAAAGAATGGAATCATTAGTCGATGAATAAATACAAAACATAATATCATTAACACAACACATAAAATAATATTATTTATGAATAACACATAGAAATCATAAAACATAAAGGTATCTAGTTTTATCAATAACATACTTATGTTATTACTTTCACAACTACATAGGGTGTTACGTTTGAATTATCCATCATGGTATATTATTTAAATCTCATAGGTGAAACATTAATATATACCTTTATCACGTTACACAATGAATTTGATAGATATCTTCGGCTCACCAGCTCTAGGTTTATCATAGAAACACCAATTATTAAAACATTTCCCACGAACCATAATATCTTCAAAAAACATAAAACAAACATAAAATAAGGATAACATTTCCACATTGAAATCATAATATACCATTTAAATATAATGACATAATCAATTAATTATCATAACCATTTTCAATACCAAAAAATCTAAAACATTATATGGTATTTATTTTCCTTTTAAAATAATTACAACATGTTACCGAATCCGGATATCAAATAACAGTCGTAGAGGCAGAAAGTTCATTGTCACCACGTACGTTAAAAATAAATATTCCCTTTGTCATTTTGTAAAATACTAAATAAGAAATTAATCCCATTTGAATGACATTTAAATTTAAATGTTTTTATACACTGTATAAAAGAACGTCATCTATAAATCAATATATTCTTCAATTAAATGAGAGTGAGATGAAGTCAATTAACTCAAGTCCCACTTGACTTGTTCATTTTTAATCTCCAAAATAATAAACAAATGTTAATTTCTATTTTATCAAGATCCTTTTTCATGTTTATTTTATCCATTTATATATAGTATTACCTCATTATAAAATTTAAACAATTTTTTAAGTTAATATTAGTAATTTTGTTGATATTTGGTAGTTGGGTCCAAAATGAACTTCTTATAAATAAAAATTGTCCATGTGGTCAATAGTCCATTATCTGAAAATGGTTATTCAGGATTTAGATATCATATATATTGTTAGGACATATAGGGGCTTATATAACCTAAGTGGCACAGAATCGGAGTATGTATATTCTTTTCTAAATTATTCTTACCCCATTGGATATTTACCACTTTATAAGGAGGGTAACGTTTTTTTCA
Organism: Viscum album; assembly: GCA_963277665.1. Taxonomy (NCBI): domain Eukaryota; kingdom Viridiplantae; phylum Streptophyta; class Magnoliopsida; order Santalales; family Viscaceae; genus Viscum; species Viscum album. Next base: position 565,576 of record CAUJRU010000415.1, on the reverse strand, counting down.
CATTTGTGTTTATGATGATCAATTATTTTTGTCTTTATCTGAAGGTGATGCTTTAAATGCAATAAAAGGAAGAAACTAGGAAGACAAAAAGATAATAACTTGGTTCACCCTTACTGGGATATGTCCAAAGAGAATACTATGATGAAGGGCCACTGTACCAAATCCACTAAATCTTAATTCCAATTTACAATGTTTGGGATAAATCACTTTTATGCCCAGACTCACTGCCTTTACAATTTTTTGGTTTAGCTCACTACTTTCTAAAGGGTCACTCCCTATTTCCCTTTCTAGCTCACAACAAGTGAAGATGATCCCCCTCTTCCCTTTTCATTGATCACTAATATAGAATGGATTAATTCATAGTTTAAAGACAAGTATTTCCCATAATTTTCACAAATTAATGCATCTTCATCTATATATAGATGCTCTGTTGAAGTTTGACATTCATCCACTAAGGAATACGAATTTACCACGGGTGTACCGGCTAATCATCCATCTATCTCCCAACCATAGAATTCCTAGTGTTATTCTCTATACTTGGTGCTCATGTTTCACCACCCTACCTGCGTGACGCTACCTTTTCCACTGAAAATGTGGGTGATTTAAACCCTTTTACCCCCAAAACAATATCAACATGAAACTACCAACCGACAGGTTTCATCAATCCTGAAGCTAATGTGTCACCAAACCACATTCATGAAACACCATTCTCTATCTATGAAATTGGGATACTCAAACCCTTTTATGCCAAAACTATAATTCATGTGAAACTATCAATTGGCTTGTAACATCTGAATATCTTTATACTTACGGTCCCAAACCAACTGTGAGAATTGACATATGATTTTCTTAAAGTATTTATCTTAATTAAAAATATGGAGGGGTAGCCATATATTTATAAGAATTTTTGACACCAAATTCACTAGGGAACAACTCTCTTCTCGGTGTGAATATCCAGTCGCTCGAGCATTTGTTGACCTAGTCACTTGTGAAACCAAACCCAATATTGGGCTCCCCTCTTTCCATTGTCATCTCGTATCATCATTTTTCTGAACCACATCCACGTCCTCCATTATATTTTTTTGGTTCATCAATATGTCATGTATTTATAACAAAATCCCTTGAACTTGACATGTCACCCTGAAAACCCCCTTTTTCAACAAAATTGAACATCATGGTCTTCTTTTTCAATAAACACAACATAGAGGCCTGCTCTGTCAATAAACACCATGACATCTAAAATGATTCAATGATACCCTAGTATATTGTTTCACAACATATATCATATATATCGTGAATATGTATGTATTTAAATGTAGTTATAATAGTACATTACATTTGGTGATTTGAAATGAAATGCATAGTTAATGGAGACAGAAAGTTCTACGTATGCATGAACACTACTTTCAATTCTATTTCATATATAATGGAATAAAAACATAATGATAACTAGGTATATAATAAATATTTCTTAATATAATATATAATTTCATTAACTCCATCATTTATACATTCCACGTATGGGATGAACGTGTCATGTCACTTTGAGGGGGCGGTAGTACGCAATTCTCAAATGAAATTATCGCATATACCCTTTATAGAAACCATAAATGTATCATGTAAAGGAAAATACATATGCATAGAGGCAATATATATATAATATATGTATCACATATAAATTCTCTTGAATCTCAATGGAAACTGTAGTATGTGGTAGGAGAGGATTGAACAATCCTGGATTTGTGAGGTAGTAGTTCGACGTCCATAGAAATTTCATGTTCGTATCAATTAGATGGAGGTGTTTAGATGTGTTGTTAGATTCCTTATCATATCAACAAAAAATTGTATTGGTTATACTTATTTTGTTTTGTAAACAATAAATAATAAGACAGTAGTGTGTGTTGAAGGAAAATAAAATTATATAACTTGAGAGAAGACTTTACCATTAAATCGGATAAACTTCTTTTGAATTGAGCCAAAGGGATATCTTGAATTGTCATCTACGTAGGTTAAGGATTTTAAGAGAATGATAGATATATTAAGAGCTTATTTGTGAAGATTTTTAACGATCCATGAGACTCCAATTGTGTGAGTAAGGGGTTAGATGTTTTTTCTTTTTACAAGAGGGAGCATGGGCACTTTAGGAATGTTTGAAATTATTATTTTTTTATAAAATGATTTTTGCTTTCAAATGGTCCACTACTCTTTAAATTCATAGATATGATGAATATACATCCAAATAAAATCATTCAATAAAAATTTTAAATGTTTGGGATATTTTATAACTCTTATCTTTTTTATATAACTCTTTGTTAACTAATTTAACTTTTACCATTTCTTCTTGTATATTAACAGTATATTGTTAATATATTTAATTTAAATTTCCTAGCTACCCAAAACGGATCCTTAATGAAATTTTTGATATCATATATGTCATTCAATCGAATTGTAGATTTTTAGGACTGTTATATCATTTAATAAAATATTTAATTATTTAAAAACTCATTTATGTCAATTTTTATACTATTCATATCATGACATTTTAAAAAATCATAAGAAAATTGATTCTTTCAAAAATAATTAATTAATTAAAATATAACAAGTGATTATCATCTCGATAATTCATTTATGGCCAAAAATGTTTAAAAAAATTTTATTTAATTATTTATAAGTTAATTTACTTATAAAACTCATTAATGAGGTAATAAATACATCATGACTGTGTCATCAAGAAATATATTTATATGATACATAAAATTTATAAATATAATACCCTATTATATAAAATCCTTTTAAATTTATAATATCTATTTATATTCTAACTTATAAATTACATAACCCACACATTAAAATTGGTTTGGATAAACAATAAATGTTTATGATATTTTTCATTTATACATTAAAAACATGTTATTAATGTCAGTATCTTCATCATATGGCCTTCAAATGAAAAATATTCTACATGTGTATTGCATTGGTCAGCCAAGACTATCAAATAATGTTAGGACAAGTATAATGGTAATTTTATATTATTATAATATTATTTTTACCTTAAAATACCCTATTTAACATTAATCGGGGTAAATAAAAATAAAAAAGTTATTATTCACAGAAAATTATTTTCATCCTACTGAACCACATTTTACTTACTGATGACAACCATGTATGGAGAATTTTGAAATTCAATTCGTAGAGATAGTAAAATTACATTTAAATGAAAAAATATGTTTTTAACTTTTATGCATAGTTTTTCAATATTCTTCAAAAAAAAATGAACATTAAAAAAAATCACCCAAATCATGTTTTGATATCACGAATTCAGAAAAAAAAATTTCAATTTTCCCAAATTCAAAACATCATATTTTAACTGATTAATTCGAAATTAATTTTCTTTTTCCAAACTAGAAAGTGTGTTTTTAAGAAGTAAAAACTACAAAATGATTGACAAGTGTTTCTGTCTAGTTACAATGTAAAATTAATACAATGTCCAACATTGGATTAAATGGAAAAATTATAATATATTTACATATTTTTAAACTATTTAAATATATAATATAAATATAAACATTAATCAGATGAAAATAATTTTATGACATAAAATGTTGTATTTTTAACTATTCATTAAAAATGAACATTATTACAAAAATTCCAAAAAAAAAATTACCCAATGAAAATATTCATGACCCACTTTCTAAGAAGAAGATTATTTTGTAAAATTAATGATATAAAAGTGAATGAAATTATATTTAGAAATGGTTTTCCATAAAAAGGTGGTAAATCTACCATTTAATGTATATTAGAGTATTTATGCTTAAAATTTGATTCATTCACATTTCAGGCATCTAAATTTTGTTGAATATAGGTAGTGACATTTAAATAACATGTATGATTAAAATATGTTTTGTTATATACATTACCTGTAATAAAACAACTAGGCGTTAACTACGAATTAAAATAATATTATAATATTATTTTTTTCAAATTGACTCATCATTATGAGTCACATAAGTCATCAAAGAAATATGTTATTGTGGGACAGGTATTCCATTTAAAATAACATCCAATTTAATGTGAATTTAATATTTTATTTACCAATAATAATTAAATTGGTAATTTTATACTCATTATTTACCATGGATGTTACATCATTCCCCCTTCTGGAAATTGCATCTTTTCTATATTTTCACGTGTCTAATAATTGGGGGTTTTTATCCCTCAGATAAATTTCAGATTCCCACAATTCATCTTCTACCACATTGTTTATCCACAAAATAATTCCCTAATGAATTACCTTATTCTACAATACATGTTCTCTTCTATTAGGAATCTATAATTTTGGTTACGCGTATGATAGATTGTCTTCCAACTGAACTACCTATGGACTCAAAAAATGAGATGGATCTGGAATATACTTTATCAACATTGAATCATGAAAACAATTGTGTACATAGGATAAATATGGAGTTAAATCCTCTTTGTAGGAAACTGATCCAAATCTCTCTATGATTTCATAGGGTCTAATAAACCTCAGACTTAGATTTCCTTTTTTGCCAAAATTCATAACACTTTTTGATGGAGAAACATTAAGAAAACAATTATCACTAACCTCGAATGAATGATCCTTCCACCGGTTATCCACATAACGTTTCTTCAAGAATTGAGTTGTTCTTATGTGCTTCTCAATCAATGGAAATTTATCTTCCATCTCTTCTAAAAATTCTAGCCCAATCATTTTCATTTCAACTACATCACCCCAATAGCTAGAGTTAGAAACCTCTTTTCATATAATGCCACAAATAGAGCAATATGTATAGAGAACAAAGAAAATTATTATAAGAATGTTTTTCCAAAGAATTATGTTGGGCCCAACATCACTGGTAATCCATTGAGAAAAAACATAACATATTTTCCATTGTTTTAATTTTTCATTCTAACTGCTCATCTGATTGAGGATGAAAAGTTGTACTAAAATTTAACTCACTAACAAAAGACTTATGAAGGCCTTCCAAAAGATATAAATAATACACAAATCATGATCACATATAATGAAAAGAGGATCTACATGCAACCTAACTATCTCATTAACATAGAACCAAGAAAGCTGATCTAGATATATACTATCTCTTATAGATTGGAAATTAGCACGATTAGTCAATCAATCAACAATAACCCAGATTATATTATAACATTGAGAAGTCCTCTTAAACTAATTATTAAATCCACAGACACATTTTCACATTTACACTATGGCATTAGTAAAGGATGAAGTATCCCTTTCGGTAACTGCAGATGTAATTTAACCTCTTGACCAGTCAAACACTTCATAGTAAAGTCAGAAATATCTCTTTTTATTCCACCCCATTAGGAATACTCTCGAATATTTATATAAATCTCAGTACTACTAGGATAAAATTAAAATGGATAACTGATAAATTAATATAATAACTCATTCTTCTGTTGTGAATCACATGGAACAAAAATCTAATCCCAATTATCATAAAAAGTCTATATCAATGTTATATTTAGGTAAAATGCCCTTTAGAACCAGCTCTACCTTTTTCTGCAACTCACTGTCTTCTTTCTTCACATGCTTATGTCTTTCTCCTAGAGATGATTTCTCTACCACATGAATCAAAATAATGGAATTTCTAGAACCAACAACTTCTATGCCAATGTCCATCAATTTATTAATCAAAAGATATTGTTAAAAATGTAATAAATCTAATATATCATTACATTTGTGACTCATTGTATCATTCAATTTATTTTCCTTTACTAGATGGTAATGAATCGTGGAATAAAAATCCATGATTAATTCCACCCATCTTCTTTGTCTCATGTTCAATTATTTCTATGTGGATATATAAATCAAACTTTTCTGTTCAGTGTATATTTCAAATTTAACTCCATATAGATAATTCCTACAAATAATTTAATAAAAAACAACAGCATCTAATTCCAAATTATGGGTAGTGTAATTCAAATCACGAGGTTTCAACTGACGTGAAGAATAAACAATTACCTGATAATTCAGCATTAAGACACAACAAGGTCCTTTTAATAATGAATCAATATAGATAATAGGTTTCCCATATCTGGATGTCAGTTCCAAATATGGATCATTCACTAATATTTATTTCAATTCCTGAAAAAAATTCATTATATTCTTTTATCAAAATGAACATGAAACATTTTCTAGTTAAATAAGTTAGTTGGCAAGATAACAATGAAAAATTGTCAAAAAAACCTCCAGAAATAACATGATAAAACAGGAAAACTACAAATGTTAGTTATATTAGTGGATATTTCCAATTATTCAATAACTTTTGTTTTATCAAGATCATCATTTTTGCCTTTTTTGAAATATTGTGACCAATGAAATAAATTTTTATAACCCAAACTCACAGTTAATGAATTTCCCATAATGTTTCTTTTCTTTTACCATCTGAATGACATCACTTAAATGAAATGCATGATCCACTTTAATTTTGGAATAAAACAAAATATCATCTAAAAATGTGGACACAAACAAATCCTAGAACTCACAAAAAAAATTTATTAATAAGATCCCTGAATACATCTGGTTCATTTGTCAACCCAAAAATCATAACTACAAATTTGTAATTTCCAAATCTAGTAGGAAATGCAGTCTTCAGAATTTATATTTCCTTTATTTTCAACTGATGGTTTCCCAACCTCAATCCAATATTTTAATAATTCTGAGATCTCTGGTGCTAATCAAAAAAATCATTGATATGAGTAAAATGATACATATTCTTAATAGTGAGGTTATTGAATTATCTATAATCCATTTAAAGTCTCATTGAACCATATTTCTTAATAAAAAACAAGACATTATCACCCTAGGTTGTCATTATTTGTGAAATGTAATCTTTATGTAATAACAAATTTAATTTCTTCTTTAAATTTAAAAGATCAATTTGATACATTTGATTAGGTGGTTCGAAATTGGATTAGCATCCTTAACTATGTCAATAGTAAAATAATTTTTCTGATCTAGTATTATACCAAGTATCTCATCAGGAAAAAAATCAAGGTACTCATTTACTATTGGAACATCATTAATCTGAACAGTTCATTTTTTTCAATAATATGTGTAAGGTAACATTCATTTACATCCTTTAAAAGTTTCTCAGCTTCATGATATGTTATCAAAATTAATGGTTCATTCTTGTACACAAACTGAAATACATTTTTAAAATAAACCTCTTTGGCACAACAGTCAATCATTGGTTTATAAACAAAAAGCATACCAATACCCAAAATAAAACCAAACTATATTATAGTAAAATCAATAAGGGTTGTAGGTATATTATTTTCGCACAAAAACACATGAAGGTTCTGATAATTTATTTTTGTCTTAAAGTTTCCTCTCAGTTTATTACCATTAGTACAAGATTCATACCTTGAGATAGAATTCCCAATTTAATAGAAAATTTCCAAAAAATGAAATAATTTGTGGTCCCTAAGGCAGACAATGCATTGGCATAATCTAAATAAAAAACAATGTACCTGATACTACATCATTCGTTGTCCCATGATCTGAAAAAGAATTTTCATAGGATATCACCACCCCTTTATGCATGTAGTTTGTCCTCATTCCCTAAGTTGAGTTCTTAATTTGACAGTCATTTTTATAATCACACATTTCATAGAACATAATACATTTTACATACTGTAAATCATATTTTTTATTACCATTACCTCGATTTTTTTTAGTGCGATTACGATACTTATGTTGCATTTTTCCACATCAGTAAAAAATACTAGAATTCAAAATAATTTCAAGATCATGATTTTTACACAATTTTCACAAACTGTAAACATAATTTTCATAACATCATAATTTTTTGAAGGGTTCTTACTATAGATGTACCACCATGACCTCTTATTCTATTATTTTTTAAAAAACATTAAATTGTTGGAAATATCTATTTCCTCATTCTATACAGATCAGATATGTTTTTCATAACTATTGAACACATGATAAGATAAATACATTATATATGTTTTTATTTTATCCTAAGTAAAATGGTTGATTTTAATATCAATATCTCATATGAAATTTTGAGCATACTTTTCTATTCAATAGAAATTTTCTTCAAAAGAAGCCACAAAGTCATTCTCTAGCCTCAATTCATATAATTGTTATTTATTCATAATTCAAAATGCCTTATGAATATATTTATCATGAAACATAATATGAATTCATCCCAACCAAGACCATAAATATCTTTACTATACATGATTCTTTTAACAATATACTACCACAAATCTGTTTCTCCTTGAAAATGTAATATATAAAGATTAACCGATTGATTGTCTATACAACCCATGACATCGAAAATATTTTCTAGTTATTTAATCCACCCATCAGATTGAACATGGTCATATGATACTCTAAAGAATGGGGTTAGATGCCTCATAAAATGCTCCATTACCAACATGTTCCCCAATTGTTTATCTTGCTAATCTCGTGGATAGATACCACCACCATTTATAGCCTAAGTCAACTTTTCCATGACTACAATAATTTGTTATGTTACGATTTCGACTATCTCATGTTGTTGATTTGGAATGTTGTTTTCCTCTCGATGTCGTCCCATCATACCTACCATGATTCCTCCGTGAAAAAATATTCGAAGCAAAGGGATATGTTTGGAGAAATAACATGGTTGTCTTTATATTCTCTATCATTTCTATCTTAAAATAAATTAATTTATGGATATTCAATTATTAATACCCTAACATTTAATGTTGTCTAGACCGACCTATGATACCAATTATAAGGCCTTTTCCTTAAAAATTACATAATCCTGAAGTATGTAAATAATTAACATTGATGATATTTTGGGGTTTAGTGTTTTAGAGAATTAGGCCATAACTTTTATATTACATCTGAAATATTATAAAGTAAATACTTATACTTCGTATAATTTTTTTCATAAAATAGATACTCTTAAATGAAAAAAAGAATTACTTTAATTATATGAATTTTCCAGAATTCTTCCTTTTTCTTTCACTTCATTATATCCTATGAAAAAAATTTAAAAATATGGGATTATTATAAAAAGCTCAGTAGGGGTTATTAAATAAAGAGAGAAATAATTAGTCCACAAATATATTCAAAACATACTATTTTTAATACATCGCATTAAATCATCAGATATCTAAATAAGTGATGAATCTCACATTTTCATATATTTTATACTGTTTATAATCGCAAAAAAGTGTTATTGGATGGGTAATTGTCATGTTTTTAGGTTTTAGTGTTATTTTGATCCCAAATGTGAAAAATGACTAATTCTGGATTTTTGACAGAATTTTACGTCAGGGGTATTTTGGTCATTTACAGAAATATAAAATTCCAAATTTTCTGATTCAAAATTTTTTAGAATCCTTATTTTAGTTCCTTCATTTTTGTGTACTAGACCAGGAGATGATTCGGTCATCTAAAGGGTTTAAAAATTTATTGAAGTTGGCACTTTTTTCGGGCGGACATTGTGGACCCAACCAACATAATGGACATCAACCTCTGCATACAAATATCTAAATGATGTTTTTCCACCTGGGATATGACTAGGAAATATAGTTAAGAATATAAAGGAAATTTGGGGATGTTTGGAAGTCATTAAGGAGTCCATTAAACGACATTCATTTGGTGGAACCATCCTGGAAGCTTCGTCCAGAAACAAAAACCGAGAATGAAAAATTAATAACCCTTTCATCCGATCTTCAACATAGCTGAAATTCTGAGGAGAGACGAAAAATATAATTATGAACAACATTCATAAAAGGGGGAATGCGTGAAGAAGTCACTAATAGGGTATAAAATGCGTCTACCTTTGGGGGTCGAATTCTGCCTATAAAAGGAGGCCATCACCTCCTCCTCAAATCATCCCATCACCGTCCATTATTTAAAGGCACCAAGGAGGAGATCTCCACCAAGAGAGGCCAGCCAAAAATCTTCCCCATTTCATTTATTTTCTTTATTTTAGTTTTAGTTTTCATTTGTAATTTATATTTCTAATAAAATTCAAGCATTGTTTTTATTTTTGTGTCCACCCATACTCCCTGTTTTCTTCTTCATCATTTCTCCTTTTCTTCTTTTATTCTTCTCATATTCTCCACCGTGACCTCATACCTTCAAATATGAAGGGTTAACCTGATACTTGGCCCGGGGGAGTTATGTGGAAATTTCAATTATTTTATTATTAAATTCCTATGTTTTATTATGTTTGTGATGAGTAAGAGTGATGTGCACGGGTGTAGCGATCGTCCACCACGACACTGATCTCAAACTCATTTATATTCTTTTATTAAATATTTTCCCTCCCTTCTACTGGATACATGCTCTTCATATGATGGATTTGAGCCATTCAATGGTTGAAATGGCATATGATGGAGCCATGTCTTGGAAGATGACACACACTCGATCGAGGTGTGCCATCAACCTTGATTATAGGACGAGGTGAAGTTAAGATTATAAAATTTATTCATGATTTCACACCAATAAATAAAAGAATAGTAATTCATGAATTAGATCTCATAATTGAATTATCAAACTTAATTTAAATATCAACAAGGAGAATGATGAAACCCACAAACCAACCCATAAAGGCCATGTTCTTTCTCAATTAATTTCATTCGGTCATTGCATGTTAGTTTTATATTTTATTTAAATTGAATTTCATTACATTCCATGATTAAATAAAAATCACCAAAAAAAAGTAGTTTAGTTGAATTATATTAATTATGTAGACGATTTATAATGATCCTCAAGTGAGATGACCATCGTCAGCTTCTATGCTGCACTAGGAAAATTAAATTGCTTTTGTCATGCCCTACGACAGGCGTGCGTCAAAACTGGCATCGTTTCCAGGTAGTTAATTGATTGCTAACATTACTTTTTCTATTTTAAAATATTATATTGTTTCAATTATTTTTAAAAAAACTTTAAAAAAACTTTTTCCATTCTGCATTCAAATTCAAATTATTCTGCATGGAACAATTACTCACAGGTGCAGGAGGAAGAAACAGACTATACTGAGGAGGCCCTCCAACGATGAGCTGATGCCCTGATAATAATGTTCATGCAGGTGGAAAGAGGCATAACATCATAGATCTCACCAGAAGAATTGATGGCCATGGTCAATGAACTCTAAGTTGACATAAAAAGATTCAAGGCTAATAAGGAAGTGACACTAGTCTTCCCAGATTTCACTGAAAACATCCATGATGTTGAAGCCAAACTTGAGGTGGAGGATCCTGACTACCTACCTCCATCCATTGATTATCAACTCCAAGAGGAACTTTCAATTAAAGAGGATATTAATTTCGAACCAAATTAAGGAGATGATATATTCTTATTCTCAAATTCATTTAATTTTTCTGAAACTAATTTGAGTGTCTCTCACAAATCTATTGAATTTTCAGATTCAAAAAACTCATACTAAACCACAGAGGATGATGTGAAAAACAATGAACCTGTTAAGGGACTTCTAGAGCTCCCTGAAGTCATTTAATATAACTAGAGGAGCCCCATCATGAAGAGATCCAAGTTACTGAGCCTGAGGAAAATAGACAAAAGGTTTAATCCTCCTTGAAGCTGGCACTAGAAGACAAGATGGTTTCACAAGTAGCAACAAAATAAGAAGAGGTTCCATACTTCATCCTACCCCCACCATGCAAGCTATACCTCATTGTGAAGGGGGAGGATATTATGTACTCTATCCATGGATCTTCCCACAAGAACAACGATAAATAAAAAGCTTTGAAGAGCCACATGTGGTGGTTCAAATAAAAGAAGCTCCATCCACCATCATATTATAGATAACGGCTGGTACTGCCCTCTGGAGGTAGTAAAAGAATCCAGGGCCCACTTGGAGGATCATACCATGATTTATCTTTACATGCTTTCTAGATTTTAAAATTTAGTATTATGAATTATTCTATCATGTGGCCCCCTCCCTCTTTTCATTTTGAGCATAAATGAAATGATCGTTGTGATTAATTGAGTAATTTTTCTTGTGTAGGATCATGAATGCAAAAGGAAGCCCTGAGAATTAGAGGAAGAGGACAGAATCATTATTTCAAAAGGGAGTTAACTTTTTACTATTGCAATTTAAAATCCTTTAATTTTTTTGGTCAAAAACATATTTTGAGCTTTAATGACTATTCATCTAACTTTTAACACATCAATTGATTTTGAAAGAGTTGAAATTATTTTTGAAATAATTGTTTTTAAATGATTGTTGATATGAATTATTTTCCCTTGAAATGGATTTTCAAGCATTTTAACGAGTTTCACTGATTTTTGAAATCCATGCCCATGAAACACTGATTAAAAATATTTTTCCAATCCTGTGAGCTATTCTAAACCACTTTTACATATTCATCCTAATACCCACACTTTCTTGAGGGAATCTTGAATATTGTGTGAAAACTAGAATTTTTTAATATTCTCTTTCGAAGAATTGGATTTCATCGAATGTATTTAAAATGATTGAGCCATCTCTTTGGCTAGCCACTTTTTCTCTTGAGTCCCACCTTTACATTTATCCTTAGTAAGCCCTTAGATGCCATGAATTGCCTTATAGGTTTAAGCCACATTACAAGCCAATTTTTCCTCACCTACCCTCACTTTTTGTATTTTTTCAGGGTTATTTCATGTTTGAGTGTGGGGGAAGGGCATTTCATGTGCGTTCCTTAGGATGTGTATCATTTATGGGTAGTGTGAAGTGTGTGTCAATATTTTGGGCTATGGATAATAAGAGAATTGGGCATGTATCATCATTTCATTGTGCTTTATTTGTTTCAACCATTTCTCCTAAAAAAGAAAACAAAAAAATGGATATGAGGTTGAATTCCTCATTATACATATTTTATGACTCATATCCCTCCCAAATAAATCAAGGTCATGAATTTTCATTCATTCATTTTATTCAATGTTCAGCTCATCCTCCATAAAAAAAGAAAAAAAAGAAAATAAAGTTATTCCTTTCTGGAGAATTGAAAAAAAATGAGGAGAAATTAGATGATATAATTAATTATAATCACTTATTGGCTCATGTACCATGTCATAAATATGGTGGGGTTTGTTTTTAACATTTACAAGCGGTATTGAGTGAGTAATTTCATGTTTTTTTACTTGAATTAATCATACATTGTACTTAAAAGTCAAACCTCCTCTGTCTAGCCTAGAATTTTTTTGTCAATAATTTTCCCTCCAACCCTAAGCCACAAAATCATTTAAACCTTTAATTAAATCCGTCATTATTAAATTCATTTTCATGTTTCACGCTGTGGAGAAATGAGAATTTTCAAAATCCTATGGTGATACATGCGATTATCAAGTATGCGTAAAACTATAGATTCAATTTCTCTTGCGTGAAGAGTGACATAAAATTCAATGTGAGGTAAGTTGTGATTGGGCCATCGATTGATTTATGAGGTTGAAAGAATTTTAGTGACTGAAATGAAAATAATAGAGAATTATGATTCATATTTGAGACATGATGGAATTCTATTTTGGATAAAATCATTGATATTTTCTCATTTTTGATTGTTGTGTGGAAATTGATTTGGATGTATGATGATTTCCCAGGAGTGTAATGTTTAAGTGTGGGGGAGTGATGAAGATCACATATTCATATATTTTATACTGTTTATAATCTGAAAAAAGTGTTATTGGATGGGTAATTGTCATGTTTTTAGGTTTTATTGTTATTTTGATCCCAAATGTGAAAAACGACAAATTCTGGATTTTTGACAGAATTTTACATCAGGGGTATTTTGGTCATTTACAGAAATATAAAATTCCAGATTTTCTTGATTCAAATTTTTTTAGAATACTTATTTTATTTCCTTCATGTTTTTTCTTCCGGACCAGGAGCTGATTCTGTCATCTAAAGGGTTTAAAAATTCATTGAAGTTGGGACTTTAACCGGGCTAACAACGTGGATCCACCCAACATAATGGACATCAAACTTTGCCTACAAATATCTAAATGTTGTGTTTCCACCTAGGATATGACGAGGACATATAGTGCCTACTCTACATGAGATTTGGGGAATTTGGAAGTCATTAAGGAGTCTATTAAACGACATTCATTTGGAGGAACCATCCTGGATGCTTTGACCAAAAACATAAACTGAGAATGAAAAATTAATAACTCTTTCATCCGGTTTTCAACTTATCTACAATTTTGAGGAGAGATGGCCAATATAATTATGAACTACATTCAAGAAGGGTGGAATGCGTAAAGAAGTCATTAATGGGGTCTAAAACGCATCTACTTTTGGGGGTCTAATTCTGCCTATAAAAGCAGGCCATCACCTCCTCAAATCATCCCATTCTCAATACATTCATTCAAGGCACCAAGGAGGAGATCACCACCAATGGAGGACGGCCACAGATCTTCCCTATTTCATTTATTTTCTTTATTTTAGTTTTATTTTTTCATTTGTAATTTAGATTTCTAAAAAAATTCATGCATTGTTTTTATTTTTGTGTTCACCCATCCTCCCTGTTTTCTTCTTCATCTTTTGTCCTTTTCTTCTTTTATTCTTCTCATATTCTCCACCATGGCCTCTTACCTTAAAATATGAGGGGTTAACCAGAGACTTGGCCCGGGGAATGTATGTGGAAATTTCAATTATTTTGTTATTAAATCCCGTTGTTTTATTAAGTTTGTGATGAGTAAGAGTGATGTGCACGGGTGTGGTGATCGTCCACCACGACACTGATCTCAAACTCATTTATATTCTTTTATTAAATATTTTCTGTCCATTCTACTAGATACAAGCTCTTCATACGATGGATTTGAGCCATTCAGTGGTTGAAATGGCATACAATGGAGCCAGGTCTTGGAAGATGACACACTCTCGATCGAGGTGTGCCATCAACCTTGATTATAGGTGGAGGTGAAGTTATGATTGAAAAATGCATTCAATATTTCACACAAATAAATAAAACAATAGTAATTCATTAATGATATCTCATAATTTAATTATCAAACTTAATTTAATTATCAACAAGGAGAATGATGAAACCCACAAACCAACCCATAAAGTCAAAGTTCTTTCTCAATTAATTTCATTCGGTCATTGCATGTTAGTTTTATCTTTTATTTAAATTGGATTTGATTAAATTCCTAGATTAAATGAAAATCAACAAAAATAAGTAGTTTAGTTCAATTATATTAATTATGTAAACGATTGATAAAGATACTCAAGTGAGACGACCCTGGTCAGATTCTACGCTGCACTAGGAAAATTAAATTTCTTTTGCAACACCCTACGACAGGCGTGCGTCAATAACACATAGATATTATAAATAAAAAAGGTGACTTGTGTCATCCATAACATACTTATATTGTAGCATTCATAGTTACATAAGGAGTTACATTTATAATACCAATCACAGTATATCCCCTAAATTTCATTGGAGATTCATTAAATCTTACCTTTATCATGTTACCCAATGAACTGGAGATCTATCTCAGGCTCACCCACCCTAGAATTATCAAGGAAATATCCATATAAGTAAAAAATTCTCAAAAACATATCATATTAACAATACATAAATGTAATATAATGGAAAGATAAAATTTCTAAATTGCATTAGAAATTTATCATTCAAATATATTGACATAATGAATCTATTATCAAATCAATTTTTAATACCAAAATACTTAAAAGGTTATATGGTATTTATTTTACATTTAAATCATTACTACTTGTTAAGAAATCCAAATATCAAATAATGCTCGCGGCTGTGAAAAGGTCATTATCACCACATACGTTAAAAAGAATGAATCCCTTTCACATTTAGTAAAATTATATGTAGAAAAATATTCCCATGGAATAAAATAAAAATACAATGGTTTTTATAAACTTTCTAAAATTTATTCATGTTTAAACAAAAATATGCCTCAATGAAAGAAGATTGAGAGTAACTCCCTTACCTCATGTCCGACTTGACTCGTTCATTGTTTAATCATTTGAATAATAATTTAAATTTAAATCTATACATTCTTAATAACCATTTTCATGTATTTTTATCCTTTTATATCACTTATTACCACAATATAATCATTACATAATTATTTATGTTAATATCGGTCGTTATTTTAGTATTTTTTACTTGAGTCAAAAATGAACTTATTATAATTAGAAATAGTCCATGTGGTTAAAAGACTATTATATCTAGAATTATATTCATGATTTTGATATAATATATAATATAAATCCATTATATAAATGTATTTGTAATATTACATAAAATTTGGAGTTACAAAATGAAATGCACCATTTGTGGAGACGGTAAGTCGTATGAATGCATGAATGCTAAATTCATTTATTTTTCATATTTATTGTAATGAAAACAATATGAAACGTTTATATATTATAAATTCAGTATAATATAATATATAATTTCATTATCTCCATATTTTATAAGTTCCACATATTGCATGAATGAGTCATATTGAGGGGGAATTAGTTCACATTTCTTCATATGAAATTATTGCATCTAGCGATTTTAAAAACAATGAAGTTATGATATAAATGAAAAATAAAGAATAATTGATACAAAATAAATAATATTTATATATATATAACATATAAATATATTTTCTTCTTAATGGCCACTATAATAGGAGGTAGGATAATATTGAACAATAATTGTTTCGGGAGGCAGTGGTTTGTCGTCCATTAAAACAGTATGTTCGTATAAATTAGATGTAGGTGTGTGGAAGTGTGGTATAAATACTTTTAATAATAAAATATAATAAATTTACTATTTTAGTTATGTAAACTATGAATGATAAGAGAATTGGTAGTGGTGAAGGAAAATTAAAAAAAGAACTTGAAAGAACACTTTACAATTAAATCATGTAACTTTTTTTTACATGACAAAAATGGCTCGAATAATTTTCCTTATATATAGGGTAAGGATTCTGAGAGGATGAGAGGGATGTTGGGATCTTACTTCAGTAGAGTATGGGTGATCTAAGGGGCTTGAGAGGTGTAGTAATGTTTTAAATGTGGTGTTCTTTTATAAGAGGGGGATTGGTTTTTTAGGAATGTTTGAAAGTATTATTTTTTTATTTAATTATTTTCGGTTTCCAAAGGACCAAAACTAATTAAATCAAAAATAAAGATGAATATAAGTCTAATAAAAATCACCAAATAAGAATTTGATAGGTTTTGGATAATTTTTAAACCTTACATTTTTTATTTATTCCTTGGTTAACATGATTAACTTTTACCATTTCCTCATGTATATTAATACTATATAGTTAATATATTTACTATAAAATTTAAATCTACCCAAAATGGATCATCAATGAAAAATATAACATCGTATATGTCATTTGTCCAAATCATATATTTTTATGACTATTTTATCATTTAATAAAATATTGATCGATTTAAAAACTTATTTTTGTCAATTATTAATCTATTCATATCATGACTTTTTTAAAAATCAAAACCAAGATTATTCTTTAAGAAATTATTAATTAATTAAAACATTAGTAATGTCATTATCTTACCCACACATATTTAAATTGAAAAACTCTATACCCATAGATTTTATTGGTATTCCATGACTCATAAAATATTTTCAGGACAAGTGTTAATGTAATTTTATATCATTATTCTATTATTTTTACCTTTAATTATCATATTTACCTTTAACTGCGGTGAATATAATTCAACATTTAATTTTCACCATTTTTTTTTATTCCTATCAAACCAAATTTTACTTACTGATGAAATCCATGTAAGTAAAATTTTAGAAATTAAATTCACTGATGTAGTAAAATTTCATTTAAATGTAAATGAAGGTTTCTAACAACTATGAAGTTTTTTCCACTATTCATTAAAAATTTAACATTTTTAGAAAAATACCATAAATTCACCCAAAAATAATATTTTTATTCTAAATTAAAAAATTATCTGTAATGTACAATATTTGATACATATAAGATTCATAAAATAATTTGAAAATAATTTCTCTTGTCAAAAATAGAAAACTTGTTTTTAAGAATCAAAAACTATTAAAAGATTGATATGTGTTAATGTCCAAATTTAAAGTGAAATTACATCCAATAACCATCATTGTATTAAATAGACAAAATATAATCCTATTTAAATTTTATAAAATTTAAAATGATAATTTAAAAATTAAAATAAATCAGCTGAAAAAACAATTTTGACTTAAAATGCAATATTTTTCAATAATTATTAAATAATGATCATTATGTGTAAAATCCAAAAAATTTACCCGAACTAAATATTTATTTCCCTCATATAAAGAAAAAGTTTATTTTTTCAAATAAAAAATATTAAATTGATGGAAAATAGATTTAAATAGGGCTCATCATCAAATGGATGAAACTCGACCATTTGAAGAAGATTTGGGTTTTTAGGCATAACATTGAATTCAGTAACATTTTAATCCTATATGATTTATTAGATAATGTTAAAGACATTTATCAAACATGTTTAATCATAATTTGGTTATTTATATACATTTACACAAATAAAATTTCTAGGCTTGGAATACGATTTAAAATAATAACAATATATCATTGTTTTTCCATATGACTCAGCATTGTGTGCAAAATAAGATTTCAGAGAAACCCATTGTGGTCTGTCAGGTACGCCATCAAACAAATCATCCCCATTAAAGTAAAATTAATATTTATTTCAAAAATAATAATATATATAAAAATTTCATTTTCTTTATTTACATGGAATATTACAAAACCCCTTGGTTGTTATTATCTTTTTGGTTTTGTTATATAGTATTCTAAATAAAACATCTATAGTTTTTTCATGTATCGATTCAAATGTGACTCTAATTAACTAAACTATGTTATGGTGTTTCATTGGATACAAAAAAATACGGTGATTCCAATATAATGTGCATCCATGGGTTGCATGTCAAGATCTTCCTGGGAGTGGTCTGATGTGTATTTTCTCAGAGAGGGCGAGTACACTAGGATATCTGATTTACGGTCCTATTAATATCCCATATAGTGTCTTCAACTATATTTTGGAATACAAATCAATATTGTTTTTTAATGGTGGATGTTTCCATTGGTATGGATTTTACTGGATATGATTTTTATATATACATTGACATTTGTTGAGTTGGGATTCGTGATGGGTTAGTATTATAGATTGGTATTTTTTGAGGATCAATAACCATATAGGTTTTAGAGTTGGAATGGGATGTTATAATCGATACGGTAATCTTATGAGGGTGTTAGTAACATTGTATGTCATAGTTTTTTGAGACAAGTGTCTAGATAATGTCTCAAGAGATATGACCCTCAAAGAGACCTGTAATTTGGACTATGTGGTAGACTTAGAGACAATGAGATATGAATTTGTGCCTTTGGAGAAAAAAATTTCTGATGATGGTGGGAAACACAAGATAGGGGATACATAGCTATGTGGTTTTCATTGAATTATAAGTTATGGTATATACTTTTATTTTGGAGATATTTCTCAGAGGTGAAATTGAGTATTAGGTGTGGGTATATTCACATCTTTTCATCACAATCGGCTTGATGGTTATTTCCATTGGATGTGTAGTAGCCGAAGTTCCGTTATATAAATTTGATATTTTGATAGATGAACTAATCATGTTCCATGAATTTTTTTAAGAATGTATGTAAGGATGTGGAAGAAAATGTCGATGGACGCATGTGACTTCTAATATGAATGGATACCAGATAAGGGTGCAATTTAAAATGGAACAAGTAAATTGTTCAATTTTCAAGAGGAGTACTGAGATTTGTAACGATTTCTTATTTATCTACATGAGGATTATAGTTATTGGTTTTAGCATGTTTTCCTAGCTTGTTTCATTCATGGATCATGAATGTGTGAGAGAATGTGAGAGTTTATTTAGGAATCACTCTATCTTTAGGAAGGGTGTGTTTGTTCACAAGGATTTTTGTTGATAAATACATATTGATTAGGGAAATTTTTATGGATGTTATGTGTATTTTGAGTGAGGTTATGTGTGGGTATATTGTGATTGTTTGAATATTGATGAAATGTTTATGGTTTAGTTATACTGGACCTTTGGAGTTAATGTTTTGGGGAATGGTGTATGTAAATATTTATGGATGTGATAACATTATAGGTCATTGGAAAATGTGATCCATATTTCATGATTTTTTTTCAGTGGGGATTTTTCCATTACTTTCTATTCGATAATTAATGGTCAACATTTTCATGATAATGATTAGGTGTGAGTTATTTATCCCCACAATATCATTTGTATCCATGGTGGAGGGATCATTGTACAAGGAATATGGTGTTCAAATGTGAGGAAAATATAAACATAATTTTATGAATGGGTATATCAGATTTTCCATGATTGAATAAGCCCAATTATGGGATTATTGTGGGATTTTCCATCCTGATCATTGGATGATAATTAATGTTATTGTTTCTCAAGTGATTGGATTGAAAAAAGACTTCAATTTTACAACTAATACTTATATATCATGAGATGTAGTATATTAGAGATACTATAAAACCCCATGTTTATAGATTTTTGAAAATATTGGATATTTGAATTTTTTCATTGTGATGATTGTGAAGGGTAAATAGATATTTTCACAAAATAAATGATATCTGCTAATACTTATAACCACACAATTGGTTAGAGTGTAGGGTTTTCAACATTTTATTGGATAATAGTGGAATTACATATCCTTTTAATTTTGGATGAATATTAATATTCATTTAATCAAATATTTATATGGTTATTTTAGTTCATTGGTAGCATATGAATAATGATTCATATTGAGATTCATCCATTATGGATTACTCTATATCAAGGGATATTCTTAGGAGAGTCTAAGCCTTGTTATTTTATCTTTTCTAGGGTTAGACACCATTTTATATTTCTTTTCTTTCCCCTATTCCCAATTTTTTTATATTTTACCTTTTATTTAAACTGTATTCACATTGATTGACTTACATGCACACTAGGGGTTTCTATTAATATTTCATGATGGTGTATTTGTTGAGGGTAAGAGTGATATAAAGGGAATGAAAAATTATTGTGGATCACGAATGATGCTTGATAGGATTAGAATCTTCATGTGGATGTTGTGGAATATATAAGGGACTAAGGAATCATCATATTCTGATAAAGGTAGGACTTCATTGTGGTTTTTTCCATATATATATATATATATATTGGTTTTTTGGACTTAAATTAAAAATTATGTGTTTTAGTGATCTGTATTGGTTAATTTGGTCATATTTTTTAAAAAAATTGGGGTTTCTATAGGATCATTGTGGCTCCCATTTAGAAAACCAAATCTTGTGGAATGTGGATTCATGGAGAAAACCCATTTTTATTCAGTATTAGAAAATATTGGGATTTTTTTATTAATCATAATTTAATCTGATTATATTCCATATATTTGTATTCCGGTGTGTGGTTGAGTACTTAAACAGATATATCACATAAATGGGACATCTTCATGTATTAGTAAATGGATAGACCTTATATGTGTTTTATTGAATTTAAAAGTATTTTATGAGTGAGGCACATGGATATAGGTCATGTTTATTGCATACAATTATTTATGTGTAACCAATATGACTTGTGTGTTATATACATGTTATGTAGTTGGGGAAGGAAATTCCAATAATGGTAGTGGAAATTAAAAAGGAGTAGATTTTAGTGTAAATTTTATATATTTGTGGTGCGGTCCATGGATTTATTTTTTGTGGAAACATTGAGTGAATTGGTAATTTTTAACCTTGAATCTAGAAACAAACTTAATATAGGGCATTATGAATATTTTTCAACATAGAATATCATAAAGGAATCCATTTTTATATTTTTTGGATTTTAAGGGATAGTTTAGTGAGTTTTGTTTCTGAAATAGGGTTTCTTACTCTACAAAATAATGATTCTAGGGCTCATTTGGGAGTGACTTCTGATGATTATGTTGAGAGGGACATGTTATTGGTTTTAGGATATGGAATGGGTTTCTTAATGACCTTGATTTATTAAAGCATGTGAGTTTCCCCAATTAGATATGTTCTACAATGATTTAAAGAGGAAAATAGGATATGTGTTCAGGAAAACCACGAATTAGTTAGAAATTAGGTGAGCTTAGGGCCATATCCCTTATATGACTTGACATCCTAGGTAGTTATACCTTGGGTATAATGAAGATGTTGTATGAAATGGATGACCTATATGGCCATGGACAATTGATTTTCAATGATTCAATTAATAGATTATAACCATGTAGTATTACTCCAATGAGGTAATGAATCTATTTTATGTGTTGTAACAATAATGGATTGTGTTTTCATTTAGAAAAATCAATGTCCTAATAGAAAAGTTTTATTAAAGGATCATAATATTGGTTTCTCTAATTTCAGAACATTTCTTTGATCCCATGAAGTATTATACTGATTATAAACAAACACATATTAACCAATTGGGTTCTCATTTATAGACTAACCATGAGTGGGTGGATGTTTTCTCTAGTGAAGGTTACATATGTGACCATAGAACCAAATCTAATTTTAATTCCATTTTGGGATGATATGATGGTAATATACCATGATTCTCATTTAGAACAAAATTTGTTTTTGATAATATCTCTTATTTTGACAGCAAATTTCCTAGGATACATGATAATTCATTGTTAGTCATCAATTTTATTGAATTAGATAGAGAAATGGTAGATATATGAGTAGATAAAAGATGTGGTTCCATAGATATATTATGATATTGATGTTATTTCATATATATAGTAAATATCATGATGAGTGGCTTTTCATTGACATTGTGATAACTTCACAAATTACCAGGTTATGAGATTTGAACGGAGATTTCAGTATACCAGTGCATATTCTCAAAATGACTTGGATTAAAAAGGTTTAATGAGTTTATTGGTCGGTGTATATCTTATGTATGGATGATGGATATTCATTGGGAGGGAATTGGATTCCCTTGATTGATGCCTATGACACCCACTTGGATTTGGTGTATGCACAAGTGATGGTTTGACAATCAATAAATGACATATTTGATTCCAAAGAGACTGAAAATGTGATATATAGAGGTTATTAATTGTGATTTATTGGGTTACCCTAGAATAAATCATGCTTTGATGAATCATATTTCTCAATAACTCCAAATCCAGGGGATTTTTCGTCAGTCTAACATCATGAATTTTTAGTTACATCTGTGGAATTAAATCATATGGAATAAGGATGATAGATTCGTATTGGTTAATTGGGATCCACTACTCATATAATGATGTATGGTCATGGTACACCCATAGAAATTGAAAAGTATCCACAAAGGTTATTCTCAGTATCACTGATATTTTGGAACTATCCAAGGATGGAATGGTCTATTGAGGTCATGTGTCTAAGGCTTCATTATTGTTATAGGGCATGTCCCATCTTATATTTATAATCCATTGGGCAGGTTGTGATATTTCTTTTGGATTGGTTACCATTATGTTGATATAGAAAATCTAGAATTGGTCATTATGGGTTGAGTTATCCGAGTTCTACAATATAACATTAGGATGGAAAATAGATCTATTATTTATTTATTTATTTATTAATTTTTTCTATAGTATGGGCATATTTTCGGTGAATCACTTTATTACAACACTTTTTAGTTTCACTTTTGGTGGTTTCCTAAAAATATTCATTTAAAACAACATTTATGTGAACCTCAGTGTAAGTACAAATGTAACAATTCCTTTGAACATGAGCATAAAGTTTCGTCTATAGGGTTTAGGTAATGATTGCAAGATCATGAAGAGCCTCTCGTATAGAGTCATTTGACCAGTATTATGTATCTCGAAAGGTTAGGGATATTTGAATTGTGGTATATCTTGATATATCTTATAGATCCTTTTGAATATATTTTTTAGTTAATTTATATTCTAAATTTGCTTGTACCATTGTGTGACCATTGTTGGGTATATCATGTATTTTTAGGTATTTATGCTTTTTATTATTATATTATTACTGGTTTCAGTATCAATAATATTTTTCTGAGTTATGATTCTTAAATATGTGAGGGATGTTTGGTTTAATATATTTTATTATAAACCCTGATATGGGGGTATTTTCTCCTCAATTTACCACCTTAGATCCATGTTTCTAGTTTAAAGGTTCTAGCAAATTAGTCAAAACACTTGAGGTCATGTGGTGATATGGATCTACTAATAAATTGGTTTAGTTTGTGTATGTTGCTATAATTGAGTAACACCATTTGACTCAAAGGGGTATTGTCATCTAAAAGAATCTATACAAGAACCATCAACTATATCCGCCTAATATGTATGATTGAATATGAAATCATATAAATTAGTTTGTTAAAATGATGTTTCAGACCATAATGTCCCATCTTGATGACACATATTTTAGATATTGTACCACTAGTGTCATCAATATACACAACCCACACCTTTTTCTCCATTGAAGGTCATAGTCCATCTCCTACATGAAATAAAATTCATAAATCCCAATTCATTCTAGTAACATGTAATATCCTATATCAAAAGTTTACAGTAGGAAAAATATCAGTAGACTATATTGTGGATCCCCAGCCCCATAATTCAACTCTACTATTTCAACAAAACAAAGGGGTCCTGGGGTTTTATACTGACCATATGACCCACTCACAAATATTTCAACATAATTAAAATAAAACATCTATTACAACAATTATTTCATGTTGTAATTTGGGAATCCATATCTCATTGTGGTATATAGACCAGAAAAGTGAGAAACCAAAAACATAATAGCCAGAATGGTGGAGACTCAAGAAAAATATTTAGCAGAGTAGTGAATCAATAAATGTTAGTGATAACCATTCATTAAACACTACCACAAAGCTTGAGGGATTAATTAAATTAAATTTCCATATGGATCTCATATAAAATTACTAATAACATGTTATAATATGGAAGGTGGTACCCATAATTACATAGAAATCACCAAATATGTACCCCAATACAAAAGAGGGAAAACATAAATGTATAGGATGGTGTTCAACATGTATAAATTGGAATGAGTCATGTAGACCAAAATTCCCTAGCAGGAATTTTTATACTTCCAATAATACCATATTAACCACCTACACAAACCCATAACTAATGGGTACATTTAGTGGAGGGGGAAGTGATAAAACCCCAGACCTACCAACCTGGATCTGGTATTAAAAATTGTTCCTTTAATAATGACATTGAAAAAAACCAATGAGAATAAAATAGATAGTTTTTAATTATGATATCTACAACAAATATTGTGTTACAAACGTCGCCAAGAAATTTTAGGTTTATGTTTTAAGAGAGCTAAAAATTAAAATCACCTAAAATGAACATTTCGTACCTATATAATGGGAATTTAACCAATAATGCAAGGATTCATTATTTTTAAAAAAATATTCAAATAAACAAACATAATTCTCCACAAACGATACAAATCATGATATAGAATACATAATACTCTTCCTAAATACAAAAGGAACTGTGAAACATTGAAAGGGTGGGATAAAATGTTTAGCAAGGGACAAAATAATACAAAATATATCATAGAATTAACAGGGAATGATTAATATGATGATTATATATAATAATAATAATATATATAATAATAAATTCCTTATAATTGATAACATGTTCTTGGGATAAATTTTTGGATCTGAAAACAATGTAAATAACAATACCGATAGAAATAAACACATATTCAAACAAAGAATGATAAATTTTGTACACAAAAAAATATACTATAAATGATTTATACTACAAAATAATCACCAATTGTGTATGGATGATAGAAAATACCCAACTAGTTTGTTTAATTAGATCCTCCAATGCATCAAAGGGGTTATATAAGTCTAATTTATAAGCATAAATAATTAATTTCCATGAATTTACCATATGATTGATAAAATAAAAAATACAATAAAATAAAATATTTTTTTAAAAATTGAAAACAACATTAACATAATAAGTATATGGAATATCAACATTTCCCTAGTTAAAAAACTAAATAACATTATTAGAAATATCCATTAAAACTAA
Organism: Viscum album; assembly: GCA_963277665.1. Lineage (NCBI taxonomy): Eukaryota > Viridiplantae > Streptophyta > Magnoliopsida > Santalales > Viscaceae > Viscum > Viscum album. The sequence goes on along the minus strand of CAUJRU010000415.1, from coordinate 539,439 downwards.
AACCATATGCATTATTGGTTATATTATTAATATTATAGTATAAAAACAAATATAGTAATGATTGATATGATATAGAGTATATCAATGAAATTAATGAGTATTAATATGTAGTTGAAAATTAAGTAGAATGGAAAAATTAAGAGTGTAAGTTAATATAACACATTACAATATTGCATGATATGTATAATAAATTCATCACCTAATTTTGGGAATATATAATGAAACACATTACATAATGTGATAGGAATTTTTATGTTTGAATTAAAAATAAACAAAATTTTAAAAATAATTCTCATAATGATATTTAATAAGGACATAAAAATGAATGCCTAATTCTCTTGATAATATAATTTTCAAGGTTGCATAATATTAAAATCAAACCATTGAATTATAAATAATTCAAAAAACTAATCCTTAAAAATTGATAATGACAAAAATGGGAAATGTGCAGTGGAAGATAAAATTATTCACCTGTAAAATAATAACAATATTTTTTTTATTAAAAAAAATTAACCTTTATTATCTAAAATAAAATTTTATAGTACATTGGAAATAATATTTTCTTGGAATAAACATGGAAATATTAGGGGAAATATTTATGAATAATAGTTTCATTAAAATAATGAAAATTTACTTATTTTGTTATTGTAAAAAAAATACATAGATTTCACACTTCTCTAATGAAGTGTTAATGTGACTTGTAAGAAAAACATTAAAAATATGTATTTTAAAATTATGAATGAAATTAATATATAATGTTAAATGTTATTTAAAAACAATAATTTATATAGAAGGAAAGTATTGAAACCATGTAAAAAATAAATGATTTAGAGAAAATTATTATTAACTGAAATGTAGATGTAAAGTTGAGTCAACATTCTTGAAACAAATGTGTTGTTAAGTTAAAACAATTATATGAATCCAATGAATATAATGAGGTGACACAATCTATTACAGTAATAAAATGCATGAAATCAAACATATATCGATAAAGCTAATGAGTAATTTTTTTACTTAAATAATGTAAATTTCATTAACAACAACCATACGTGTTAGCTAAGGAATCCAAGAACTAGGTTTAAAAATAATTTCAATTTAACAATAAACTATAACTAATAAAAAATTTATTTAATATAAACTAAAAAATATTAGTATTAGTTTCACCATATAAAAAATAGGACATTATAAGAATCATATCTAAAGGAATTGAAAGTGAGAATGAGAACCCTTAACTCATATCCAAACCCACTATGTGCATGTGTCTAACATCCTGAATAAAAAATTATTTTTATAATCTGAATTCAATAAAAAAATAATATTTTTTTTAAATTTGTGTTCATTAATAAATATTCTTCTTTTATTTATCATATAGTTTTTATCTCTCATTTTAGTCATAAAATTTTTTATTCATTTCATCTTAAACTACATATGTACATTAAACATGATCAAAGGAGTAATAAAATAATTTCTTAATATATATAACTTCATTTATTTATATTCCATATCATTCATGTTTATTTTTTTACAATTCAAAAGTACACCATTAATATATTAAAATTAAGAAAATTTTCTCATTATCCTTGTTATTTGAGGTTAAATATTCCTTAGCACTTATTATGAATATATTTTATAAAAATACTAATTTAAATTTTAATAGTTTTATTAATTTCCTAAATATTATATTATAATAATTAAATATTTATTTAAAAGTATTATTGTAATATTTTGGTGATAAATGATATATAGTGTTCATGGAAGCATTAATTCGACCATTATATGGGAAAAATTTCCATTTTTTAATGACTACGAGGAAACTATATGTTGGTTCTTCAATAAAAAATAAAATTAATGTATTATAATTAAATATATGAAATTATATTATTATGTATATATTATACTTGTAGTAAGTGTATTTTTAAATAAACATAAAATAACATAGTCAAAAAAATTTCATATTCCTTTGAAAACCACCATTTAAACAAACCTTGTGCCAAAATTTATACATATTATAGTGTAACCAAAACATATAAGATTTGATAAAGAGTGTTGGTGGGTATTATTTGTATATTTCTATCAATATATGAATCTATATGGGTGATGAGAAGTGGGATTCTGATAGGGTCTTTTTATAGGTGGGATGGGTATCATTTTTATAAATATTACATTCATAAAAAAAAGTGATGTATAATATTTTTAAATTGGATATGAAAATTATAATTTGAAAATAAAAAGTTATTTATTTGCTGAGATATACGTCACATACATATTTATTGATTTAGTTTTCAGATATTATGAGATTGTTACAAATTTTTTAACACTTTTACCCTATATTATTCTTTGTTGTGTTGCTTCAATTTTTTTTGAAAAATAATTGTTTTTTACAAAATTGTTAATTTACATAATATTTAATTTCAATCGAATGACTCATAATGTAATATAAAGTTTTCTAATTCAATTTCATGAATTAGTAAATATAAATTTTAATATTATAACTCATGAAACGATTTTTTTAATAAATATATATTTTTAAACACAAGGTGAATTTATTCATTTTCAATGAAATGTATAAATAACTAAATGATTATTTTTTATATTTTCAATAAATTAATTATATTTATTATTTAAACAACAAAGAATTTATTTTATTCATATAAAAATACATAATATATAGGAAAATGAAATTCTTAAAAAGGTAGACTTAAACATCGATTTTGTCATTACCCGACCTCTCACGGTCCACCTAGTTAGCAATAATCCATGTGTGGATCCAAAAGCCATCCTCTAACTGGACTGGGGATGGGGACCTCCACTATGTATTCATATAATAGACATGGTGCTACTTATCAAAAGGATACATTAGACACAGATACAGATCATAAAATAATAATACAATATGCAATGTTAAAACAATAATATTGAAACTATAATGCATGAAAGAATCTAAAATACACAACCATTTTATGAAAAAAATTATTGAATAATAAGTGAAAAAATAATCTAGGAAGAAACTATAAATATTTCAAAAAGCTCAATAATATAGGACTATAATCAATTTAAACTCTATGTACAACCCTAGTCAATAGAGCTCATTGCTCTCTGTCATCTTCTAGTCCTACTAGGACACCATATTATGGGTTTTCATCTATATAAGACATGGAATATATTAATATATACCAATAATTGGTGAGTATAACAATATATGGTATGAAACCCGAAAATCAAAAAATATAGAGCATCAAGAGAGTATTTAAATAATCATCTTCAAATATATCAATAAGAATATGATGCCTAGAAATAAAAATAATAATCCATAGATACTTATAAAATATTCCATCTATCAAATGGGTTATCAACAATATTTATATCTATGTATTATTCTTTAGGGTTCATAGTACCCCTCATCTGATGTATATCAAAGCATGAGCAATAATAGAACTACTAGATTTCATTAGAGAAATCATTCTCTTATGGAATCTCCATGTATAATTACTCACTAGATGTAAAAATATCTTCATACACATATATGGTCTCATGACATGGACCACATGGGGATTCCACAAATCCAATATGGTATAACACAGTGAGTATGGGATTTGATTCCCACACCAATTATTCCTAGATGACTCCTCAATGCCCAACTAGAGAAGATTATTAAATTATAGGGTATCACACTGTCATCTCATAAAGGGATACCATCAACTATATACAAGATAAAACCAATTGATGGGATCAAAATCATATGAAATAGATGTAATACAATTTTGTTCCCATATAAGTTTTTACAAAGCGATCATTACCAAGAGATTCTGGACTAAAATAAAGGGACACAGTTCCTTAACCAATCCAGGAGGAAGTAAACATGTACTGAGGATACATGGTGTGTAGTTCCAACCCTGAGTCTATATGTGTCCTTCTATCTCATAATGTAATCCATTCACTAAAAACATTTATTTTCTGTTAATTATATATAATGTCTATAGATTATGCCGAAATAATCATTCGTCCAACCCATGAATGTGTACTTTGGGCCACATCAGGGTACTCAGGTCATGCCTATGATTTTTGAGATCTCCATGTAATTGTACCACCAGGGTATAATATGAGATTCATGCAATGGGTTTCATGGTATGAGAAATGTGCCACATGACTTCTGATAGTTTTATGAATTCATAAAATATATTACTATATAATTAAAACATTATTATATTTCTTCATGGGAATACAGACTATTTTGTATATAATTTCATTAAAACTCTATAATCAACAATGCGCGTCACATGCACAACTACCTCTATTGATTCCACCATTAGAATAGTTGATATCATAGATATAGGATTCAAATAAATTTCTATCACTGTTTTCCATATAACATAAATTAAAACATATCATAATTAACATCTCATTTTTCCATGTCTTGAATCACATTCAATACTTTATCTTGTGTTCCTAAAATTTGAAATCAATTTTCCTTCGATCACTAATCTATTCTTCCACACATTAATAACTCTATCAATCATGAACCCAAATCCAAGAAAATAATAATCTATTTCAAATAATGATCGTGAAAAGATCATCCACCGAGTATTGTTTTAATTTAGATTAAATGAAATATAGGTGATTAATGTGTGACAAATGAGGGACGAAATGCACAAAATCACAAAAAATAATAATACTTTGTTGTTTTTTGGGATGGAATATATTTTTCTGTAATTATAATTATTAATTTGGAACCAAAATAAAATAGTAGTATCTCCCAAAAACCACATGATGATAAACTTGAACCCAAATGACTGAATGAACCATTAATCAATTTGATGGTGGATTTTATTCTTGTTCATCATTGGATAATAAATATGGAGATAATCTAATAGAAAAAATACCTACATTATATATGGATAAATTGATGATGAAGTTTTGTTACAAAATGATATCTTTGTTGAGATCCATAAGAAATGATTGGAATGTATGTTCCATTCCATGCTATGTCATTGTTCGTACATGAATGCACCAGAAAAAGCTTCAAAATCTCAATCATGAGAGTTATGTGGCTATCCATAATTATTTTCCATAATATTGATTTTATAAAAAGACGCTTATTTATCTACATTAAGAAAATACATAAATAAATATAATTATTATATTATCCTTTGATATACACTTAATGAAACTCTAGTTGTTGAAAGAGGTTAGGTCAGGGCTAGGGTAAAATCAATATTTTGGACTCAAATGATGTTTCGAATTTCCAATACGAGTCTCTATTCCTGATTTATTCAATAACCCATAGAAAACAATGTGTTCATGATTTAATATATTTATTATTTTTATTATATCAACACTAGGGCAGAACGGGCCATGTAATCTTACATTTTCCCATTTTCTAGATTTAAAAATAATCATGAATATATTCCAAGTATATAATTGGAAAAAATAGGGACAGTACCTTCTCCAAAAAAAAAAATTATTTTCAAAACAAAGAAGAAATAATTCTACTCAGATAGATGATGGTACTCAAGTTTAAAATGGTTCTCCCACATCTTTTTTCTATCCTAAATATTATTATTCATGCAATTGGTATTATCTATGTGAATATCATTCCCATGATGGATCTTCTAAAATTTATTCATTATCTTTATTAGGTACATTGTGAAGTTAGATCTATATTTTATTTCCATCTCACCATATTCGAAAACATTTTGAGGGGTCACATTTATAAGTAATAAGCTATGAAACTTGGAAGACATCATCTACCAGGACTAACAATAGATGTAGGGAAAATAATAATGCCACATCGCCGAACCTATGAATTATATATAAATCAATAATAATATTGGATAAAAACTATATCATCATTAATATCCACATAATCCATGTAGAGGTGTGACCTTCATGAAATCATGGTTTCCATCCTCAACTGACAAAAGCCTCTTTTGAGGAACGCAAAAGACTTCTAATATCTCTTGGTAGTCATCATCTTCTCCTATATGATATAAAATTACATTTTTTATCATGCACACCGACAAAAATCCCATGAATGATGACTCACCTTAATTATTCCAACATAGAAATGACCAATATGATCTGATATCAATGTCCTCAAATGGTACCACTATAATGGGGGAATTATATATTTTTTAGAAATCCCACCTATGGTTGGTGACCCTCCAAGTTACTTACAATTTTCAACATGAAATCCCTAATCATGCCCATGGTATCATGAATAATCTACTTATTATGTCTATTAGTCTATGAATGAAAAAAAAAATCTCAAAATCAAATGAATTTCAAAGAGATTCAATAAAAAACTCTGTAATCATGATAATATTAGATTATTATTATTTGAAATTATTTTTTTGGGTTATATGTGAATAAATAATATCAATTGAACAAAAAATAATTCAAATTTATTTACTGAAATCTTCTCACAAATAGCTATGATGTGGTATGAATTAGTGTGTAATTATATGATAACTAAGATGGAATAATTTCAATTATATATTAATGAAATATCTATTATGAATTCCATAGTTATATCAGCCTAGTGGGACTCTAAAAATCAAAGGTGTTGAGCTAAAAATAATATAACATGGTTCTCTACTATCACTTACTGACAAGTGAGGCATTAGGCTAAACAAATTGATACACACTTCTATATCATTGTCCACCTGAATTGAAAAAGAACGGCCTGGTGCATCTTCACAACACCCTTATACACCACTAAGGTGTATGTATGATACTCCTTGATAAAATCATCAAAAAAATTATTTGTATTAGTATAAAATCTATAAAAAGTATTACATGTTCCCACCATCCTAGAAATTAACATTATATGATTTAATTGATAATTGAATATATAAATTACTATAGTCAGTATCATTAAAAGAAGACTCCATGTACACTTCAGAAGTGGGGGGGAAGCAATAATCTATTAGCTGCAAATTTACATTCCTAAACTATAATGTATAATTGTAAGGAGGATAACTACTCTGACACATCCTTAAAATACTATGAAAAATAACTCTTATTATGGAAATCATAAGCAAAAATACCCATCATAAGATTTTAGACCATATTATAGTCCAAATACTGGTGGAACACTATATATTACATTTGAATCAAGTTATAAAAATTCGGATAGAATATAAACATGCTACTCTATTGGTAAGAATATTAATTAAATCAGGCATTCATAATTTCATGTCTCCATATCATCTTTTTGAATACCACCTCTACTAACTCAATTTCATGGATTCTATAATTCTGCACATATGGAATCAACTAGTGGGACCCAAAGGTAATCACTACCATCCTCTTAATTGCAATACAACCATTAATAGTTACTCAGGAATCGCAGATTACCACATACTCAACACCATCCCCTAGAAATGCCTAGATGGAATAACTCATCAACCATTACCATAACACATGAAAATATTGTTTGATTATCATTTTCTATATAAAAGGATTCCCCTTATATATCAATGGAGTCAATTGTGTTAATATCATAGATAGATTTGACAGGAATCTCTAGTAATATACATCCACACCACGGATGATATGAATCTAGGTAACATATTTTAGTTGGTGAAAAACTGAAACTAAATCATCATTAACTAGGTATACTATCACAACAAAAATTGAGATGTCTTGTCTTAGAATATGGAAAAATGTAATCCACAAATCACACTTTCAGAGATTCTCATATAGCTGTATTTATCAGACTATGATCATGACTATTCTCATGTTTTTTATGTTCATCCATTATAATTTAATTTTTACTTGGATTTCATTAATGTAAACCGTGAGAACACATTTTTATAAGGGTTGAAAAATTGTATCATGAGTCCCATTAATAATTTCTGTGTATTTCTACCACCTAAAGGGATCACCATGTACTCATATTTCTGAAGTATCATCAGAATGATGGCTTTTATATATATACATTTCACATATTTGTAGTTTCTAATATCATATCATTATTTATATCCTTGAGAACCATATTTCCATAGTCATTTTATCAAATAGGTCATCAATAATTGTTAGTAGATACTAATTTTTCATTGTCACCTTATTCAGTCTACGGTAATCTTCCCACTACCTGAAGATCTTATGCTCATTCATGTGAAACAATAATAGGGCTACCCATAGTGAGAGACAAAAACTGATATATATCTTCACATAACATTCCTCCAACTGTATTTCATGATCCTAAAGCCCTATGTGAGATATCTTATATTCCAACACAAATATCAGGGAGGCCATTTGGTGTAATTATATAACCAATTATATATATTAATGATGATGTAATCCGGACACATCCTAAGGATATAAAAACTCATATTCCACTACCACTATGATAATATAATATACCATATAATATTATTCTCCCATGCTAATTAAATATAATATAATAGTATTTGTTCATATTCATCAATGAATGAGCCCATCCTTACATGAATTGGTTTTGGTCTAACCCTGGAATCAAAACATCAATCTACCAACCGGGAAACAATATATCTTCTTCCAGAAAATGTCAATCTAGTAATGAATTGTTGATATCTAGTCAATATGTTTTATGGTATTGTTATGACTAATTATTTTTATAAAAATATCTCATATGAGGATCTCTTATACAAAAGATAGTTCACTCTATTGAAAATAGTCGGTGATTGAAAAATCCCCTCATATTGAAGACACCAAGAACAATGTTCATGCAATGGGATCATAAAAAATATAAATGAATTAAATAAGAGAAATTCCTTAAAAAGAGTGTCTCCAAAAAGATTATATCAGTACTGCACCAAAAATATATAATACATATATCATATTATTAATTATCTTGGGAGTATTTTGGTCAGTGGAATGCACTGCATGAATGTGTCATCATCCCTAACCACCAGTTCATTGTGTATGGTGTACACCAACTGGGTTGGTTGTGTAAATTGGTCAAATTATCTTCTAACTCCATTTTAACTTCCATATCCTTTTTAATGTTATCTACCACGTGGACCACTATGCTCTTGGTGATGTCTCTTTTTGGTTTATCCCTTGATATTACCTATATTTGCATCAAGGTGGTTTATAAATTCCAGCATGAGGATTCTCAATCCATCACATGTAAAATGCAATAAATATCTTGGGTTATTAGAAACATGTTGAAATCAATGAGCTACATAACCTCTATTATAGGGTCACCTCCTAAAAACTGTGGCCACCATAATCCCTCTTCTTACTATCAGTTATAATCTACTGAGGTCTCATCTCATATGTTACCACTAACATCACTATCAATTGGAATCTTTTTCACCCATGAATCTCTCCATTACTAAATCCCACTCAATTTAACATCCATTGGAATGAATACAAAGCGTTATCACATAGACTAGATTTTTTATTATAGGCCCTTCCTGAAGGTATATTCATGGAATAATAGTTCAAAAACAATATATAATGAATAACTATATAAGATGGAAACCACAATGAATCCTCTACCATGGTCAAGATTCCATTCATCACTTGCAGCAGCTCCGCGATACACACTTCTCACAATGTGTATAGGTAAACTGCTCTATAATTAGACACTCATTGTCCATACAATATAGATACATCTCATTGTATGTCTATGTAACATTATTAATAAATTTATAAATATTTTAATAATGAATATTAACAACAATAACTACCATATGATTGGGTGGTTTGTTTATAAGGTAGAAACATATGTAACAACCTCTTAGATATCAACATTTTTAGGGATCTGGCTTTACCCAATACCAAAATTTTACAATCATTAAATCACATGAATTGTTCATGGGAATTTAATGTCATAAAACCATAATATAAATATATCATGGTGCTCTATTTGTGGTAGTAAGACTCGTTGTCCACCCAATGGTACCACCTCATAGGTAGGAAAATATACTAGGGTTTGATAACTCAACAGCTCAACCTCCTGATATTACTTTGGAATTTGGAAATTCTATAACCATGGATGTATCCTCAAAAAAATCATTATATTCCACCGTCAATGAATTTATGTGAGATTTATAAATGGGAATTTTATATAATAAACCGTACATTCTTAAATGATGGTTGTTCCATTTATTACTCTAAAACAATTTCTTGTATGTGAATAGTAAAAAATTACATTCTAAGAGTCTTGGTGAATGGATATGTCATCATGTGCAAAAAAAATGGAGCTCCCACCTAATATCCAAAATTAAAACACATTTATATGTATTCCATAGTTCCCAAAAATTTATTGTTATACAATATATGAACTTAGATTCTAATATTATGATGACATTGATACCATTATATCATGAACTAACCCTCTTGAGATAGTTGTTCTGGTGAAAATATAAATGTAACTCCCCCTGATCACCTAGAATGGTATAGGGGATAGAAAATAGTTGTGAGTATGAATATCATACAACCATTAAGATTTATCCTTAAGCTTTAGTACCCATAAAAACGTCCCCAACATCCCATAAAATACTAAATGATAAAGAATAACATTATGCCTATAATTAGAAAATGACCATACAAGTCCAAAAGAATTGACTTATATTAAATATAACTCCTTGTATAACCACAATCAGTCTAGTTAACTATGGTATGCCAACTATTAGTCATCCTAGGATATCATAAAAGTTTCTATTGTCTACATAAGATAGAAAATGTTCAAGTATAAACCATCTATATATGGGTATAACGATATACCCTTAGGAGTGATAAAATCCAAAAACATACTACATCAAGATAGTTGTTATTTAATCACTAAAAGGTATTTCAATTAAAATTTTAAAATAAAAATATGAAAAATAACACAGTTACACTCATAAAATACTCAAATAATTAAAAGGGGTCTCATCCATTCTTCTATCCATTGGATTCTACTAATGGAATTGAAATAATGAAAATCTAGAATATCCCACACCATGATCCATTCTATATCAGATGATGTTCATCCTCAGGGACTTTCTCAGTGAGCCTCAATATTTATATGTATCAAATAGAACTATAAATATATCAAGATAAATATAGGATATCACACCTATAACCGTTGGTTCGTTTAGAATATCAATTCTATAATAAATATCTATGTGTGGAAATATAAACCGAAAACATTTAGTCATGATGTTTCCATTGACCCAACATAATAAAGATAAATAAATGATAGATGAAAACACACCAGTCTCATGGTGGGATACTATAAACAATATTTAAGTGAAAATTAAAATAATGAGTCAAAATCATTTGATATAGATATATTGATAACCTTCACCCCCTCATAGGGATGGTATAATGTATCAAACCTAACTTATAATATTCTAAAGATTGTGGACAGTGTCCCTAAAACATCATTGAATGAATTGAAAAACATATACACGAGGAACGAGTCATTTCATGATATCACTTACTACGCCTATCCTATTCCATTGGACATGACAAGCATTTTTTCATTTACATGACATTACAATTTAGGATAAATAGCATGTAGAGGTTGGTTTAACACTCAATTGATGCCATCTTGTTCCAGTGTACTTATAGATCTAACATTGTACATTAGGTCATGTGTGTGTACAATGGTGTACCCATGAACCTATTTATTTTCATACCACTATTAGAAACTGTTTCACATCAAGCCTATAAAAATAGGACTCTCGGATTACGACCAGTTTTGCATGGTTTTTTATTTTTTCCCTGATGTGTTCAGAATATTTATGTAAATGGGGGAATACATGTTGTGTGTTCCTGGGCCACAAAATTATTAATCATGAATTTACAATAAAAACTAAAAATTTCAACATGTATTACCTAAGAGAGTGTGTCCATCAAATATATTTCTAGACCAACCAATAATAATGAATATAGGATCAAAGGATGTTTTTTTGCTAGTGTTCAGATTCAATACATCCAAACCACTTTGGAATCACCTCTCATTGCTCTATGTCACAAATTGAATTAAAACCCAAATATTTTGACAACCTAATCTGATATTTATTCTCTATTATGCATTCAAAATTTCATCCACACCTCAATCTCTCCATGCATCTATGATTTAAACCCAACATAATGATTTGTTACTGTAATGAACTGGTTTGTAATGATTTCTCACTGTGTATTGGTAAGACAATCAACCAAGGAAATATTATTGATGAAAATGTGAAGAACATGGGATTATATTAAAAAAAATATAATTTGATTTTATCTTATCCATTATTCACATTTTTTAAAATTCATTTCTATTCAAATTATGAAGGAAGAAGAAAAATTAGATAATATTAATTCCCAAATACCATAGGAAGGTAAACCTAAACCCCCAAGTATGAATGGATTCTGAATCAATCTGTTGGTGGATTTGATTCATATTATTCATGGTAATTAAATTGGGGAACTAAAATAATTTAAAACAAAAAAAACTACTTTTGTTTGTTCCCAATAGATTATAATAATCTATTGCTCAAATATTTCACTGTTGTGGCCTAGAAGGTCAAATTGCCATGCTAATTTAAAATCCACAATCCATCATAACTCTTTCAAGAATCAACATCCAACGAATTCTGTATCTTCTCCCATATATATTATTAGTAATTATGTATTTTATATTTACATTATTTTATAACGATATTTTTTATATATTAAAATTAAAAATATTTTCTTTGTGCCCACAATTTCACATAAATAAAACACCTATTGTTGAGAAAAGTTCTGTCATATGATGGCTAAATCCTTCTTTCCAGACTCAACAACAGTATTACATATCCTATATGAGTCCCCTTTAAGTACAAATTCAATTATTCATAGAAAACCACATCCATGTGTTAAAGTATAATTAAAGTATTGATTATTTGAAAATTAAGTCTGTATAGGCCTCAATATATCACACATTCTCACCACATGGCTCAATAAAAATTTCATGACATATTACAAATCGTTAAAAGAAAAAAATTGATAGTGGGTTTTCTTTAAATTATACAAATGAGTTAATTATTTATTCATAATTAATAAACTAATTTTATTATTGATAATCTATTAAATGTGAAATATTATAACACTTTATCAAAATTAAAATAATTATAATATATATTATTTGAATAATTATATATTTTTATCGTTCAATATTATTTTTTGAAAACTAGTAATGGTATCCTCATAATAAGTTATTTTATGATAAAAAATGGTTACTGAAATTTGTGGTGATTCGTTTAACAACAATCATGTATTGATATCCTTGGGCATTAATTCTCATTAAATGATTTCACACATTTCATACTTAATGAAGCCTATATTTGGAAAAGTTTAGGTAAAAAACCTTTAATGAAACATCGTTTCTAAGATAAAGAATTGACAATAAGATGGAAGATGATTACTACGTTATTATATTAATTCTCATTTATACATAGGTTTCATAATGTAGTTAATTCTATTTATAACCACTAATTACATAACTATATAATAATTTTACTTTCTAATATTTATAAATTAATAACATATTTTGATCCATTTCATATTGGTGTTTATTATGATACAAGATATTCAACAAATTATTTATATAAAGGAAAAACATAATTATATATCTTGTTTTTATATTCTTCTCCCTTTAAATTGATTATGTCCTTAGAATATTTAATTTCTCTCACTAATGAAAATATATGATTTTTTTCAATATATATACATAAATTATGATATAATGATGTATTAAAATCATTAATAGTGCTTCATAATGGGATTTGGAATTAACCAAAGTATATATATCATGATTCATGTACCATTTGAGATATAAATAAATTTTGTTTTTCAAAATGTAATGACCTTAGAAAAAAACAAAAAATATTTTTCATTACTATTACTCCTAGGTTTTAAAAGGTGACTGATTGCATCTACTTATTTATATCATAACATGGATTTAGTTTCTAGTAAACTATAAATACTTTACATAACAAAAGTTTTAGGTTGTTTTCTTATATTAATATTTTTTTAGGGTTTCCAATGTTGTATTCTTGTGTGAATTCACAATAAATATTAAATCAATATCTTTATTACTATATCCAAATCCAAAAAATATATATAAGCCTATTGTTGAAAAATTTTCCTGGAATTTATCGACATACAACATTAATCTCATACCAATAAATATATACCTCAATAATACATATTTCCAAAAATATATGAATATATTTTTTTAATAAAATAATTTAAATAATTATCAAAGCATATAGAAACATAAAGAGTACATATACCCTAACTATATATATATATTAAAAAATAAATAAATGAATCTAAAAAATAGTTAATCTAAATAAAATCTAGAAAAAAAATATCAAATTGTTAGTTTTTACTTAAAAATTATGACTAGTCTAAAACTTATTAACTCAATATTGTATGAGAATTATTTACATTATCCTTATGAAAAACATATAAATAATTAATTCTTTATAAAACCCATATTTATTCCAACTAGGAATCTCTAGATCCACACTCAAGGATCTAGATCTAAGAACATAATAAATATATAATATCATTAAAACAAACATAACAGTCCTAACATAGCCTTCTATAAATATGATATCAACAAAAAAACATTATGTCAAATACACACGCATGAAATTTTAGGAATATAGATTTATATTTATAGGTAGACCATTTATCTAATAAAACTCACATCATTACCATCATATGGGAAATTTTACCGCAAATCCATGTTTGATATATTTTATAATAAGCCTTCAACTTCTCCAAAAAACACTCCACGCATGACTCCCATATAACCATATCACACTTAATACTATTATTAAAGATGTGGTTAAAAGTGAAACAATATAATGGAAAAATTATAATCTCATCATGAGGTACTATATGACATAATATTTCATTGGATAAAGAATTCATTAATATTATGGAATGAATAAATAATAATAAAAAAATTCTACATGTCTGATAATGTGAACACATGATATATCAATGGATGAAAGGAAAATTAAAATTATAATAGTAACCAAAATATATATTTCATAGGTATTGAATGTATATTGATCAAAATAATAAACATTCCATAATGGATTAATTACAAGAAATCCAAAATAAAGGGGTCATG
Source organism: Viscum album (assembly GCA_963277665.1). Classification (NCBI taxonomy): domain Eukaryota; kingdom Viridiplantae; phylum Streptophyta; class Magnoliopsida; order Santalales; family Viscaceae; genus Viscum; species Viscum album. Next base: position 524,342 of record CAUJRU010000415.1, on the reverse strand, counting down.
TTTACAACAAATAAGTATGTTGTTTTGCTCTAGTGAAATACAAATTCTACGAAGAGATATATTATTTCATACCGGAAAATAAATGTTAAAATCATAAAAATATATAATATATATGATTTAATAAAAAATATAATATACAAATAACATATCATATTATTCCATAAACATCAGTATTGAATGGAAAAATAAATTGAATTTCAGTTTTTTATTAGTCCATAAATCGAATGACCTTCTTTGTAAGCACACATCAAACAAAATCTTTATTTAGAATTTGGTATATAATTAATTCATTTTATAAAAATACTATATATAAATAGTGGAATTTATATAGAATATTTTTATGTAATTAATTACTATGGATTTGAAGGAGAGTGTGGAACTCAAGAGAATGATAAGGTGTGAATGAAAACATAATGCCTACAAATAAAGAGAGATATGAACTATAAATTCATAATATAAATTATATAGTCATAAATGATACATAAATATGAAATTGATAGATATTTTTTTGTTTTATAATAAAAAATAAAATAATAATATTTATAATAAAATAAATATTAATTTATCTTGTTCTAAAAATCTCACAATTTTTTTTAATAATAAATTTCAATTGAAAAAAATACAATATTGAAAATGTGGAATTAAAAATAATTTCAACTTTTTATTAATTTTTAAAATAATATATATAAAATAGAAAATATGGAGTATAATATCTATATATATAAGAGTAGGAAACACTATTATTCATTCTTCTTTAACATTATCCATTATTTTCAAAACAAAAAGCACATAGAACTCTGGAAAATTGAGTTAAAAAAACAATGTTATATGAATATAACATTTTATAGAGATAAATGGAAAAAAATAGAGAAAATATAATTATGTTGATAATGATTAAAATGATATTCGTTTCAATATTTCATAAATAATAAAAAAATGACATGTAAATAAAATGATAAATGAATTTATTTATTAATTATTTAGAATATACAAGATAATGGAAACTAACATTAAACAATCGGTGATGTATATGATAGAACAATTTTAATACCATATAATGAATATAAAATTTTATGAGAAATATTATTTACCATAAAGAAGAAAAAATGATGAGTTCACACTAAATAATCATGTTTGTTGAATTGTATTCCATACACTTCTGAAATATCAATATGGTTTATAAACCACATAAAATAAATATTGAATATTGTATAAAAATATAATTGGGGAGAATAATCAAAAATGAGATTGATTAATTTCAATTGTTAATTTTATAATATAATGAAGGTAAATTAATAAACCATAACACCTATGACTGTTGTAGTGAATTGAATGTGAAGGTATACATAGAGCGTAATTGAAATTGAAAATAATGATAATAATAATATAATTAATATATTAGAAGAAAACATGATATTAATCACACTTTATAATATAAAATGACTTTATAATAAGATAAATTACTAAAGAAATAGAAAATGAGACAATGAATTCTTACCTCAAGTATATATTCACTTTTAGTGTTCATCTATCCTCTTAAAAACCCAATTTAAATTTATTAAATGAATTTTTTTACCCTTTTTCAAGAATATGTTTTTATTATCAAATTACAATCATTTATCACATTTTCTTTACCCACATTAACCTCATAGGGTTCTTTTTCCAATTCATAAATAACATATTCGTTATAATTATCATGATCAAATTATTTTTTAAATAAAATTAACATACTAGGAATTATATCAATAAATTTTATTTATTATTTATTATGCAATACAACTATTTTGTTCTTCTGATTGAAATAAAAAATAAAATAATCAAAAGTGTATGTGTATACTCATATTATATGGCATAATTTATAGTTACCATTAAAAGTTACTATTATTAATATAATGAAAAATTTCTCCTTACATTATCTTTATATTTTAATAAATATGATATTTACTCATTAAATAAAAGAATGAGCAGTAGATGAGTGTCTGGGATGAAAAATAAAATACATCAATCAAAGAGGTTACAATATAACCATAACATGGATGAAGTTTTCTATTTATACTGGATTTCAGGAAATAATATTTTAGTCAATAAATAAATATAATAAAATGTATGTATACTAATGAGAATATATTTATTATATTATTATCGGTATAATAGATTTCGATGAGGGGTAAGAACAATGAAACATGAAAAAACTAGGTTAAAACAATTACATATTCATTTCATATCATCCATTTTACCACTATTTATGCCATTTTATAAGTATATTTTGAAAATTACATGACCTATAAAATGGGATAAAGTTAGTTTTGATATTTCTATATTATATTTTTTTCACGCTACAAATCATAATAACCAACGATAACTGGGATGGAAATGGGGTCCATTAATAGGTAAGAGGGGATGCACTTTTGTAAATATTAATTTTTTAATTTAAAAATAGATGAATTACTAAATTAATATAGATTTAAAATTATGTATTTTAAAATAAAGTAAATGATTTATATATAAAACAATTGATCAACCCATTTAGAAATCTTGTTTTGCCATATTTTTGAAACTTTACCTCTTGAATTTACATTTTAACCTATTTTAGCAATGATCGTGGTTCCAACCATGGTAAATTTTCCAAGATCAAAATATAACAATAATATATATTTTTTAAATAATGATTACAAATATAAAATCTATTTGAATTTATTTCATTTCTAAAAGAGACAAAAATTATTTTTATAACAAAAAATACATGAAAACATTTTTTACAAAATTATAAAATGTTTTGTATAAAGTGAAATCAATATTATTAATTACTTACTAAAACCATTAAATAATTGTTAATTAATTATATATATATTATGAATGAATTATATTAAATACATTAATCAATAGTGATCAAAATATACTATGGAGATAGAAATGAAATATATTTAATAATATAATTCTAAAAAATATTCTAAAAAAATATTAAATTTATTTATATTTTTTAAAATTTATTACTTATTTTTGTTGATATAATAAAAAAATTTCATTATTTAATACTACTTATATTAATTATCGAATGTAATTTTTTATAAATTTCTAAATAATGAAATCATATATTACATTAGTAATAATGTGTCTATAAATTTCTAACTTCAATGTCCAAAGACCCTCAAGATTGATGAAAAATATATAAGAATAAATTGTAAATAGAGGCCTTCTATGGTGTTGAATTGGTTAGAATTGTCTCAATTTTATTTCCATGAGCATATTTTTTCCCGTAGATGATTTCACTGGATGTGTACAAGTAAAAAATTAACATGGGAAAAGTTTACAGAAAATCCTTGTGATGACCGTTCCATTACAATATTTGAAAATAGTCATCGTATAAATGAGTTTTTCTACATAAATCCCTTAATTATCTATTATACATTGATTCCATAATTATATTACATCTATTTATATGTTCTAATTCAAATTCAATGTTATCATGTTCATTTTTCAAAAATAATTTTCCTTCAATACGTCATAGTTTTTTATGTTTAGTTTATAATATAATAAAATATATTTATAATATTATTTATTTAATTGATAAAGCATAAAAAATATTAGGGTTTTATAAATTATTCATGAATTATATATCAGTATATAATCCTTTTCGGGATATTTTACTACCTTCAAGTTGTTGTTAAAGTGATTCCTGAACATTTATATTCTTTTTTTTCAATGCTCTCAAGATACACAATTTTCATTATCTCACAGAGAGTATTATCTTTTCAAAACACATTCATGTATCATAATTTGACACATAAATTAATACTCTTTGTCGGGAACTATCCACTCACTCACTCAATATCATTGCATGTGGCCCATTACCAACCCCAACAATTACAAATTTAAACTCTTTATATCTGATCAAACAAAAATCCAATGATGAATGATCATAATATGAAAATGTGAGATTCATTGAAAAATTATTAGAATATAATATATAAATTTTTTAATTGACACGCTATGTAATATCCCAAAATACACCATTTTTGTAATACCAGAAATGTGGATACCCACTGTTGTGCCATGTGTATGTTGTGGAATCACTAGGTACTGTCATTCGGGTGAATAAGGCACCACATGAATGTATGGGAACTGAACATGATTGATATCCATTCACAGAATTCCCCTCCTATGATATTGTTTGCGTAAGGAAATAGTTACCTAATATTTCCACATTGTTCAACCCGTGAGTGTGGTCGGGCTTCACTCAGTCCCATCACAACCACCACTTATGTGATGGGTGGGATAAATTTTGATTTTTTTGGATTAGATGACTGGTGGGACAACTATTCCATGATCCAAATCCATTCCATAAGAATTAAAATAGATTATAATTTCAATTTCCAACTCCATGAACCAAGGTTTCTACCTTACTAGTGTGCTTCCCCACAAGTTCTCACGACCAATGAGTTATAATAACCTTCTACTCTCAACCACTACCATCCATACCATAACCTACGTATCATGTTATTTATTCTTTTGACCAATAAAAACTACTAGAAATGATGAAACAAACTTCCCCACATAGATTCACTTCCAATTATAGAAAAGAATTATTATCAATATAGAGTGGAAAATAAAAATAGACCTACCTCATTAAGATTATAATAATCCCCATGTTCTGATCACCTCCCCAGATGAGGTCCCACGCCACATATACTTCACTACTAGCATAAAAAATGATAGGTATTTGATGTCTATAATTAAAATAGGGATGTTAAATTTATAGAGGTGTGAAATGAAATAAAAAAATATATAAATTATGTTAAATACAAAAAATATAATTCCACTATCGATGCCTCAAACCTATGAACATTGATGAGAACTCAAATTACAATGCTCCTAGGGTAAAAATACCCTATAAAATCCTTATATATGTATGTAATATCCCATATAATGTCATGACCCGTTCTCGGGGCCTGTTTTGTGACTACCCCAAGCCCGCCTTCCATAGGAAAGGGGCTGGAGACTATCACCAAAGATGTAAATCCCAAAAAAAAGGAATGGATTTCCTTTATAATAGTAAAAAAACACAATAGAGTACACAAGCTGAATTAAGTACAAAGTAAACTGAGTACAAAAGTAAGTTCTGAAAGGTAAATGTTCCAGAATACAAACCCAAATGAATGTAAATTACAACAAATTGTGTAATACTATAGAAGTAAATTAATGTTGCAACCACTGAGTCATCCTCCAGAAATCCTGCTTGAAGGGTGGGTACAGATAGTCTCCCCAAAACCACAGGTCCGTCTGTCTGCTCCATGTATGTCTCACCAAGTTGTACACCTCAGAGAACTATCCAGCTCTACTATACTCTACCATGATCAATTATGTACGTCATCTACATCCAACACAATGAAGTGAGTTCATTTCCCATACAAGGTTGAGTATAATGATACTCAGTAGGGACCCCGAGACCCCCAAAAGTCCCCCAGAATCCACGAAGTATAAACCAAAAATAAAATATACAATCATGAAGTATCAAACAACTCTTCTTAGGTATATTCCCATATATATACCGATTTCATCAATCCCAGTTCATCTCTGACTCTCGTTCCCAAGCACAATCGAGTCCACACATGAAATAAGTCGATAACCTCAGTGATAATGATTGAATGTCAATACTCATCTCACACAAGTATACATCTATCATATAGAGATAGAGATGATCAGATGTTTTCACTGATTCATCAATATTGTCGTACCCACACAGGATACAAGACCAGCTAAGCTTTCGAGCCCACACAAGTTACAAGACCATCTACTCTTCCAGACCCACATAGGATACAAGTACAAATGTCAATAATGCCAGACCCACATAGGATAAAAGAACAGTAGTCATCACCGTCGAACCCACATAGGATTCCAGTATGGTATTCGTTGATATCGAACCTAGAGAGGATTCCAGTACTGTAGTCGTCGTTGTCGAACACACATAGGATTCCAGTACAATATTCGACGCAGTCGTAGCCAGCTCTAGGATTCCCACACACATCATGCTCGATTCATGGAGGGTCTTCTCCTTGAACCAAGGGGTCAATAAATCAACTATCATGAAGTCTAGAGTTTAGGTATCTTGATGTCCGGCCTCCTCAAAAGGAAGCCGACGTGACAGACGGAGTGTCAATCAGACACCTGGTCTGAAAAATATTGGCTCTTCCTTTCAGGGGCCCGGTTGGAATCACACACACTCCTATCCCATACATTTTCCAAAGTCATCCATAACACATCTAGATTATCACAAAAGCAATGCCACATTGCAAGGGTTCCAATTCCATCGACGACACATCGATCAGATGCAATATCTCTATGTTATTCACCTTTATGTGGAAATGAGCCTGGTCTGTTAATCCCAGTGGGCCGACAGGTCGGGTCAACCCTGTCTTCGTGGGCCCGACCCAGCAGAGGGTCGGACAAGAATAAAGAATCGTGCAACCCAGCCTGAGGGGTGTGGCCCTACCTGGGGGTGGGGGGGTGCGGCCCGGCCCAGCGGGGCAAGGCCCGGCTCGGCACAGTGAGGACTAACGCGACAGGGCGCGGCCCGGCTGGACGTAGCATAGCCCGTGGGCTGTGTGGTCCAAGGGTTGGGGGGCTGCTTTCTTGAACTGGTGGTGCCAAGTAGCTCCGCCATCACAACCAGCCAGCTGATGACGATCGACCTTCCTAGTGTACGTGTCCTGTACGGGCGGGCCGTGGTTTCTTAATGCAGCTCCTTCTAAGCATTGGGGGACATCCCCTCCCGGCAGGAAGGCTGGATACACGATTTTTCCGCCGAGCATCCCGTGGAACGCGAGTCACGTTCTTCTACAGTGCAGAGCACCTTGTGGCGTCGTGGTCCTCAATTTTCCTGGTCGGCTTTAGCCAACCAGCTATACTTTGACTGAGAGTCCCGCGGTTGCGAGCCGTGGTTCCTCCGCAAGTCTCCGGCATACGACCCTCACCTACAATCATCACTGCTTCACGTTTCTAAATAAAAACCAAGAACACAAGAGGGACATCATGTCGTGTTCGTTCGGCCCACGCCCATCGCGTTAGGTGGTAAGATATGGCCATGATTATTCCAATGAAAAAAACACAATCGAGATAATTTATTCCCATATAAATTATATGAAAACCCCTACCTCGAAAAAGATGTTGCACATCGTCAAGCCGCGAAAGATGAGTGTCACGGTAGTCGGGCTTCACGAAATAACAGAGTCTTTCCATCAACGATGGTAGGAGAGTCGTTTTTGTAGGCGACGTATACTACATGACACCGAGGTGCGTCTGAGGAAGAAGCATCATTGGAAGAAGTCCTTCTCATTCTTTATCGGGAGTGTTCTTTATTGAGTAATGGCGTTCTACATCGAAGAAGGATCACCTCTCTTTTAAATCTCCAGAGCCTTTTCCACAAAAGAGATTTTCCAACAAAAAAAAAAGAAATAAAAATTCTCTCTAGTTAATAAAATTGAAATGAAATTCATATTAATTCAAAAGAGGAGTCAATAAATTAATGCTGATATTAAATAGATGGGTTGGAACATTTAATGGGTGTGAGGTGGAGAGGCTCCACCATTAATGAGGAGTTTCCAAAGATAAATAATCAACAGATTATTAATGGGGAGTTGAGGGGAGGTAGAAGGCTTCAGGTTTTTGTGGGCCCCACCACATTAAATTCTCTCATGGGAGGTTATGTGGGGTGTGGGCCCAGCCTTAACCTCCTCTTGTAGGTTATATCTACCAAAAATAAATAAAATTGAGTACAAAAATTTTATTTAATTTATTCTGAATCCCCAATATTTATATTTCAACACGCATAAAATAATATTGTGGTAAAGGTCCTCATAAAAGAATATCGGTGCTGCGAGTTCATCGGTGACCTCAGATTTCAATTCTGAGAATTTCATCAAAATATATAAAAACCTGCATGTTTGTTTACTAAACATACCCAAAAGAAACTTTAGAAATTGATTCTGGGCACACCAGGCCTCGGAAACAAGTACCTTTAGTAACTGTAGACTCATAAAATTCCATAGTATTTAAAAAAAATCCCCGAAATATTCGGGTCTTTACATTACCCCCACATTAGAGATTTATATCCTTGTAAAGACACACCACACACTTGGGAAAAAATGGGGGTACTAAGCATGCATTTGAGTCTCCCACTCCCAAGTTCTCTCCTGGAGGTTCTCGTGCTTCTAGCGAACGCGCACCAGAGGAATCGGCTGTCCATGTAGGACCTGCACCAGTCAGTCCTCGATCTCCACTAGGACCCCCATGAATGTTGCCCCGTCATGAATGTCCACCTCCCCGTGATCGATGATGTGGGCCGATTCATGCACGTTTCTCCTCATCTGAGATTCATGGAAGTTATCGTGCACCCGATACAACTTAGGTGGAAGGGCCAGACGGTAAGCCACATAAAATTCTCTACTGGCGATTTGTAAAGGTCATATGAATTGTAGTGATAAATTTCTGCCCTTTCCAAATCTCTATAGACCTCATCTAGATGAGACCCATAGGAAAACATGGTATCAATCCTCGAACTCCAGTGGTCTCCACCTCTTTTCAGCATAAGACTTTTTTCTGCTCTATGCAGTCTTCATCCACTCCTGGGTGATCTGCACCTTCTCCATCATAGCCTGAACCATCTCTGGTCCTATGAGTGCTGACTCCCCAGGGTCATACCATCATAGACTTGATATGCATGGTCAGCCGTTCAATGCCTCATATGGTGGAATCCTGATGCTGGAGTGGTAGCTTTTGTTGTACGCAAACTCCACCAATGGTAAGTGATCCTCCCAATTATGACTAAATGTGAAGAAACATGCATAGAGCATTTCCTCGATAGTATGAATGGTCCTCTCATTCTGGCCATCCGTCTGAGGATGGAAGGTAGTTCTGAAATTTAGCTACGTCCAAAATGCCTCATACAACCCCTTCCAAATCCAGGAAGTAAAGTGTGCATCTTGATCAGAGACGATCGTCGATGGAACACCATGATGTCATACGATCACCTATATGTTGAGGTTTCCCATGTTCTCTATTGATCCCTACTCTATGATCAGTTGTAAGTGGGCATACATGGTGAGTCAGTCTATGATCACCCAGATTCAGTCATGTCCGCTGGATGTACTTGGAAACCCCATCACAAAATTCATGGATATCACGTTCCACTTCCACTCTGGGACTTCTAAGGGCTGTACCAATCATACTGGTACCTAGTTCTCCACATTCACTAGTAGTCAAGTGAGGAATCATGAAATGAACTCTACTACATCCTTCTTCATACACGGCCAGCAGTGCTGTCTTCTAAGGTCATGATACCCCTTCACCACTCCTCGATGTTCTGCAAGAGAGGAAGTGTGGAATTCTATCAGCTCCTCCTTCTGTAGTGAAACTGGTACCATCGTACATCCCCTAAAGAGGATGAAATGATCCCCCCATCAGAAAATCCAACGGGTTCCATTCTAGAGGATATCTGAGCTTGTCATGTCCAACAGTCAGTGTCCCCCCACTGTGCCTCTCTAACTCATTGAAGAAGTGGAGGAATGACTATTAGAGAATAAAGAAAGGCTACTCCATCTATATCCATAAAGGATATATACAATGCAACTAGGTTCTATATCGCATATCCTAGAAGCTGAATTTCTGATCTCCTAATAAGAGAATCATCTACATCATTCCCCTTCCCAATAGTATAGATTATCTCAAATTCATAGTCCTATAGAAACTCGAAAAATTGCTGCTATCTTAGGTTCAGGTCCTTCTGCGAGAAGATGTAACTGAGACTCTGGAGGTGTTATTAGACTGTAAAGCACTCGCCCATTAGATATTGCAGCCACATCTTCCAGGCGAAGACCAATGCTGCTAACTCCTAGTCATTGGTAGTGTAGTTCTTCTCGTGCTTTCTCAACTGCCACGAACCATATGCAATCACTACTCGTTCAGGCATCAGGACACACCCGAGTCTAGTCCTAGATGCGTTGCAGTAAAATACATCCCCAACACCCTCCTTCAGTAGCCTCATGATGGGCGAAATAGTCAATCTCCATCTCAGCTCTTGAAAGCTCTGCCGAAATCTATCTGACCACATGAAGGGCTTCCCATTCTTTGTCAAGGCTTAAATCATTACTGCAACTCTGGAGAAGTCTGGAAAAAACCACTGATAGTATCTAGGAAAGCCCTGGAAACTCCGAACCTCCGTCACACTCTTTGGTGGATCCCATGAAACCATTGCCTTGAACTTTGCTGGATCCACTACTACCCCCACCTCTGAGATGATGTGTCCCAGAAAGTGAACCTCTCGAATTCAGAACTTGAACTTCGAGAGCATACCATAAAGATGGTGCTCTCTTAGTGTATCCATTACAACCTGCAAGTGATAGTCATGCTCCTCCTCATTCATCGAGGAAATCATTAAGTCGTCAATGAAAACTACAAAAAATCGATCAACGTAGGGCTGGAAGATCCTGTTCATGATACTCAATAACACTACTGGAGTGTTGGTTACGCCAAAGGGCACAACTAAGAACTCATTGTGGCCGTACCAACACCCGATGGCTATCTTCAACACATCCTCATATTGAACTCTGAGTTGGTGATTGCCTGACCTAAGGTCAACCTTCATGAAGCATCGTGATCCGTTGAGCTGATTGAAGAGGTCTCCAATCCATGGAAGAGGGTACTTGTTCCTTACAGTCAACTAATTTAGGTGACGGTTTTCGACACATAGCCGCAAGCTCCCATTATCCTTCTTGGCGATCAATTCCAGAGAAGCCCAGGGTGAAACACTAGGTAGGATAAATCCCTTTACATGTAAGTCCTCCATCTGTACCCACATCTCACAAAGCTCGGCGGGATCCATTCAATATGCTAGGTTAGATATCTGTGATGTCCTGAGGTACTAATCTCTGTAGATGTATACCTCTCTATGAGGAGGAAGTCCAGGAACGTCATAAGGAAAATCATCTGCATATTGATATCGCAAAACAGGAAAACTCGGACTCCACAAATAAACTACTCCATGGATGTGACTAGCCAACTGATGTGTGATCAACAACACTATCTTCTGTGTAAGTCCATCCTGCGTTGTAAAGGCTCCCTTCTCTCCGATGAAGTTGAACCTGATCCTATCCGTGCAGACATACTGCAATTTGTGCGTAATATATTCGATCTTAGAATGGATTATTGATAACCATTCCATACCCAAGATGACATCGTAAGGCCTTGATGTCGCTAAAAGAAGATCACAGTCAAAGCTCTCGCCTCTTAGAGTATGCTCATACATCCAACACCGGTGCATAATCGTGGATTCTACTCCCATAAGAGTCTCTATCCATAATGATTGAGCCAACGACTCCATCGGAATCTCCGAGCTCCGAACAAGGGAAGAGACAATAAAAGAATGACTCGCCCATGTGTCTATATGAACTGTTGCAAGGGTGGAGTAGACACTGATAATACTTCAAATCATCTCAGGTTTTTTTGGTCGTACAGTAGACCTGGTGAGCTGACATAAAGTAATCACAAGGAAAAATATTGAAACACACATGCAATTAGTGTTTTCGTGCACTGGGTTAGAAATCAAGGGTCAGGGTCCGGATGTATAGATACGTCGGCCTCCAGACCATCAATTTACTCCCTGGACTAAAAAATACACTCAATACTCTTAACACTATTACTTCAAAAAAGGAATAATCATAGTCCTATGTTATGTAGAATAATTGACCCCCTCTGATACCAATTTGTCATGACTAGTCCTCAGGGCCCGTGTCGTGACTACCCCATACCCGACTTTCATAGGCCAGGGGATAAAGACTAGCACCAAAGGCATAAATTCCCCAAAAAGGTAAGTCATTACCATTATAATATTATACAAACACAACAGAGTACACAAGATGATGTAAGTACAAAGTAAACTGAGTAAAAAATTATGTGATGAACGTTAAATGGGCCAGAATACTAACCCAACTGAATGTACAGTACAACTGAAAGTCTAATACAATATAATTAAAGTAAAGTAGAAACCACCGAGCCGTCCTCCAAAAATCCTGCATGAAGGGTGGGTAAAAATAGACTCCCCAGCATCAAGGGATGATCCTTCAGCTCCATATTCATCTCACTAAGTGGTCCACCTCTGAGTACCATCCATAATTTACAATCCTCTTTCATGATCAGCATTGTCCGTCATCTGCATCCAACACAATGTAGTGCGGGCATTGCCCGTGCAGGGGTGAGTATAACGATACTCAGTAGGGACCTCGAGACCCCTGAAATTCCCCCAGAATCCACGAAGTATAAACCACAATGAAAAGAAACAATCATGAATTTTCAACCTAATATTATTAGGAATATGTCCATACTTATACCTAAGTCATCAATCTAAGTTCGACTCCAACTCTAGAGCTCATGCAAAACCCAGTACATAATGGAATGAAGTCAATCACATCGATGAAATTTATTGAATGTCAAGACTCATCATTCATAGGTATTCTTCCCCCGTATAGTGATAGAGATGATCAGATGTAGTTATAGATTCATCTATGCTATCATACCCACAATGTATACAAGACCAGATAAGATATCAGACCCACACAGGATACAAGACCAGTTACTCTACCAGACCCACACAGGATACAAGTACAGAGGTAAATACTAATAGACCCACACTGGATACAAGAACAGTAGGCATTACTGTCGAACCCATTGAAGATTCCAGTACTATTGTTGTCACTGTTGAACCCATGGAGGATTCCAGTATAGTTTTTGTCACTATCAAAGTCATGGAGGATTCCAGTTTAGTAGTCGACGCAGTCAAAAATAGCTCTAGGGTTCCCACACACATCACACTCGATTCTGGGAAGGTCCGCTACTCGAGAAAAGGGGTTGATACATAAAATGCCATGAAGTCCCTATTGGATGTATCCTAATGTTCTTCCTTGTAGAAAAAAACCTGACATGATAGAAGACACATCAATCGGACGCCTGGTCTGAAAGATATTGGTTTTTTCGTTCCAGGGGCCCAGTTGAAATAAGCACGATCCAAACCCGGTCAAATTTCCAATGTATTCCGAAACGCACATTGAGTATATCAATAGGCACGCCTAATTTTAAGGGTCCCAGTGCTTCAGATGGAATGTCGATTGGATGCGTGGTCTTCAAGATATACACCTTTAAGTGGAAATAGGGTCGGTATGTTAAGCCTAGTCGGCAGACGGTTCGGGTCAACTTGGTCTTGACGGGTCCGACCCGACAGAGGGTCAGACCGGCCCGACGAATGATGCGGCCTGACCCGAGGGGTGTGGCCTAGATTGAAGTGGAACGGCCTGTTCCGAAGTGGGCCATGGCCTATCCTGGCTAGACATGGCATGACCCGGTTGGCCAAGATATCCCGGGGGCGCTTTCTTGAACCGAAGGCGCCAAGCCGCGCCGCCCTCCCGACTGGCCGACTGGCCTTCCTAGCGCACGCGACCCGCATGGGTGGGCCGTAGTTCCTCCAGTGCGGTTCCCTCCTGGCGCTCTAGGGATTCCCAGCATGGCCGATAGATTTGACTACTGAGGGGCCCGTGAAATGCGGTCTGCAATGTTCCACAGCGCGGTGCCCCTTGTGGCGCCGTGGTCCACCTTCGGCCATGCTAGAATTAGCTGGCCAGTTATCCTTTGGCTGACCGGCCTACGGTTATTGGCTGAGATTCCTCTGCACGCGACCGGCACAAGCCCTTCGTTTTCAACCGTTTTCTTCGATCGTCTCCGCTTCTTGTTGAGAAATAAAAACCAAGAACAAAAGAGGGTAATCAGGCCATGTTTGTTCGGCCCACTCCCTCCATGTTAGGCAGTGACATATTGCCAAGATTATTCCAAATAAAACAACAAAATTGAGATAATTTATTCACTTATAAATAATATGAAACCGATACCTCACAAAAGACAACACACGTTGTCGAGCCACAAAAGATGAGCATCGCGGTAGTCGGACGTCACAGAAGAACAGAGTCGTTCTTTAAACGATGTCAGAAGATTCAATTTCATAGGAAACATAGACTCCTTGACATCGAGGTGAATCTGAGGAAGAAGCGTCATTGGATGAAGACCTTTGTGTTCTTCTTTGGGAGTGTTCTTCATTGGATAATTGTGTTCTTCGTCAAGGAAGGATCATCTCTCCTTTAGTTCTCGAGAGCCTTTTCCCCAAAAGAGAATTTCCAACGCCAAAAAAAAGAAATAAAAAGGCTCTCCAGCTAAAATAATTTTCATGCAATTCATATTAATTAAAAAGAGGATTCAATTAATTAATTCTTATATTAAATAGATGGGTTGGAACATTTAATGGGTGGGAGGTGGAGAGGCTCCACAATTAATGGGGATTTGTCAAATATAAATAAACAACAAGGAATTATTGGGGAGTTGAGGGGAGATGGAAGGATTCGGGTTCGTGCGGGCCCCAACACACTTAATTATCTTAGTAGAGGTTATGTGTGGTGTGGGCCCAACCTTAACATCCTCTTGTAGGTTATAACTACAAAAAATAAATAAAATTGTGTACAAAAATTTTGTTTAATTTATTCTAAATCCCAACTAATTATCACTCAACCTGCATAAAATTCAACTACTGTAAAGGTCCCCTTGAGCGAATACCGGCGCTGCGAGTTTATCAGTGTCCTCTGATTTTAATTCTGAGCTCTGGTTCAAATGATAGAATAAAACGCACATACAATTACTGAAGGTACCCGAATAAGAATTCAGAAAATGATTCCGAGCACATCGGGCCTCAGAATCTAGTGTCGTTAGAAACATCAGACTTGTAAAATTCCAAATTATTTTAAAAAAACATTTCATTGAAATTTCCAGGTCTTTAATGATAAAATAACTAATAAATGATTTCTATATGGTATCCCAAGGTGCCACCATAAACATTTGGTATCCCTAATCCATGACAACAATGTTAGTAATATCTATTGATATCATCCATTTATTGGGTGGAATTGATCCTTTCACCAAACTCAATACAATTATCCCTTGCATGGAAGACCGAACAATTAATGTTATTGTAACATAAATTTGATTAGACACTCCCAATCATGAATGGACCCCACACCCGCATGGAAAATATGGTTACATGGGATACCATTTGATTGATTTGTGAAGATATTTTTGGACATCACTCATCACCCACCATGTCACTAATGTATTGGGATGACATGGTGGAAGTCAGGCCTCTAAATAATTCAACATCATGATTGATAAAATCTTTTCTATGCGGATGAAATCAACGTCAATTCCCCATGATTAGACTGTATGGTGAGCTCATAGTCATTTGATGAAGGATTATGGGGTTTTATTCAATTTTTCAGGCATCACCTTCAAGATCTCAATCCATAATCAATATCTATATCATTATGTATATGATTTTTTTAAATTTTACAAAATATACATTGTAGCATCTTATAAAATAGAAGATCCAATAATTATAAATTTCATCTCATAAGTAATCAATTATAGTTTTTAAATTAACTATATTATAGGTAGACATAGTAAACATATATATAAAAAAATTCAACTCATCCATTATATTGATTCAAAATTATTCACATTAATGTTGTTTAATCAATATCTATGTAATGATGTAATCTTTTCATTATAAATCTACTTGAATTATTTATATCCTAAAAGTTATCAAAGTTGTATTAATAAATTATCTATTAAATAACACTAAAAATATATATCGACATTTATATTTTTTTTATAAAAATTGTGATTCAATATTTTTTAAAATTTATTACCATTATTTTTTGAATCCATGTTTTTAGCCCTATAAAATCAATGGTAATTTTATATTTTCCAATATTTTGTATAAAATTTATCAAAATTATTATTATTTATATTAACCCATATAATCCCTTTTTTCATCATTATTCATATAATGAAATACAAAAATTTCATGCAATATTTCATTGATAAAGAGTTAGATCACTAAAATAGATTTATATGTTCTAAATAGTTAATGAAACAACATCAATGTGATAAAAACCCTACCTATCACATGGAGACAAATTATTATGCAAATCATATCCTTTAAATTAGTAAATCTATTTAGAGAAAAATGAATATAGATTTTATGATATTTTCAACCTCAATATTATGATTTATATAAATACTTTTTAAAATAATTAGTTTTAATGAATAATAATATTAAGTTTTAAACACAAACAACATTTCACAAATTTTATCTCTACCTCTTAAATGTATCAAGATTGCACCAATTTAAAACCTCTTATTTTGAACTCAATAATTTAATATGTCAAAATTTCCATCGTCTAAAAAAATTACAATTTAAATTTTTTAAGAGATTCAATTTTTATTCCAAAAAAACATTAAAAAGTTAAACTATATATTTGTTGAAATTGGCTGATTAAAGAGAAACCTAGGATGTTATAATATTATAACATTGAAACTATTCATGCTTATAAATAATCATTCCTATATTAATTACCAGTTAGATTTGTAACCCATGTGATGAGGTAAGGGTATTGATCCAAAACTGACTTTTGACACTCCTAGGTGATATCCTCAAAACCATCGAGCCTCCAAAATATTGTAAATAGATAAGTTGTTAAACCATTAATCTATAAATAATATTGATCTTATATATCTATATAATTCACCAAAATTGTGGTGTCCTTCCGTAGATATATTCTCCCCAATAAAATATTTTGTACGTGTTATTGGGGTATTTATATAGTTGATAGACCCTCATAGTATTGTAAAAAAGCTTAGCTGGGGTAGTAATGTTATGTGATTGGATGCCTCCTCAACTCCCTCCATAATTCCATAATTATCATCTTTCAAACCCTATAATTCCCTCTATAGAGAGATAAATTAAGTAAAATATGGTTACATAAATGGAACACTAATTTTCTCCACACAAAATCAGGGTATGACTTCAGTCATAGTTAAGATTTTATCATATACTCTAAAATCAATTCAATAACCCTTAAAATATTATACACAATGTTATTTCCTAAATAATTTTTTCCTATATAATTAGTTCATTCCTTGGATGAATTGTATTTTCCCCCAAATTAATCATGAATAATTATATTACAAAACATTTGTAGTATATATTGTTATAGGAAAAAAATAGGTAACATTATACATCTTTGATCCGTAGAAATAAATGACACATTCCAAAAACATATCATCTTATATTAGAATTTTTCTATATATATGTCTCTTATTATAAGTATAAAAATTGATAGTTAGATATATGATAATATCAATAGCCTATTGTAACCAATACCATTTCATATAATTAATGATTCCATCTTGATAAAAAATAGTAAATGGAGGTACCCAACACAAAATTATTATCTTATAATAACATATATTATTCCAATCATAAAATATATTATATGTTTAAATTGGAAAAAATGAGACAAAATTATCATTAAATTTAATTTTATACATATAACATCAGAACATGTAGTCAGACATTATATTGTAACCATAAAATACCGTCAATATATTATTCCAAATCCTCTATTAATTACTAAATGACTAAGGAAAACCTCCTTTAACAAAAAAATTTCCTTCACACATTGGAAAAATATAATCCACACCATGAACACTACGTTATCAATTTCGACATTGGACACAAAAAAAATCTCATCGGTATCTAAAATATATTCCCCACATAAATGATAACCATAACATTATAATGGTAAAACTCTCATAATAATTCATCATGACAGGAGTCACAAAAAATATCCATCAAAACAGGATAAAGTTCTCCCGAACTTCTTTCAAACACTTAGTTTTCTCTCTATTTTAAATGAGATCATATTGAACCTCTGATATGGTATCAACAAATTGAACATAATTAACTCACTAAAATAGATTATATATATTTATTAATTTTAATAATAATATTCTCATTATGAAACCTCGTGATTTTATATCATGTCTATTATATTTAACATATTCTATATCTTATGTTACACGAATCACTGAGTTTGAAATACTGATATACTATTAGATATTAATATTGCCTTGGAAATAGTAACATGAACATAATGAATAGAAATGTAACTATTTCAATATTAACCTCACCTATAAAAGTATAAATAAAATTTATATATCTCATAAAATAAAATAAGATATATATATATATATATCAGTTAATAAGTTACTAAATGTTTAAAAATTGATAAATTAAGTGTTGGTATATTTTTGAAATATAAATTTGTAGTCAATTTTTTTAAATAATACATATATAGAAAATAATATCTATTTTCATAAAATATATTCAAAAACTATTATTATTTTTTGCTACGATATATGATAATTTATTGATTCCTTTATTAATTTTTTAATGTGTCAAAAAACCAGTTACCATATTAATATCTATATTTTTTGAATAAATAAGGGTTTTAATTAAAAAATAAATTTAAAATTTTTATAGAATTACTTTCATAAAATGGATAGAATTTTGGAAAACTAATTTCATGAAATTTTTTGTTCTCTATTTCAGTGATTTTTATAAAATTAATTGAGAATTTGGGGAAATGTGAATTACCAAAATTTACTGTATTTAACATTATAAGAAAATAATTAAATTATTTTTTCCTGTATGATTTATTGATAATGTAATCATTAATTAGTTTTAAATAACTTGATAAACTTATAATATTAATTTAGGATAATAAATACTATATTATTCATCCAACATAATAAACATATAAATAAAATATTCAAAAGCAACTTCTCTCCACTTCTGTAAATACCACTGCTCACCACCCATTATCTTCAGGCCATTTAATAGGAGTATTTTTATTATATTGTACCCTATTACACATCCAAACAAATTAATAATGTTATGGTCAAGTTGGTATTACCAAAATACAATTTTCAAATTCCTTATAGATGTTCTCAAGGAGATGACACTAAAGAGGTTAAACCCTCCCCATTATCTTTTACATTTATTTATTTTCATAGCCTTTTATCACCTCCACTATAGAAAAAACATGATAAATACAGTATCAGGTATATATTATCAATTTTGTTGTGTATATTTAATATCCATCGTCATATTTGTTTTCCTTTATTTTTGTTTTAAAAATGAAAACATAACATGTGATGTGTTTATTCACCATCATCGTGGATGATGATTCCATATTTTACAGTAATATCTTTTTGGATTGTAATACAACAATTATTTTGGATAAAAAAATATTTTATTATTCATATTACAATATATTTAGTGTTCTAGAAAAAATCTATGAACATGATCTTAAATAAAATTACAGAATTTAGAAATGGTATTAAAAACCACCCAAATAAATTAAATAATTTTCATTATCATTTTAACTAATGAGTCATCAGAATAAAATATAACCAAATGATATTAATATCCTTTATAGATAATTATGTTTTCCCATCTAACTTATATTTATATGAGATATTCTTTATTAAGAACTTATTATATGTGTTTGGTGTATGGTAAATCATATTTTATATATCATTCCCTGAATCTTTGTATTTTCAGTATTTTAATTTTTTAATTTCATAATTATTACATTAATAGTTGTATTTTTCTAAGCCAGTTACAAAGGTCAGGGAATTCTTTCCCCATTTTCATTTTTAAGTTATAATTATTATCTAATGATAATTTCATTATTTTATTACATGTATAAGGAAATTTTTTATCATATTCTATAATAATTATTGATTTATATTTAATTATATATAATAAACATAATTAATTCATTCGTAAAATGATCACACTTTATATTCAATATACTATATTCAACGAATAATTTTTCATGATTTAAAAGAAAAGATTTTTACCTTATACATCATGAGGGGATTTTTCTATTTTCATGATTCCTTACTCATTTTAATAAATTATTTCAATTTTAAAAGGTTATTTCCAAAGAAAAAAATTTCTTTTAAAATTTCACATCTTTTAAGATAAATAATTTCAAAGTAAAATTAGTATTTCTCTTCAGAATAATTCAATGAATATATATTATTATTTTCATCTGTTTAAACAATCATTCATGTATATAATGAATAATTGGGGTCAATATATTATGATTCCATATGCCATATTTTTCTGAATGGGTTGTGTTCATTTATAATGGGGATGTACTATCTTGATAAAATTCTCCATATTAGTCTAGATATTTTATTAATAAGTTTTAATACTGAGAAAATTAATTAAATTTCATATTAAAGTTTATATATGAATGTACATGTCTATTATACCTCACACCATCAGTATTAGGAATGAATCATACTTATTATGTTTTAGGTGGGGACCTCTCTATCCTCTCGATGCATCAATGGGTCTCATGAGACAAAATAATCAGGGTTTAATACGAGTCCTTACCAATTTATTTAGTCATCTTGGATGATTCCATGATGATATGTTTATGATGCACCCCATTATTCTTTACCTAATTAATATATTAGATATTGATAACTCATGTGATTATTATAATGGTCTAATATTCATTTTTATGTTTTATTATACTAATATTATATTTATGGAAATATTTTATCAACATTTATTCATTCCAGGTTATCCTATTGATAATATTTTTAATGGAATGTTTTGATAGTTATTCAAAATTACATATTATTAATGTTAATTTATGATAACATTAGATTAAATATTAACCATACTAAGCTGGTAATCGCACAACGTTCTTATGTTTTATTTTTTCCCATTTTTCTAAGATCTATATTATGATTGATAAGTAGGGTAAATCATCGAGAATAAGGATCTTTCTAATGGATTATATATTTTTTATTTCTTATCTTGTTTTAATGAAAAACTTATATGTGTGTATGGTTTTGAAAATATATAAACTACTCAGTCCTTTGTGATATGATCTCTTGTTCAATTTAAAAATGTAAATATATATGGAACTGACTCAAAGCTTATATGGTTTGGATCTATGTATTTTGTATCAGTTAAATTTTAACTAAAATAAGGGATCTAGATTTAGAAAACAATGACATGGGAAATACAACAATATAAATTAATTTGAGAATATTCCCATGGAGAATATGATTATGATTTTGATATTAGTAATGCATTACATGTTTAAGTAGTTTATGTATTTTATTATTTAATATAGTATATTACAGTGTTTATAAATGGAGACAAGAAGAAAGAATAGAAACCTTATCAATAAAAATATTCTATGTATGTATTAACCTCATAGTAAGGATAATTATGTATGATTTTTTACTGCAATTGGAGTTGAAATAAT
Source organism: Viscum album (assembly GCA_963277665.1). Taxonomy (NCBI): domain Eukaryota; kingdom Viridiplantae; phylum Streptophyta; class Magnoliopsida; order Santalales; family Viscaceae; genus Viscum; species Viscum album. Next base: position 503,058 of record CAUJRU010000415.1, on the reverse strand, counting down.
TATAACTATACATGGAAAACTGGAAAATTTTATGAGAAGTAACCATACATTCATGGAGAAGCTTAATTGAAAATGTAGTATAACAATGTTTGAATGATTCAAGTGACAAAAACCTCCATCCCTAAATTGGAATACAAACCCAATTATAGGTAAGATATGAATAATTTATTTAGAGGAATTTTTTTCTACTTTGACATGTATTGAAATAGTGATTGATATTAAGTTAGTTCATTGTCATTAACCAACCTGGGTACCCTGGTATCCCGATAACCGAGCTGACCCTGACATTGCCCGAAGGGCATTCGCAATCCCCACTGGTCGGTGACTAGCACCTAGGATTGTACAACATACAAGTTGTAATGATTTTTTCCACAAGAATGTGGAAGAAAAATAAACAAGACAGTGTGGATAACAAAAAGGAAACCCACTGGGATTAGTGTACTAGAAAACAAAGAGGCATAAAAATCCCAATGTACTACAACCCAGGTAATAAAAATGGGAAAAATCCCCAAGGTCCTAAAGGAAACAACTCACCAAGACCATAAATAAACAACTGGATCCACCTCAAAGAGATCAATTCCATTTCTCGATCATGGAAGAATAAAGTCTACAAACACCTGAAGGCAAAATTAGGGTGTGAGCCTAATCCCAGTAGGATACCACCAAAGATTCCGTAACAGATTCCAAATAGAGATTATCCAAAAAAAGCTATCAACTTTGAAATAAACATGTTTGGAAACTCAGAAGAACATTTTATAAAAACAAGTTATACGTTTTCAAATTATGGAAGAATTACTTTAAGGAAAGGATTTACAATGGCGGAATATTTATAAAACAATGGCTGAAGTAAAACATTTATATAAAATAGTTTATATAAATTCAGTAGGAATTTAATGTAGTTCAGAAGAATTTAAATACATTTATATCTCAAATATTAATAAACAAGGGAGAAACAAGGTCATCTTCCAGAAGATACAATAGTATTAAATAGTTATTGGATTTCAAATTCTCTATGTGAACTCTCAAAAATGTGTATACACAATTCCCTATAACGCTGGCCAAAGGAAACTCATCACCAACCCATCAGGGATGTGACCCCCCGCTAGTATGTTTTTGAATGTAGACGTAGAGTAGAGTGTATCCAAATAACTCACTAATTACCTAAGGCATGCATGCACTCTTACATGATGGGAGAACTATTTTAAGAATGCTTAAAATATGATTAATCCCATTCTTTCATTTCAAATGTTCCAATTTAATTCCATTTAAAAAAACCATGATTTATTCAAAACATGCCTTTTTTAAAAAGATATAACTAATGGGTTTCTACCAAATAATTTTAATCTATTTTCACCAGTTTGAACTCCATTCAAAACCAATTCCATCATCACACATTTTATTTCAACAATTAAATACAATAATTTAATTTAAATCATTTTAATCAAATGCACAATTTAAATTAAATAATTTAAATCCTCAAATTTCCATAAACACACCCAATTAAATGGAATTGGGTTTTTCCAAATTTTCTTGCCAAAACTATTTCAAAAATATTGATTCTATGGAATCGAGTTTTTATAAATTTAATTTAAGGAATATTTGAGAAATTGAATTTAAATAAACAATTGAAACAAATCATGAAAATTAAATGACAATAAATTTGGTACGTCGGGACAGAACCACTTACTTCAATGGTTTTGACCAAAACCACAGCGGTCGAGAATGCTCAAGAAAATCGGGATGCTTCTTCAAGAACGCACAATAGATATCTTATCCTAGCAAGATCCAAACTAAATCTCATTATATTTTTCATCACAGACATTGATCTACCAATAAAAGGTGTAGATCTATGAAACCGAGAGAAGAGGAGAAGTTGATCTATGTAGATCTATGAAACTGATCAAGAATGATGAAGAGCGATAACATACCTCAAAAATCTGGATTCGATTCACTAAGAGATGCCTTTGGATCGCCTATGAAATGATGGTAGAGCCTTCTCTAACCTTAGAAGAAGCAGAATCCCATGTTAGGGATGCTAAGGAGGAAAAACGAGACACATAGAGGCAAAAATGAGGGAGAACTACTTTTCTAGGATCTCATTTAAGAGGTCGCACGGTTTTCCATCACGGCTTGACAAACCGTGCATTAGCCGTGCATTAGCCACTGCCTTGTAAGACAATCTATGCACGGTATCACCTCACAGTTAGAAAAACCATGCACCACCCATTTAGAAGCTACTGCCTCCAAGAAAAATTTCGCACGGTTTGGCCTCCTGTTTTAAACAACTTGTTCACCGCCCTTTTGACCTCCCATTTTCCTCAAAACATCATTTCAAGTTATCTTGACTCTACCATTTATCTAATCCAAAACAAAGGTACATAGAAACATCAAATGTAACTGAATACGTAACATGATTTTAAAAAATCCTCACCATAAGATCATTCTTTCCCCATAAATCCTATGAAGAAACATGCACATCAAAAAGATGAGGCTACTACATTCTCATTAGTGCCTCCCTTTCCAACGTCTCATAAGAATCAGGTCTATGCTGCCATAGTACATTAACCCGTGGTATTTTTTCCCATGTAGTACCTTCGTATTATAATCAATAATCCTGACTGTTTGTTCAGTCACATAAAAATATGGTTTAATCTCATGATCACTCTATCTCAAAACATGAGATAGATTAGAGAGATACTTTTGGATCTGCGATACATGAAACACGTTATGTATCGATGATAGATATGGTGGTAGAGCTATATGTTAAGAAACATTCCCTATAAGACCAAAAACTTCAAAATGTAACACAAAATTAGGAGCAAGCATCCCATGCCTTCCAAGCCTTCGATGACCTAATCGGGCTGGAACTCTCAAGTACACCAGGTCATCAACTGAGAACTCTAAAGTTCAATGGTGATGATCATCATAAGACTTGTACCAACTATGTGCTGTCAACATTATCTAATGAATCAACTAAATCCTCAATGTTTTCTCTTGGACCAAACTCGGTACTACCAAAGAACATTCTCCATTCTCCGACCAACATAAAAGAGATTAAAATGGACGGCCATGCAAAGCCTCAAAAGGATCCATTTTGATGGAAGACTGGTAATTTTTATTATAAGAAAACTCATCTAGCCCCATATGATCATCCCAAAACCCACCAAAGTCATGAACACATGAACATAGAATATCCTAAAGGATCTAAATATCCCACTCTATCTGGCCATAAAACTATGAATGGTATGTCGTGCGTAAATAGATATGAGATCCTAGTTCCTCCTTAAGGCCTCTCCTAAAGCAAGAGTTGAACCAAGGATCCCTATCATAGACTATAGCAGACGGAACTCTGTGCAAAAAAACAATTTCATTCAAAAATATATTTCCCAACTCCTCAACATTGGTTTTATGTTGAATAGGTTTAAAATTAACTAAACTGGCCAGCTTCTTGATCACAACCCATATCACATTCTTCTTCATCTGGGTTGGTGTTAACACAACCAAAAAGTCCATATAGATTTCATCCCACTACCATGTAGGGAATGGAAGTGGTTGAAGAAAACTCGAAGGTTTCTGGTGCTCTGCGTTCACTTGCTAGAAATAATAGCGACAAGATACAAACTCAGCAATGTCTCGTCTCATACTTGGCCCCCAGAACTGTCTCCGCATGTCATAGAACATTATCATGGTTCCTAGGTTCACATCCCACTGAGAGTTATAGAAATACCTCATCACAACATTCCTTGCTGATAACGGCACAATTTAAAAGTTTCAATAACACATAAAACCTTCTTTAGAAAAAGACCACTTAGTGTCGGTCTCGACACCATAATGAGAGTCCATATTGATATGGAATTCATTATCCAGTTTATGTTTCTGAATAATTAATTGATGAATAGAAGATGTCAACATGAAAATGGAAAATGAATCTTTCTTACCCTTTCACTGAATTCCAATACTCAACTGATCAAAAAGAGATATCAAAATCCAATCTTCTGAAGATTATTTTATAGCCCGTGATAGATGTTTACTACTTAACACATCTGCAAATACATTCCCTTTCCCATGGATATAAGAAATTTCGAAGACAAAAGATTTCACATAATCAACCCAACGTCATTGGCAGAGAATCAAATATTTTTGAGAAATGATAAACACAAGATATTGTCATCTGAATATACAGAAAACAGTTATCCATAATGGTAATGTCTCCAAAAAATTTGTGCGTTCATTATAGCTGCATGTTCAAGGTCATGGGTTGGATAGTTCTTATAATGTGTCTTAATGTGACGAGACTCATAGGAAACAACATGATTACCCTGTATGAGGACACATCACAAACCTGAACCTGATGCATCCCAAAAGACCACATATCCTATCCCAGCCTCAGGAAGAGTTAACACCAGAACCGTAGTAAAAAGATGCATTATCTCAACAAAATAACCCTGACATTTATCATTCTATGAAAACTTCACTCCCGTTTGAGTTAGATCATTCAACGGAGAAGCTGACTATGAGAAGTCTTTAACAAATTGGACATAATATCTTGCTATGATCCAGAAGCTCTGAATCATGAAAACATTTCATGGTTTTTCCCAAGTCATAACAACCTTTATTGTCTCAGGATCAACTGATATTCCATGTTCTGAAACAACCTTTCTGAATAATTTCACTTCCTGAATCCCAAAATCTCACTTTTAAAGCCTTTCCTAATTTCAGTGATTCCTTAGAAGACTCGGATATATTCTTCGATGATATACATGATACTCCTCAGATATGGAGTAGAAAAGAATGTCATCCACAAATACTACCACATATGTATCTAGATACTCATGGAAAAACCTAATCATCAAATCCATGAAAACTACAGGAGCATTTTTTTGGCCATATTGCATAACAATGTACTCATAATGGCCATACCTACTCTAAAAAGTGGTCTTATGAATGTCAGATTGTTTTATCCTCAACTGATGGTAACTTGATCAAAGATAAATTTTTGAAGACCACATCTCCCCATTCAATTGATCAAAAAAATCTTCAATTCATGGTAACAGATATTTGTTATTTATCATAATTCTATTGACCTTTCGGTAAAAAACACATAAGCGAAGAGAACCATCATCCTTATTGGAAAAGAGAACTGGTTCTTCCCATGGTGACACACTCGGGCATATAAAACCTTTCTCTAGAAGATCAACTAACTGAAAAGTCAGTTCATTTAGTTCAGATGGATCCATTCAGTAAGAGGGAATAAAAACTGGTTGTGTACCAGACATTAGGTCAATAGAAAAATCAATCTCTCTTACTGGTGGCAAACTAGATATGTAAGAAGGAATCACGTTTGGAAACACAGTGATGACTGGTGGGAGATCACCACAGATTGAATCCTACTCCAGATGAAGAGCAATCACTGATATGAATTTCCCCAACCCTACTTAAGAAGGTCCAGCTCTGCTTGACCTTGGGACCCATTATACTTGAAAAACAAGAGGCACACCACTGGGTGTAGTAAGGAAGTCCTATTGTAGATAACAATTGATCTGTGATTTATTGGAAATGATCCAATCCATCCAAAAAATAATGTCAAAATATTTCATGTCGAGAACCAAGCAACTCCAAGCATGACTAACACCTAATAGAGTGCAGACACAACATGACTAGGGAAAACCCTCTCTTTCATTGTACTAAGGGGTGTATTAATATCCATCACACATGATAAAATCTCCATAGGTTGATTAAGAAGATTAAAATTATGTGTTTAAATAAATTATCAAGATGCACCAGTATCAAAAAAATATTTCACTAATGATGAAGCTATAGTAATGGTACCACCCACAGTTGCAGGACATGTATTTTCTACCTCTGGTTCGTCTACCACTACATGAAGAAGCTTCATTCCAAATTATTGTGGATGGATGTATTTTGTATGTGAAGCATTTGATTGACCCTTAGTTTTTGGTGGTGCTGATTATCCTGTTCTACTACATGTAGTTGATAAGTGATGGTAGAATCGCACTATGTTACCTAAATATCCGCAAGAGCTACAGTTCTAGGGTGCCTCAGTGCAAACCCTCTTATAATTTCATGGCTTTCCATAGTCATATCAAGTAAAATAAGCCCCAATCATGGCTACTGGAGGTCTGCAATGACTCTCTTGTTGAGAAATTCTATGAGAAACATCACACTTCCATTTTACATTAATGGAACAAACACTACCACTAGGAGGGAAAAGAACCTCCTTCAACCCAATAATTTCTGCTAGGTCCATCTGATCCATCATCGCCTTATCCATAACATCAGCATAATTGGGTAGCTTTAGAAAGAAAACCTGATAATGGATATCAGATCGAATTCCCAACTCGAATCTTCGACCATTCATCCTCTCATTAGATAAAATCTCCAGAGTGGACTGTACCACCTCATAAATATTATTTGAGTACTCAGTCACAATTTTCTTGGCCTGATGAAGCTAGAAGAACTCCACACCCTTGGCCAACACCATTTATTTTTGATAGAACTGGTTAGTGAAAAGCGCCCTAAAGTCTTTCCAATCCTCTCATGTTTCCCACCCATCTCCATCATGTCCCACCATATCCTACTTGGTCCCTCCAGTAGAAAGGTGGCACAGTTCACCTTGATCATATCAGGTGTCACCAAGAACCGAAACAAGCATTCAATCTTACTCAACCATTCCTCAGCCTATTGAGGGTTGGTGGAGCATTTGAAAACTAGTGTCTTCTGTCGTAGGAACTCTTGACAAGGACTTAAAAGAATATCACTATGAGGCTCTATAGGTGGAGTCTGAACATGAACTGGAGGTGGAGCCTATCATAGATCATGGAATGTGAGAAAAATCACCTCAAGTAGACACAGATCCACAATAGGACATGCTTGGTGAGATTCAGCAACAACCTCTTTTTTATCCTATTCTCACATCTTCTTGGAGGCATGTTTCTACACAACATAAAAAGACATTTGATTAAAACTCAAATAGATTAACAATGAATACTATTCTTGATAGAAGTGATTAACAAGTTTTGGATTCCACTCTATCCAAATCAATACAAGGAAAATAATAGAACAAAATCAACAAGTCGTATTTCCCTAACCAACCATGGTGATTTAAGGTTCACTGCGGTCAAAGATGGACATGCACTCAATCAAAACAACCTCCAATGTCTCGACAAGAATACATAAGTGCATACTATCATCAAGGAAAGATGTTTAACCTTTCATTGATACCATTTTGTCACGAACTATCCCAGTTACCCTGGTAACCTGATTACCTAGCCGGCCCTGACATAGCCCAAAGAGCATTCTCGATACCCACGGGTCAGAGACATGCACCTATAATCATACCACATACAAGTGGGGAAAAAGTTTTCTACAATAATGTTGAAGCAAAAGAAAAAAAACAGTACGAATAACAAAAAGATACTCCACTAGGAGTAAAGTACTTAAAAACAAAGAGGCATAAAAATCCCAATGTACTACAACTGACGTACTAAAAATGGGAAAACATCCCCAAGGTCCCAATGGACACAACTCACCAAGACTAGAGATCAACAACTGGATCCTCCTCAAAGTGATCCCTTCCCTTTGCTCGATCCTGGAAGAAGAAAGTCTATAAACACCGGATGAGAAAAGTAGGGGGTGAGCCTAAGCATAGTAGGTAACAACCAATGATTATGTAACAGATTTCAAATGATGGGAAAATTAGTTTTTGAAAAGTCTTTATAGTGATGAAATATTTTTAAAACAATGGATTATGTAATACCTTTATATAATATAGTTTATATAAATTAACCAGGCATGTAATGCAGTTCAAAAGAATAAGAATTCATTTATATCTCAAATATAAATAAACTAATGAACAACATGGTCATCTTCCAAAAGTTACGATACTATTAACCTGTTATAGGATTCTTCACTCTCTATGTGAACTCCGCAAAATGTTTATTCACATGAACCTATGACACTGGCCAAAGGAGACTTGTCACCAACCTGTTGGGGATGTGACCCGCCTTAGGTATGTTTTAGAACGTTGTCGTATCGTATATTGTATCCAAATAACTCACTAATTACCGAAGGCTTGTATGTGCTATTACATGAAGGGAGAACTATTTTAAGAGTGATTAAAATATGATCAATCCCATTATTCCATTTCAAAAGTGCAAATTTTATTTCATTTAAAACCAAAACATGTTTTATTCAAAACATTCCATTTTCAAAAGATAAACCAATGGGTTTCTATCAAATATTTTAAGCCATTTTCACCACATAGAAATCCATTCAAAACCAATTCCATCATCATACAATTTATTTCCACAATTAAATTCAAAAAATAAATTTAAATTATTTCATTCAAATCCACAATTTAAATTAAACAATCTAAATCAGAAAATTTCCATAAACACACCCAATTCAATGGAATTGGGGTTTCTGAAATTTCCATGACTAAACTATTTCAAATATCTCGATTCACTGGAATCGAGTTTTTATCAATGAAATTGAAATGATATTTGAGAAATTTAATTTAAATAAAAATTTAAATAATCCCAAAAAATACAATGATAATAAATTTGGTATGTCGGGATGGAACCACCCACTTCAATACTTTTGACCAAAACCACAACGGTCGAGAACGCTCAAGAAAACCAGTTTTCTTCTTCATGAACCCGCTATATATATCTTCTACTAGAAAGATCAAGACCAAATCCCATCATATTTGGTATCACACACATAGATCTACCCATAACTGGTGTCGATCTAAGAAACCAAGAGAAGAGGAGAAGTAGATCTCTGTAGATCTATGAAACCGATCATGAACGATGAAGAACAGTCACATACCAAAATAATACGGATTTGATTCACCATGAGAAACCTTTAGATCACCTTTGAAATGATGGTAGAAACATCTCTTACCATAGGAGAAGCAAAATTCCACGTTAGGGACACATAGGAGGAAAAAAGTGTCACTTTGATGAAAAAAAGTGAGATCCAGTTTTATAGGATCTCATTTAAGTGGTCGCATGTTTTTCCCACACAGTTCGACAAACCGTCCGCTTACCAAGAATTAGCCACTACTTCGATAGGCACTCCATGCATGGTTTGGATACATGGTTAGACAAATTTTATGTCGCACATGTGGATGCTACTGCCTCCAAGACAAACTACACATGGTTTGGCCGCATAGTTTTAACAACTCGTGCATCGCCTATGCGACTTCCCATTTTCCTCAAAACATAATTTAATGTTTTCTTGACTCCCCCAAGTCTGTACTCAAAATAGAGGTACTTAGAAACAACAATAGTACCAGAAAATATAACATGATGTTATATTCATCATCTCATCGGAGATTCAGATTCGTTGTGGTTGTTACTTCAAAACAAATAGGAGAATGAGGAAATTGAAAATATCAAAAGAAAGGATTTAATAAAAGTTTTTAAGGAAGATATTTCCCTCATGAATGAAGATAAATATTGGTAGATAATTCTTGAGTGTGAGACTGAAAAATGATAAAAACATTATAAGTATGAATCCAACATTATATGGATATTAGGGAATGTTTCAGAAAATATATATAATCCAAGGAACAATATCGGACATCTTTTTTATGGTCATAAACATATTTCAACAACGGATATTTCCTTTGAATCATTATCATCATTTAAGGATATATTATTATTTGATATAAAGATAATGAATGAGTATTCCAATCCAAATGCATGCAATGGGATGTAAGATAAGAAAAGGGATATTGAGTATTCTCTAAAATGAAATAATCATAAAGGGAATGTGGGAATAATATTATTTCAAATATATATTAAATGTGGACTAAAACCATATGTAACATTCCCATTGGGAATGGGATTCTGTTTCATGTATGGTGAAAATGACCACTAAGCTTATGATTGGAAGGGAATGAAACAGGATGGAAATGAGAAATGCTTTATCAATAATGATATGGGACACTATAAACATTATTTTCCAAGATGACAAGGAATCATTCCCCTGAATATAACTCAGAACCAAGGAAATTCTTACACATTCACAACAAATGAATTTTAAGAACCTAATGATGTGGTGGAATGTAATTTAATTAATAGATAAAATTTATCAATAGATTAATTTGATAAGGTATCATCACATTGTTTTATATCTTTACAATTTTCTCTAAAAAATTTATTTTTATAATTCAACTCAATAATGGAGTTGTTAGTAAAAACCCTAGTTGAAACCTTACAAAAACCACGATGTGTCATGGTGTTCTAATTAGGACATAAAAATGATTAATTTTTTAATTTTTTTTATCCTTCATATAGTTATTTTTGTTATACTACTTAAAATGTAATAGAATTAAAAATACAGTGAATAATGTTATTGAAAATAAAAGTAAATTATTCTTTTTTATGGGAATGTGGAATATGTCATATTTATATGGGAGACATACACATCTGGGCCATATCTGGATCCACCTCTAGTATCTCTTCTAAATGAGATTATTGGGGAAACATTACAAATGAAAACTACTCATGAAAAAGGTGATATTAAAATTAAGTAAATACTTATTGTACTAGAATACATTGATGCATTTCTAGTGGAATTTATAGGAAATAATCCAAAGTGGGAATTTTATTTTTATATTTATTTACATCTCGATGAATGAAAGATATGAGAAATACATATAGAATATCTTTGGGGGAGTTAATATAGTTAATGAAAAAACTACAGGAAATGAGTAATAATTTTTTTAATCAATATTTTTTTCACCATGGAGAGACCATGTTCATTTCATTTATTAGGAAAATGAATATACGAGGTTTTGAATTGACTATAATGATATGAATGGTACTATGATAAAGAACATGTATCATATTCCAGTAATTTGATGATTAATTTTACCAACAACATTGGGATAAATGTTTTTAAAATATTGATATTCATTCTAGTTTTCATAAACATCATGAAATGAATGAACATATTATAAAGACTGAACATCAAATAAGGTAAGTCCTTCCGAGTTTACAATAATTCTATTTGGACTAACTAATTCACCATCTATTTTTAGGATCAAAGGAATTGATTATTCAATGAACATATTGATAATATTTTTGTGGTATTTATTAATGATATAATGGAGTATTATAAAATCTATATGGACATAGAAGAAACACTTGGGGATTGTTTTAGAGACCCTTTGATGAAAATATTTATTTTGGTTTTCTAGAAAATGATAATCCTGGGTTCAAATAGTTTTATTTCATTTTCATACTGTCTCGAAAGATGGAGTTTCAGTTGGTCACACAATGAAAATGGAAGACCAGGAATGACCTACTCAAATTAATATAACTATGGTATCCAGTTTCATTTGATTAGTAGGTTACTATATACATTTCACTTATAATCATTCCTAGTCATCTACCTCATTAACCATGATTTCTCATAAAATGGATAATATTATTTGAAAAAACAAATGTGAAAAATCATTGTATAATTGAAAAGTATATTTTTTAATTCAATGATCATGAAATTAATAACAAGAAATGGTTGTTTTGTGATTTATAGTGGTGTGTCAAATAAATTAATTGGTTGTGACATTATACATATTGATAGAGTAAATGCAAATACATCTCGGTAGTTAATTTTTTTTAAAAACTATCCAACTCAGGATATTGAGAAAACAACAATAATCCTTGCTCTGAATATATAATTAAGCTCTCTCTATGGTTAAAGATGAGATATATATATATATATTATAAGAGTTTTAACAATATCATCTCATAGAATTAATACAGCATGTAGAAAAAGAGATGGCATTATATAATCAAGGATTATTGTTGATTATTACACTACCTCCTTGGGAATTAATATTAGGTCTTAGATGATTTTAGATGGATGTATATTATAGTTATGAACAAAATGTTGTTTGAAAGTGATCATGTGTACACATATATAGTAAATATAGATACGTGTGTTATCAAAGAATTAGAAACATCACTGCTCTATATATGTTATCAAAAACATAATTATTGAAAATGATAAAAAATATTTCTGATGATGAGAATTTTCAAAATAAATTATTGTTTTAAATGATTGGATGATGGGAGACATCATGTATGATGATTGAATTTAGATATTTCAGAGAAACCATTTTTCCCTCTTTATCCTTACTAAAAACTGAATTTTTTTATGATTCTCATAAGTTGAATTCATTTTTACACCCTTATTACACTAATATGTATAAATATTTGATAGAATTTTTTTTGTTGAATAATATAAATGGATATGTTATTGATTATATATCAATATGTTTTGTTTTTTGGTAGTTTAAGACTGTATAAAAATTACCTAGAGGGCTCATGAATCCTCTAACTATTCCAATATCAAAAAGGGATGATATTATTTGGATTCTCTCACTATATTTCATAATTCACGAAGAATGGATGATAATATCAAGATAATTGTTCATTGACTTTCAAAATATATGAATTATATCACCATAATGGGTGATTTTTCTATATATCTTCTTAGATGAATATATATTAATAATGATTTATGAATTTTTTACCACATTAGAACATGTATAATCAGGATCATAATTTTACATAAATTTTATTGAAAAGTTTTTCAATGAATTTGGATGTTGAGATTTATTTTCCCACAGCATATCACACTCAATGTGATGGGTAGTTTTGAAGGACTATTCCAACATTAGAATTCATGTTGATATTTTTCATATTTTACTTTAATTTTATGTGATATTATCATTTTCCATTGGTGTAATTTTCATACTAAAATATTTTACATTCAAATATTCAGATGGAACCATATGAAGCATTATATGAAAAGTGATTTCATACCCCAACATACTATGATGAATATGGTGAAGGGATGCTTTTGGGCCCCTAACTTATAGAAGATACATCAAAAAATTTAATGACTTTCTAAACCCATACCAAATAATATAAAAGTATGAAAAAGAGTTATGATGAATACCAAATAAAGGATTTGGAATTTTAAGTGGGAGATCTAGTTTTCTTTAAAATAACACCATAAAAGGGATTTATAATATTTCTAAATAAATGATAAATAAGAACCAGGTACATTACACCTTTTTTAATTATGTATATAATTTTAGGTATGGATTTTTATTTGGAAATTCCACCTTTCCATTCAAAATTTCATGTTGTGTTCCACATCTCATTATTAAAGAATTATATTCTAGAACCATGAAATGTTATCACTTCTAATGAAATATTATTTGATCTAAATATATCTTCTTATGAAGTCACTATACACATTATAGAAACTATTGAACATCTATTTAGGAATCATATGACCCATCTAGTAAATTTATATTTGAAAAATCATAAAAATGATGAGGATACAAGAGAACAAGATGAAACTGTGATGAAAAAATACCAAATTTTTTTTATTGAGGTGACATTATTGAAATTACAAGGACCATATTTTATATGTAATGAAGAATGTAACACCAATAATTTTCATAATTTTTCTATTATAAATTTATCAACATTTATAGATTACCATACATGATAATTTAAGTTTACAATCATGATATACTTTTTAAACATAACTTTCCCATTGGAACATTAATTTTTATATTAGGGATACTAATATAGACATTAGAATAGTAAACTCTTATATGAGGTTATCAACAAAATTTTTGTATCTCATAAATGATAAAATGATATATATATATATATTATTTAATAAGAAAATAAATGTTTTAAAAAAGATAAATGAAGTGTTTATATTTTTACTAAACATTAATGTTTAATTACAATTTTATAATTAATATAATGACTTATAAGAAAATTTATATTAATAAATTCAATATACAAAATAATTTTTTTATTATGGTTATAAGATAAATTTGTGAGACCTTAATTAATTTTTCAAGGAGTTATAAAATCAATTATCATATTAGAATAAGTATCATATTGAATAAATGTAAATTTTATTTAAAAAGTAATTATCACGTATTTAGAAAATCATATTCATAAAACAATTTTTATTGTTTAAATCTACACATCAAAAAATGGATAGAGTTAATTTTGGATTTTTTCTAAAATAGTTGATATTTTGAAGAATAGTAAAATGTGATAATTTATAGTATTTAACATTATAAGTAAATATGTAAATTATAGAGTCATGAATGATTTTTGGATGAAAATAAATATAATAATTTAAAAACACCAGGCTATAATTAATATATTGAGTCACAAAAAACAATTTTATTTATGTTATTGATCCAAAAAAAATTAATTAATAAAATAAAAAACACTCATATCCTCCACTATAAATACCACCCCATATCCTTAAAACATCAAACCTCTTTATCGTTCTTATATTTCTCACAATTCCTCTGAAAATACTCTTCCCTCATATTTGAGATTGTAGGTCTCGCAAAAATAAAATTTCTATGGTCTTTTAGGATGTCTCAAATAGACGACACTTAATAGGTAAAACGCTTCCACTTTCACTTTTAATTTCTTGAATTTTTTTATTATTACCTGATCTCTAATATAAAATTTAACATTATATAATATTGTATCCTATATATATAATGTAATATAATGTTTTAAATTATATTTACATCAACAAATATCTTTTCATTTTTATTTGTTTTAAAAATGAAATAACTATTTTTGATGTGTCAATTCACCATGTTAATGGACATCCAGTCTCCATTTTCTGTTAACATATTCAAGGTTGGTAATAATGAAATTATTATTTTTCATAATTTATTTACTTAACATATTATATATTATATACTATTCCATTAACAATATATATAGATGATATTAAAAAAAATTATATAAATATGTAATGGTTGTAAGACCCACCAATATAAACAAATTCATTTTCATTATGGGTTTGTCTAATTAATAACCATCATAAAATATAATAATTGTATATTAGACCATTTTGAGTTCTGTAATTCCATTAAAATCGTATAATTTTAAACCTATAAATTTCTTCTCATTTAAAATGACCTTAAATACTGGTATACATGTGAACTGATCTAGAAAATTGGGAAAAAAACAACCCAAGAACAATGAAATTTGATTGTTTAACACATTAAAATGCTCAATAATGAACTTTTTAAAATTATAATATATTAAATATACTTTAAATAAATAAATAAATAAATAAATAAATAATATAATATGATTATCTTGGAAATTATTAATATGATCATAACACTTGTGGATATACTGTAAGGGTTTTCACATCACACTATTATTTCTATGAGGTATTCCTTATTTACAACTTATTACTCTTGTGTGGTTTTTGAATAACTCCTATTGAAATATCATCCATAAATTCCCTTATCGTTATGAAATTAAATCATCATTTTGATAAATATTAATTTCGTGGGGTATATGGTCTAACTAATTACAAGTTGTAAGGGAATTCATAACCTAATATCAATTATTTGGGTTAATCTTTTACTGCAATGATTATGTCATAATATGATTACGGGAAAAATAAATTTTTATTATGTTATTTCATAATTCCACTTGTATTATGTGCATTTGTATCTCATACAAATATACAAATAATTTTGTTACAGATCACGCATTCCATTAGAAATACACTTTTAAATAAATATTCATTAAATATTTAAAAAGGAATGTTATTTTAACATATGAATAAAAAAGGTATTTTTTGGTTTAATTTATGGATTACAATTTCAAGATTCATTTAATATTTTAGATAGTAATTTATAAATAATTTTATTCTTTCTTTAATATTCTCACATTTTAAATAAATAATATCATTGTAATAGTAGTATATCTTTCAGTATATTTTCAATGATATTACTGAATTATTTACATCTATGTTAACACTCATTGTTAGAAAATATTCTCAAATTAAGTTCATATGTTGTGACACCATCCCCACAATTTTACTGAATGATTTATGATAATTTTTAATACGGATGTAATATAATGATACTATTCACCATATAACTCAAGATAGTTTAGGATTAAGTTTACTACTATGGGAAATTATTTACATCTCATATGAAAGTTTTACTATAATTTTATATATTGAATATGTTTCAACCCTTATATTTTAGTAATTAATTGGACTTATTATGTGATAGGGTTGGCCCGTTATATCGCCTCAATGCATTGGTAGGTCCCATTTGAAACATTGCCTTGAGTTTTGGTTGACGCCTTCCAATTTTCTATGGGATTTTTCTATTGATGATATGTTTATAATTTACTACATTATTCATTAATGCATTATGAGAGAATATATTGATAATCCAAGTTATTATTTTACAAGTATAATATTCATTGCTTGGATTAATCATCAACTGTTTATTTATATAGAAAAATTTCATCATCTTTTATTTCTATGATATGATGTTCAAAATTATGATTATAATGGCATGCGTTTTTTGTAATCCACCACTGTTAATTTGTGTTGTTTATTTATAATACATTCTACGATAAAATTTCTCTTACTCATAATCGTATCCCACAAAATTATTATGTTATATTGTTCCACATGATTGCAAGATGTATAATTTGATTAACAAGAATGGATCAGCTAGGAGAGTAAGTATGTGTCTAATGATGTCACAATGTTTTATTTCTTTTCCAGTCGTAATGTGAATCATAATTAGGTATCTAGTTTTTCAATGACACTATACTATGCATTCCTTTAGGATCTGATATCCTGTACATATTACCAATGTAATTAAGTAAGAAACAAGCTCTATGTTACTATAATTTTTGTCTTTACACTCATATCTATCGATAAAATATTCAGGCAAACATAATACAACATCAATACAAGAATTGAAAAATCACGGGCCTCTAAAAAAATCTCTTGATTTAAATTTCTCCTCATATAATCCAATAAGGGATTATTATTTATAGTAGTATACGATATAACAAAATCATAATCATAGAGACATTACAACCCCATTAATATGAACAAATGAATGTATCATTAAGTAAATGTATATGTTAGGTATTTTTCTAAGTGGATACAACAAAATATTATCACAATTTGTGGAATAAATAGTAATTTAGTGAAAAACCATCACTATAATATCTAATTCTTGAATTTCAATGTTTTAGTCTCTTGTCCATAAGTTTGGAGATCTGAAATAAATAATTTCATCATCCATCGTCAATAAAACACCATGAACTATTATAATAGACTCACATTATTTATCTTATGAAATACCATTACGTACGAATATATGAATAACTATACATATTATGTTATCTTTTATATTAAAAAAATTATCATGAAAACATCTATCAAAATATTAATTTCCAATTTATATATCAATGTTTAAAATATATATGTTATATATGATTATTCATATAGGTAGTGGATACAACATCTAGTTATCCATATGAAACTCATAACTAAGAATAAAATCATTGGTGGACACTATAATAAAATAAGGTCCATCATAAGTAGGTCCCCTAAAATTACTTCCACTTATAGGTTGTAAGCAATGAACTGGGAAAACCTAATCAATAAATAATACTATAATAGCTTCACATAATATTTATTCTCTATCTAGTTAACTAACCCATTAAATATGTTAACTACATTACCTAACTTATCTCCAGAGTAAATAAATATATCCTCAACAATCAGAATAAAAATTTATCCAAATAGGGTCAGACCACTTGATTCTATAAACCCAAAAATACATGTAGATAATTATTCACAATGAAAGGAATAATAGAGATCATATCATTCATTGCCAAAATTAAATATTAAATTTCTATGTATCCACCTCATACCCTTGTACATAAAGATATTCAAATCTAATATAAATGAATAATTAAACTTGTGATCCTCTCATGTTGATAATGAATTTCTACACTTATTTAATGATATAATGATCAATTTTTATTGACACATAATATTAATTAATTATAATTAAAAAATAAAATCCTAAATAAAGAGTTTTATTTTTTTTAATCTGGAACATAATACATCACTTTTCAATGTAATATACAACATTTTATTTCCTTCATTCCAAATTTATCACACAACCTACACAACATATATCAACCCATTGAATATCCTGGAGAAACACATAATATAATTTTTGAACCATAAAGACTAATTAAGGGATAAAAAATTGTTCACATGAGATGATATAACATAAGAGTCAAAAATCATAACATGGAATCATAAAAGAAAATTATTACACACAATCACATAGATGCAATCAATAATAGAAAAAAAATGATGAGGATCCTAAAATGTAGCATAATCGTAATGAAAGTCAAGATAATCATTGGATAATTATCACCAATAATACAAAACATCATTATATAAGAGGATTATCATGTATTACCCTTACATAACATTATAGACAAGATTAACTACATTAAAACTGTGAATAGAATTAAAAAAATAGTAAATATATATTTCCCACCTATCAGGATATCATGACATATAAATAATCACCAAATTAATTCAAGGTTATACATATCTCCCTCCCCACAAATTACAACATTATCTTTTAAACATATGACTTTCACATAAAAAATAAAAAATCATAGAGAGGACATAAATCCATTTGAATGGAATTCATAAAATAATAAGTCCATAAATCATTAAAAATTAGGCAAATATATAGGATCTAGTTAATATTAAGAGGCTAATTTATATTATTTATTCACTATAAAAAAATATTGTTCTTTATAATATATATTAATGTGTGGAAAATATCATTTTAATATATGAATATTTTTTAAAAAATAAAATACTTTTATCAAAAATTTATAAAATGGAAATAATATATTTAAAATGTGTAAAATAATTGATATTTAAAATAATGATAATAATCAAACATTTTTATGTAAAATAAATTATTTTTTGTGGAATAAATATAATTCTAAAAATATTATAATAGAAAAAATGTATAAGAATGAAAATTGTTCATTTGATAATTGTAACTAAAATATATGAATTAAGTAGGATCGTGACAGATAAGTATATCTCCAGAAATGAAAAGGATAATGGAATTGAATAAATCAATTAATTAAATATAATTAATATTTAAATTACATAAGTTAAATGTATGAAGGGAATGAGATAGTGTATTAGTATGATAGAGAACATGTAATATGGAATGAGAATGAATGGGAAAGACCCCAAACCTCGAGTCTGAGCATGGTTTAGATGATACACTATACAAAATATAGTCATTTAAATATAATTAACTAACTGTTTCATTAATTATTTAAATCTTTATGTCATCATTATAGTTAATTTGTTATCATTTTTTCTATATAATAATAATAACATCTATGTGGATAGTTTGAATGTTTTTTTATTTATACATTTATGAATTTATACAATCTTCATCAATTTTCTTTTTTTTACGATTACAATTTCTATTACTAATTACAATTAATATAATTATAAAAATGAAAATTTGGTTGTTATAGAGAAGATCAAATTATTTTATTTTATTATTCATTTATATAAAATCAAGAAATAAAATTTATAGAACATTAATGAAATAAATAAGGGAAAATAAATTAAAATTGTTCACTATGGTAGTGTATATCTACAGGAGGAGAAATGATGTTTTTAATATTTTCATAAAATATAATTTTCCTTAGAATAAAGAATAATTATTAATGAAAACAAAATTCTGTATTGAATATTATATGTTATGTTAAATTTTTATTTATTACTTTTTTTATATAATGGTTTATATGATACTTTAAATAGATCCACTGTTTTGGAAACAATTACCTTAAATTATTATAAAATTTATTTGGATTGTGCATAAATCTAATATATGTGGGAATAGTTGTCACACCAGATTTAGTACCCCCATATTATATTATGTAACCCTTACATGATGATTTTCAGGGTTATACAGTATAAGGAAGATGCAAGGGAGAGTTTGGAGAAAATTGGATGTAGTTTTAAGGAAAAATGGAAGTCAAATGTGCAGTGCATGGTTTATCCAAACGTGGGGCCAAACTATTCATAATTGGTCCTCATTTGGTAGTGGCTTCAGAACTGTTGGATAATATATATGGAGAACGTGTGAGGAATCTATGTCAGGGTCTTCTTAGGAAGTAGCAAATTCATGGTTAGCACACAATTTGTCTAATCATGCGAATTAATAGTGCAGATGTTTATGTGAAATCCTAAAATCTGTATTTATCACGTTTTGGATACTAAGTGAATATTTTTTGACCTTTATTGGCCATAAAATGATATATTTCTTCTTATAATGGTAAGGAATGATCTTCCATCGATCTAAAGGTGATATGAAGGCTTTCGTTGGTGATTCGAAGCTCTATTCTTGAGCTATGTGATCGACCTTTATTTATGATGATCAATTTCTTAGATCTACATATATATATATATATATATATATCTTATATTCTATTATTTTCTTAGATATACGCCCATTATGGGTAGTTATTGGTGTTTTTATTCAATGTATGATGATATTTGGTCTCGATCATTCTAGGAGAGGATATCTAAGGCAGATTCATTGAGATTCAACATGGTTTTTTTGTATTCATATATAATTGATATTTTCATAAATATCATTTGGGTAGGAGGATTCTATCTCAACTCCACATAGTAGAACTAAATGGATTATTTTCATATTTTATGTGTGGTGTTTAATTGATTCGGATATAGTTGTTGAAACGTTTTTAGAAACATTCTTCAGTGATGGTTGTGAAGTATGGAAAATTAGTGATTTTGAATTTGTGTTTTGGTTTATGGTTTTTAATTATTGATTTTGAAAGTTTAATATTCGGGATTATTGTGGCATGTTCGATATTAGATGTTTCTAATAAAATTGAATGTTTTTTTGAAGTAAAATGTAGTAGGAAAATTATTTGTGCATTGGTTTTCTATAGTAGATCTGTTTAACTGAAATGGGATATTGTTGAAATGGTTATATTTTCCATAAATGGTGTTAGATTTCATTCATGATTAATGGGCCCATGGTAAGGTATGATTACCACTAGGGTTTAAGGTATGTGACCCATGATCAGGGGTGTGTGTTATTAGGAGACATGTTAATTGGTTGAGAGACTACTCATGAGTACATAACTTTAAAACAAATCATGCATGGGTGGGTTCCTAGTAAACTATGGAATGAATAATAAAAATGATTATAATAATTGGTTTAAAAACATTAAATTAGTAATTTTTCTAGAAAAATAACATGATGAGAATTTTTTCCTTTTGGTTTTTTGTTACTTGGTTGAAAATATTTTTTTAAATTTGTTTATATTTTGTTATTAACATTTTTGGTAAATTGACTTATATGAGCTATTTTATATAATGTCGATAACTTTTCTATCCTAGTGGCATGATTAAGGAAGTCATTGGTATAAAACATACATTGTTTTATAATCACCTTTTGGTTTGGAACTTTAGTGCTTATATAGATGTTTTCTTTGGGGACATAGGTAATGTTAATGTTACACATGTTTTTAGTACTACCTCATGATGTTATGATTGTTTGGTGATTTTGGGTCTTGTAAATTGTTGAATCTGGATTCTTATGGTCTTTTGAGTGTATTCAGTTTTTTATCCACTTTTTACTATGAATCATGGTTTGCCTTTCGATGTTTCACTCTTGGTTGAGGTTTTGAGATACATGAATATTTTAGTTGTATTTACTTGGATCATGCATCATTTAGTAAATGGTTTGGTTATAGTTTTTTCGTTCTATGGTTTATTTATAAAATGGTAAATTTTATCCCAAAAGTATGTGAAACCCCTAGGCATTTATTTTTAGCATTTGGAATATAGGGGATTCCGCATAAGTTCACGTAATGACATGTTGTTCTATCAAGACAATGAGAATTAGAGGGTCCATAAAATGGCATTAGTCTAGATTTTCCATTATGATAGAAATTTTATCAGCTTTTTTGGACCCTTCACAATAAGTGGTCATCAATGTTCGTGGTCTTGGAGTGGATATTACTTCTTGTCAATCATTTGGGTAGAATACATAGACAACAGTTGTCTGGTCGAAACATGAAATGTATAGCATAAAAGGATATAGAGAACCCTTTTATGTTGAACTTCATGTTACCATGGAGTTGGGCACATAAGTGTCTGGAGACCCTTATAGGATTTAGTCATCTCATTGGCAAGGGTTTAGCTAATGATAAAAAAATGAAATACATTGTAGAGGAACTAATTTCCATTATGAGTGAATACATCAATTCGATGAATGATTTATTTTGTGGAACAGTTTGGATTTTTGAACGAGTAAGACAATTAATTGAAAATAAAGATCTTGAAAAAGGAAATGTGTGTAGTATTTTGAAAATGGTTGAATTTTCAAAAATAATGAATGATTGTTTTCAAAAATGGGTAAACGTAGAAATAGGTAGTTTGTGGAAACAAATTTTGGGATTTTTGATTTGAGAGAATTTGTAATGCTATTCCATCAGATGATACAGAGTGAAATTGACCGACATTGTTTTTGGTTTAGAAAATGGAACCCAATAGGCATTGTCAAATCCAAACATACGAATTTGTGGAGAATGTGGTTTCACCTTAACAATGGGTGATCCAAGAGCATTTTTAGAGGATTATCAATGCTTTTCATGCTATTTATATGGGAAACTAGATGATTGATCCAAGACATGTGGATCTTACAATCCAGTTCAAGAAGTAGAATCCACCAAGCATTTGGGGTGATGTTGGGCCTGAAAAGGCATAGGTGTGGCAGAGTAGTATGAATAAAATCATCGCGTTCATTTGCACACTGGTGGAGATAAAGGTCAAGTGGGTGACATTTATGCTCATGGATATTGAAACTCAGTGCTAGGATTTAGCAATTTATGCTAAATTGGATAAAGGCCATAAATGAGAGGATTTTTATGAATTGTTTAACAAAAAAATAAATCCCCACATATTCAACATCCTAAAAAAGAGTGATTTTTTCAGACATAAATAAGAGAGTCTCTATGTTAATGTGTATGCATAATAATTGATGATTTAAGTATGATTTTCACCTGATGTTGCCGGAAGTGCATCCTTTAATGAACACATCATCGAATCGAGGCTATGGTTGTAGATTTGATCGAATATTGCAGTACTATATATTTCATATTGTATACAGATAGAGAACTGAGTGACTGTGGCTGAATGGGAAATCTCGGATTCTAAGGGAGGAGGTATGATGATACCCATAGTGAATGGTGGGAACTCAAACGCAAGGAGTACACAGAAAAATGAATCATATTTTCATATTGGGAGTGAATATCAAAATTTGACGGCTGGATCAATTAACCTTCCTTAATGACCCCAGAGAAAATCACGTTTCTTTCAATGTGGTTTAGTAGACCATATAAAGAGAGAGTACTTGACACAACCTAGAACAATACATATCTACAAGAAGATGGGTAAACTTTTGCGCTGTTGTCGATGTGTCTCATGGTCAGGTTCTCTAGACACTTCTCAAGCATCATAAGCATCATATTCATTTACAGGACATAGATAGCTGAATTGGTTTCATTTTTAGATAAGAGATATGCATTGTGAGTCTAGGTATACAATGACTCTTCAACAAGGGATATCTCTACAAGGCAACAATGAAAATGGTGCATCAATAAAACAATTGAATTGAGATGAGCAGTTGATTTTTGATGATCGAGATGGACAATCTACAGGGACATGTACAATTCTCTTGAATCTTACCCTTGTGAAAGTGCTCTTAGATACTATTTCATCTCATTCATTCAATGCTTCCCATGATTTTTATTTTTAATGATTAAAGTTGGAAATGATGCATTCTAATTTAAAATTTAAAACTCCTCTCGATTAAATTGAATGTATAGCCTTTATGTGTTGACATTGTGTTATACCTATTTATGAAGTGATGACGAAATGTAAATTCAGAATATTGGACTTGGATGCTTGTGATCTAATCCTTTTTATGTACTAGTTAACAATGTTCAAGGATCACACCAATTGTTATAAAAGTATAGTTAGTTTAATGACTGAAAATGGAATCATGAATCTGTTTAGGGGGAATGGATGGTAAATAAATGTGAGAAGTGATGGTAGGCACCAATGGTGGGAAAAATATCTTATCAGTTGGCATCATTGACATTGGAATCAACGAACTATATTTAGGAGTGTAATTTTCCAGCACTACTAGATCAATTTCTAGACTTACATAATGGAGAGATTCTAAGGATTACCACCTACAAGGGAAGTGGTGTTTACGATTGTTCTCTATATAGGGATAAGTTATATTACCCTTCCATATTATATGATGGCACAATGGAGTTATGGGAATCGATAATTCATTTGGGGGAGATAGAAGGAAGGGGTTTCATTCGACCAAATACGTCTTTGTGGGTGGCACAGGTCTTGTTTATGTTGAATGAAGATGGAACTCTTCGATTGTGTGTTGATTATCATAAGATTAATCATGTTATGTTAAAAAAAATATAAAAATATATTCATTGATGATCTGTTTGATCAATTAAGTTGTTCTCAATGGTTATCAAAGATTAAATTCTGATTAGGATATTATCAATTCTATGTTCTTAAGGAGGATACACCGAAGACAAATTTCAGATGCTGATATGGCCACTATGAATATGTTCTCATGCCTTTCTATCTAATGAATGAACAAGAATTCTTAGTGGCTTTGAAGAATTGGATATTTCAATGATACGATGATTCTTTTGTTGTGGTGATTGTGGATGACATTTTGGTGTAATCAATGACAATGTTATACCATGAGAAGAACCTCCAAATAGTGATAAAAATCAAGACATATCAAAATTTTTATTCAAAATATTCAATGTGTGAATTTTTGATAAAATATATATGCTTTAATGACTAAGTGATTTTTGAAATAGGTGTTTCATTGGATCTTGAAAAGATTAATGCTCTTACCGTGTGAATACCACATAAGAATGTAATTGATATATGATTATTTATTGGTCTAGAAGGTTACAAATAACGCATTGCAAGTGATTTTTCATGACTAACATTGCCTATGATAGATCAGAAAAAGTTGAATGCTCAATTATACTGTAAGGCGGAATTCTATAAGTCGTTATAAGAGCTGATTTTTCATCTAACATCAATACATGTCATAGATTTTAAAGAATCAGGAACCATCATAGTCTAGTTTTATACTGATTCGAGATCAGGGTTGGGAAGTGTTATCATGAATGAAGACCATGTGGTTGCTTATGGTTCATGGTAGTTGATTATTCATTAGAAGAATCATCGGACACATGATTTGGAGTTAGTGTATGTTTTCCATTCATTAAATAGTTGTCGTCATTATCTCATTGTTGAGAAATTCATTGTGTTTATGGACCACAAAATAATGAAATAGATTTAATCACAATGAGATTTGAATATATGGAGGATGATATGGAATGAATATCTCTAGATGATTGACCATGAATTTCTATATACACTAGGAAAAGTGAATTCAGTGGTAGATTCCATGAGTAGAACGATATATTCCATATTGGTGAAGGAATATTTAAATGAATATTAATTGATGAATTTCCTAGCCAACATGATTGTGGAATGTTAAGACCGAGGAGATGTGGTTGTTTTTTTCTTCTATTAATGTTCTTGATTTTGTTTATATGGTCAAAGAGGCACAAACATCTGTTTCAAAATGTATATATATGAGTTCTAATCTTATTGGTTGGGAGTCCATTGATTGATGGAAACATGATTGGAGTGTAGCTTTTTGTTTTAAAGATCTGAGGGTTGCACTAATGGATGGTCAAGATAAAAACTTTTATGATTACCAATATTTGATATGGGCATTACTTCTGTGTAAAAAGAATATTTATAAGGTACTGAAGGTGTAGTTTTAGTGGAAATAAAAGAAAAAGGGGGTGGATGAGTTCATCCAGAAGTGCTTCAACTATCCTTAAGTGAATGCCGAGAATCGTATACCTTCATGTATGTTTTGTTCTTTACTTATCCCAGTGTGGAAATGGGAACATATAGATATTGATTTATTATTGGTCTACCATGTTTTGGAATCATGATTCCCTTTTTGTGATTGTACACCATCTTACCAGGTCTTCCCAATTAATTCCATTTTCTGAAACTCTTATAGTAGAGTATATATCCAAAATCTATATCCAAGAGGTGGTAAGGAGGCAAGACATTCAACATTCAATAGTCACAAAAAATGATCATTGGTTTTTGTTGTGTTTTTTTAAATACCTATAGATATACCTTGGCAATCATTTGATTATGTGCATGGAATATCATCCTTAGATAAATGGGTAGTATAAGTGGACAATACAGACATTGGAAGACATGTTTCGACTTGTGTGATGGATTTTGGTTTCTCATGGGAGGAACATATACTCATCGTGATGTTCTCAAACAATAACATCTATTATTCCTTGTTACATAATGTTATATTTGATGAATTTTATGTGAGTCTTATCCATTCTCCACTATGTTTGGTGGAAACCGGTGAAACATCACTATTTTTTCCAAGTAATATCCAAGAAAAAATGTCGAAGATACAATATGACTAGAAGGAGGATGTAGATAGATCATTTTCATCAAAATTATTATGCAATTCATCATAGTACATTTTTTTCATTCCCTGTGAGTGATGATGTTTTCATAAGGACGTCTCCAATGCTTCGACATCGCCATTTCAGAATGTGGGGAATGATATCTCCTAGATAAATTAACTCTTTTGAGTTATTGGAACACATGAGAGAGGTGGAATATCTAATGTAATTACCACCACAGTTCAGTTTAGTGCTTAATGTGTTCAATGCATCTTAGTTGAAAAAGTATCATCCTGAACCTGACCATGTGATATGATGGGATCATGTTGACATAGAGAAATATGATTCATTGATACATATCCCAGTATAGATTTTGGATAGGCCAATGAAATCCTTGCATGGAAATTGCATCAGTCTATTGTCGGTTTTTTAGCACCATGGCCAGATTCTAGAAGAGATATAGGAACATGAGAAAGAAATGAATTTTCAGTGGACAAAACACTTTTACGACTTCATATGTTTTTTACATTCGTATGATGGAATAGAAAATTATGGAGACAATTTTGTACCCATAGATTATAGTTTCAATCCTTATATGATGATTTTCATGGTTATAATGTTTAATGGTGATTAATGGGAATGTTGGGAGAACATTTAAAGTTGTTTTGAGGAAATGTGGAAGTCGCACAGGTAGATTAATTTTTGTATAACTGTGATTCCAAACTGTTCATAATTGGTCTTCATTAGGTAGTGGAACTATCACAGTTGGATCACAGTTAGGGAGACTATGCGAGGAAGCCATGTAGGGGTCTTCCTAGGAAATAGCCAATGTACTATTGGTGCCCAGTTTGTCTAATATTGCAAATTAATAGTGGAGTTGTTTTATTGAGATCCTAGAAAAGTGCATCTCACATAATATTTCCTCTATGTGACCCGTTTTTGCTCCTATGTAGACAGAACTACAGATTTTTTATCTATTATGGATATATAAGGTTCATTCATTAATCCAGAGGCCATCTGAAGGCTTTCCCTGGTGAATTGAAGCTACATTCTTGATGAATGTGATTCTTCTTCATCATTCATGACCAGGTTCTTCTATCTACATAGATCTACTTCTTATTTCTATTAGTTCTATAGATCTATTCCTGTAATGGTTAGATCTAGGTTTTTGGATTCCATGTATGATGATATTTTTTATCGATATTTGTAGGACATGATATCTAAGACATATTCTTGGAGAATTGACCTAGTTTTTATGTGTGTTCTTTTTTCATTGTGGTTTTAGTCAATACCATTAATATATGAGTCTTCTTTATTGACTCCACATAGTATAGCTGATTGATAACTATAGAATATTTTGTGTGGTGATGAATTTATTGTGATTTGGATGTTGAAAACATGTTGGAAACCATATAGAGTGATGGTTGGGAAATCTGGAAAATGGTGATTTTGAATAACTTCTTTGGGTCTTAGTTTTAAAAAGTTAATTCTGAAAAGGGGGAATTTATAGGATTGTTCACACATGATTGGGATTATATTTTTTCTATAAAAGTGAATGTTTTTTTAGAATTTAAATATTATTTGAAATAGTTTGTGCTTTGGTTTTCAATGAACGGTTTTTTTATTGAAATTTTATATTTAGGATATTGAATTATTAGGCATAAAATATGTTGGTACGTGTTCATGCTTAACAGGCCCATACTGAGGGATGAGTACCATTGGGGTACATGAGATGTGACCCTTGATCTAGGGCGTGTGTTGTTGGGAAACATGGTAATTGGATGACAGACCGATCATGAGTATAAAACAATCAAATGGTGCATGCATGTGTGGGTGTGTTGTGAACGATGGAAAGGTAATTCCAAATTATAATAAGAATTGGTTTTAATGCATTAAATAATTTATTTTTCTATAAAAATTACTTTTTTAAAAAAAATTGATCATTTTGTTTCCACATGGTTGCAAACGGTTTATGGAACTCTTTTATATTTGATTATAATATGTTTTGGTAATTTAACTTATATAAATAGTTTTATATAATGTTTCTATCTTTTCTATCATAGTGGCATGAACAGGGATGTAATTGTGGAAAACCTAATGATTTTTATACTAACCCCTTCTTTGTCACTTTGGTGCTTTTGCAGATGATATCTTCTGTGAAAGGGGAAAAGTAAACGTTTACCAGGTTTTTTGGACTAAATTGTGATGTTTTAACTATTTAGTGATTATCGGGGTTGAATCTTATGTACCATGGTTTCTTATAGACTTTTGAGATTCTATAGTTTTTTATCCATTGTGTACATTGATATTTTGTTTCTCTTCCACTATTGCACACTTTGATGTGGTGTTGAGATGCTTGATATTGAGAAGTAGTATTACCATGGATCATGAATCATTTAGTAAATGGTTTAGTTATAGTCTTTTCATTATTTGGATTATTTATTAATGTGTAAATTGTGCCCCACTTGTATGTGAAACCCTTCATCATTTATTCTCATCCTTTGGCATCTTGGGGAAGTCTCTTAAGGGCATGTAATGACTCTATTTGCTCTCAAGAAAATCAGAATGAGTGGTTCATTGCAACATAGGATTAAGGATGAATCCACTATATTTTATAGAGGGATTTAGGTAGATATTTGGAGACCAAAAGTGTATTAATGTAGAATAGTGGCCTTGGTTAAATGATTTTATATAGCTAAATGGGTGGGTATATTAAAAAATATATTAATCATTTAATTAATTTGGCTAATTATTATTAATCAAAATTATTTGTAGGAATTTTATTCACGTATTTCATAAAATTAAGGCTTTTACATTTTCACACAACCAAAACATAAATGAATTTGCAAGATATTTTATGTAAAACAAAAAATCAAATATATTTTTTCAATTATAATTAAACAGACAATAGGATTTGAATTGTGATTTACTTATTTCAAAATTATGAGTATTATTTTTAAAAATGTTATTATAATAATTAATCATATTTAAATATTAAAAAATATTAATTTTTTTAAAATCATATCCGTATCAATATGATTTCATAAAAATCACTATATTTGTATAAATATTTTTTAAATATTCACTAACTGAATCAAAATTCATGTTAAAAAACCAAAAATTAACCTTTAAAAAAATCTCACAAGATGATTCCAAAATTTTAATCTATTTCACAAATTAATAATCATATAATTTGAAATTTTTCATTAAATTAAAATCAAATAATATATTGAAATTTTTTTAATCAAGTGTCCATTATGTATTTATATATATTGAGTGGGGATCTAATTAGTTCATTTTTGGAATAATTTTTATGTGGTTGATAATAAATTATAATATATCATTAAATCAAAAGAAATATTAAAATTAGGTGATTATGAAAATTTAATTTTACCATATAAATTAAATTATTTCATAAAAAATGAAATGAACAATATTCAAAATTAAAACATATTTTTACCAAAGTATATAAAATATAAGAAGTTAGTGAATATAATTATGACATATATTTTCAATATTTTAAACCTTAAAATCTAGGAATTTTTTCTCCCATTGTTTAGATTTATATTATAATATTCTGTTTCTATTTCCAATGGTCAACTATTATTCTAATGGTTAAAAAATTATTATATTTCTTTTGAGAAACACTAATTTAATTAATTATTCACAAGGTCATTTTTTAATATATATACTTTGGAAACATTTTTTGTTTTAGCTTATATAGTTTTTATTTTCATTACTATGTCTAGAAAATTTCAATGAAAATAAACAAGTAAATATTTGAAATTCATTTTACAGTATTTTTATGTGTTTATTTAACAATTATAAAATATATAGTTTTAAATAGTACATTCACACATAATATATGATATTGTAAGATTATTTTATTTTGTTACTTTTTGTTTT
Source organism: Viscum album (assembly GCA_963277665.1). Lineage (NCBI taxonomy): Eukaryota > Viridiplantae > Streptophyta > Magnoliopsida > Santalales > Viscaceae > Viscum > Viscum album. The sequence continues at coordinate 472,600 of CAUJRU010000415.1, read as the reverse complement.
ATCATGTAGTGTATGTTATTCATAATATATATTATAATTAAACATTTTGCAAAAGATTTATTAAATTAAATAATCAAATTTAAAAATAAATTTCATTATAGTCTTATAATTTTTTGTAATTATTCCCATTTAATTTTAACTCTAACACAATGATGAATTTAGATGAGGGTTTTCATAAAAAATCCCTTAATTTGAATTTTCACAGATTTTGGGATGTGTTTGTTAGAAAATCCTCTTGATTAAGTTATAGGGTAGAGAAGACCATCTAGTATACATAATGGTAAATTTATGGTAGAGATTGAAGTAAATTCATGAAGAATGTATAAAAATTTAGATTAAATTAACAAATATAATAAACTAAAAAAAATTTCGTGAATGTTATGTTTTTATGAAGCTGTTATGGTTTAGGAACATGGGGAGAAAAATCATCTAAAATTATGAAGACTTTCACAATACATTTTATTAACAATTTTCTATGTAAATAGAACATTAATCTCTTAATTTATTTTAATGATATGAAAATGACTATGTTGAGGAGATCTATGTTGTAACGAACCTGGAAGGCCTAATTCCCAACCAAACTCGGCCACACCCGAGGCCAGCCCTCTGGAAGATAGAAGACCCCCACTCTCAGGAATATAATAGGCCCCCACCTCAGACCGGCCCAAATTACACGTGGCATGAACTGTCCCCTACCTGACGAGGATTTGTATCACCTCCCTCGTAACTCGAACTGGTGACAAGATGCTTAACAGCCCTCTGGGAGCGTTAACGAGTTCCACTGAGCCAATGGACTAGTGGTACTCATTAACTCTCCCAGAGGGCTGTTAAGCTTGTGGTCACTAGTTCGAGTAACGAGGGAAGTGATTTAAATGCTTGTCAGGCAGGGGAAAATTCCTACCACGTGTTATTTGGGCTGGATTAATGTGGGGGCCTGTTACGTGCCTGATGTTGTGGGTCTACAATCTGCTAGAGGGTTGGGCTTGGGCATGGCTGAGTTTGGTTGGGTTTATGCCTGTCGATTTCATTACATAATAAGGTGATTTTTTATGTAACAAATCTGATAGGCCTAAAGCCCAACCAAACTCAGCCACACCCAAGACCAGACCTCTGGTAGATAGCAGACCCCCACCCCATAGGAAGATAACAAGGCCCCACCTCAGATCGTCCCATATAACACGTGGTAGGAATAGTCCCCTACCTAACGAGGATTTAAATCACCTCCCTCGCAACTCGAAGAAATGACGAGCAGCTTACCAGAAAACTGAGAGCATTAATGAGTACCACTATACGATTACCCCTGGGCCAATGGCTTAGTGGTACTCATTAATGCTCTCGGTTGGCTGTTATACATGTGGTCTCCGGTTCGAGTTGCGAGGGAGGCGATTTAAATACTCGTCAGGATGGGGACTATTCATGCCACATGTTATTTGGGTTGGTCTAATGTGGGGACAATTTATCTACCCATGGGTTGGGGGTCGGCTATCTTCCAGGGGGATGGGCTTGGGCGTGGCTGATTTTGGTTCGGATACAAGCCTACTGGGTTTGATACAAACCTAATATTTGTTCACTAAATAATTATGTGATCATATTTATTATATGAATCCATTAATATTAAAAATAGTTCCATAAATATTGAACATTATAAGAAAAATTATTTTCTCATGCTTGTGTTTCATTAAATTTACTTGTGAAAAAAATGTGTTTTTGTAAACCAAAAAGAAATATCCAAAAAAATTATTTTTAATTTCATAATTTTGTTATTATATTTGATTTTTGGAACATAAATTTTATGTATTCATATTATATTCCTTTCATCAAAATAATATATTTCATGGACAATGAGTACATGTCAATTGAGGGAGTAATGAGTTCTAAATTCATTATTGTTTCTTGAATAAGGGAAATGGTTAGTTCCCTAAAAAAATTAACAAAAATAGATATTTTTAGTTAATTTGTTATACTGGTATCTTAGTACATTATCATTTTATTTTCCATGTACCGAGAAAAGTTTATTATAACCATCTCAAAATTTTCATCACTATTCCATGTTTTAATTTAAATCATTTATGTAATGAGTTAATGAGAGAAGAGTGTTTATCTAACAAAGATACACAAATATAGAGGGGATTATTTAAATAAAATTACACAGATTCACCCACATTCCCCTTAGGGTATCCAACATATGGTGTTATCATTAATTTTTATCAGAGTCAAAGGTCAATGTATAATGAATTATTGTATCTATAGAAGTAATAATTGATGAAAATAAAAATGAGAATATGAAAATTTGTTGGAATAACATTCAAATATGGATGATTCATATAAATAATTATTTTTTATCTTATGTAAAGGATGTTTAAATAGATAAATATTTGTTTAATATTGTCCATAATGTAATGTGGATAATTATCCCATGGATACTAAATTGAGTTTGATACAGATTTCTAGGGAATGAATGTAAGGTATAACACAATCCAATATAATCTACATTAATATGATTTAATCTATGATCTCACATTACATATTGTAAATGACTCATAACATCTATGATGGATAATTTATTTAATGTTATGAAAATTTATATGTTTTATGGATCATTTTCAACGACTTAAGGATACACCAAAATAAGGTAGTCCATGAAAACAATCCTTAGGTAAATGGGATTTTGGAGCAAATGTGTATGGATGGATAATCCATCAATGATGGAAATATCAATCCCCATTAACATAATATAAATTTATCAGTTCTTCAGAGTAAATATTAATTTTTTTTTGTTGTTTTATAGTATTCAATGTTCTCTTATTTTATATGTGCTCGTTAATAGTAATAATGAATCTATTGAAAAAGAAAATTATAAAAGATGAAATTTATGGTTTTAGAGAAGTAAACAATCAAATATGTTTTCAAATATTTGAATGTTATATAATTTGTGCCAATCCATTATTTAAACATATAATGATAATGAATAGGTTTTAAATAAAATGACTAACTGTAACACCATGTTATTTTGTAAATTATTATTTCTCAAATTAATTTAATAATTTTTATATTTTTCATTTCACAATGAAATTATATTTAATTGTAAAAAAATTTCTATATTGATTTATATAGACCAATAATTTAATAACGTGCTATATGAAAAATAAATTTTATATTTATCTATATGGAACACTAGGGTTATCTTCTATTACATGCAACACTGACTTTTCTCGATGTATTGGATAAAAACAAAGACCAAGTGTTTCCAAACAATAATTCATTACTAAAATATTATTATTTAAAACGATATAACATATCCATTAAATTTAATATTATATTATTAACAATATTTTATTAGAATTTATAGGTTACCAAATAATTATGAATGAAAAGGAATACTGATTGAATATAGAAAACAACATTTTTATTATTTTTGAAGAAAATCTATTTACCCAAAAAATGAAATTATTTACTATTATTTATTGACATTCCAAATGATTTTATATACATTGGATAAGAACAACCAAAATTTTATGTTTAAAACCCTATATTTTTATGATGTAATTTTCAGCACTTTTTAAGGGATGTCCCATTTTATAACTAATTCATAGAATTTTTATAGATTTACTATTTTAAAATATACTTTATATATGATTTTCATATTGAAATAATTTGGTTCTGGTAATTTGTTTAATTTTTTAGTGAAGATTCATTTTTTAATGAATAGTGGAAAAAATTGAATTCTAGTTCAAAACCTATTTTTCATCTAATTTATTTATAATGTAAAATTACATTTAAAATTTCATTCAACTTTTAATTAGATTATATCAAATTCATTAAACCAAATTTGGGTCATTATAACTAATTTAAATATTAAATTTTATATAATACACAAAATACTTTTCAACATATCTTCATTAAAAACATACATTATAGACTTAACTATGGGATTAAATTTAAATTAATTTATGTCACTTATAATATTGGAATTTGAAAAAATTGAATAAATTTTAGGAATCAAAATAATATTAAATATATAATAGTTTTAAATTTTTTTCTCACCTAAAATAAAATGGAATGTGATGAAAATTATTTACATCGATTTAGATAAAATTATGTTTCACTATGGTCAAAAAAATAATCATTCATGATTAAATGACCTTAAAAATTGTCCAAAACGCATTGTATTACAATAATTATACCATATAATATCTTTTTATACAATTGGGATCATTGTTTAACAACATTACATGGTAGAAATGTGGGCGGAATCCCCTTTATCCAAATTTACATGAGTGCCACTCCTTCGGCACTATAAAAGGCCTTTTCTCTCCCACTTCCTCACACATCTCCATCGACTTTGGATCCACTATAATATTAAAAAATAGCTCATAAAATACCTCCCCTTAACCTAAATATTCACCATTGGAGGAAAGGAATCCATGGAATCCATTTGGTATAAAACAAAAGGAGTTACCCAGTGAAGAGGTATCATCATAACTTAAGCTGCATTACATCATTTTTTTCTCCAATAAAAAGTCAATTATTATTCCATTTTTTATATGAAAACAATTACCCTCTATATAATATTATATTTTTATTCTAATGGTATGAACTATACCTACACTCACTTTCATCTAATAGGTAATGAACATACTATTTACGTGTACAGTGAACTACCACATCAGGAAATGATGATTTTTTTTATTAACCACCTCTCTTGAAGGTCATTATTAATGAAACCATATTTATAAATGATATATGTTATATTTTACTGGTATATAATATTATTTAACATGTTTACAACATATATCTTTATATATTTTTTGGTTAATGTATGATAATTTTGTTTGAGGACGTGTGGACCGTCTCCCCCTCAAAGAGATGTGATTTTTTCAAACACAACATGGAATGTATTACGGATGGGTATTGTGAACTTATAAGTTATATATGATATAATAATTCTACATAAATAATTATATACATTCATATATGTCATTTACTATCTTAATTTCATTACAAAATAAAACTGAAAGGATAGTAATCTGTACGTATGGAATACGATTTCTATGAATGGTGTATTCCATTTCATAATTCTAAATTATATAGATTATTATAATGGAAATATACTGAATATAAATTATATTTATATATTTTTTTACATTTTGGTTAAAATGAAATATGTATACGGACCAAAGATATAACAAGCTGTGACACCGTTGTAAAAAAATTTGAATGCTACCCAAAGTGAAACATTAACTTAATTTGTTTTACATTGTAGTAATATAAAGTCATAATAAAACCATATATGGTATTATTTATAATAATATTACTATGTAAAAAAATTAAAATAGACGTAAATTTATTATATGGGAATATGTTTTGAGTATAAATAGTTAGAAAACATAAGGTAATGGAATTTCATCTCACATTCTATTTCTATGAGATACCTGCCATGTTAAACACTATTTTAATTTTTGTGGATTAAATACTACTAATGAATTTATTATATGATTGCTATTATTTCATTACTGGTATTTACATATACAATATATTATATTTATTTCATTGGGATTATTTTTTAAATGTTACAAAATTAATAGGATATTTTTGCCTAAATATTCCTTCTTTGGGATTCAAGTTTTGTAATGAACATAAATTCTTTTTAAATTGGATTATAATTCCAATTGACATGATTTATCAAGAATATAATTATTTTCAATTAATTATATTCTTATTATAATTTCCTTTTATTAATGAAGATTATGGTCCCATGTTACCAAGTTGTATAAGTTTACATAAGCATTCTCATCGTATTTTGGGATTGTTTATTGTTATGCTTCAATTGATGAAATATGATGATCCATATCCTAAGAAAAGACATGTGTTCTCTTATTAAATATTTATTAAATTAATATGCATGTATCAGTACCATTTTCCCAGTATATGGTATATAAAATAAATAATAATATGATTCAATTTAAAATCTTACTGAATTTCCCTCTTCAATTGAATATCCTTTTGGATTCAAAAATCGTGTTTTATAAAAATTCTTCTAATGATAGTTTAAGATCAATTTCATGGGAAATGTATTTACTTTTTTTAATTTATCTAAATAATTTTTTATTGGGTGTTAAATAATTTTTTAAAAAATGTTTTTGAAAATTGATTTATATTTTAAAAATCAGGTTTCAATGTAGAAATGATATTTTCCTCGGGAAATGGTTTTATGGATGTTTTAAAAATATTTCCCATATATTATAGAATCAGTTTATTACTCATTCAATTTAGGGATAATATTCTATGTTTAATTTCATCTTATTTCTCTTAATGTGTTATGTTTTGATGCAATGATATTTTGGAATCCAGTTCTATTTGATGAGGTATATGCTTTTGAAACCCACTTGTTTCCACGTGTCATGATTTTGATGAAATGGTTTTGAAACATGTCATTTTATTCATAGATTGTTATATAACTAAATTTTTATTCTAAACATGTCATTTTGTCATTTGTGATATGATTATAAATGATCTTATCGAATATATTTGTACAATTTTTCTATGAGATGTGTGTGACCAATATCACCCTCTAATGCATTGGGTAATGATTTATATCTAATTATAAAGATTAATATTGTCTCGGGTGTGAAAATTTAATAACATGATAGCGAAGGGAGTAAACAATGACTACCATTATGGTTCTAGATGTGAACTCATTCTACTAAGATGGATATGGTAGTGAACTGTGATTCCAAGATGGTATTAGTAGTGAAATAATGCTTCTTAGATAGCCAAGGGAGTGAACCATGGCACACCAAATAATATGGAAATTATACAAAATATATGCAATAATATTTGATAGAGATGCATGTATATATAATATGATATATAGATTATTACCAATTAAATAAAATTACAATCATAATGGAAAACATGGAATAAGGCTTGATCACAATTAGAGGAAAGGTTTGATTAATTCTATGCAATAAGTTATCACTCAAATAACGAAGGATGATTTTGGTGAAACTCATAATTAGAATTATAAAAATATTTGTATATCTACATGAAATCCATGTAAAATAGACAATAATTCACATCATATCAGGTTTTATTATTGAGGAATCATACGTCAAAATTTGAATTTTTTTCCATTGATCAAAGGTAACTCAACATTCTAGTTATTTTTCCAATTCCAACTATTTTTAATGTGGTGGATGTCATCATATATTTTGGAACATTTCAACAAAAAAATTCCTAATGGGACATAGAATACCCAATGTGAGTGTACATATATGATCGTTGAATTGTTAATAAAATTTAAATGAAATATTCATTTATATATTTCAATGATTTTGTTGGTCCATCTTATTCATTGGAGAATCAAATAGATTAATAATAATCTGGTGGGATGCCAATTCATTGAGAAAAAATAAAATTGTTACAAAAAGTTATTTTGTGGATATTTTCATTAGGGTATAAAATCATGTTTGCGAATAGATTATTGATAATGGATGTACTACACATATAATAGAAACAAGGACCTAGTCATCTTAATCAATTATGAAAATGAATGTGTCATAATATTAGTTAATATTGGTTTCCAAAATATTATTTAATAATTGTAATCCTAAATTAGAGTCAAATAGAAGACACATATCAATGTATTAGTTTTAAAAAAATCATTTTCAATAAATTATACGAGTAAATCAATGATGAGATTAAAAATAGAAAGTGATTTTTCCTAATAATAATTTTATCATAAAAAGTAATTTAATATTGATGAATGTAGTACTATTTTGGGGATAATGAAATATTCTATTTATAATCAAGAAATAATAAAACATACTTTTTATATAATATCATTGTGACAATGGTCAATATTTTATTAATGTTCTTGAGGAGAAATATGGGGTTTTGACATCCCTAAACACTACTGTAATAAAAAAATTCAGTGATGTTTTTTATTAAAGGATGACTATTTATAATACACTTTATTTAAAATATAATAATATATTAAGGATAATTGAATTAGTTCATGCAGATATGTATATAAAGATACCACCATGGACCTATAATGGGAAAAGATAATCTATGATATTCATTAATGATTATAATAAAATGGAATGGTTGATGTTCAACACCCACATGCCTTAGCAGTTTGGTTTCTTTACCCAATATCATATAATGACTAATAAGATTCTTTATAATGAACAAAAACATTAAAAATGACAAAAAAATGGATTTAACGAATACCTAAATAAAGAATTATAATGATAAACATGTTAATTGTCTCCCAATATCATTAGTGATAATGACATAAAAATGGTTTAGTTGACCAGAGACACATGTTCATAAATAAAAGTTCTAGATTAATGCTTATTGAGAATGAATAACAATTTATTTTTCAGAATGATATTTTCCAAAAAGACATCTATACTATGAACAATGAAATATTGTATCCTAAATAAGTAACATATTCATATGATATGTGGTATGTGAATAAATTAATATTAAAACTTTTTAAAATCATTAGAAGAATATTTTTATCCTTAAATAGTATAAACATGTGATGTATGATTCCCACTAAGAGTAAGTGATTATACATGAATAAGCATCCCAGAGAACGAAATAAATGTGTTCCAAAAAAAATTAAATATTAAAACTATCCAATAATTCAATATAATTATAAATGGGATGAATCCTATAAGAAATATTTAATAAATTGAAATTAAATATGTTTGATAATTGATAATCACAGTAGTGTCACAATGGATTTAAAATGATTTTCATTTCATCCCAATGCATAACATTTTTGAATATAATACCATTTATTAGGAATATAAATTAAATTATTAAAAACATGCATTAGGACTGAAATACATTAGTGCCTTTGGAAATTGGATAAAAAAATGGATTCTTATGAATGAACTTCAATATTTCACATAATGATCTTCCGATTTATCACTATGTATAGATATTCCCTATATAAAACCATTATTTATAACTTGGAGAATGGAAACAATATTAATGGTACACCCATATTATAAATATGGGTATACAACGAAGATACATAATAATTATAAGAATATAAGGGTATGCGAACATAATCATAGAATTTGAAAACCATACACTACATATTAAAGTTCATAACATATTTTCTTTTTTAATTATTGGATGTTAACAAGAATTTAATGAGAAGATAATAAAATAACATGGTTATTGATGGAATAAAAAAACAAAATTGGAAAAGGAATAAATTTTTGGAATATAAATAATTATATTAAATCATTCCATTATAGTCAAGCATCATATCTAAAACCTATTAGGGAACATAATGGGGGGATACATATACTGCGAAAAAGATGTAGGATTCATAATCATATATCTTTGTAAAATCCAGATAAGATTTGAATTTTGAAAAACAATCCACATTGTATAACCTATGAAAAAGAAATCGGATTTATAAACAACATTAATTGATAAAAATAAAACATTAAAATAATAAATAATAATGACATCCATAGATCATATTCATAAAAAATCATAATTTATTTCACATGATTTCTTATTATATGGAAAATAATTCTGATCAACCATTTAAAACATTTCATGATGGAAATAAAATATCATGGAAATAATTTTTAAAACATAAAACATTTTTGAAGATCTATTTTAAAGAAAAGTATCCTTCAATATAATGAAATATTTAATAAAAAGTTCAAAAATTTCTTCCATTAAATATTTTTTTTCATTTAAAATCAATTTTCAATATATAGAACATGTTTATTTTTTTAAAAGATATTTTAAAACAATTTAAATAATATTATATAATAATTTAGAAAACATATTAAAACATAATGAATTTTTATATTAATTTCCTTCAAAATAATCATAAAAGATAATTAAAAAATAGTTTTGAAACCTTTTCAGAAAAATTTTATTTGGAAGAATACATATTTATAGCCGAATAGAAAATAAATTTAGATTTTCATTAAAAAAAATATTCTCATAAGTACCAAATAGATAATAATTGTACCACTACATGAAGATATCATGAAAAATTATATGATTATAATGTTAATAGAAAATAATAAATTTTAGATCAAAATATTTCAACACATAAATCATAATCATGAACAATATCGATAAATTATGATATTGTTACATTAAATCATTATCACTTTAGTATCCTAGTATCATAATCTCAATAAAAAAATAACCGAAATTACCACAAAAAATATCACCGTTACATATAAATTCAATATATTATAAGTCAAGGAGGATTTATATTCCCCACAAGAAGGAATATAGGTCTATATAAACACATTAATCTCAATGTAGGAAAATTCTGACAAAATACATTTTCTTATTTGGTATAGTTTCTCAAATGTATATATAAATATCAATAAATTATAGTAAAAGAATAATTAAATACATTAAAGGGTAGTTTACGCACCACATAATGTAAAAATATTCTAAATATGACATTTTTATAACATAATGTAAAAATTATATTGAAATCCCTTACCCTATGTCTTGATATCCCTCGTACTCAATCATAATTCCTCTTCATCAGAAAATTATTATTATGTTCTTCTATTCAAAGGATGGATATATTCCCCTAAAATAAGGCTTATATTATATTGGTCTGGATGTTAGGTGGTGATTTGTGTTTTGTTCAATCCATATGCCTTGAGAGGTGTGATGAAATGAGAAGAGTCTGTTCCCATTTATAGTTCTGGAGAAGTCTATTTCATGAAAAAACTCAAAATTATTGACTATTGGGAGGACTATCCTGCCTCAACTGGCTCGCTTTTTTATATTCAATGGGGTGGTAAGACTATATAGGTTATAAACACCTTATCCAGACAATAGAATAAATTTTTTAAAAAAATCCCCTTAACATCTTTTATTTACTATTTTATCATTTTTTGTTCATTATGGTAACTAGTGTTTTATGCCACATAACATATCCTTTTAGAATAGAATAAAATGATATTTACTAGATAATTGTTCTCCCTTTATTCTAAATATTATTTCTTTTTTAAAAAACATAAATCATATGTGTTTTTGAAATTAATTTTAAAATGTGGGGAAGTAACATGTAAAAACACCACATTTAATTTTAAAAATTCTAGCTGAGTCATTTAAAATTTAATTATAATTATAGTCATTATAATTATATAATTGTTCCCTGAATGGAACATTTTTTATAATGTTAATTAATTACAAATAATTTTATAGATTATAGGGTTTTTAGTAATTTTATGTCAATTAATAAGATATCATTTATTACAAAAACATTTATTTCGATTCAAGTCATATCCATTTGATTTGAAATTTTTCGAAACAATCTAATTTGGATATTTTAAGTTCAAAACTATGTGGCATTACATATTCATCTAAAAAAGTTATCAAACACATTAATTCACACAATTATTTTCACCTTGGATAATTTTTGAATCATTTATTTAATATTATTATTTACTATATAAATATTTATTTATTTTTTCCAAATAATTATAACTAACCAATTCATATATAAAAATTTATGATAAATTATTATTATAAAAAAATTATATTTCAAAAAAAAAATAAAAAAATCAAAAAAATGTGGTTTTCGTAAATATCCCAAAAAACATTAAATTTTAAAATGAAGGGAGGTTCACGTTTTTTTTCGTTTTCCTTACCTAACTAAAATGATAAGTCACCATTGTTGATGAATATCCAATCATCATATGATTTATTGTGGTTTCTTGAATTTTGTGTAATCTCTCAGATAAAATTAACAATTTTTGGATGTATTGTAATGTGTTTCATTTGTAGAGCTCTAAACACCCAATATTTCTCATATTTATGGTTAATTATGGACCTAAATTCAATAGGAATTCCCTAATTTTGGAACATTACTAGAGATAATAAGTAATATCATTGGTCGATAGGATAATATTTCAAGATCATCACCCCGTTTTGGATGAATTATTTCTTTCTATGGGTCACTTATATTTATTTAAATCATGTCCAAGAATTCTTCTTTAATTTCCATGTATGACATGGGTCACACTTGAACTAAAAATCAATTGTTAAAATGTTTGGAATTTAGAATCATATGTATGTATCTAATATTATTCATCGATAGATAAATATTTAAAAATATATAAGGTTCTCCATAAATAGTACCCCTTATGTACATATTAGATATTCATGGGACATTATTACAATGATGATGATTTTGAACCACAAATTGTGGTTCTCAGGTGTGTATCGTCTTCTCGAAAGATGAGAGTATTTTTATTTCCATATTAGTGCTATATGATGGTATTCATATATATCATTTTAAAACGATATAGATCAAAAATATTTTAATTCCACTTAATGTGACACATCATACCATTTAATATCAAGTGGTAAGGGCCATACAATACAATTTAACATCATGTAGCAATGTCATATAGCCAAAACATTCAATGTAATTTTTTACTATGGGTCTTTTAAAAAATATGAATATGGAACCTGAATGGAATATGGGCTCCAACGACGGATAGTCCCATTCTTAGAATATGTCCTAGAGTGAATTATGGTGGACTTGGGGTGTTGGTTTTGCACCTAAATATGGCTTCCTATGTATCCCATTTGTATAGGAATAACCGCCCACATCATTTTTTGTGAGGACCCACACCTACTAAGACCCTCGAATGGTTATCCATATAGGGGTGTATAAGCCTCTATGAGGATATGAGAATGATTTTAGGAAGTAAATTGTGTATGAAATTCCCTAATGATGATATTACGAAATTGTTTGGAATTAAACAAAATATGAGTCCCATGTTTAGTTAGATCCAATACATAGAATGATGCCCAAATGGATGAGGCCATGATGAATAATTTGAAAAATGGTGATTTAGAGAATTATAGATTTTGTTGGGGATTAAACCTTAGGAGGATGACCTGAATGTTGTATGGTGACATGGATTTTGTTTATATTGAATATGAGGCCCATGTTTATTTGGGGATTATAATTAGAATGGATCACATAGGTTTTTGATCACGCATATTTCATGATCGCCGCCATCCTACAACCCATTGTATGTCATAATCAGTGTGAGAAACTAGAAGACGTTATATATATGGTAAACCAAAAAATATTATTATTTCCATTTGTAGATAAGGCACAAATTAAAATGGAGATGGAAATAGAGTTGGATTTGACATGCACGTCCACTCCTATCAGTGTACCATGGAATTTCTTATATGATTATCCATTTGGATGTAGTAAATGAGAATCGATTAGGATGACAGAATTAAGTATGATAGGTCATATAAGAATGGATAATGAGACTACTCGATGGGGATTGTCCTTGAACGGGATTCATTTTATGAGATAATGAAAAGTAACAATCTGAAAAAGGGAAAAAATGTAGTCCTCTCCCAACTTGATAGAAATAAGGGACCTTAATCATATAGATGATGAGTAAAATAAATAGTCCAAGACCATTTATATGAGATCATGAAATACCTAAACCTTCTCATGGTTTTTGGGTCCTTGTCACTATGCTAATTTATATCCCTATCCACATTGAAGAACCGACCCATTGGGTTGGTTAATTGTGGGATACATCTTCACAATGAAATGTATATCTAAATGTGTGACACACTAGTGTGTTTCTTACCATGGTCATAAAATCAGAAAATATTTAGTGGAGACTTGAATTTAGAAACACTCGGATATGGGATTAAATGAAAAGGAGTTTTATCATTGGTGTTAGGAAAGAGGGATTAATTGAGTCTTGGATTTGTCGAATTATGTTATGGATAATACGATTTTGAAAGCTGCCCGTGGTGAGATATGGATGTTCTCCCTAGGGTAGGCATGCATGAGCTAGAGAATCATTTGGAAATGGTTCACCATGGAGACAAAAATTGTCTTATCACTTTCTATTTCCACCAATTCTCTCCTTAGGTTCCCCTATAATGGAATCACATAGGTCTTGATTAAGGGGAGGGACATTCACAAAAGGGGTTTCTCATTTCGAGGAAGGTGTGCACACGTAGGTGTCTTGTGTTTCACACCATTTAAGGAATTAAATAATACTATACCATAAATAAAATATTTTCCTAGTTTTTAGATGAATTGATTAATAATTGTTAAAGACATGGGTGAATGGGTTGTGTGACCATAGCATGGTGGATTCTTGTGAGTTTACATTTTTCTAAATGTGGAACCCAATGGCATAATATATACGAAAATACGGGACACTCATCCAAGGAATTATCTCACACTGGTTCCTTGAAGTGGTGTCACACATAATGTTAGATGGAAAATCCAGGATATATAGATGGGGAAACAAGGGTGTTTTGAACTACAGGAAATGTCCATGTTGGGTAGTTGTGCCTTCTAGGATATACAAGAAGGGTTGACATGATCCTATTAATGCATTATTGTGGTGTGTTTAAGACCACATAGGTAGACCACCTTGGAGATCCTTCTAAGCCATGCCACGTTATCTTAAAACCCCAACCTTTTTTGAGATCAGTTAATTTTTGTATTTCTGGACCTTCAAGTCATTCCCTTCACTACATGAAATGACCCCAATGAAAAATAGTGATTCAAACTGCAAAATTGTTCTCCCACAGTGAGTGCTTTTTTGTTCATGACATAAAGAACCATACCAAAAATTCCAAATATGGGGAATAATTCCATATGAAAGTTATCACCACAGCCCTGTTTTATAAGGAAACTATTCTGATGAATCATTGTCTATATTTGTGTGAGAATTCTTACAAACAAATTCACTTAATGCATACAGTGGTGTCAATTTCCACTTATATGGTGATGTTTTGATCATAAAAATAATATTTTCGCAACAATATTGAAGGTTCAAAATATTTATATGCAATGAGTTATGTACATGTATTTTATTATTCCAACACCATATATTCAATTATTAAACACTATGTAAACATATTTTTACCTTAAATCACAATAATTAATTTTTACTAACACTTAAAATATTTTTGGTCAAAAATTATGTTAAAATTATTTTATATTATAAACTGTTATTTTTCAAGAGTGTTGAATTCATTTTGAAAAGTTCTATTTATAGATGTTGAAATATTTGTTTAAAATTTATCAGGAAAAGGATATGAGAATGTAGGGTTTTAATGTGAAAATTGTCAAATGTTTTAAATTTATCTCTTAACAATGCTTCCACATAAGATAGCATAGGTTGGAAGGGATATAATATACATCAATGATAAAAATGACACATGAAATCTGATGGATAACTATAAATAGAAATGATCACACGAATTTGGGTGATCCAAATAACGAAAAAGAACACCAAACCATAACCCAAAGATAAATTAAATGGTCAATAATTCCATAAAAATGATGACAATGGGAAAAAATAAAATTTCACGATAATTTCCCTAAATTGGAATGATTGTCATATTGATTCATGATTACATTCCATTTCATAGGCACAAACTCACCATTTTGTTATGACCTGAACAATATCCTCTTAATCTATTACTATAAGAAATATTATTGAATTTGTTATTGCTGAGGGACTAATAGAACATAAGATCCATTAATTGAAAAGTAATTCATTATATCTAAAAGATGTTTTGAACAAGTTATCATATATGAATAGGTTTTCATATAGAGTATTAATATCTAAAACATTATCTGATGTAAAACATAAAATAATCCCTAAACGGTTAAAATAATGATCCTTCCAAAAGATTAAAAACAAAAAATTTAGAAACAAGGTTGCTAAAATAAAATTAACATTAATATACCAATATATCATAATTTTTCTATTGATTATAACATATGAAACATGTTAATACCATCACCATTTATTCTCATGAAATATGGTAATAACATTAGTTACTATATAACAATATTAACAAAATACATTGTTCTTTATCCCATGATTAAAATTATATATTATTGAATACATTCAAAGGATCAAATAACTCTATAATCCCCATTAATGATAAATAAATATCATTGTTAAAAAATCCATCATCATTATTGAATACCTCAATACATTCCAAGTTACCTTATCCAAATCAACAATATCATTATCAAAACTAAACAAAATTCTCTATACCGTGAAAAATATTATGGTTTAGCATTCCTTAAGATTTTTTCCATAAATTGTGTCATTTATATTTAAAAAATTTGTCTACTCCACAAGTATCAATAAACATATATTTGAATACCATAATGTAATCCTTTAATAAACAATCATTATATATTTCATGATTTATATCTCATTGTCATTAAACTCAAATACATAAATAATTCAATTATTCCTCACATTCCTTAATCTATTATCTAGGAATCATTTTCGCGACACGAACTGACCGGGCTCGAGCTATGAGTCTTCAAGCACACCTCCAATAGGATAGGGTCTGGTGACTAACGTCGAGTAGGCTGCCACACACATGGGAGGCATTAGCCTAATGTACATGTACACAAACACACATGCATACACTTCCCTGAATCAATGTATATATATATATATAAACTGAAAGGAAAACCATGCATACATCTAACCCACAACCAGAGAACAAAAAAAGTACAAAAGGGAAAAATAAGGCCCCCAAATGAAAACTACAAAAACGTCCAACCTGATCAGAAGGATGGAACACTACCAAATTCATTCGCTGGTAAGGTCCTCGACACTGCTCTTGTAAGCACCCCAGTCAGTATCGCTCACTATGTTCCGCCTAATTTGGGTCCTCTCCGGACTCTGTCGAAAGGCATGTGATCTAAAAAATACACAAACATGTGCGGTCAAAGACTTTACATGGGTGGGTATATAAAATACTTAGTAGGAACCCAAAAATCTACAAAATAAAAGGGATAAACTGAATGTAAATAGTCAGCTCATCCCAGCCAAAGGGAACCCAAATGAGAGATAAAATCCATCTCTAGACCATCCTCAGCTAACACGACTAGTCATCTCAGCTCAAGTGTATGCCCATACATATACAATGAACATCCTCTTAGGTTTATGTCCATACATATACCATGAACAACTAGATATAATCATTTCATGCACCAATCCTCATGATGTTCCAACCACATAACCTGTGACAGATATATAACTAGAAGAACACACTCAATGTGATCTGTCATCCCAGAAGACACTCATCCAAGAGATACTCCCCACCAAGTCAGACACCAACATCCCAGATGCCCATCTGAGAGATTACACTCGTTAGATATTGTCACTGAGAACATCTTTATGAAACAATAGAAACACCAAACACCATGGATAGGGGATCACTCCTATGGTCCTCTAGGGGATATAAGAACCGAGTACAGTAACTCGTAGACCTCACATATTGTGGATTACTCCCAGTATCTAATGGGGGATACCACAATCCAATCCGATGCTCCATAGATCACATCACTTAGATAGAGGATTTTCGCCCTTGCGAAGATGTCTAAGATGATTATGGAAACCCCATCTAGCATAACTCGTGATATAGGTGATCGAACCAATGATGCACTAACCCATCCAAAACCACATGATGAGTAGGGGATTGTTTAACCAACTATTTTGCAACCCTTCTTAATGGACAACCATGTAGGGGATTGTTTTCTCGATGATGCCTTAAACCCTATAGGGTTAACCTGATAGATAGGGGATCACGTCCTGTGGATAGGCGGTCACAAGGATACATAGAACTCAACCTAGGGATGCAAATCTAGAGGATCCAGCTCCGAACCCACCGGAGTAATGCCAAAACTATAACAGAAAACCATCTTATTGAGGGGATCACAATCATATACTGAGGTAGTAATGAAACAATAATCCTCATAGGAATGAACCAAGGGATTGCACTCAACCACTACTGGGTCGAATGCCGTTAATTAGAGTGACCCGCATCATCTCCACATTGAGAATCTCCTAGGCCTATACCAGGGACACCGTCACAAACCACATGAAAAAACAGAAATGGTGGGATATTCATTTGAACCTAATTAAATTATGATTTATATGATGTAAAAAAACACAATCTATGCATGGAGGCCACCTCATGGGTCCCATGAAACAACCCAAAATTTAGGCAAGATTATTTCACCTATGAAATCCTCTAAAAACACACATAAATGAGTGCTAAATAACTCCAAACAGATGTTGGGTGAAAAATTCACATTTCAACATAAAACATGAAAAACCAGGCCCAACATTGGATTAACCATGTCTTTATATCAAACACACAACGGAGAATCTCAAAAAGTCTATAGGAGGACTAGGGTCACATTGCCGCTAACGACGCATGAGTTGGATCCCCAGTTCACGAAGTACACACATTGAAAGATTTAATAATAATTTTATATTAATAAAATTAATGCGTTTTGGGGCACCCACCTTCAAGAACAGAACTTGGAAACCCATAAAACAACATAAAAAATTCCTTCTCTCTATGAAAAACCCATTTCTATTGATGGCGTGCCAAACAGACGTGTTGTCTAAAAGATATGCCCCTTTTGAACATACGGGCCTTAGCTGGGCCGGTCCAGACTGCGATCCCGCGACCCAACTGCAGGTCTGGGCCAGCTCGCCATGGCTAGTTCTAACACCATCGGACCCTCAGGATTTGTTCTTCAACTCAGACTGGCCATGCATCCGGTCTCTGTTCACACGCCCCACTAACAAGTCCCGCGAAATGTGGGTCATTGTCCACAGACCCCCCCCCCCCACCGAGGTGCTGACCTCAGGGCTTCCCCCAAGCCACGATAGGTTGTGGTCGTCACTCGCACTTGTTGAGTGCACTGAAATGACACAAGATGCCTGCGATGCGGCCTCCTTTTCTCCCCGCTCCACTTCCGAATGGTCGGCTACAACATCGTGCTTTTTCCCCTTCCTGTTGGGTCGCACCAAAGCCCCGACCTACCATTCACCATAGTGTCATGCTCCCGGTCACCTACCTGACTCCCAAAAAACCACAACCCCCCCCCCCCCCCATCGGACTCTAGTTGTCTAACGATCATCATGCACCCATGCTCCGCCGCTTGTTTCTGCTAACACCACACCACCGAAGAGACTCTACTGAGTGACATTCCGCGGTTGTCGAGCATAGCTGCATGATACTACTGTCGGTAGTGATCTGGTGGTTCTTTAGGCAGACCATCATAACACTTAATGATGCCCGATTTTTTATTGGGTGACATCTTTGTAATCCTCTACACTACAACCCTCACAACACCTACCTTTATTCAATGATCTGATGGTTGATTGGAGCATCAGAAAAAATCATATGAACAATGAAAATAAACAAATTAAACATTATATATAGAACAAGGAATATACAACGTCCATGTTCTCTTGGCCATCATAATAATTGTATAATTATATATTTAAAATGATGGGTTTTTTGAGAACTATTGAAATCTATGAAGGTGTGAAAAATCTATAGAAAATTTTACCTCAATACCACCATTGGTCGTTGGTGACGCACCCGCTTCCATCCAACTTTGAACCGTCTACACAATCTGGAGATGAACATTGAAGAACACTGATGAACGGTTGAGAGAGAGAGGGAAGAGTAATTATGGATTTCCCTTAATTCTGACACCTACATGAATTTATATAAACTCATTGAAACTCCACCGATGGTCACATATTCCATAACCTCCTGGCCTACTTATTTTATATCATGCCTAGTCAAAAAAAAATTAGAACTCAACAGAATTCTCGTATTTACATTCGGTGGCATCGTCCGAATATTATTAGAAAATATGTAAAGTGATAAAAATCACTATGTCATTATTTCAAAAAGTAGATTTTTCCCATGGTTGACTTCTTTCATATAAATCTCACGGACGTAACTATTACCCCATGCCTAATGTAAACGGCATTCTCCAGACACAACTGTGACTTTTGATTTTAGATCTGAGCTACTGTATAAGTGATAACTCATTCCCACCATTTGTATAGTATAAACATAATAAATATTTTTATAAAATAAAATCTGGGCACACCGGGCCTCGGAATCGCACGCCGGCTTCATTCCTAGCTGTTGAATTATTCATATGAATATTACAAACTCTAACAGGGGAAAAACCAATGTCGCTAAATCCTCCAGACCATTGATATTTTCGTCCCCAAAAATCCATAAGCATATGGAATGAAACTGAACCCACAAATGGGTCTCCCACACCCGCGCGTTCGTGAACACACACCCCAACCTGAATTCATAAGCATGAGAGATGCATCCACCACACCTCAACACTATGAGATTTGGGTGGCACTGACTCACCCACACAATTTTAATCACATCACAAAAAGGAATCATGGTGGGGGAATGATCCCTCTTCCTCATGCATTTGAAGCACACTATACAACAACCACACAGTGTCTTTCCAACAACCTGAAAAAAACTCAAGCAATAAACGAAAAAGAAATTGTATCGCTAAACAATGTCCATTAAAATTACCACAGAAAGTATAAAGAACTCAATGCATTTCGTTATCCATCGGCGAAGCCTCTGTGTAAACAACCTCAAAGGCCTGAAGTTGTCCTTTCCCTCGCCCCCATCTCCTTCAACTTGATGTAGACCACCTTGGGGTGGTGGTGGTGGCAACTGATACTACCGACCACCTCATGCTTCTACATTAACTTTGTTGCCACATCCACTGCCCAGAAGACTTCCAAACTGAAGACGTTGCTGCTGGCAAGGAGACCACTTGAGTGGCTGTCTCTCAGCATCATTAATGGTTGAAAAATATCTAGTAAGATGTCCCTGGCCGTCGCAAGAATAACACCGCCTCTCCTACGGCTGACAAAAACTAGCCTGCTATCCCTATGAGCCCTTAGCCTCTGATCCTCCATCCTGGGGTCTCCCCCTAAAACGTCAGCCCCATCTAGACCCTTGCACCTGCCACTAGATACCAGCTGCTGACATCTCAGCTACCTCACGCCAAACACCGATTGGATTAATTTTCACATCTAGAAAGCTCCCTACCACTAAAGCATGGTCCAGTACATCATCTTAGGTGGGAAGGCACAAGTAAACCTTACCTACCCAGATGTCTCTATGTAGTCCCTGCGTGGGAATGTGAGCCATGAAAAACGGGTGTCGAACCATATCCAGGGAGTAGCGTGATAGGTCTGTAAACCTAGTTTTGTAATCCGACATATTCATGCCCTCATTTTGAAGCTGTTCTAGCTCTTGAATCCGCTCTGACCTCCGTGTCACCAAACAGAACTCTTCCCTAAAGAGCCCACCAAACTCCACCCACATGAGCCTCTCCTTGTCATGGGACTTTATCAGCAAACCCTACCATAGCATAGCCGGACCATGAACAAGAATTGCTTTTAGGACCACCTTATGATCTAGAGGTTCCCTAACTAGGGATAAAACATGGGTGACTACATTGAGCCATCCACCAACTTCTTGAGGGTTTGGATCACCCCACATCCTTAGAGGTCACAACCTCTTGAACTCATACTGTGCACTCAGACTGCGCACAACCTCTTCATGCACTGCCGACAGAACCATCTGCTCGATAGGTGGTGGAACAACTGTTGGACTACCTGGATGTCCCACCTCAAAACATGCATCCCAGTCCCTAGCCAGTACATGTGGTGGATCATCACCACAATCTTACTGTATAACTATCGATGGTTGTCATCATGGAGGCATCCTGATAACCAATCAAGAAACACCATGGTAATAGAGCATATATGGGGAGATGGCTCAAGAAGGAAAAGGAAAACCCAAACCCAGTTCTACATAATGCATGTACCATTATATCCCAACTACTAGTGTCCTAATTTCCCATGTCAAAATGCAGGTTATCAGAGACCTAGTGAATGTTCACGTCGACTTCTGTATCAACACTGGAGTCTCTAACCTGAGGGACGAACTCCAATAATCATAATACTACTACTATGAAACCCAAAAATAACTCAAAGCTATTCCATCTATGTTATGAGATCCTAAAGGAGGAACCTCCTCTGATACCACTCTATCACGACCCAACCCAACAAGGCTCAAGCCGTGACTCCCCATTCCCACCTCCAACATGCCTGAGGATGGCGACTGACACCATGTAGGATTTTAGACAAATCAGAGGCATTATCCTAAGGTAGTTGGGCACATACACCCAAATACACATCCATGCAACAGTGCAGAGATATATATACAAACTAAAATGTAATGAATGAATACATCTAACCCACAACTAGAGTACATCAAAAGTACAAAGGGAAAAATAGCTCCCATCAAAAGAAAACTACAAAAGAGTCCAATGTGCATAGAAAGTGGGAACCCTGTCAAATGCACCCAACGATAAGATCCTCAGCAAAACTCTAGTAAACCCCACTATCAGTCCTGCACAATAAGATCTACATGCTCCAGGTCCTTCTGGGACTCCGTTGGTAGGCCTATGGTCTTCGAAAAACACAAAAATGTGAATGAGAATCCCTAGTAGGGGTGAGTATATAAAATTTTCAATAGGCACCCTACAAATCCCCAAAATTAATTTGAGCAACTGAAAGAGAAAAGTATGGTCATCCCAACCAGAGGAAACCCAAACGATTGGGAAGCACAATCTTGAGACCAACCTCGGATAACACGCCTAGTCACCTCAGCTTCGGGGTATTCCCAAACAAACACCATGAACATCCGCTCAGGTATATGCCCATACATTTACCATTAAAAATCATATATGAAAATTTCACGCACCATGCCTCATGAGGATCCAACCTCATAACCTGTGATAAGTATATAACTAGGAGAACATACACCATGAGATCTTCCATCCATGATGCCACTCGCCCGTGTGATACACTACACTGGGTCTGAAACCCACATCCCTAATGCCAATATGAGAGATCACACTTCTCAATTATTGTCAGTGAGAACATCACATTGAAACATCAAAAACACCAAACACCTCAGATAGGGGATCACTCATAGGGCCTGCTAGGGGACACAAGAACCTAGTCTGGTAACTCTCAGATCTCACAAACAAGGGATCACTCCCACAAACAACTGGGGATAATAAAACCTGATATGGTACTCCACATATCACATCACTTTGATAGAGGATAATCCCTGTTTTAAATATGGCTACCACGATAGTGGAAACATCATTTGGTATAACTCTTGATGTCGAGGATCGAACCGAGAATGCACTAACCCAACCAAAACCACATGCTAAGTAGAGGATCATTTAACCAAGGATTCCACAACCTTAATAAATAGACCACCACATAGGGGATCATATTTTTGATGGCGCCTCAAATCTTATGGTGTTAACATTCTAGATAGTGGATCTTCGTCCATGGATAAGCCATTATATCGATACCAAGAACACGATTTGGGGAAGCGAAGCTAGATGATCCTACTTCAAACCCACCAGAGGGCTGCCAAAACTCTATTTGAAAACAAACCTTTCGAGGGGATCACAATCCAATACTGTGATGGTAATGCCCCAATAACCCACATAGGAACGAACAAAGGGAGTACACTAAACCACTACCGGTTCATATGTCGCTAACCTGAGTGACCCACTTCATCTCAACATAGTGAACCTCCCAGACCTATATTGGGTCCAGAATCACAAACTATACAGAAAAACATTCATGGTGGTCTATTAATTTTTCTTAAAATAACTTTTGAAGCATAAGTCGTAAAAAAACTCAGTGTACACCTGGAGGTTGCCTCATGGGTCCCATTCCATTGCCCCAAATTTAGGCGGGATGATTGGATAGTAGAAATCCACTAAAAACACACATAAATGAGTGCTCAAACACTCAAATGGATGTCGTATGAAAAGGTGACATTAAACAGTAAAATATGAAAACCAGGCCTTACAGGGCCCGCACCATTTCATTAGCTCTAAAACAGAAATAAGAATCTCAAAATGTATACACGTGGACTAGGGTCATGCTGCCACTGACAACACATCAATCGGAAGTCTGGTTTGTGATGTTCGACCACTATAAGCATTAATAATAATTTTATATTACTAAAATTAAAGCAGTTAGGGTCACCCACCTTTGATAAATTCTATCTTATATTAGGCAGACGAATGAATTTTGAAATTGGATACATAAATGAGAATTTTGTTCATATCATGCATGATGGGATTGAAAATATCAAGGCGAATAAAACAAAAGAGACAGTTTTAAGGTCAATGTATTAGAATTTCACATAGAAAAATATGTTTTTATATATTAATCTAAATGAAAAAAACCTATTAATTCCAAAATATTCATGGATTTTTTTGAAAGCGATACTCCCATATTAATTTTATTTTTCTAGATAATTAAAATTCTTTATATTCCAGGTTTCTAACTATTAGATCACTCATGGATATAATTATATAGTTGATGTTCATATTTTTTAATCAGGAATAAAAATAATCTTTTTTAAACATATTACTATAAAAATATTTTAACATATGTAAATAAGATTAATTTATTGTTCATGAACACGAGAAATATGTTTTCCAAATGACGAATTAACAATTTGGGTAGAAGTAAGATCTATATGTTTGGTATTACAAGATAGATCAGTATTGGAAGATTCCAGATTTTTAACATTTTAATCGTGATCTTAATATGTATATCGTGAAGAAGATTGATCAGTGGATGATAGTACTCACAAATGTCGATTATATAATAATTTTTAGATCACAAAAATAACAAAAAATGATTTTTTTTAATTCATGAAACATGACTTTTGGATAATGATAATTATTTAGTTGACATTTAACCTTCATTATTATGTGATACATGTTAAGAACTGTGAATTCCTCTCATAATATAAATATTCCAAAGAGGTTATAAAAATATTATATATAGGGGATTAAAATAAAATCTAATAATGGGTTTTGACCTTCTTGATGTTCTTATTGTATGATGATGAAATTAAGGATAATATCAAAAATTATAAGAAGATTATCATGAGTTTTTTGTATATATCCTCAAAAGGCCATATATTTACTTTTCAACGTATCATTCCAAAATTTATATGAGTGGTAATTTTTAACGAAACTTGTATATAGTGAGGATAACACTAATGTATTTCAATTAAAAAGTTGAATATGGATTTATTTATGATTTTACATTAGAGAATGATCAATTTGAATATTGTAAAATAGAATACATCATTTCAAAATATAAGTGAAATTCAAAAAAGGTAGTGAATTATACCTTATTGTATTGGGTATTTCATAGTATAATACGAATTGAGGTTGAATTTAATTGAGAATTGTAGAACATGGTTGTATTTTAGTCACTCATGCTTTCACTGAACTGTTATGTTTTTAGAAACAACTTCAATATGTGGGAATCAAAGATGCATTTTGTATATGTCTTAAATGTGATAATTCATGTTACTATCATCCATAGAAATGATCTCATAAAACACATAAGTATTAATCACATTAAAAAATATCACTTCTTTAAGTAGATAATTATTCAGTGATTTTTTAAATTATTTTTTTTGTATAACATCCCCACTATATGATGAGGTAAAATATAGTTTCAATATAGGTTTAAATCCATATTAATTGGTTATTGTAATGATTCACAAGAGTATTAAATTTATATATATGGTGTTTCATGGATTTGAGGTGTAGAATATAGGAGATGAAGGCCATTATATTTCGGTAGCACGGTTGGAACATAGTTTTTCCTTATAGTGTTCCATGAGATTAGAAATCATGTGGCCCTACCCCATTAGGTTGAGGTATGTACACAAACTCCACACTATTTTTCAATAAATTTCGGCCGCCCAGCTAATCCATATGACGAAGACCCCTCTTGGATAGGGGGTTTCACGTGTTTAGTGTGTGTTTTGAACAACCATGTGGAAAAATGATACACCTTCTTAAAAGGGGTATGAATTTGAATGAATTCTCACAATTTTATATGATTTATTACCATATTTTTCTCCCACTTCCAGTTCCAATATGAAGGGTTGTTAAAGATTATCTAAAAAAAATTGAATGGTGGTTGTCCTTAAATATTTTATTGTTTAAATATCCTTCAGTTGTGAATTGAATATTTATGGTATTTTACCACTAATCATTCTTTAATTTTCAAAGAGAATCATTGTATATTTTTTTTATATTTTACAACTACTCAAGAAAAACCTAGTTTTCATTAAGGGATGTTTGTGAAACTCTATTTAACATATGAATTGAGTTCTTAATTAATGAATTGGGGGGATTATGATAGCTAGAAAACTATAAAGGTTTTTTACATTATATCATGTCATAACCAGGTAGATTAATTATCTCAAATGAGTTAAATGAATTATCGATTGAAAATGGTTAAATGTGATAAATGTTAAAATAAAAATGTTCATGTGTTTTAATATATTTATAGGAGTGAAAATGGATATAATTCATTTTAATATTAAAATGATATTCTATGTGTGTTGACAACATGTTGAATATAATTATTCATCAAAATGTGAAAAATTATATTGGTAAACCATATTTGTAATTACGAGATAAGAGGAAACTAATGTTTAACTTATGATATGATGAAAGTGGTTTTCTAGGATGATGAACTAATAATACATTCCCTTGTTTTGGAAGGACTTATGCTATAAAAATTCAGATTCATTAAATCTTTTGATGAATGACTGATGGTCATGAAACCATCTGTAATGATTTAGTTTTCTTTATATTTTTTGGAATTCTCGGACAATGAATTCAGATTCCTAGTGGGACACATTGACATGTTATCCTTGTATTTTGTCTTTGGAAATCTATGACATAGAGTTTATATGACCATAATAGGACAATGATGGTTTAATGTTTACGAGTATAACATTGAATTAAAAATTGTTGTGGAAAATTTTAATTATTGTTAAATATTGAACCCTAGTTTATGTAGATCTAGAATACTATTTACTATACTCCTTCAAATATAATTATTAATCTATATATTGTTTTAAATATTATTGGAGTTGACATATTGATTTGTGCTCAATTTAATCAGGATGTTATTGGGTACATGAGAAAGCTTCATGGTTGCAGGTTATGAAAATGAAAAAGGCCAGTTGTTATATGGATGAAATGGGAGTCAGGATAAAGCATGGATGAGGGGAATATACATGAAATTTTTATCCCTTTAGGGGATTGTCATTAGTTTATTATTTTGGATTCTTCCATTATTCAGGACTATCAAGAAATGGAATTTATACTTTATTTTTTATTTAGTACATTCATATTTTGGGATTATTAAGGTTACTGTTTTAGAAGACATTATTATTATATGTATATTTTATCTTAATTTTTATCGTTTTTTACTTCAATAAAGTGGGTATAATCTCTCCATATACCTGCTCATACTCGCACTACTAGTTGAGATCATCTCATTTATGGGGAGGTGTGTTTATGTTAATGTGGAAAACATTATCAAGAAAATAGTTTAGTGGAACTACGGAAATGATGATAAAATGTGGCATTATACACTTTTATTTTATGTTTCATTTATATTTTTTAATGTTACACAGAAAATTAGGATGTTTCCAGCCTTGGAAATGATGTTGTGTATAGCTATATATAACACATGTGAAGGGGGGGGGGGGACACAAGTTCCCAAGTTGTGATTTCTTTTCATGATGTATTATTTTAAGGATGGATTTTATTTATCCCAGGGTATCATACATGATGTGTGATGTAATTGTTTCCTGAGATTTTATTTATTACCCAACAAAGCACCATTTTTTTTTCATTATTTAATCATCCATGATTTATGTAACATTAATTATATTAGTCCTTACTGGAAATCAAGGTTATCATCTATATAGAGTAAGGACTTCTGATATATCATGAAATACATTCAATAGAAGCCATGGAATACAATTGTTCATTGTGTTTCCTAATGAGATTAAAATTTCACCTTCTATATTTAAATATTTTATAAACAATATCCTTCACTTGTACATGTATTTATTTATATTTGTTTAATTGGATGACAATTTGGTGTAATCCTCAACTCATGATGATGATTACACACAAATTGACATCATATTTGTTATACTAAGAGACGATAATATGTATCTAATAACATCTAAATGTTAATAATATATTGAAAATTTGAATTTCATGGGAGACCTAATCTCAGCAGATGGTTCTATCACAAAACCCCTAAAGAGTTCATATAGTTGCCTTTTTTGAGTATCCCACGAATTTATTTGAAATCCAATGATTTTGGTTCTTATTTGTATATTATAAAAGGTTCATCAAATATTTTAATCACATATAAGATCATCTGTATGGAACTACCAAGAAGGTTATAATTTTTTAGTGGTCTGAATAATGTGATAATTATTTTATAAAGCTAAATAAGTTTTTTAGAACAACATACATTCTGATTTTAAAGATCATGAAATATAGTATTGTTTATTTTTTAATGAATTTTTGACTTCACTTTGGGTAATATTGATATATGGAATACAATTACCCGACTAAATATCATGAAAAGTGAGGTGACATTAAAGAAATTATCCAACATATGATATTGACTAGGACATAATGGTTTATTCCTTGAAATTTTTATAGTAATTGTTTTCTGGTTGATTTTTTATATATAAAGATAAAAATATCCTAAAATATATTTTAATATAGAGTGATATGAGAATCTAGAAGTAGAAATGTGTTGAGTAGATAGAATATTTTGACATTTTGATTTTTATATAGTGGAAAAATAGAATAGTGCAACAGATACATTTAGCAAGAGGACACAATCTCATGAAATTCATATGTTGAATTTTAAGTCAAAGATGATGGATTTTTTTGCTGAGATGAACATAGTTTTTCTTGAGGAGAATTATCATATTAAACCCATGTAATTTTATATTTATCTAATTCTTTTGAAGAATGATATACTGATGAAAAATGAGGAATCTAAATTACTATCATTGAGACACATTCTTTATGGAGGGGATCCAAATTCTAATTTTGCTATTAATGAGGATGAGGTCAAATATATTCATGGACATGTTATTGCGGATAATTTAATTTATAAGAGACTATTATTGAGTTCCATCACACAAAGTTAGTGGTTTATACTTGTTTTAATATAAGGTATCACGATCCTCTAATATAGTATGCGTGGATTTGAATAAAAAAATTTATTAATAGTTTTTCTACATGATGAAAAACTTTTCAAAAGGAAATGTCTATGAATCAATGACCTACTTGATTTTTATAACCATTTAATATTATGAATCAAAATTGGGATGATGTTAATTTTTATTTATTTGTTGTTCTCTTGATGAGGCCATGATATAATGATGATATTTGGGTGATTTTGGATCAGCTAGATTATTATTCACATTGCTTAGAAATTCAAGATACATTGACCATTGAGAAGATTCATGATTATTATGTTATAGATACAGTATGGTTGTAGAGGATACTACTAACTATAATTTCGTATCAGGAATTTTTTACCACAAACATATAGAAATTTTTTCTTAATTTTTTGGAAACTAAGGTGTTTCTATGTTTTGGTTTTCACCCATAGATGGATGGGAAATTAGAACATATTATACCGATATTAGAGGTAACATTGAAGGAATTCTTCTTATATAATTGAGGATATGTGGATAAATTTTTCGAAATCATTATGGTTTCCTATAATAGTTGTTTTTAAGGGACTATTATCATGGGACAATGTGAGTTTCTCTATATTTATCATTATTTATCACCCAAATATAGGATAGAGGTAGGGGAATCAGTGTTGATTAGACTGAGTCTCTTGTATGAGATTTCAGATCTTTTTCAAATGATTCTTAATTTTCGGGACAAAATGATGAGTACGTGTAATTCATATGTAGAATTATTTTATTAACATATGTATTTTACAATGGGTAAACATGTGTTCCTTTTGGTGTTTCAATTATTGAGTCACTATCAGATTCAATAGCAGGGAAGGTTAGGACCCAAGTATATGGGAATGGTTGAGATCATAGAAAGGATCAAAATGGTCAAATATTAGTTGTCTCTTACAAAATATAAAGGTGATATGAATAGTTTTTTTCATTTGACATAGATTTGGAAGTAACACACCATCCTATCTCAAGAAATTAGTGTTTTTGAATTAGAGAATGAGGATAATTATTCCTCTAAAGTTCATCTAGCTAATATTGTGGATCATAGAGGGAAAATTCCAGGGGGTAAGGCCATTCTATTGGTTTATGTGTTATTGTAGAATCTAGAGATTCTGGAAGAAAATATAGAGAACAATGTAGATATTTGGGCCAAGTTGATCAAAATTTTTTCATTGGAGGCATAGTGATTCATGAGATAGATGATTTGGAATGATATTTTATAAGGTTTGTGGTATTATGATCCTAGATATATAATGATGTTTGATCTTGTTTATATATTTTAACACTCTTCAAATTCAATAATTGAATTATTACAAAGAGTATAATATATCTAGGTTTTTTTCCAGTTCTTCTGGGCCTGAAATTTTTTTAATAGTGGTTATTCGATGATGTATTCACGTTTGACCATTTTTAGTAAAAACCATTCCCCATAGGCTACGAAAATGCATTGACTAACAACAATATAAATGGGTAAGATCCTGACCATGCCATTGTTCATCAAAACAAGTTGGTGTTCCAATAAAACATTTTATCATTGACCCCTCTTAAACCCATGTTTAAATATGGTTGGAGCAAAGTTTGGATGAATGCTTATCTAAAACATGCACCATCTAAAAAAATTGGTTGATTTTTCCCATTTTACCCCCACAAGGTTTTTGAATTATTACCCAATTCCCACCAATTTATTCATTAATCATCAAGGGTTGGAAACTAATATCTCATATTCCTACCAATGTTTATATTTGATCATCCATTGCACATTTGATGAACTATTGATTACTAATAGATGTTACTGGTGAGTCAACTACTCCCATTTATTCTTTTTTTGAGTGAATAATGTATCAATGTATTACCTCATTATGAAACCCAAAAATATTTTTCTTTTATATGAAATATAGATTGGGTGTCGAAGGATATTTTACTTTGAATATAAGGTTAGGTTTAAGTGAGTGTTATCCTACATGCTTGAGGATGATGGTATAAATGTTACATCCCATAGTCATGCAGTTTATTCATATACATGTGTTTTTATTTTTGGATCCATTATGTTTTACATTTCATTTACTTGGATGGAAATGATTTAGTGGGTGTTTGAATGATGTGTTAGATACCTCATTATCACATAGTCATGAAGTTTAATGATTTGGAACTATGAGTTTAGTTTATTATAAGCACACTAATAATTTTTTATTGGAGACCCACATTCCCAAGTGAATGTTTTAGGTTCCCATTTATGTGATATATGCACCTTTTTCTTATAACTGAAAAAATAGTGGCATTGGGATTCATTTAAATACTATGATATATTTAAAATAATTTTTTTGGATTTATAAACCCATTAAAGGGGTTAACATCATACTCAATATGAAATATGGGTTATAGTTATTTTCTCAGTCATAGTAATGCAAGAAAAACGTTTAGTGGAAAATATCCAAGTGGTGGTCATGATAAATGGATCAATTCATTGATAAACATTTCATTTGAACACTTTTTGGCACATTGAGCATTATAAGGTTGTAAAGTGAAAATTTACGTAATAATAAGTTGTTATCAAGGGATATACAGAGCATATGAATTTTCCATAATTAAGTTAAAATAAATTTTCAACATGGTGGTAATGGTTTTTGAAGTGTTATAAACAAAATCAGAGGGGGGATATTTTTAGATGAAATCCCAAATGTTGATTATTTTGGATATTTTTTGGTTTTTTACATCAAAAAACAAGTTGGAAAATCATATTTAGTGGAGTAGACCACGAGGTATTAATGATAAAAATATATAGAGGAGTTAGAATTGTATTTTGGAGTTGCATCCCACGAAATAAAATACTTTTTATTTAATATTTCCAGTAACAGAAAAAGATTTAGTATTAATTAATTTATTATCACATATTGATTATTATAAATAAAAGTTTAATTTGATAATGTACTTGAGATTATTTGACATAGAAACAATTATAGTAGTTCCCCACTATCTTGAGAATGTTGAAGTGTTATAGTGGTATTCTTATACAAAACTTCTATGGTCATTTGACATCATATAATGTGGAATAGTTACCTAGACTTTTATCTTTTAGTACACATAAGATTAAGATACATAATTTTTTGATGTTTTTACATGATATTATTTTGGATATGAGATTATGATGATTGATCCACCAGTTGGAAGTAAAGATGTTATGAGTCATTGGATACTGATGTTGGTGAACATATCAATGATCTTAAAACATTACGAATATTATTATTGACTATCATATGTTATGTAATCCAATTTATTGTAGACATATAGTAAAATATATATTTATAGTGATGATGGTTGAATCATGAATGATATGTTAATAATGAACAACTCAGGGAATGATTTTTTCCATTCTATATTTTGTAAAACTTATATGTCTATCCTTTTTTTTAATTGGAGAAATAAAAAATTTCCATGGTCTGGGTATATTGACCAGATTATTTAGAGATGACCTAAAAATATATATTTAGTATTTTGGTTGAATTTTAGTGTTAAAAATATATTTTATATGAATTTAAAAAATCAAATTATATTATAGAGTTCATTTTGTATGTGGTTTTTATCCTTGGAATATTTACATCTTCATCTATAGGTCCTTTTAGTATTATTGAAAGGTGATGTTAGACATTAAAAAAAATTTCATAACTCCACTAAGGCGGTGTATTAGAAGGTTACCCACTTATTAGTTTCATTGTTATAAATTAAATTATATTTTTGTTATTTAATAAAATAAGTATTATACTCTAGAACATGTAAAAATATTTATTCCATATTTATTGTGCACCAATATTTTTTCCCTAAATTATGTGAATTAAATATTTTTGTAAATATTTAATCCAAATACTATGATATTTTAAATATTTATTTATTTATGGGATGATAAATTTTTATTAAAGGTATATTAAACATCAAGGTCGTAATAAGAATCGTGTCAATCGATAAAATTGGATTCATACATGATATATCACTTTTACAAAATATTCATTTATTTAAGGAAATGATTTATAGTTTATCTATGAGACAATGATTCATTATGGAAATAAAAATAATATTATTATCTTATAAATGGGTTTATGTAATGAATATGACAATAATTAATAGCCTATGTGTAATTATTTATTATCACGAAATATAAATAACCTATTATACCATATACTTCTGTTAGTTGATGTTGTTATTTTCACATCCACTAAATATATTTTCATAATTTACAAGATAATATTCTATAGAATACTGCAAATAATCCAGATAAAATATCTCATCTTTATAGACTTGTGTGAGTAAGATTTAATCATTCCATCAATAATTATTTTTATATGGATTAAATGATGAAATCTAGTATTGTCAATACCAATAGTAATGTAACATCACAATCATACACATCGAAATGATGAGTGTTGGGGGTGTAACTATGGGTCTGTTAACTCCCTCAAGACATCAAGGTTTGGATATAAATTTTCATAACCTCAAATAAAAAATAGAGATGATTTTCATATTGAATGAGAAAGCATTCTACCCATAAAAAATAACCCAATAATCCTCTATTGGTTGCACTAGTATGAAAAAAATCTCAAAACCCAAAAAAATCATTATCAGAGTATAAGTAGAAACATAATGACATACACAAGAGAACAATAAATCCCC
This sequence comes from Viscum album, assembly GCA_963277665.1. Classification (NCBI taxonomy): domain Eukaryota; kingdom Viridiplantae; phylum Streptophyta; class Magnoliopsida; order Santalales; family Viscaceae; genus Viscum; species Viscum album. Next base: position 438,841 of record CAUJRU010000415.1, on the reverse strand, counting down.
AAAACACATAAAATTCAAAGTGACAACTACCAAAAACACATCATGTACTCTAATATATAAATCCACAAGAAAGTACATTCTATTAGGAATCAATACTAAAGAATGGACCTAGCATTCCTCTAAATGTTATTATATAGATAGTAGATGATAATATTGAATATTTCCTAATCTGATGGTGATTCAACACAAAGTAGAATTATCCCATTGAAATCACAACTCACACAACTCAGAAAAAACATGTTATCACATTTTATAAAAATATTCAATTGGTAGAAAATAGATCAAACAATATCGATAAACTAGATTTTTTAGGGAAATCATCAACAAATAAAACGAATCAATTCTAATTTTATTTTTACATTGTTCACTATATAATCTGACATTAATAAACATAAAATAATACACACAATTGTAGTGTTACCATTTATTTTAGAACATCATGTCCATACACAATCCAAATGATGGATGTTCTTAGTGATCCTTATCCATATAATTAAACTCATTCTAAACCATTTATCCCAGAATAATTCCAGGTGATTTACCAACAAAATTTTTTAATTCCAACCATTTCACATAAAACAACTTCCATATTTTAAATATTTTTAAAAACTATGTTACAAGAATTATAATCCAAACCAAAATTATAAAGAAATTCTTTATAAAGATAAAGAGAGGATTTCCAAAAAATACAACCCAATATTCCACTGTTTTTTATCCAATAACAAAACAGGATTACCAATAAAAGTCAGACAAGAATTATACAACCATTATAATAATATCCTTTATATAAAACTATGTATTTAATTTTTAATTAATGTGTATTTGAGTGAGAAACCACATACATCACAACATTGGTAAAAATTTATGACAAAGAATAATTAATTTTTAGATAATATTTTATCATCCTTTTACTATATTGAACTATATTTCACCAAAAAACCATTTATAACACAAGGATATATCATTAACAGACAACATTATTGTTTCAAGAGATATAATAACATTAGATTAAAGATAAACATTAATGAATGCGTAATTACTAATGAATTTATGTATCCAATACACATTAACATTCTAGTGGATCACTCTTAGATTGATGTGTGTCATCTCTAACACTATGGGAGAAACTGGAACATGAATTATAGAGATATTACTGAAAAAGGAGGGCTTATAAGGTTAATAAATATTAAATACACATTTTTTCACTTATATGCTACATGATTTGGCCGTATAGTTTTGAACAATGTGGGTGTTGTGCTTCCATTTTAAAGAAATACATTAAATCTCTAAAAAACCATGTGATTACCATGTATGTCCCTCTATTTGAAGATAAAAATTTTTCTAGGGAATTCACATAGTTTGGAAAAACCACAGGCCAATCATACCCTAATGTTGTGTCCAAATTATTCCCTAATTTGGACTATTCATGATTCTTCATGTCTTCAAGAAAACGGTTATAAACAATCCACCTCTAGAAAATCCACCATAACATGCCAATGAAAACTCAGAATAACCAAAACATATAACCTGAATATTATATAGACTAAAAATAAAATAATAATTATTCATCTTCTAGAAGCCTACGGAGACACATTATCATAATTTTTTTCCATTACATCCATGGAAAATAAAAATAAATTTCTTTCCATTAATATCCTATACTAATGCTCCAAAATTACCTTTTCATACTGATATTTGTCTTCCTAAATCATTCCATGTTTCCGTGAAACCCAAACTGTAATAATATTTTTACAATGAAATATATTTTATTTTAATCCACTATCCAATACAACACATGAAAATACATATAATCCAGCTATAAGTCAATGTGTTCCCATAAAATCAAAATTTTAGGATTTGGTTGACATGACTAAGACTATGATATATGAAAATAATTCTTCACTAAAGTAAACCATGGTTGAAAATCCATCAAATATTTTAACATACCAACATGTTAATGTATCTCATTAGGGTCGTTATATCATAGTTATAACATTCCTTACATTCCAAAATGATAACACCCAAGCATCAGATAGTCTCTTTGGAACACATGATCACTCTCCTAAAATGATAATAATCATCTATGATGACCCACATACAACTTTTGGAAACTATAATGCATAATCATTTCCTTTCTGATCAATTATTCCTTTTCTATTTTCTCTCTCATATGACTGGTTTAAATTAATTAAGTCTCACTTGATTCCACTAAAAAATTTGTAGGGCGACAAGTATTCCCATACAATATTCCTAAAGGATCCATATATATCAAGGTTTTTTACCTGTAATTATATGATAACACTACTAAGAGTAAATTATCATCCTGTGATCCAATAATATCCACCAGGAAAGCCCTATAAATGACCTACACAATTTGGATTTTCCATTTGGATTGTCCATAAATTCAGGGATGATAAGAAATAATCATATTAAAAAATGATCTGGTAGCGATCACTATAGACATCCATAAATGAGACATAAATATTGGGTCTCTATAAATTGAATCAATACTAGAACAACATACCTTATTACAATTTTTTAATTTTTGATTTTGGAAAATCCATCCTCTGAAGTAATTTCATGATTAGTGTTGAAAAGAAATAACATCGTGAGTTGATCCACAATCATGAATATGGAATCCATTTTTCTAATAATAATTGGGAGACATTTTAAAAAATTCATGGCTATATACTCCATTTTATGTATAGTAATTTGTAAGGTCTTAAAAAACATATTTCTCATTAATACTATTACATTTAATGATGAAATCAGAGGAAAATCAAGATATACATTGTTTTATATCATTTGATACCAACCAACTATAATTAAACATTCACTGATTTATACGTTTTAGTAATCATATGGTGATCCTCACATTTAAAATAGTGGAATGTATTAATATGTTCTTCCTCACATGTGAATTGTATGGCCACCTAGTATATAAAATTAAACACTGAACTCCCTCTATATTACATCCAAAAATTGTATCCCCAAAATTGAGTTTTGACCTTATATTATCCCATCATTAATCAAATATATGAGAAAAGTTTACGTGATCAACCGGATCAAGAATGAAAAAAATGGAATAAAAAAAATACTAAACCACTTTGGTATCATTATTTTACATCCGCATAATTTATGAATGGCCATAGGTGTCACTATTACAAAACATCATTATCCAAATGATTATATAAATTCTAAATCAAAGAGTCTAATATTCAGTTCACTTTAACTGATTTGTATATCATGTAAATTTTAATGATCTAAAAATACTCCATCAATCTACATTATATTAAATTCAAATCACTTTGTGGGAAAAATGTTACAATATCTTATAATCCATAAATACTATGTTTTTTTCACCAAATATGTAATGATTACAGGTCTTTAAAAAATGGACCACAAAATCTAATTTAAATCCATGTGTTGGGTATTTTTTCTCAAGAACTTATAAATTTCATGAAACATATGAAACATACTTATTTCCAGGAATGATAACAAATCACTACCCAACACATGTTGTATCACAAAAGACATTAAGCCCTATCCAAACTCTAGAAACACAAGGAATGGTTCTTATGTAAGACTATAGTTATGTTATTCAAGGATTTAAGACATTACATATTATATTTGAATTAAATTACATTCCTCATCAAATTTTTCAACAATTATAACAAATTAGAAATATAATATATGAAACATCTTTAGTAACCAGCAATGTCAAGGAAACAAAATACCATGAAGATAATATTTAGTGGTTTCTAGCATATAAAAACATCTATCTTTCTCTATATTTCTATAGATATATTTTAAAAATATGGCATGTCTATGGAAAATGTCCTCTCATATCCAGAAACCACATTTGATGACCTTCCATACAGATTATGTACCCACAAGACACACAAAACTGCCATCTAGTGTTTCAAATGATCTCGTTCTCTAGAGAATAAAATAGTATATCATAAAAAAATTACTTAATAAATGAATCAATATATATATTAAATATTCAATTAATCAATTATATAAAGACTCTAAGTGCATTCATAATACCAAATAAAATAACTGAATATCAATAATGACTATAATTTTCTTCTAAAATCATTCAATTATATATCCTCCATCAAATTTATCAATTTTGGATATCCTAGATATAAATTAATTTTTTCGAATACTTGGGATACTTTAATTTATCATGAATATAATTAGTGTGTGGAAGAGGATACCAATTTTTTTTCATAACATGGACAAGAGTATGATAATCAACAAAAAATCATGTATTTACATCTACTTTCATTAAAATTGATCTGGTGACTCCCACATAAACGAACTCATTTGAATGAACCCCAAAATTCCAACTCTTCAAATTGGAAATTCAATTCCATAATTTTTTTTGCTTGTATATTATAAAATATATGTGAGATGTGACCAGTAATCGGAAGGATATCAATTATACAACCACTAACATTTTGGTTAAAACCCGTATAAATTTTTATGGAAAACATCATGAAATATATCAAAAATAAATTGAAAATAAATATTCTAAATATCATTCATAGATTAATGTGTAGGAACCTAAAAAGGATAAGAGATAGTACCAAAAACAAGTTACAATATTCCTTATTTACTAGTGTTTAAAACACAATATCGTCTAATTAGATACCTAACACCATCCATATATGTAAAACTAGCCTTTTGGGGATAACAATTGATGTGATCATTGAATAATATCAGCAAATCCATATGCAAAACAATGTCATAGACATCCATTTCAATCATAATGAAATAAAAAAGAAACTCATCCCCATTAATATTTACAGGAAAAACAATAATCATAAGGTATTTAATTGAGTATTATACAAGATTAGTTTTTAGGATTAAAATAGAAGGAATCAACCCCTCATACAAACCCATAATATCAAAAACATCGAATTAAATAAAATATTGTGACATTCCCATATAAAATAGTGCATTCATAAGTTATTAATTCATGATAAATATTTACATCACTATTTGAGGAGTATATTCTTCATCTATGATCATTTTCTCATATCCATAGATTCTAATACTGACTATATATTGTTTTTTTGAATGTTTAGATTTCACTAGTTGAGGAGTCAGTTTGTTTCTAGAATCACCTTGACTCATGATTTTCTTCTAAAATGATTTATTTGGTTTAACTCATCCCATTGAATTTTGTGATTCAAGAGAATCAGTGGATGCATCTCTAGCACCAGACCCTTGTGAACTGTGATAATAGTGATAAAGATATCCCACATTTTTTAATTTGTGACAAGAATTATGTGGTGTTAAAAATTCATTCTTGATGTGGTCCATTGAAGGAAAATAAAAACATCCCAACAATCATTTTGGTAAATAACAGAGATTTACTAATCCCTTGGCCTGATTCTGAGGTGTTACAATAATATCGATGTAGGTTACCATTTTCATATTATTCAAATCATTATACATCAAACGTGTTCACATAGGAATAATAATAATCCCCACAATATTATTTCCAAATAAATCAATTTTTTTACAATACCACTATTGAATACATCTATATAACCCTTTATAAAAGAAAATAAACATTTTGGGTGAATTTTTATTTTTAATCCACAATCAAAAATATAAACCATCACGGATGAACTTGTAGTGACATATATGTAAAATGGTACTATATTCCTAAATTTATCCACATACTATGTCATTTATTTGTAAAACAATATACTTACATTTTATCGAAATCTAAAATGTGTGAGGATACAATTACTTAATATAAATTCCAAAAAATATCACCATGTCATTCCTCAGTCAAATTTTGACAAAACATATAATTCCAACCATTGGAATGCCAAATACTATACCATATATGTTTCTAATTCCACTTTTAACTCTATTAGTTTCCTAATAATGTAAAATATTCCACCATTCCTATCAGACCGAAATTATAAATTTATTGGATTTTAATACCCTCTAAAGATTAATGGATTTGTTATTTGGAGCTATGATAATTGGTCCACCATCCATGGGTAATCATTCCAATTACCCATATCCTTGGCCTGGAAATCGTGAGAAATGCAATGATAAAATTTTGGGTTCACCTATGGCTTTTGTGCAACCACAATCTCAGTAGATTCTTTTGATTAGTTTCTATGATGCCTACCTCTTTCCATTATCTATAACAAATATAAAACATCATTTTGTCTCACACATTACCAACAAAATTATTATATTTCTTAATTTCCCATATCAACAGATCATGAAAAATATATTTCCATTATTAATCAATTTTCATCATTTCCACAATTTTTTATAATATTAAAATAATTGTTTTTTAAACAATTTATTATTTTCAAAAATAACATTTTTTGTTTATTTCATATGTTTTTAATGAAATTTTAGACTACATGCCTATTATGAAGTCACATTATCAATGAATTTCATGAAACAATCATTAGATATACTCATGGTGAAGAGGTTTAAAATCACCAAGATGTTTCAAAAAACACTTATGTACCAAAAATCACTTGTAAAACGATTATCAACATAATTTTGGTAGATATTCTATTTGTTCTATGAAATTCATATTTCAACAATCTAAATTGAAACTATTATCCCAATAGATTGAATAATACTTATTCAAACTCACGGATCAAACAAAACTGACACCATATCATATGTCATAGACAAAATAATGGGGAAAATTTTTCTCACAAAATGGTATATGGGGAAAGTATATAAAACAATTTTTCATACAAAAATCAAAAAAACTAATAAATTTTGTCTAATTTTTTTTTTGTACAAGATAGGAATCATACTATTTATCAAAAATATATATTTAGACCAACAAAAATTGATATAACTTTTAACATTCCACCCCTCTACAATGTATTGAGGAGTGATAGTGGAGTTTCATGGCCTTAGTTGACATCCCATGACACCAATGTCTGTATATATAATCCAATGTACTCGAGATCATTTATGGGATGTTTTTTAAAATTACAAGAACAAACATCCAACCAAAAAAACAATAACCAGAATGGGATCTACAAGATTCATGAGTTAAAAAACACCTCAATGATTATCTAAACAAACAATCCATATCATATTACACATGGATGGAAAAATATATACTTAAGGGGATGATAAAGGGTAAAAAATCCAAATTTCAAATTGGGAAACAACCATCAACACCTAAACTTCTATGTAACACCAAATTTTTTTTTCAAATAAATTTATATAAATTTAATATTTTATACCTTTATTATTAAATGAAATAATGTGTTTAACTTTAATTGCATTCGGCACAAATTGAATCAAGTGTAACATAGAACACCGAGCTAAAATGAAACATACTTTATTATTAAAATATTGTTGTTTAAAATGATAGTTATCAACTGACCAATTGAATGGTTGGTACGAATAAGATTAAATAAATTATCATAACATTTGCTTTTAAAATGTATCTATAATGAATGTCTTAGTTACAAAATAATTAAATATGAAAATCAAAACTATTTCAAGATAAATGAATAGATTTTTCGAAAAAACAATTTTTTTTAAAAAACTCATTTCACCTCAATAAATTATTCAAACAAAATTTTATGAATTATTTTAAAAACAAATTAATATATATATATATATAATAATTATATTATCATTCATCTTGTGTTTCCTCTATACAAGATATATTATTAAATCTATTTTTACACATCAATATAGTATATTAGTAGAACTTTTTTAGTTAACTTTTTGTGAAGTTAAATTAAAACTAATTTTCGAAATTTTTTAATATTTTATTTTTAAAAAAACTAAATTTTGAAATTATTATAAAAAATTATATTATGAATAATTTGTGTTAATTTTCTAATAGTTTCTTTATTTTGATGGTTATTGGAATGGTATTGAATTTTTATTTATAACTTAGTATTATTTTAAATTAAATATTAGAAAAATATTAATTTAATTATTTATTAATGTAAAATTATATTAATTATATATATATTAATATAATTTTTATCATTATAATAAATTAGATACAAAAATAGGATATAAAAACATTGTATACTTTTGGATAGTTTCCCATTGAAACTCCAATTTCAAATCCAATCTTCGAAATTAATGTTACATTTAATTTTAAAAATAATGTAAAATGAATTTTGAAAAAATGGATTAAATATTTTGAGTATTTTAATTTATATTATAATATTATTTCAAATTAATTTATTTCCAAAATGAATATTGATAACCATAAAAATTAACTATCATGGTTATGATAAAAATGGGACTTTGCGGGTTAAAATAAAAAGATATTGGTTAAAATCAGAAAAAAATTGTAAAAAATATATTATATTTAAATATTTCAACACAATAATATATTAAAGTCGTTAATAATATATTTTAGAACATTTTTATCAATTAAAACATGGTTACAACATTCTAATTCCATAAATTACAGGTGTACCACTCACCTCACTTATAAAAGGCCACCACATATCCTCTCCAATACATACCCTGAATCCATTTTTATTGATCCCTTACCTAACAAAATCACATATAAAAATTCAAAAAATGATTAATAATCCTTATTTTTTAAATTAATATACCATATATTTATTTTGGTTCAAACCAATTGGGGTTGGACGAAACATAGTTAATATAATTAAACTAGTGTTTTTATTTATTTATACCTCCATCACTATTAATTATTATTAAATAATGAAAATTTTATAAAATATTTATTTTTAATAATTTTATCTATTTTGTTAATTTAATTACCTACTACCATATCTAATTCCTTCAATTGTGTTATGAAATCATCATTCGGGTGTATGGAGGACTACCATTAAGCGAACCGGTTCTGTTCATTCTTCCATTACCAACTCTCATGGGATTGATATGATTATGAATATAAAGTATATAATAATAATTATATAAAAATATTATACATATAAAGTCATTATATCTTACATTCATCCTTAATATCCATTTTCAAGGGATATGATAACGTTGCTCGTCTCTAGGGTGGACTACCTCCTAACAACGTAATGTGATTTTTTTCACTAAAGCATTACATCAATGATAATAAAAAGAATGATAACAAATATATCTAATATTAAGAAAATAATTATGATATTAATGAAATATTTATCAATTTAAAATGATATTATATGTTTTCCCATACCTTTTAACACAATAATGGATGATAGCATTGTTCGTGTATGTGAGGACAACCACCTTTATGAAGTGAGGTTATTTTTTTCATCACAAAAATACATGGATGATATATATATGTTTATTTTTATAAAATAATATTATATTTGTGTTAAAAATATCATTTTTGAAATATGATATATTATTTACCTATTTCTCATAATGATTTTTGATAAATAGAAATGTTAGTCAAGTACATTTATGACCAACTATCTCCATAAAACTATTGTACTTCATTTCTCAAAAGTAAAAATCATAATTTATAATAAATAATAATTTATGAATATAAATTATATTAATTTAATGATTATTATAATGTATTTAAGGCAACTATTATCTATATAAGGGGACATAAAATATTAATTAAAAAAATTTACAAAAATTAGAGCAGTAATTATCCAAAATGTGATTATTACGTTACTGTAAATAAATTGGTAATAAATCATAATATGTAATTAATAAATTTTATTATAAATATATTTATTGAAATTTAGTATATTTATATTAATATTATATTTTCATAAATGATATTATAAGTTATATGAAATAATTCAATACTTAAGGAAATGGATTTTGTAGCACATTTATTTTCATTGTGACCAAAGAAATATTCACCACTTGTTTTATTAATATATTGTATAAAATTCCCATGAATTTATTTTATTACTATTATAAATAAAAATTATTTTCAAAAAAATATTAATTTTATTATTTACTTTTCATAAGGTTTACAGTAAAAGTTTACCTAATCTGTAATGAGTTTATTCAAAATTTGGATTCTTTGGGACATATGATTATGTTACCCACCATTATTCCATTATAAGATAGGTATAAAGTGATGTTTAAAATTAATATAATGGTTTTATTATACCTTGATACATTTTATTTTTAATTTAATGACATTCATTTATAAGGAATGTGTTTTATAGATAAATATTAGGTAATTTTTTATGGTATAATTTCATTGTTTATTACGATTGTTTATAATAATTTTATTGTTGTTAAAATATTATGATTAATATTTCATAAATCAATTTCCTTTTTATCCTATGTTTATTCCATGTGAATAATTGTTTTAACTTCATTTTCCTCTCTTTATGAATTCAATATTGGAAAAAAATGGTTTTACTAAAAAATTTCATTTTTGTTTGAAAACACTTTTTCTTCAAAACAAATGTTTTAAATAAAAAAATTTCAAAATTTTTTTTTGAAATTTATAAAGGATTTAATAAATATTTTTTTACCATTATAGTATTTTTATAATATTTTTTTTCAATGAATCATTCATTATTTTTTTTTAAAAAATATTGTTTTGATTTTACAAAAAATGTTAAAATAATCGTTGTTTTTTAATGTACAACATTAGAATTATTTTCCAATGTCATGGCCACTCAATAATTTCATGATTACATTCTATTTTATCAAACCAAATTTCAATTAAAATTTTTTACTTAATAATAATTATATATTTATAATTTAAATAAAATATTTTATTGTGATAATGATTTTAAAAATTTTATATTTTTTCAAAAGTGTTTTCAATGTGTAAAAGGTATTTTCCTTTTAAAACATTTAATTGATTTTTAAATATTTATTAATATTTTTGAATGATTATTTTAAAATATAATTATTTTTAATGTTTTTAATGTTTTTTGAATTATGATTTATGTAATGTTATTTACATCTTCATATATTCCAGGAAATATTTCAAAATCATTTTACATCTACAATGACATTATTTTAAATTACTTTTAAATATTTTGGAATATGATCTGATTATATAATCATTTTATTTATAATGATTGTTCATGATTAAGTTATAATTATACTTATTAAATCTTTTTCTCATAAAAGGGTTATATCATAATAAAATTTATATTAAAACTATTTATATTCTGATGTTATTCTTTTATAAAATTATAAAAATATTATGATTCCAGTATCTTTTCGACATGTTATTATATGAATATATAATTATGAATGTTATTTAATTTCATGGGTTATGATATAATTATTGTTATATGATATTGATGGACATATATTATTGATATTTATTGTATGATGGGTTGTAACTATATCAAACACCAATGTATTGGGTAATGATTAGTATATAATGAGCTAGAAAGGACTATAATGACGATTGAACCTCATTCAATATGGTGATTTGACTAATATGATAGTGTTAGGAGTGACCCTTTACTATAATGATGGTTTGGAGATTGAACCTATTCTACTATGTTTTCATTGGTTGTGACCCTTGAAAATTATTGATATTAAATTCTATGCTTATACATATACCACAATTCCAAGGATTGTGTCAATTTTATTCTCCCAAAAATAATTTCAATTATTTTAATTATGATTCATATATTATTATGTTCTAATAATTACATTATGACTCAATATTATGATCCTTTATTTGTAGGGAACAATTTAATAACGTTACTCTCATGTTCTCATACCCATATATTGATGTTATTCTAACTTATCATTTTTCATTGACTTTATTTAGCACCGAATATCACCCTTTATTATGATTTCCTTTCCAATATTATGAAGAAATATTATAATTTTGGTATGAATAGGAATATTAAATAATTGGAAGACCATTATGGGATACATGGAATATATTTTACAAAATAATATGATGGTGTAACCAGTCTCAAAATACACTAAACTATTACAATCCTTAGGCATGTGATTATGTAATGTAGTGAATATTTATTTATAAATATTTAATATCCATATATAAAAACATTAAGTTTTTATAGTTGGTATTAGAGGAAATTTTTTTGTAAACCATTGGGAACTAAGATGAGAAATAATTTGTTAGATCCCTATGGTTATTTCCATGGAAATTTCTAGGAGATATATCTATTGAAAAGTCTAAGGGTGAGTTAATGTATCTGAAAATGACTTAGAAATTTTTTGGAGGATAGATCAAGTGATTTACATGTAATTAATTACCAATATAGATACATCAAGTTGGATTATATCCGATACATAGGTATTTAGGGCTACTAAATTAGAAAAATATACATTCAACTAGACATGATCATAACCTTGTGTACAAAAATGGGCCTTTTTTCACACCTAGTTTTAAACATCTACTGAATATAATTTGAAAATTAACACACTCATTATGAACCGTAATTAAAGAATTAAATATATGATGTCTTTTAGTGTTATAAGATAATACAAATGTATCATATAATAAAATTATAGTGTCTTGATATAGATATCATAAAATTGGTACTTCATGATTATAGGGTTTCCCCCTATAATTAATATTACTCACAAAATTATTTTCACTTTTAGTAAAAAATATATAAAAAATGAATTTAGATTAAATTGAATTTGATACATTTTATTGGATTATTAGATATATGGGTTGATAACTGGAGTAGATGTTGTTGTGATTATGACTAATATATTTTCATGATATAAGATAAACAATGTACAACATAAGAAAATATTGAAATAACCTAATATAATAATGAAATATTTATATGAGTGTTTATGAAATAGAGATCCAACATGGATGGTGATTTATCTTTCTATATGTCTAGAATAAAGAATGAAACAATTAAGTGAATTTAGAAATGGTGTTGGGATATGTTCATAATGTGGATAATAAGGCCACAATTAATGTAATTGATGATTATAAATGGGAGGTTAAATTATAGAAATTGAATACAATAATGGTATATCTATGATATCAGCAATGTCTCAATGTTTCCAATGATAAATGTAGGGGAATTATGAAAATAAATGTATTTAGGGAAAATATCATCAAGATAATCCAAATGATTATATGAGAAATAGTATTTTGTTGATTTTTAAGAGACTATCAATGACATATAAAAAGAAATTGGTATTAAGGAATAATATGGCATAACCTATTTAATTTTTTGATATAGAAGGTGGATAATTTAAGTGTTTCTATACAAGAATAAAATAATTATGGTGTATATAAGGATTTCTCAGTGAGATTTTTTCATTGAGGAACTGAAATAATATTTTAAATTATATTATTGACCTATTTATGTTATATAATGGTTAGGTTGTATTTTTTAAAAAACATATGATTAAAGGAATTTAACCCCTAATATATTTCAAATTTTTAGAAAATTATAATTTTTTTGGTGAAAGAGATAGTTGATATGAATAATGAAAATTAGATAGTATTGATGTATTATAATCTGATTATAATTTGTGAAAAATGTGGGTTATGTTTTCATTAATGGAAAATACATTATTATTGGATTTTGGGAATATATTTAATAATATTTTTTTCATTGAATTGGGAAGTATGTTTTTCATTAATGTTTTATATAAATTTTTGGATATTACCATGATTCAATAAAATATATTACTATGGATTTAATAAAATTAGTATATGAAAATAAATTTGTACATTAAAAAAATTTGGTGTATTAATGTTATGTTTCATTTGAATAATTTATTAAACCTATTTATAAATTAGGAATTTTGGAAGGGTTATAAGGATATCTATTTATAAAACTTATTATGATGAACATTAGATGATATTTTAGATATTTTTGTATTGCTTCAATATATTATTATTTATATATATTTTATATCCTATGATAACCATTTTTGTTGTTGTTATACAATGATATGTGGGGGTCATATAAATATATTTATAGATGTTATGATTCTTTTGTGATTGTGGAATAAAAATTTATCTTCATTTCATGGAGTGATAAATTATGTTGAAATGTATTTGGGCATAATCAAATTGTGAGATTGATCATATGAAATAGAATGAAATCAATAAATTGTATCTTGTAATGAAAAATAATAAATAATAGGAAAAGGATCAAGAAATAATATTTTGTCTTGTTGTAATCAATTTTGATGATATCAATAACCATATTAATGCCTCTTTTATTAATGGTTTTTTCGTTTGTAAACTTCACTATATCCCCAACTTTCATACGATTAGTAATCTCTACAACTCTATATAATTATTTATAATTTTTACCCATGTACAAATTATTACTTCCCACCAATTTTATCTTCCGTGGAATCATAATTATTATTTAATTTAGCCAACAATTTTATTTAAAAATTTCCATTTTATATTAATATTTTATGGATCAATTTAAAAGATGTTAGTTTTTGTGATTGATTTATCAAATGATTGACCATTGATGTCGGAGATGAATTTTGTAGTATAAATTACCTAGCTGAAGAATATGATAGCTTGGGATTTTTTTATTTTCTTCAAATAAATTTAATAGCTTATAAATGTTTCGCTACATTATTTAATGATTTTATATTTTATTCACAATATACTATGTATATATTGCTTAACACACCACATTGTGATTAAAAATTTTGTGACTTATTATTAAATTTATATAATTTAATATGATTTTTATCCTCTAGATGTTGGAAAGTTTGTATAAGAGGATTAAATAAATTATGAAAATATATGTTTTACACATGTATATAAAATGATTTTTTTTCAGACTAATTAATTATATTAGATATAAAAACTATATTAAAATAATGGTAATCTTTTTCAAGAAGAAGATATTTATGAAACAAATATTTTTTTCCTTAATATATTAAATAAAATTACATTTACTAAATGATATAAATATAATTTATATATTATATATTTTCAATAATTTGAATAACAATCATATAATGTGTTTTCTATATAATACATTAGAGAAAATATAATTTTACTCTTTAATATATATTATTTAAATAATGTTTTCTGTAAATTTTTCACACTAGTTTAAAAAATTAATTTTGTAACTTATAGAAATTTATTTTGAAAAATATATTAATTTTTTTGAATATGTGTATCAAATTAATAATAGTGTTATATCTTAAAATTACCTAAAATAGATTATTATATTATAATGTTATGAAAATTATGAATTGTAATTGAAAATATATTTTCCATTAAATTATTCATAAAGTTAAATTAATTTTTTAGTTGTATTTAATGAATAATTTTCTCAATTATATATCTATTTATTTAATTTTATCCATTTTTATTAACTTCATATTGATATTGTATATAAAAACATTCTAAAGTTATGAACATTTTCTCTTTGACAACATGAATTTCTATTGTGCACATGGTGTTAATTTTAATTTTAATCTCTCCACTTATGTGAATTGAATATGTAAAAATTTATTCCATAACTTTAATCATGTAAATTTAACATAACAACTAACGAAAAAATACTTTTTATCTGAAATAAATAGTCAAAAAAGTAAAAAATAAATATGGGGGTTAAGGTAAAAATCATTCAATCTGGGGTTATAATGAAATTAAAAATATTACAAAATCTAATTTATGGGATATTTTTTATAATTTAATTTAAATAATCAATAATAATTAATTTTATATCTATCTCACAATAATAAAAACATGGTAACACCTTTTTATTTAAAAAATTCCAATTATACCTCACATCAAAAATTTAAAGGTCCACCCCCTCTCCTTTCCACTGCACAACATAAAAACCTTTTTCTAGATAATAGAAACAAAAATAATATCCTGTATTAAAAAATATATACCTAAAATTCTTCATTTTTTATAAAATTTTACCAATGAAATATTTCAGTGCAATCTTAAGGATGTTACATGAAGAATAAGTAACGATTTTTCAAGGGCAAATTTTATTTTATTGATTCTTTTAGTATAATATTTTTTATTAAAATAATATGATAATATAATATAAATATCCTTAATATACATATTTATTTTTATTATAAATCAATAATATAATAACATCTCCAATTCCATCAAATTGAATATGAAATCAGCATTTATGTGTACAACAGATTATCACATCTTGAAGTAGTCTTATTATTTCTTACATTACGACCTCTCATGGTTGGTTATGTTGATGGATATAAATTATATTTATATGAAATTTATAAAATAATTATACAAATATATTAATTATATAATATATATAATTTTACTTCGCTTTTCATTGTTTGTACGATGATGTCGCTCATTGTATGGTAGATTATCACCTAATGAAGTGATATGATTTATTTTGTCTAACAATTTACAGAGATGATAACATGGATAATGTTATTAGGTAAATGTGAAATATTTAAAATAATTATGATTTTATTTATTTATTTATTATTTTAAATCATTATATACTATTTTATTTTTTATCATTTCTGCCACTAAATGATGATAACATCAGTCATGTATGTGCGCACTACTGCCATCACGATGATATGTGACTATATTTTCATCACCATACCACATGGATTAATGTTGTATGTTTTATAAAAATATAATTTGTTATTTATTATATTATTATCATTCTGTAAGTGTAATATATTACTCACCCCCTTCCTAATTGATAGTTTAAAATTGGTAATTATACCAATGTGTATAAAGAATAAAACGTCTCTATGATAACTACAAACACCATTTCTAAAAAACATAATTCATGGTTTTTACTAAAATTATAATTGAAATATACATAAGAAAAATATTTAATTAATTTTATTTTGTAGATAATTTCTCCCTGATCAAGTTATATAGATAAAATAAAATAAATCAAAACATTTATGAAAAGCAGTGTTATAATTACATAAATCATAATTTTTACCATAGAATTATTAATAAATGTATAATAAATGTTATTATTAAAATAATATATGGTATTATATATTTTATTATGGTTTGAAAATAGATATATAATTAACTTATATTTACAATAAATTGGGTTCAATCATTTATGTAATAAGTTTACACTTATGGAAAGGGATTTCTGGAAAAAATTTATTTCAATGGGATCAAATCCATATTAAACGTATAAGAGTTTTTAGGTTGTACATACAAACAATGAGGATAAATAATAATAATACTAACTAAAATTATTTTAGTTTAGAAATAAATTTTATGATATCTCTTTCATGGGGTTGAAGGTTCAAAAGTTAACAAATCTATAAGGGATTTTTTATCATTTTCCTATCATTGAAATATATCATTTTTATGCACCAAAACACTTTTTTAATATTTATATAAAATACCTTTTACATTAATATCATGAATTTTATTATCCTTAATACATTTTATAATTTATTTATGCATATTATTTCACAGTGCATACATTCCAATGTTACAAAAGTGGTAATGATTTTATGATAAAATTTCTTCATTTTATCGGGATTATTTATGATAAATTTTTTATGATAATATAATATGTTACATCTCTCATGAAACTCATCACATTTCTTATACTATTTTTATGTCAAGGAAATGCATTTTTCCCACTATTTTATCTCTTTATATACTCAATATTTCAAAAAGAATATTTTATGTATAAGTTGTCTATTGAGGTGAAAAACATTTTTCATCTAATACCATGTTTTATAAATATATTTTCAAAAAATTATTATAACATTTTCCAATTATTTATATGATAAATTTATACAAATTATTTTATTTTATAAAAAAATCATGGAATTATCATTTCTTTATTAAAAATTTCAAATTTGGATTTTATAAAAAATGTTAAAAAATATTAGTTTATTACAATGAACAACAGAAATAGTAACTCCCAAAATAATAAATTTTCCATACTTTTAATTTTCTATTACAATTTTGTAAATCAATTTATATAGATTAGTTTTCCTGAAATATTTGGTTTTTTAAAATAAATATATTCAATCTTAGAAGGATTTTGAAAATGTTTAATATTTTTGAAAGTGTATTCGAAGTAGAAAAGGTATTTTCATTAAAAAAATTGCTCAAATTATTTGTAATGATTATTTATAGGATTCAAATGTTTATTTAAAAAACAATTAATAAATATTTAATGTTTTAAAAAGTTATTTTCAAAGAATGTTAACTTATAACAGAAATGTTCCAAATTATATTTCAAAAACATTCTCTATCTAACATTACATCCTTTTTTGTTACTTATTCTTTAAATGTAATATGATACAATTATACCATTCATTTAATTTATATTGATAAGGTATTTTTATTCTAAAAATTTACTTATGAAACATTCTCCTCATCCGTTACATAAACCATTATAAAATTATTATGAAAACCAATTATTATAATATTTTGTCCGGTTATGAAATGATATAATTATTATGAAGGTTTTTTATTTTTTTAAAGACTTTGATACTATAAGTGGATTATGAAACCCATTTAATTTAATGTATTATGAAATGATAAATATTTTATAATCTTATGTCTCATATATGTAGGTTTCTTATTATCTAATGGTTTATACCCATATCTAAATATCTTACATTGGGTAATTATTTATATCTCATAATATAGATATGACTAGAATAGGGAGTGCACCAAAATCAATAAGAATATACATATTCTATGATGGTGTAACACATTGATTTTTTGTTGAATATTTATTCTAATTTGTATAATAAATTTTATATTTTTTCATTTCAAACAACACTAGAAATATTATTATATATTAAATTACTAGGTCAAAAAAATAAATTCACATAGAACTGACTTCTCTTATACTACACAAAACAATTATTTGGCATACATTACACAGAGCATTGTATGCCTACAAATCAACATTTTTTAGTTATAATTATAAAAATGTGATAATTGAAACCTAGATATTAAATATAGTAATATGATTTTTTGTAAATATTTAGTAATTTTTGTAATGTTTTTAATAAATTAATCATATTTATCATGAATGATATTTTTTTAATGTTCTTATTTTTTAAAAAATAATATTTTAAAAAATTAATTTCTTTTAATATCGATATATAAAAAATAATAATAATAAATTTATTGACAATTAAATTTTCATTTATATAAAATAAAATATTATTTTTTTTATAAATTATATTATGGTGAAATTATGGGATTATTTTTGAGAATTTTTATATTTTTATGAATAGTGAATAATATAGTAGCTTAAATTAAAAATGTTTATTTCATCTAATTTAATATTTAGTCTAAATAATATTTTAAAATGGTATAAAATTATAAATATATGAATTTTTTCACTCAACTAAATTAGCTTTATTGGAATAAATTTCAATATGAAATTGAAAATATTAATATAGATATCACTTGAACATTTTTAATTTAGAAACCCACATTGTCAACTAGACTAGGAGATTAAATTTATATTTATTTTTTACCCGTATTAGAATGGTATTATAAAAATAGGATTTCATATTTAGAATCTTCATCATTTATATTATCCAATATAGTGATTTATTTGACCAATAATATAATTTAATGTAATTAATATTAATTACAATTGTTAAGAAATAAAATATGTTAATAAATTATAAAACCTTATATTTAAGACCCAAAACGAAATATACACATGACCAAAACCCATTTTATGAACATTATTCAGTTATGAACCTACCATTATTGATTTGGGATGGGTTTTTATGACTTAATTTATGAAAAACCTAGTTACACCTAACATGATAAAAAAACTTCAAGAGTTTCCTCGCCATTGCATATAAAAGGCCTCCACCTCTCCCCCTTATTCACAGCTCACAAAACCGCATAGTTTCTTCCTATATATACAAAATATAATTCAACAAATTCCTAAATTTAACCTTGAATAATCTCTTTGGGAATAAATAATTCCATGTAATACTTTTGGAAGAAACTAAAAGGAGTTACTGCATTAAACTATAATGCCTTCTCTAAAGATCCTTTATTTTATTTTCATTATCTCCCTCACTACTCTAATTATTCAATTATTTTCTAAACAAATATTATACTCTATATTTTATATTTATTTTCCTAATGGTTAAAACTACACATATATAGAGCTCTATCTAATAGGCAATGAGCATTCTATTTATGTGTACAAGAAACTACTTCCTCCCTAAAGTACGATTATGCATTTTTCCATTACCACTTATCATGGTCTATTATATTAGGGAAACAATGTATATATATGAAATATATTATATTATTTATCTATTTAAATGTATTTAATACCTTTAAAACACATCTAATTATATTTTTCATTGCTGTAAATACGATAACATCATTTGCGTAAGTGTGGACTACATCCCCTAAAGGTGATCAGATTCATTCACCCAATAAATAAAATTTTTTATAACCGTGTTTTTAAAAAATATATGATAAGTATGAAATAATTAATCTAAATTAATAATGATATAAATATATTTCATTTACTCTATGTCACTGTGATAATAAAAAGTAAGCAACATTCTGGCTTACATATGACCTTCCGTCTCTATGAACAGTGTATTTTATTTCATATATAAATATTACATAGATTTTAATAATACACATATAATAAATATATATTCTATTTATATCATGTATTATATTATTTAAATAATTATTTAAGTACAAATTTATAATATATAAAAAATTAATACACTTACAAAAACGAATGTTAATATTACATGACATATAACTTTAAAATGAAAGCATTTACATATGAGAAATATAACCTTATAAAAAACAATTTATGGTATTAGATATAATATTTTTACTATATGGTAAATTTATAATAATCATATATTCCGTAAATTCTAGTTTCTTATGAGTACAATGAAATTTAAGACACAAGTTAAGGGGATTTGATATCACTTATTTCTCAGGGATACATGCTTTATTCACCACAAATACCTTTTTTATGGTGATTATACTTTCCATAAATGAATTCTAGGATTATTATAATAATATTTAGGATTGTTTACATATAGTAATATGATATATCATTAATGTGGTTTATGATTCAAAAGATAATAAATCGGTAAAATATATTATTATCAATTTTACATCTTTTAGACTAATGTGTAGTTATGATGTCAAATTGATTTTTCAGGTGTATATATATCGATTTTAAATATTATATCATGAATCTAAATATTTTAATAATAATTTAAAATGAATTTCATTTCATTTTATTACATGTATTGTGTGTTCCCATGCAACCATGTGGTATGATATTATATAAACATTCTCAACACTTTTTCCGAGATTGTTAATGATTATGATTCATTATTAAAATACCATGACCCATCTCTCATTAACACTATTGTGTTTAATTATCCTATTTTAATTCATTATATATTAATGTATTAGTTCTATTTTCTATTATTTGTAACTTACGATAATTTATAATATATTTTTTAGAAAGACATAACTATATTTCTCTCTTCAGTTAGCAATCTGTTTTATTTCAAAGACCTTGATTTCAAAAAAATTTCAAAAATGTTTTCAAATATTTTTTGATGATTATGTTCATGTAAAAAAATATTTTAAAAATATTTATTAATTATTAATGTTTTTTCTTTTGTTTATAATATTAATTCAATTAATAAGTTATTCTAATGGTTTTCTGTTATAAAAAAAGTTCAACTAGGAATGTGTTAATTCATTAATAAATATTTTTGAAAGACATATCAAAATTATCTTCCATATAAGAGGACATATATTATTTTTAACCATTTAATTCATGGGAAATGATTTATTTTTTTCATTCTTATATTTTCCTTAAATGGTTATGTTTAGGTTACATGAGGATTATGATAATCTTATCTCTATCATAGGTTATATGCTTCTAAAACTAGTATCTTTTCCGGGGTTATTATTTTGATGAAATTATTATGAAAACTGTATTTTTATATAGAATTTGATATGGCTACAGATTTAGGGTACCCATTATATTTATCGGGTTAAGATATTATTTTCAATGATTTCTAGAACAAATATATATAATTTCACTTTGAGATGGGTGGTACAAAAATCTTTGTCCAAAGAATTGGGTAATGATATATGACTCATTAATATAAATGTTATGCATTAACATGATTACATTATCATAATTCTATGCATATATCTGGTTTCATTTCCATGTTTTTATGTCCAAACATTGTAATATGTTCAAATATTATGAGTGGCAATTATTAGGTGTTTATAATGATATAAAATAACCTTTTTAGTTGTTCTAAATGTTATACATGGACCTGGTTTATTGTTTTCGTGTTTATGTGTGAACCAGATTATGTGTTCACAATAATATGAGTAAACCTTACTATCTATTTATAATTTTATATGTGAACTTGATAAAATGTTAACATTGTTATGCACTAACCTGGTTTTATTTACACTGGCTAATATGAGATCCTAGTTTCATTCTCACCATGTTATCCATAAACCTTATTTAATGTTCAGTGCATTATGCATGGAATAAGTTTCATGTACAAAATTTTATGAGAGGGAATGATTTAATGTACCTAACATAATTTTAGAACATATTTCTATGTATTCATATTGACTATGTTATTCATTGAGATATGTTCCATAATTCCATGTTTTATTACTATTTTCTGATTTCATGGCATATTATATTTATTTCATTATGATTTATATCCTATGAACTACATTTATTTATGTCATGATTCAGGTTTAAGATCATTTATATGAATGGTATGATCATATATATTCATGTTCAAGTTATCATACTCTTTTACTTATGATTATAATTGATTATATCATTTTTTACACTTAATGATCATCTAATCTCACTGATATCAGGTAAAGACCCAAACTTGATGTAAATAGATATTAAATTATTTTTTTGTAATACTTAATACATAACAAAAACATATTCCCAATGACTGTATTAGTTTTTGGCTTTGGAAACTCAGAGCATAATCATCTAATCACGGTGAAAGATCTTCAACATCTCCCATAAATATCATCCCCTTTTGTTTTCTTACCTAAAACCATTATTTATATCCTAGGGAAAATGAAACATAAACAGGGTTTTCTTAAATGCCCTGTAAGGGTAATCATAGAGAACATAAAATCAATACATAAATATTTATATGTTAAAACATTAACACAAAACATCAAAATCATGAGCAATGACATAAATCGAAGAAGTACATAAGAATAGATCATAATGGAATATTAATCATGATAAAATATCATGGGAATAAAACATGTAATCATGGAAACCATTAATCACCTATTATGATTTCCATATAATCCATGGCATTGTTGATATGACCATCATATTGGACAGAGTCCATTACCGAATAAGGTTTACTTTCCATTCCAACCATGTATTATTGAACCATATTTTATTGTCGTTATAGCCATGTTTATCTCATGAGATATAAATCATTAACCAATGCTTTGGGGGAGATATAGTTCCAACCCATCTCATATTGAAATCAATCATACATGTTCCACAAAATAAACATAAATCATTAATAATAACCTGAAGAATAAAATGGGTTTCATAAATATCATCCCATCATAACATAATCCATATAAAAAAATGTATATCATTTCATCAGAAGAAAAATAAAATCATGTAAATAATAGAGACATTATACCTGAAACATAAACATACTTAATAATTTCATCTTATATGGAAAATAATTTTGATAAAATAATTGAAAAGTATTCTTGAGGAAAATATTATTTCTTCATAAAAATAATTTTCAATTCACAAAATTCAATGCAATTTTTAAAGAACATTATTTTATTAAATGTAATCATGAAATATTGTAGATTATGATTCATGATGAAAATGCATTATGAAACTGTAAAAATCAGTTCATGCCATATAAGATAAAAAACATTCTTCTTGTACTTTTTCCGAAAAAGTCAAAAAGTACTTTATATGGTAATATTAGGAAATATTCCATCCATAAATTGTGGTGAAAGACGAAAAAGTGAAAAAATTAATTTAAAAATAAAATTAATAATAGATAAAATTTTATGAATTTTTTTAGAATACATGGACATGAATGGTAAAAATAACCCTAGTAAATACTTACGTATACACAATCTCGGATAAGAACGAGATTGGATAATTATCCATTACCTAGGGTCAAATTTGTTCTATACATTTTTGAAACTCATATATAGTGGGTTTAAAAATATTATTAACTTGTAACTGATCCATAATAAAATTTATGATATCATATATGATTCACTTACAACTTTATATTATTTGTTAATTTGTCAATTCCATGTTAATGAATCGTTTTGGGTAAAATCATTTAATTTATCGTACGTGTTTTGATTTTTAAATTTTAATATGATTAAATAGATCATGATTACTTACATATAGAACGTAATAAATGTTTTATATATAATATATATTAATAATATAAATATATATAATAGATCAATATATGGAATGAAATAAACTGTTCATGGAGATGGTAGACCGTACGTAGGCATGAACACTATTTTCGTTTCCTTTTTTAATTGAATAGATGTAAATAAAAAATATATATATACATAAATCCAGTAGAATTATTAATTCATATGTTTCATGATGAATTTTTCAACATACTTTATAATCATTCTTGAATGGTTAACATGGAAAATGAATCTCATCGCATCGTGGAGACGGTACTCCGTATGTACACACGAGCGATGATATCATTCCCATGATTATTGAATGGAATTGGAGTGGATGATATAATATCTCATAATTATAATCAAGTTATAATAATCATATATAGTTATTATTTCCACCATTATACCCGTCCATGTATGTTGGTGGTGGAAAATCAGATTACACCACAACGTGTATATGGTATTTTTTACGTACACACACGCGGTGATTTTGTTTTCCGTAGGATGGACGAACATTGAAATGGGGTTGTTTAATATTAATAAATTTATATGACGATATTAGTGATACTTATTTTATTATTTTATAATGATACAACTAAATAAAATGAGGTTTAATAATAAAGAAACTTGAAAGAATCGGTTGAAGAGATTACCTCTTCTTCGACGCAGCACCTTTAAGCGTACTCTTAAGGGGCTAGAGATGGTGTTTTTTGAATACCAGAACCTCAAGAATGTTACTAGGGATGTTAAAAAGAGTAATTTTTATGGGGTGGCCGATCATGAAAGCTCAAAATGTTCTGAGGATAGGGAGGAAGTGCCCTTTTATAAGAGAGGAAATGGGCACTATTGGAAACCTCTAAAATATTAATTTATAAAAATCCCAAACCCCACATAAAAATAGTCAACGTGACTCAAATAAGGATTTTATAAAATATATGGTTTTAATCTCATAATCCAATTTAATTTAGACATGTTTGGATTTTATTTTAAAAATTATCATTTTGATTTATCCTTATTTAATCTATATAATTTTATCTGTGGTAATAATGTTATAAATTTTATATGGTAATAAATACATACATATGTGTTGTAAATTATACATAATTTTATAATTTATTAAATTTTAGATAAAATTAATTTTAGTTAGTTATTTTTAAAAAATTTGAGATTTTTAAACAATTTGACAATATAAAATATCAATAGTGTCAATTTTCACACAAATCATTTATTTGAATTTATATAAAATCCATAGTGACAATATTATTGAAAAAAAAATTTAATAGATTAATCACAAGTAATATTAATCTATAAAATTCATGGATAACATTAATTAGATCATATAATATTTATTTTAATATTTTTGAAACCATTTATTCTGAATTTATCTTAAAAAATAATTACTAATTTTTTTTTGTATAATTATTTAATATACATATTTGTTGAATAAAAATTAAAAATAAAATCCTATGATTATGTTAAATATAATATAATTTTTATGATATTTTTTCTAGAATTTAATATCTTAAAATCACAACATTTAAATTGTTATATTTATTATATTATGAAGGTGACATTTTGACATCATTAAAAATAAAATATATAAATGTCCTAATCTATATTGTAAGGCTACATATGTTCCATAAATCAACCCTTAGATGATTAGGGAATAGATATACTCTACCAATCAGTTTTGGTTATGTTTATGGTCTTTTTGAGAGGAATTGTTATTTTAATAAAAACTATATTATTGATTTTTCACTAAATAAATAATTTCTACATCATTAATGCATAAGGAATTAATGAAATTAAATATTTCTTAAAAATATTAAATAAATTACCATGATAAATAATAACATTAAATATTTCAAATTATTATTTATAATCAAATTTATATTTTTTATAACATTATATTAAAAATAATCTAATTATTAATGTTTGAGGGAAACATATCTCACTTTCCTTTAAATAAAATATATAAAAGGTCTTAATCACATACAAGTAGGTTACATTAGATTAAATTTCCACCCAAGTATAATTAAGGTATAAATAAAATCATCCAATTATATGATGACAATTGTAAGGGTAATTTTATAATATTATATTTACCCTTAATTACTATATATGCCTCAAACTATGGTAAATATAATTTATCATAGCTACTATTCATAATGCCTAAAAAGAGTATCTTACCAAAAAAATTTGGACCTACTGATTACAAATATGGAATCACTATTTCCAATTTCAAAACACATGTGTTGCAGTATTTAATTTAATTTAAATCTCATTGTCCAAAAACACAAGTTATATTAAAACATTGCAAAAGATTAAAATGATTCAACCTATGAATTCAATCTAAAATTAATGCAAATTACATACATTATATTAAATGGTAAAAATTTATTCTATTTATTATTTAAAATCATTAAATATTAAAATTTATCAATATTATTTATTTAGATCCAAAAAGTTGTTTATAAATAAAATTTAACATATTTTTACTATTCATCAAAATATGAATGTTATCCGAAAAAAATAAAAAATATATCCAATGTAAATTTTTATATCCTGATTCAAATGAAAAAGTATATTTTGTAAAATTGAAATTATGAACATGTGAAAAATTAAATTTAAAATGTTTGCGCCATCAAAATGCTGTGAAACTGCATTTTTTTGAAAACTACTTCTTTTCTCAAGAAAATGATTTTGTTTTCAAATATCATTCTAGAATATGTTTAAGATGAATTATTATGTTATAAAATTCAAAATTATGTTCATACAATTGATAACCACTAGTTCATAATATTATAATAATATATCATTATTTAGTGAAACTCAGTATTGCGTATAACACATGCTATTGAGGAAGGTTCCTCTTCCGTCCAACACAAGCTAAGAATAGTTTTTGTCTATAATACAAGATAATATGGTGTTACATATAGCACAATCTAATTTTGGTGTATCGTACAACACAATACATCAATTAAATTAATAGAATAATTTCCATAAAATCTCTGGGTGTAACATTATCCCCCCCTTAAAATGAATTTCGCCCTCGAAATTCATCGGGGTTATAGATCATTTACTACATGAAAGTTTCTTTCATATAAATCCATATTGTAAAAAGGAATACTAAAACATAATTTTAAAATGGAACGTTAGAAACTTAACATATACCCAAATTAAATTATCACTGGGGTTCTACATAATATAATATAGGTGAAAATATGGATATCAAAGATAAATATAACCATCAACTTCTGATGATGAGTGGTAGTGGGAATGGCTATGAAAAATCATAAAATAACAAACACATAAATTTGTGATGATCTAAGGTAAATTCTGATTCATCCGATATGAAGGAAGTAGGGCAAAATTTATGGTTTTCAAAATAATTTCCCTAATGTTGAAGAATTTTTGAATTAAAATAAATACTTACTTGATTTCGGTACAATATCACTGTTTTTTGTGCCTTGAACAATTTCCACTTCATCTATTAAAGAAATAATGTTGAATTTGTCTTCTTTGAAGTGTTAGAAAATCATGCGACAGAATGATAGGTCATTCCATTTTTCTCAAAAATAAGGTTTGCAAAAGTTATATGCATAAGTCCATCTTATGGTGAGATTAATTGTATATGGTTCCAAAAAAGTTCTTATACTTCATCTATCATACCGCTTAATAAAATAAAACTATTTTCAAATAACCAGTGACTTATTTTAGAGCAGTGATAGGTGATAAAGACATGTCTCATTTCGGTTGTGGGTTCAATTTCTCTAGCCTTGTCTGACGCGATGGGTTGTCACCCATTCTATAGGTTTCCCATTCTCTTAAACTATACTCTTATAAAATTCTAGAAATAAATTCAAAAAAAAGTTCTAGCCTTAAACAATACTATCTAATTTCCAACATAATTCATTCCAATATTATGACTGATCTAAAATACTTCTTTCCAATCTCATAGTGTAAAGAGAATGATTACAAAAAATATCATATAACAAGCACGTTAATACCATCATTTATCCCTAATATATCACAAGATATATCTTGTTGGTCACATTAAAAAAATTTGATTACCTTACTCTTGTATTCTCTTGAAACTTGTATTACCATAGAACCGTAGTCAAAAAATGAATTCTATCAAAAGTTGACTCTTTCCACATACCGAAATCCTAAAAATTCTACATACTCAAACCATGATATCACTTTGTCATTATCTCAATCATGAGCTCGTGAATACTATCAAAAATATTATTTTCTTCTTATCCCTTCATTATGTTCATATCATCTACATTCCAAAAATATTTCAATCACTTTTCATGGTTACCAGTACCATATTCTTATGGAAAAAAACAATGGACCATTACATAGATATTCCAACATACCATAAAAGTACCTAAAAAACATTATTCTTGAATACCAATACATAAACACATCAATCCATCCTCTTTAATGATTTTCATGGAATATGTCCTTCTAGGATATTGAAGTAACCTCTTAGGTCAGGGCATTGAGGTGGGTAATGACGATAATATACATAGATAAGACATTGAACTCCATTACAGTTTGTCACTCTATGACCCTTCTACCAACACAGATAACATCTCCCTCTACATTTGATGTCATCATGGTTCTTCTTCTCTTCCTTACAAATCTCAGTCCTCTTTTATCTATGCTCCTCATCATGCGAACACGCATAATAGTCCATATTCTTCTTATTTGATGAATTAAGAAAACTACTATAGTTCACCTTTTTAATCATATATAACGATGACTGATTCGACATAATCACAAAATCATTCTTACTAGGAATTACGAAATTTCATTGCTCATAGTCACAAATTTGTACATTAGATTCAATTTTGACCCAATTCCTTCTAGTTCACTACATTGACTAAAACCAAAAACCATGGGCTAAGAAATAGTTAAAATAACAAGGAACCACATAATAATAAAAAGTCACTTATGGGATGTCTAAATTACCACGCATTCTTTTATACATGATACCCTAGGTTAACCCTAGGTTATTCATGAACGTCAACATAATTCTAGGACTGTAACCTACATTTATTATAAACCTTAGGGACATCCCTAAACATACATTTGAAATATCTCTAGGGATCTCACTAAAGTTTTCACATCGTAGTTTCCAAGAGATAACTAATCATTTTCTCTGATACCAACTATAGAGACCCAATCATGACATTCATAGACATTACATTACTTTTGCAGAATACGTAAAACATAAGAAAATGTACGCCCAAAGACTGTATTAGTTTAGTGCCTTTGGAAACTCGAAACATAATCTTCTAATCATGGTGTAATATCTTCAACATCTCCCATAAATATCCTTCCCTTTTTTCATACCTAATACTTTTATTTAGATACTGGGGAAAAGAAAACTGAAAAATTATGAGCTCAAATGCTCAGTATGGGAAAACATGGTAATCATAAAATCAATCCATAAACATTTGAACATTAAAAAATGAACATAAAACATAAAAATCTAGAGTAATGACATAAATCATGGAAGTAAAAAAGTCATAGATCATAAAGGAACATTAATAATGATAATATAGAATGTTAATAAAACACTTAATTGTGGAAAACATTAAGCACATATTATGATTTCAATAGTATAGAAGGCATTGTTTCCATGATCATTATAGTAGATAAATTCCATTACTGAATTGAGTTTACTTGTCGTTGTAGCCCTATATTACTGAACTAGATTTATATTCCATTCAAGCCATGTTTATCACATGAGATATAAATATTTAACTAATACATTTTAAATAGATATAGGTCATACCCATATTGTAATGAAATTGTTCATACGTGTTCCATAAAATAAAAATAAATCATTCATAATATCTCAATGAATAAAATGGGTTTGATAAACATCATACTATCATAACATATTCCATATAAAATGAATGGATATAATTTCATCATAAGAAAAATAAAACCATGTAAATAATAGATAAATTATACTTGAAACATAAACATACTAAATAATTTCATCATAGATGGAAAATATTTTTGATAAAACACCTGAAATGAATTCTTAAGGAAAATATCCTTTCTCCTTTAAAATCATTTTCTTTTCACAAAATTCCATGAAATTTTAAAAGAAAATAATTTTATTGAAAATAATAATGAAATATTTTAGAGTAAGCTTCATGATGAAAAGAAATTATGAAACTATAAAAATCTGCTCATGTCGAATAAGTAAAAAAACATTCTTCTTGTACTTTTTCCAAAAAAAAAAGTCAAAAATTACACTATATGGTAAACATAAGAAGGATTCCTTCCATAAAATTTGGTAAAAGTTGAAAAGGGTAAAAATGTCTTTAAATATACATGGAAGAACAATAAAAATTTTATGAAATCAATTTTAGAAAACATGGACATGCATGTTAAACATAACCCCAGTAAAAAAATACGTACAAAAAATCTCGGATAATAACATGATTTTAATAATTATCTGTTAACTTAGGTCCAATTTCTTCTGTACATGTCCAAAACTACTATATAGTTGGTTTAAACTTATTATTAACCTGTAAAAAACAATAATAATATTCATGTTATCATATATGATTCACTTATGACTTTATATTACACGTGTATTTGTCAATTCCATGTTAATGCATCGTTTTGGGTAAAATCATTTCATTTGTCATATGTGTTTTTTGTAACACCCCAAGCTTCCATGGTACGCTCCTCTTTGAATTATAGAGCAGCATGTGTTGTACGCAACCTCGAGTTCTAACACACCTCGACCAATAAAAGTAGCAGTTATGAATAGTAATAACCACTTTTTGAAATTTTATATATTTTACATTTCAAAATGGACTTCATTTTTGGATTCTTAATATCGAAATTATCCTATGTTGAATTTTTGGTATTTTTCGGAGAAAATCAAATTTTTATGAATAGTGAAAAATAGTTAAAACAACTTTTTTAACCAAAATAATTTATAGTGAAAATTTATACTATTTACTAGTTTTAAAGTATAATTCGAATATATTTTTACCATTTTATCCAATGGTTTTCACTAGAATTAATTTCACTTTGAAATTGGACATAAACAATTGTCAATCTTTTGATACATATTGTTTCTTAAAACCACGCTATTTGTTGTGACAGTGGAAATTAATTATAAAATTAATTAATGCAACTTATATGTTTGGAATTTCATAAAATAGAAATCATTTTTGAATTCAGAATATCAATTATAGCTGAGGGTGAAATTTTGGCATTGTTCTGAAAAAACTTCATTTTTTGATGAATAGTGAAACCACTAATTGGTAGTTAAATAACTGATTTTTCGTTTAAATGAAATATTTTCACTTCTATGGTTTGATTTTCAAAAATCCGACATACATGGTTGTCATTGGGAAGTAAAATGTGGTTCAATGGGATTAAAATAATTTTTGGTGAATAGTAACTTTTAAGTTTAATTAATTGCGATTAAAGGTAATTAGTGAAATTTAAGGTAAAGATAGTGTTATAATAATATTAAATGACCTTGACACTGGTCCTACCCCTATCGTATGAGTCATGCCCGACCAAGACAATCCATGGGTCAACATGGGGACCCCATGGAGCCAATTTGGTTGGAAAATGACATGAATAACTTTTATTTAATGTTAAAATAAAAATGTCACCAACATGAGTTATTTTACTAAAACAATTTTTAAATGGGGTTATACATGTCATATTTTAGACTATAAATATTCATGAGAAAGCTAAAACGATTTCCGACATCATGATTGTTTTTTTTATAATTTTTAGACCTTAAATAAATTAAACGTTTCATGACACAATGATGATGCAACGATTACCTCATTAATTAACGATTTAAATAAAATGAAAAGATAATGTAAAATCTAAGGCTTACACTTGTCAAAAAACGATTGGATGACTATATTTCCAACCCTTATCACCTTATCCTTGAAATATATTATTTTGGGACCTTTATAATCCTAAAATCAATTCATAATAAAGTAACATTTCAATCTTTCCAAGAGTGCCCCGCCTCTCCTCTTATAAAAGGCCCCCACCACTCCCACCATATTCACACATTCAAAGCCTTTTGGCTCGGACAACCTCTGCCCAAATACTCTCCCATCTTCCCTCCCTTACTCCTAGAAGCCTCACTTTGGGAAGAATTCTTCCCATGGAAGCCTTTGGCTCAAATCAAAAGTGTTACCCGATTTTAAGGTAATGTCTTCTCTTATGTTATTTTGTTTTATTTTGCTTATCCAACCCCATAAACTCTTTTTATTCATTTATTTTGTAACAACAACAGTATCCTCAATATACTAGTATTTTTTTATAATATTTATTCTAACTACACTTAAAAACACCTACGTCTAATGGTTAAAGAACATACTGTTTCTATGGATGGAGAATTTCTGGCTCACGAAACGATGATTGTTCAACACACATATAACACCTTCAAATGTGTCCATTAAGATGTAAGTCTACTTATATATGATATATAATATGTTTAGGTTTTACTTAAGGTTCTGTATTTTTCATTTATGGCACACCTTTATTGTTTCCATTATGGGTAAACGCGATATTTTAACACCTTCAACACACATATAACACCTTCAAATGTGGACTACCGCCCCCTCAAAGTGATTTGAATCGTTAATGCAATGTGTGGGATGTATAAAGGATGTAGTAAATGATATTATATTTGATATTATACTGGAATTATAATATGCTTTTATATCATTATGATTTCATTAAATACGAAATAGAAATGAAAGTAGAGTTTTTGCGTATGTACGGCTTACCGTCTCCATGAACGGTGGATTTCATTTGTTACCTCTAAACGTTATGGAATATTATAAATGCATGTAAAAAACATCTAAAGTGACTAAAAATTGGATATTAGATAAGTTCGGGTTCTAATATCATCAACCAATAAAATTTAGACATTTTTTGAATTTATTTTAATCCTTATCATTTTGATTTATCCTTATTTAATCTATTTAATTTTATCTCTAGTAATAATGTAATAATTTTTATATGGTTATAAATACTTACATATGTGTTTCTAATTATACATAACATTATAATTTATTACATTTTAGATCATATAATGTTTTATTTGTAATTTTTAAATATTGTTGGTATTTTTAAAGAATTTCATAATATAAAATATCAATAATGTAAATTTTGACACAATTAATTTATTTAAATTTAAATAAAATCTACAGAGAATATATGATCTAATAAATACAATTTAATAGATTAATAAAAAGTAATATTATTGTATAAAATTAGTGGATAACATTAATGAGGTCATATAATATTTATTTTAATATTTTTAAAACCATTTATTTGGTATTTCTCTTCATAAAATAATTTCTACAACAATTTTGTGTAATTATTTAATATACATATTTTTTGCATAAAAATAAAAAATAAAATCCTATGATGATGATAAATATAATTAATTTCACAATAATATTTTAACTCTAATTTATCATATCAAAATAACAACTTGTAAATTTTAATATATATTAAATTATGAAGGTGACATCTTAGACAAAATTTAAAATAAAATAATATAAATGTTCTAATCTGTTTTATAAGGCTTCAAATGGTACACAAATCGACTTTAATATGCTTAGGTTATATATATACTCCAAAAATAATTTTTTTTCATTTTTATGGTCCTTTTCATTGGTATTAGTATTTTAATAAAAACAATATTATTGAATAATCACAAAATAAATAATTTCTACATCATTAATGTATATGATATTAAGGTAATTAAATATTTCTTACAAATTAAAAATCTAATATCATGATAAATAAAAAAAACTTATCTTTAAAATATGTTTTTATAACAGAATTTATATTCTGTATAACCTTATATTAAAAATAATCTAATTATTATAGTTTGATTGAGACATATTTCACATTCCATTAAATAAAATATATAAATGGTCTCAATCAAATACAATTTGGATCCATTATATTTCATTTAGAAACAATTATGATTTATGAAAAAATAGAATCATCGAATTATATTATTACATGTTTTAGGGTAATTTTATAAAATTATGTGTACCCTTAATTTTTTGATTTACCTTTAACTATAGTAAATAAAATTTATTGAAATTAATATTCTTAATGCATAAAATATAAAGTATATTATTAACATAATTAGGACCTAATTATTCTAAATATGGAATCCATTTTTCCAAATTCAATACACAAAATTTGGAGTATTTAATTTAAATTTAATTTCATTGTCGAAAAACATTGGTTTTTGTTTAAAACATTTCAAAAGATTAAAATCATTTAACCTATTAATTTTATTTAAACATTATTCTAATGACATAAATTATACTAAATGGTAAATATATATTCTCTTTATACTTTAAAAAAATTCATTATTATTATTTATGTATATAATTTATTTTGATAAAAATGTAATTTTTAAATAAATTTAGTGTATTTTTACTGTTCATCAAAATATAAAGGATATCAGAAAAGTATCATAAATTTATCCAATGTAAATTTTTATATATTTATTCAGAATAAGATGATTATTTTTTAAAATTAAACACATAATCTTTTCCAAAATTATATTTAAAATTGGTGCACCATCAAATGGCATTAAAACTGTATTTTTTGAAAAATACTTTTTTTATCGAAAAATTTATTTTGTTTTCATATCTCATTTTAGAAAATTTGTAAGATCAATTATAATGTTATAAAACATGAACTTTAGTTAACACTATTCATAATTTCTAGTTCATAATATAATAATTATATATCATTATTTAGTGAAACTCAGTAATGCGTATAACACACGATATTGAGGAAGGTTGCTCTTGGGTGCAACACAAGCAAATAATCGTCTTTGTGTATAATACAAGCTAATACGGTGTTGCGTATAGCACAAGATAATTTTTTTGTAGCGTAAAAAAATAAATCTATGAAATAAATTGAATATTTTTCATAAAATTTCATGGAATTACATTTCATATGTCTCTATTCCCCATGCAGTGAAGAATGTTTTCTATGTAGAATTTTTTGGGGGATATAATTTGTTTTGAAAAACTCGTACTTAAATTGGTAAACCAATTCATTCTATTATGAAATTATTTAATTAAAGAAGTTTTTTAATATATGAAATGGGTTTAATGAGCATAAAAAATAAAATAATTGTGGAAAATACATGATGATGTAACAATAAAACTCAATAAGGATGTAAAGATGCATTAATCCATCATGAAAATTACTAAATTCATGTATGAAAACACCTCATAAAAAATAGGATGCAACACAATGATAGAACCAAAATATAATATTTAATTGTTTGACGTCTTTATAAGTATTATTAAATAGCACCAAAAAGTTGAAAATTTCATGAGTGACATCATAAATGATGTAGAGAATTTATTAAATGTGTTAGAACTACCTAGAGAAAAATCAAACTGTGTGATGAAATGAAATATCATAAAGTGTAGAACTAGAAAAACATGATATGATGAAATAGTATAACTCCAGTTCATGAAAAATAAAAAAATAATCCAATGGTGGAATATAATATGTCAGTACCAACATCATAAAGTAAATTCACTAGGTCCACCATAAAATATAAAAAACATGTAGTTTTAGTTATATAAGATGGATTTTTTCTATATCATAATATGTAACTATATATCAAGACATTCACAAAAATTAGAAATAACTATCATCAGGTTCTCGAAAAATTTGGTACCACCAAAATAATTAAAGCTCATCATATTGAAAAATATGAGACGCCATGAAAAAATATGAACATTAGTCTTGTTTTCTATATAATTAACAAATTCAAAAGATAAACATTGAATTATTAAGATAGAATCGTGGAAGAAAAATATCATTTCATCCATGAAATCATGGATGGATTATAGATGAGGATAATCCCATGGATGATCCAAAAACCCAACACTACAAATTTGATTAGGGTAGAATAAATAATAATATCCAATAGGAACCAAAGTTATCACAATGATGAGTCATTTCCAAAGAATATCTTTGAATTTCATGTTTAGATATATTTTATGCTCTCGCAACACATTAATACACATCCATTTTTTCATGGACGGTTTAATTAATCATATTGTATTATTTGTATTGAAGCAATGAAAATGTTTCATTATCTTACATACTAGTGTAATGATCCTCTTTAAAATCCAATTTCTCTTCAATTAGGTAAGAATATCTTAAATCATGATCATTTTAATTTTTATACTCCCTAATAGATTCTTCATAGTCAGTTGAATTAGAGGATGCATTGAAATGTTCATGAACATGTTATTTATTTTCATTATGAATCAAAAAAAATTAACTACTAATATTTATCACATGACTCAAATTTATGATCATTGTTATGCATGGTATTGTTTCTAAATGTAATAATTGTGTTCTCATGAAATTATGATCATGTAATTGTTAGATATCACCATTGTTTACCCTTATTGAGCAAATATTCTCCCCATTTCATATTTTTCCATTCCCAGGTTATGAAGAATGGTTATGTGTATGGAATTTCTATGAATTTTTCTCCATCGGAATATCATTATATGATACATTGAAGATCATTCATGCAAACAATATTCTTTACCTATTCTCCAATTACACTAAACAATTCCATTCCTTGGGTGTATATTTATATAATGTAATAAATATTCATCTAAAAAGATGTAATATCCATATTTCAAATTACTATTTCACTATACACTTCAAGACATAAATACACATGAAAATCCATAGTATCATGAAGTATAACTATAGAAGTGTGATATATGAACATAAATTTTTACACGATTGAAGACATATGGAAACACAATATAGTTCCCAAGGATGTGGAGAATCATTAATAATTATGATTTCAATAATTGATTCCCCACTCACACCACTTGGTAGCACATATTATAAAATATTTCTATGATGTAAAAAACAAATAATATCTAATCCATAAAATGGATTTTCCACAGAGATAATCATCAAATACTTTAAAAAATTTCCCATCTAATTGGGAACATTATATTTTATGTGCACACACAAAAACAAACACACACTCTAGCATGGTATTACCATTATTTATGGATATTCACATACATACTATATCCAATTAATGGTGGAACATCATGACAATTATCCATCCCATTTTACTAATGCCAAATAATTCATACTAAAATGAAGAAAAATAAATTACCAAAATAATTCCATTAAAAAGATTCTCATAAAACATTTATTTATATTATAATTTTTTTAAAATCGATAAACATGAATATGAAACAATAAATTTGAAAAATCATATAAAAAATATTAAAATTGTATTTTAAAGCAAACAACATTCAAAATTATTGAAGACAATATGATGATAATATATCCATAAAGTGCTGCATAAAAATTTGAAATTCCATTCATTTATATCATTTAATTAATAGAATAATTAATTTTATAATTATATGGATTGAATAGAGAAGTCACCTACCTCCCAACATTGGAATAAATGAATATCGCCATAATAAAATATCAGATCTGATCACATCTCACTTAACTTTTAATCGATCCAATAAGATATCATCATAAAACCATTCATAACATATATATATATATTATATATATACTATATATATAGTTCAAAGAGTGAGATAATATACACGTATCTAATATGAACAGAGAATAACAACCACTTTCTGGAATTGATTTCTCTCCCACACACATTGATTCTCCATCAAATCCATTATAGATTGATGATAGCCATCTCTCATTCCATATGAGAAAAAAGTTTCGAATAATGGATAATCTAAAAAATAATAATTGATTAAGGGGAAAAATCTAATTACCTCCCATTTTTTTAGAGGGACAACCATGCACTACAAAGTTCAGACACATGTTTCAGAATATTTTCTCCAACCATGTAGCCATATTTTCTTAAAGCCACAAATCACATGATTGGATTAAATGGTTAATCAAAATATGCACATACCATTAATTTTTCCCTATTTCACTATTCATGGATTTTTCTTGGTATTCATATTGTTTGGAGAAACCATTTGACAACCATGATCTGGACCAGTGTCCTCTTTATTCCTCCACACTTTTTCCATGGGATGATTCATGGTTTTTACTAACTGTGAACCTTGAGAAAAGACTCAAAAAACTACCAAGGACATATAGAGCCTCCGAAAACATAAACCTAATATTATATAGACTCTAAATACTATAATAAAGGGTTATGAAACAGAACCCGATATTTCTAAAGGGATATCACAAAGTGTACCATCAATGAAACTTCAAATCAAATGAGAACATGTGGATTACTTATAAATAGTTTCTACATTGTATCTTCATGATACAACTATATTATATCCAAATTATGGTTTAAAAAATCAATATTTACATTAATTAATGACATTAATATTAGAGTAATATATTTTTTAATGTTATTATAATTTTAATGTTAATGATTCTCTCATAGTCTGAGAAATCATTATCAATTTCCATTAGATAAATTTTTTAGTCTTTCTATTTATAATTATATAAAATATAAAATATTTATTGATTCTAATATTACTTATTTTAACCCATACATAATTTTAACTATTTTATTACTGTATCATTAATGTGGAATTAAAAATTTCCACTATGATCAATGATTTTGTAATTTTATTTTTCAAAAATTAATTATTAGATAAATCTCATAATCATGGTATACTTTTATATTACTATATGAATGGTTATGACTATTAATTTATGGATACATTTTAATGGATTAATAAATAAATGAGTTAAATAATTAGTATTCCTATATTTATTACAATAAAAGTCTATGCCTCAATATATTATAAATAAATGGTTAATCGATTAAGGAATATTCAGTAAATATAAAAATTATATTTAAATTTTTAAAAAAATTAATTTTACTCATTCTAAATAAAATAAATCATGTAAATTTTTTGTCATTATAACTACCACTATCCGAGTTAAAAGGATCACAATGATAAATTACCATAAAGGATAATACAAGGGCTCAGTCAATTACCTATAGATTTTAACAAATATAATGCATCAAATTTGGTTAATTTTTATTTAGTTTAATAAACATAATAAGTTCAATATCATATTGGAGGATATTGTTGAAAAAAATCACAAAAATGATTTTCGGATTGGGGAGTCCAATCAACCGATCGAGGAGATATGAAATAAAATTTTGAATGGCCACCAAAAAAATACCATCAACTAACAATATATTACAAATTATAGATTATGGTATGTCTAATATGGATCCTTTCCCCTATAAATTTTGCATGAAATAGAAATATGTGACCAACGGTAAGGGATATTGGAAATTGATAAAATACAGGGATTCCATTATGATAATTAAAATTTTACAACTCATATATTATATCAATGAAGATAAGGATCCAAAGAATATAATTTTCTCTTATAAAGAAGAGAATGTATTTTCTATTGAAAATTGTGACACAAATATCATTATTTAACATTTTAAATTTTATTATAAGAAGAAATTTTATGCATTAGTTATAATTTTTTATATATTACATTACTATGGAATTTTTTTTTATTGTGTGTTAATTCATTACATCAAATAATCTTAGTTAGGAAGTGATTTAGTAGGTGGTCACAATCTATAATAAACATAAAAATGACTTTATAAATATCTCGGGTTTGATGGATAAATAAATGTATAACGATATCATATAATATCATGAGATCATGGATTCATATAGAATTCTCATGAATTTCGGTGATCATTATCTAGAGGTACATTCAAAGGATTTATTTGTGAAGAGCCCAGATCATTGTGAATCATAGAGAGGGAGAGGGATTAATTAGTGATACCATTAAATAATTTTACTAATTGATTATTTTCTGTTAAACATCTATGGCTAGATTAATCCTCAATATACTCTTCTTGTGTCTCTCTGACTTACATCAAATGGTGTAGACAATGTAAAGGCTCTAAAAAAATGATTTACGTGGTTTTTTTCAGAGACCTACTTCTTGCTATGTTGGTAATTCCTACCAACATAGATTCTCCAATATATTTAGTTGAGTAATTACAATGGTCAAAAGATATTCCCACTATATATTTCATGATTCCTACATAAGGTCAATTATACTACTCCCAACAATGTTACCAGAGTCCCACTGTCCTACTTTAGAGTCCCACTATATAATTATTCTCCTCAGATAATCTCATAGTGTTCTTTTAGATCTCGAGTTGCATAAGAAACTTCCTGAATTGTTCTTTTTTGATTCATTGAAGGTGATTTTTTTCTCTATCTACAGAGGCTTT
The DNA here is from genome assembly GCA_963277665.1 of Viscum album. Lineage (NCBI taxonomy): Eukaryota > Viridiplantae > Streptophyta > Magnoliopsida > Santalales > Viscaceae > Viscum > Viscum album. The sequence continues at coordinate 398,144 of CAUJRU010000415.1, read as the reverse complement.
CTAAATCACATAATCATGTGTATCTCTTCATGAATCTTGGTCAACCTGTAGTAAGGTCGGTTGGCCTTGATCAATAATTTTAATCACGTTTTCTGATCAGTTCTCAGTCTCAATAATTTTCAGGAAAATATTTCATCTTCTAATGAAGTAACACATTCACTTATGTCTTTCATAATGGTGAACACATCCTCTTTAAGAAAGATAAAGTAATTCTGAACAATATCAGTTTTGTCTTCATTTTTCATTCACTCATATATAATATATTCTATAATTCAGTCAGGATTCAGTCTCAATTCTCATTCAATTCATGCATGGATTCCATGTCATCCAAAGTTCTTTTTTTGTATATGTAAATTAATTATACTTCATGGATGAGTTTCACAATATTTCTTCTTCTTGTTTACACACATTCACTTGTAGTATTCATTCTTCTTTTAAGCGTCTTCACAAGAGCATGTGCAGTCATGCATGCATCCACAATAGTTTTCTTCATGGTATGAAAACCCCAATGGGAATAAAATTTTGAGCCCACACACTTCCTCTTCATCCTTCTCACTTAATATCACACATACTTTTTTTCTTGGATTCCTTTCAAAGACACATGATATCATTATTTATATTTTTCTCAATATATGTTAGTGTTTTTTAAAAAATAAATGATTTTAGGTCATGTGTGTGATCTTCCTCTATTGTTCTCATTATTAAATTGTGAATACACAATACACTCTTGATTTTTACGCTTTTTTAAATCTAAATGGGTGTGTTCAATGTATGTCTTATACATGCACACATGGGTGTCTCGATTCATAAATATGCATTCATGTTCATCATTCATACATTCTCATTTCTCTTTCGTGGAAGAATGAGGTCTCATATTTCATTTAATTAAACACATGGGTGATTCTGTTCAAAGCATGCACAGACAAGATCCTCCCATCATGATCTCTCTTTATACCTCACGAATGAACCCATGTAATGAAAATATATATATATATATATATATTAATAGAATGGTGATCTTATTCTTTGAGAAAATATGAGGAAATATAGGGTCTTTTTTATCGCCCTAGAAGTGTGGGTTTTCCATATTCACTGAACCATATTTTGTTACTGGTTTTGTCATCACAAGGGTGAAACAAAGGTGACTAGGACCAATTGTTTACCCATGGGAAGCATCTCACGAAGCACGAAGAGGGTTTATAAAACCTATCATGCGTTCATGTGTTTTCCAACGCATAGAGGTCACAAATATCATCTTTTGTGAACCAAGATGGTTTGCGGTTGTCCTTCATAGAAGTGATTTGTGTAACTTCGTTGCGTAGAAAAGCTATATATAAACCGAGATTTATAGTGCTATTTTATTGAAAATAATGGATTCTCAAAAAAAATTCTACACTTTAGTCCTGTCCAAGGGATCTATATAAATATTAAAGGATCAAAATTAATTTTATTTTTGAAATGCCTTGCGATTCATGGAATTCAACAACTGATATCATGGGAGTTTAATTTTTTCAAATAGTGGATAATGTTTCCATATTTTGGTTTCAATATGTTTAGCATAGGCTCCCATATTTCCTAGTGACATCCTCACATGAATGTGAGTAGGAAAACATGCATTTCTACTTCATGATAGCTCTAGTGACATGACGTGTCCTTGAACCTTCAGTTTCTTCAGTCACAAAGGATCATCAGTTTCATGCATGAATGAAACTTTAATTGCATGAATGAAATTCTTTGTCCATAGACGATCCAGATTAGATCCTCAATGTCTCAAACGGTGGCTCGATAGGTGAGTTGTGAATTCTCATTCGATCTATGGTTTGTGGTAGAAGCTCATGTATCTAGATTATAAAGAGAACTCGGATGGAGAGATCAAATGGCCAATAATCAATCCCACACATCAATAATAAGATGCACAATGATGATGCGCGAGATAAATGTTGAGATTGATCATATGGTAGACTACGGGTGTATGATGCTACAGACAGCATATATCTAGTCCCAAGGATTTCTGGTCATCCCACATCAAAATGTGTTGTGGTTTATAGCATCTCTAAATATCAATCAAAGACATTCTCATATCAGAAAACTCTTCCCCACTCTCAAGTTTCAAGCCCACACCGGTGTTCTATGGGCGCACTCCTAGAACCCACTACGAATCCTTCCGTACATGGGGTGGCCAATATGCATGCTCCTGCTGGATTATATATAGCCAACACTTCTACCTTATACGGGGCTAGCCTTGAGGGATTCCCTTAGGTGTGTTTGTCCCTTGGGTATTTCGTGTACATGACGATGTGTTCCTCTGCATTCCTCCATGGTTTTCCATATTTTTTTACACTTTCTCATAAAAAATTTTATGATAAAAAAAGATGCACCACCAACATCAAATATCAATTATAATCTTCCTTATATCTTCTTGATTATTTTACCATAATAAATCATCATTATTACATACAGTTCGGATCATGAAGTACAATCCTCTTAATTAAGATTCATTCAATCAATAAAGAATGATTTGTGAGTTCTACTTCATCTCATGCATTTAATGTATATTTCACGATAATATTGTTGTGAGTGATTATGAATCCTTTTGACACAGGTCTTGGATCTATTATGACCTGATCATCAATCCTCTAATTTTATTCCAAAACATAATCAAATTAGATGTCATCGGATTGATCCTCCACAATTCATTCGCATAATAAATTTCAATGGATCTATACTTATTTCGTCTTGACATTGAGTATTTCATGGACTTCATTAAATTATGTAACAGTGTATAATCTTGATACATGTCTTGGAACATATTAGTAGTTCAATAATCATCTGAATTCTAATCTTCATTTATTTATTATCAATGGATGGATCTTATTTCTCCTCATGAAATTGAGTATTCCATTGCCATAATAATTATGGCGTAAACACGCATCACTTTGATAGAGGTCATTGGAACATAGGATTTTATCAATAAACATCAAAATAATTTCCTTAATCTTTATACATAATTATTTTGGGATCCTCACTGAATTAATAACCTCAACACATCAATAATTGTATCTACTTTCATCATCACCTTTTCATGCATATATTGACAACCTACTGAAAAATGACTCCCTATTGAATCGTTTTTGACAAAATATTCAACAACATTATATACAATCTAACATTTTTTATTTTTTTCGTAAATATTACTTATTCAAACTACGAATGTGTAAATATGTGTGCCAATATTTTCTTCACCTTATTGGAAACAAAATGAAAAGGTTTAATGGGGTCCTCTTAAAAAACATGTTATCCTCCATTTGAATAATATCTTCTTGACTAGGTATGTGAGGGGAATGATGTCACATGATTCACATAGAAAGGAGCATTTGTAAAATCACCTCTATGTCTACGTGGGCTAAAAAAGTTTTGAAAACAAGATAGATATAACCAATGAATTCAATGTTATCTGTAAACAACCATTAATGTGAGATTGTGGTCATTATTTTATCCAAGGGGTTGAAAGTTATTTGATTTATCAATGAAATTATAAATCCTATACATACATCACCAAACATATTAAAATTTAATTGTTAAATTTAAATATCCCCCTTTCATCCCATATTGTCATCAATCAAGTACTCCCTCTTAATTGTCCTGATAAATACAATTATGAACAAGGGATGAAAGTGTGAGGAGAATACCTGAAGTTACAAATTCTTAAGATAATAGACATTTTAAGTGTTTCATGAAATAATCCATGATATCAACTCACTCATGTTTGATACCCCTTAAGGTGCGCACTCCCTGTGATTAAGAATGTTGGAGATTATCATCAGATAAGCTTGATGATATGCATGTTGATAATCATCCACTGTAGTTCACTTCAAGTAATTATGAAAACATGAATGATTAGCCAAAAATTATGTTTTCCACTATTATCTTTAATATCTCATATTGATAATTTTCTTCACCATTAATTCCCTACAATCTAAGCATGTATATACAACAAAAATATAAATGAATAAGATAGAACAGATGTGAGATTCTTAATAAGAATAATAAGGCAGAAAATTTCTTCTCAACCCAAGAACACCTTTTCATGTAACCCTAATGTGTATGGAACACTTCATGATTTTTTTTCTACATTTTTCAATATGATCCTTATTTGTCACCATGGACTATTTACATCCATGTACCTTCAACATTGTGTATTATTTTTCTTTACATCTTCTAGTAGTGAAGTAGCTTCCCCATGTTTATGTTCTTAAATTTTCAATATCTATATTTAGCCTAGAATAATTTTTATTCATTTTTTTGCATGATTTTTATCCTTCTTTCACCTTCCAAACAGTTGTTGAGAGACACTTCAGTTTTCATGTAATAAAATCCTACCATGAAATTTGAATTTTTATTCATGTGGAATGACATGTTTCTCTATTGTATTTTCCCAATATTGTACTTAATCATATACTATTTATAGTTTTCTAACAATATGAAATTGATTACAAAAGATAACTAAACACACCTTCTTAAAAATTATTTAATCTAAGATTCCACATGGCTTCTTCATTATCGTAAACTTACCTTTCTTAGGAAACTTATTAATATTATTTTCAGGAATATCTTTAGTCAATCACATATTCTCTTGGATTGATTATACTTTTAGTTTCAAATATCATCCATTAATTTTCATGGATTTTTACAGTGATCCATGATATGTACATTCATTCCCAAATAGATGAATATTTTATTTGTTGAGATGACATTCATGGAATTCGGCTCGAACTTTTTCATGGGAATAATTTCATTCACTATTTTCATGAGAGTATTGTATTGCATATTCCAAATGAATTAATTTTCAACTCCTCTCTCTTTCTCCTTCCTTTATTTTGTTCTACTATTCATATCAATATATTCTTAAGTCATGGTACGACTAAAATAGTACTCATCACAACCTTGACCTATACTTTTGAAAATATAAATGGGGTATTCATGTTTTTGAAATCTATTCTTGACAAGGTTATTCATATTCATCTTTTTTTATACCATTTATTTATAGGATGCATCATTTATTAAAATTTACAGTCACTAAATTTAGGCCTTCTATATTTTTGATATTATGAAATATTATTCTAGATTTCATTTGGTTGATTCCCAAACATCCAATAACAATAATAGTATATAATAAATCTCCATCATTTTTTAGTATTGTTCTAGCTAGATTCATTGATTTGTAATTTCTAGAATTATCTTTCTTTCTTTAAAGAATCTATTTGGTAGTTGTTCTTCTAAATCATCCAATTATCCATCCCTAAAATATTGATTGATGTGTCAAAATTTTTTTGGATCCTAATCACCTGACCTTTTATCTATGATCCTCTACATTCATATGAAACTACATTAATAGAAATAGAAATTATTGGGTTATGGGATACCATCTTATTATACAAGGTTTCCATTGTACTAGAGGATGATCTTATTCTGATTGTGCAATCATATTCGTCAAAACAATCTTGAATGGAACTACCTATTCTTTCATCTTATTGGGAAGTTCCATCTTTGAGTGATTACCGATTCTTCAATATCTCTTATAGTTCTAAAAACTTCATGTTGAGGGAGTTCTCTTTATCATAATATAATTTCATATTTCATTCACTATTCTCATTAATCATTATAATTTGTTCATCATGAATTTTTTTAATTGTTACAGGGTGTTTTGATACACCATTATGTTGTTAGACCTGTCTTCATGTTGAGAGGATTTGAAAACCCTAGAGACTTTGGAATCATTAAAAATTCATGGAATAATTCTATAAATACCATTTAAAAGAACTCATTCTCAAAAATACTGACCTAAATTTTTTAGTGACTTCATCATATATGTCATTGCAATGATAAATTTTTTCTTCCATTTCCATCACTTGTGTTCTGAGAGTGTTGTATATAAAATTACTTTTATCCATTGAATCTTCAATGGAATTAGCTTATTCTTCCAGCATTAATTATTCATCATGAAGTGTACTAATACTTGATACAATGTGTCTTTCCTATTATCTAGATACATTCATTGGATGATCATTGATAGAAGTCTGAAGATCATTGATTGATCTATCATCATCACAACATGATGAGGTTTCATCAAAAGATACATAACAATAAAAGGAATTATCACATTTAGTGAACTTCAAATTACATTCAGCAGAAGGCGTCTCAACATTAGAATTATGATTCTTATTCATCTTCCTTTCACGTTTCATCTTTATGTTGTTTTGATTCTTGTCAGATATCTCCATTTGAGGTAGTTCAAACATCTCCTCAAATATTCACTTTAAAAAGACGACATTGGATCATTTAGATGTGACCATCCCTCTAATACCAATTGAAGTTCCAAGATTAGTGAGAATCCCTGAGAGTGGGAGGGGGTGAATTAGTGATCCCATTAAATAGTTTTACTAATTGAATCTTTTAAATTTTCCCTCTACGACTGGTTAAATCCTCAATCAACTCTAGTTGTGTCTTTCCGCCTTACATTGAATGGTGTTGTAAATGTAAAGGAACTGAACACAAGGATTTACAAGGTTCATTTATAATACCTACTCTCTTTTTTATTCTCACCAAAATATATTATTCACTATAATTTGTGGAGTAAATATAATGGTCGATATAGAGTCCCATTGTATCTCTCCATATTCATACAAGAGGATCTTAATAATGAATCCCATAGTGATACAAGAGTCCCACCAACCATCATTAGAATCCAACTGAAGAATTCTCCTCCTCCCTGAATCTCATTCGTTTCGTCTAGATCTCGAGTCACATAACCATCTTCCTTGTTTTTTATTACTTGTTTCACTATAGATGATGTTCTGCTCTCTCCATAAAGGATTTCTGAATCACACATTCTAGTGTATCTCATCATGAATCATCAATAGCCTTTGTTAAGGTTGGTTTTCCTTGATCAATATATCTGATCAATATTGTTAATTTGTTTTCAGTCTCAATAATGGTCTATCAATTCATTCTTCTTTTGATTAACACACGACCACACTTATGTTATTGTAAATGATGAACACAACCGCTTCATGAATTCTATGATAATTAAAAACAATATCATTTACGTATTACTTCACGGATCACTCATATATAAGATCATTATTATCTTAGTTTGTCTTCAGTCTCAGTTTTCATTCACATCATGCATGTATTTCAGGGCATCCAAACTTCTTTTATTTAAATCTCATGTAATTATTGTTCATTCATGGGTTTCATGGCATTGATTTATCTTTTTTTACCCACATGCAGTTATAATATTGATTCTTCTATTATGTGTCTTCATGTGTGCATGTGAAATCATGAATCAACAATCATTTTATTTATAGCATGAAAACCCGAATAGGTATAACCTTTTGAGTACACACACCTTTCACTTGTTCACTAAATATCACACATTGTTTTTTTAATTTATTATTTGACCACAGACACACACACCTATTATTATGTTTAGGATCAATATATTTGTGTGTTTATTTATACCCGAATAGGTTTAGTTCATGTGTGTGATCTTCCTATTAATTACTCCTTCAAATGTTCATATACAATCCTTTCATGATTTTTTAACATTTTCATAACCAAATGGTTGTGTTCAATGTATGGAATGTTCTTACACACATGGGTTTCTCAAAACATGAATATGCTGGCATGTGCATCATGCACGCATTATACATTTTCTTTTCTGAAAGAATGAGGACTCGTATTTCATTAAATGATTCTCATTGGTTATTATGTTCTAAGAATGAACACACAAGATCCCTCCTTCATGAAATCTCCTTCTCGATCATGAAAAAACCCATGAAACCAAGACCATCATATATATATTTATATATATTAAGAGAAGGGTGTACTTGTTTTTTATAGAAATTAGAGGGTACGGGGGGTCATCTTCATCATGCACGGAGTGCGTTTGGTATATCTTAATTGAACCCAATATAGTTCTTGGTTATATATTCTCAACTATGCAATTTTGGCGACTATCACCAGTTGTTTATATGTATGAAGCTTCTCATGATGAATAAAGAGGGTTAATAAATGCTATTTCATTTTTATGTGTTTTCCATTTCACAGTGGGTGTGGATATCCTCATTCATGACACATTATGGTTTTTAGTTGTCCCTCGCACAAGGGATGTATAGAACATCTTCACGTAGAAAATTTGTGCAGAAACCAAGTTCTATAAAGCTCTATTTTTTGAAAATTGTGGCATCTCTCAATGTTTTTAGCACCTGATCCTCTGTCGAGGACTTTTTATGTATATGAATAAATCACCATTAAAATCCGCGTGATAATATGTGGGATTCAAGGAATTCCATTATTGAGAACATGGGATTTGAATATTCTAGAACCGAAGTTAATATATCCATATCATGGTTTGAATATGTTCAACATGGTCTCCCTTATTTGTTAGTGATATCCCCATATGCATGCGAAGAGGAACACGTATGGGGATTATTCATGATTTATCAAAGGGAATGATGTGGCCTTGCACTTTTGGTTCCTTTGACCATCCAAGATCTTTAGATTCATTCATGAATGAAAATGTAATTTCATGAATGGTCATCGTTAGGCTCAAAAGATATTGATGAGCTCTCATGTTGATCAAATGGTTTTTGTAGAGAAGATTTGGGGTTTCTGGTTTGATCCCAAGTTTTTGTTAGAATCTTAGGTTTTTCAAGGATAAAGACAAATCAGTTGGAGAGATTGGATGGATGAGGATCTATTCTGAACTTCCATAATTTGATGGATGAAATGGATATATGGGATCAGTATAGTGATTGATCGGATGATAAACCACGTGTCTGCATTTCATGAGGCAGCTGTGATGAAGTCCTGAGGATTTTTGGCCATCCCACATCGAAATACACCATAGTTTTCAGCTTCTTCAAATATAATTTTTCTGCATTTTCAGCTTAGAAATATCTACCACCCTCTCTCGGTGAAGCCCCACACATGTGTTATGTGGGTGCGCTCCTCTCATCCTCAATGAATTCTTCCAATAACGAGTTAATCATCATGTATAATAATACTACATTATACAAAACATGAACTTATTCCTCATTTGGAGCTGTCCTTGAGGGATTCCCTCAGGAGGTGTTATCCCTCAATTCCTGAATGTGAATTCGGTTGAGTTCCTCTATTAGTATCCCTTGCTGCCCATAATTTTTGACAATGTCTAATAAAAAATTATTATGATAAAATAAGATTCATGGACACCTTCAAATATCAATCCCACTCTTCATTATATTTTAATGCTTATTTTTCTTCAAATCATCATCATTATTCCTTTAGGTTTAGATCATGAATTCCAAACCTATTTATTAAAATTATTTCAATCAAAAATGGTTAACATGTGAGTTCTACTTATCCTCATGAATTTAACGAATAATTCATGGTAATCTTATTGTGAGTGATTTTTTATCCTTTAAAAACATTTCTTTGATATTTGAAGATCAGATCTTCAATCATATGAAATTATTCATAACCATAATCCAATTAGAATTCATTGGATGTATCTTCAATAGTTCATCATCTTAGTGAAAGTGGATGGATATTTATGTCTTTTCTTATACAGTAGACTATTTGATGTTCTTCTTCAAGTGTTGTTAGAATATATCATCTTGAGACAATTTTCCAAACATTGTGCCCGTTAAAAAATTGTCTGAATTATAACCATAATCCATTTAAGATCAATATATGGATCTCCTTTATCTTAATTCAATTGTGTACTTCCGGGTCTTCATTCAGATGGTGTATATATGTATTACTTTGGTACAATTATTTGGTACATATGATTGATTCATGAATCATTTGAATTGTTTCATCAATCGTAATACATAATTTTTGTGGTGTCTTCGATGAAATAATAACCTCGCCACTTTTATCATTGTGAAAACATCAATCATCTCCTTTAAATACAAATATTGACGACCTATTAACAAATGAATCATTATTGACTCCTTATAGGAACAAAATGCAACACCATGCTCTACAGTGTGAGATCTCTAAGTTATAATTTACATGAGTCCATGGAGAGGGATATCAATATGGAAATAACATAGTAAAGATGATTACATACATTGAGAATGTAGACAATCTATTTTCAATTTGACTGATGAATTTTACTCTAATATTAGTTTTTATTCACTCCATTATAGTTTATAAGCATAATTGTGAATATTAATGTAAAAATATAGAGAAATAACATCGAGAAATCATTACTCAATGTTTCCATGATGATAAAAAAATTATTCATAGAAACACAAATGTAGTTATGTTTAGATTTAGTATGGGAAAATAGAAATATCCTTCAACTAAAAAATATTCAATGTTATATATGAAACACAAAAATAAGCGATGAAGGATTATGGGGAATGAATGAAACATAATTTTATATCCTTTTCTTATTGAATGAATTATTTTTTCAGTATGAATTACTATGGATCAATGTAGAAATTGCTACTTTAGGTATATTTATCAATGCATTTATTTTTTATGACTTCATACAAATTAAATTAAAAATGATCCATGTGTGTATTAAATTTATAGAATCATATATGTATAGATTTATTATTAAAAATTTTGCGTACTGTTAAGAGAATTTGATAAGGTTTATTCCAAGATCAATATATAGAAGATCGTTACAACAATATTCCATGATAGATTCATGTTAAATAATATTTCTTATTGATTGTTAAAAAAATATCAATTTTTCAATTGTATAAATATATATGTGAGGATGATATTTTGAATAATTTATGTTTTGGTATTTCATATTTATCTAAAGGTTTACTAATTACTAATTCTTTGATTTTTTAAATAATTAATTAAAGGTGAATATTAATATAATACATTGAGTACATAGTTATAGAAATTTAACACTATGTCATTTAATATTTATATTACTTCACATGTTTATATCTAGAAGGGTGTTCAAGTCTCTTTTGAATAAATATAATATTCTTACTGACAAATCAACAATATTTTTTCAAAAAACTAATACAATAAATCATTTTATTCACAGCTAAAAGTGTTATATAAATAAAATTATGCGAATAGTTTTAAAGGTGTAGGTATGAATTTATGTTCATATACCAAGTAAAATTCATTTAATAGTTTTTTTTTGAATTCTTAATAAAAGATTTAATACCCTTAGTAATGGATACAGGATCTTCCAAGATATATTACTGGAGTGAATCATTTCCATGTATCCATTTATCATCAATATGATGAGTGATGGTAATCCCTAACTCACATTACCTTATAGATCAATGTTGGATCATATTAAAATGGGATATTTTAATTTTCATATGTGAATTAAAAATATTTCATTAATTGCCTTCAATATATGTTTCACAGATAGAAAAAAATAACCTCATTAAATTTGTGTTGAAATTTTTATTTTATTTTAATATTAATATGATAATAAATCAATTATATATAGTATTTTGGTTTTGAATAGACCCATATATTAAAACAATAGTTTTGCTATAGTCAATTTTTTTGTATTCCCTAGGGCTGGTAACATATTATTAAATATTAATAATAAATTATACATAGATTAAATTAATATAAACATAGAAGGAATGAAGTTAATGTATTCAATAATGATATCCTTCAATCAAAACTCAACGACATGATAATTTGGATGGTTTTATAATTCATTACACTTGGGAGTATTCAAATGAAATTATATATTTACGTGGAGATCAATAAAAACCATAAAAATATGTATTTATAACACCTACTTATCTATTATTGTAGTATAAATTATGTATCAAACCCAAGAGAAGGTAAGTTGTGTGACCAAAGTTAGGGAAAATTCAAATTGAAAATAAAATCTTATGTGTAGTTATAGTATCTGATAGAAAATGGATTAGTGAATGAAAATGTTCTATATTTTGGGGTAAAGGAATAGGGTACGAAATAATAAAAATTAAAATAACAAAGGACTAAAAAATTTTTGGATGAAAATATCATTTTAATGGGATTTTATTTTTTTCAACACTCTGGTAAGATATCTTGAGTGGTCATTCTATATGTTAATAGATCCTAATACCTGTTATCTAGGACATATTTTCCCAATAATTATAGAACCCTAGTAAATAACCATCAATAGTATGTCAACTTGTTAATTGTAATATGAGATGAAAGTCATAATTGATTGAAAGAACCTGAATAGATCATAATGACTTATGGTAGTTGAGTCCATAAATAAAATAAAAAATGCGAAATAATTAACTCTTATATCTCAATACACAATTCGTGGGTAAAATAATTCATATTATCTTAACCTCATCCCCAAAACAATTAGTTAATAATCTCAATAACAATACTAATAACCTATAAATTAGATTTTTACAAAAAAATGAAGAAAAATGATGACAATATTTTTTCATATACTAGGGATTCAAGACATACAATAATGGAATTCTCATCAACATAAACATATTTTTACTTTTTTCTACCCTCTATTTTTTGTCATATCTATATGTTCATATTTTTTTAATTTTTTTCCCGTCAACCCTTTTTTTTAGAAGTAAATTACTCTTTTCATTCATTCTGCTGCTCCCACTGACCTGCTCCCAAATAAAATTACAACCACATTTGATTTTGAATGAAATAGGTCTCATCTTCCTCTAGATAGGGCATTGATATTCATGGGAAACATAACTAATTTCCCATTATTGGCATAGGTGATTATATATACATTGAAATTTATAGCAATATATGTGTTTCATCTATGTTTCTAATATCCATGAATCTATTTAAAAATATGTAGTGTCATGGTCTATTGTTCTAATTGAAAAAAATTCATGAATGAACACCATAGGAATATTGAAGTCATGGAAGATCATCTAAGTAGGAATTTTAATTCATGTATTCTTTCCCTTTGTGAAGAATATTTATTAGCGTAAGTGTTTCCATCATTGAAGAATCCTATTACAGAGACATTTGGATTTACGTACCTAATTACTAATGTAAGAGATTTAAATTTTGAGAGTTTATTATTAATTCCTTGTAATACAATATATGTTTTCTTTCAAAATATATGCCATTCTCATCGTACTAGATTATCCACATAATCAATTAACATATCATATATTGTTTTATTGCAGAAGTAAAAACATCATGCATAATATAACTACTACACAATAATTATTTTTAATACATAAAATGTCTTATCTCATCCCTGATAATAGCTTTCACTATAGTAATCCTTATAAATATCAACCTGTCACCTTCATCAATGGTGCTCATTGAAAAAGGTGGTGAATCATAAACAATAAGCAGAGGCTATGGGATCTTATTTATCTAAGTTAAAATCATAGTACCATTGAGTGTGGTGGTTAGTGAGACCATAATTAGAGATCATATTTTGTGGGGATTACGTAGGTGGTAGATGATTCACCTTTTCGAACACCATCTAGCACTTAAACATTAACCACAACAATGTGCATCAAAAAATTGGTATGGACAAAGAATAACAACATCACCATATCTAAACTACAAATTATACCCCATGGAGTTTTGTATTAAAATAAAAATTGGATCCTATTATAGGGAATATTATCCAGTCGAAAGAGCTTGAAATAGTGAAATTGACCTCTTATTTTTAAATTTCATGAAATATTTGAAAAAATACATAGTTCAATTTAATTTGAAATCTTGAAATAAATTTTTTACCCTTTATCATCAGTTTGCATGTATTATAATAGCCAAGGACAATAAAGAACAAAAATGATATCAATTTCTTTAAAAAAATCAAATGAAAAGAATAAAATAATACATTTATAACATTATTAATTTTTCATTATTTTCATAATTAAACAGTAAATATAGATTAAATTACTAAAAATATATATAGAAATAAGTGAACATACGGTTCCACATCAAACACTATCACAAATAAAACATTGTAATGATGGGAAATTATTTAACTAAAGGACTAATTATCTAGTAATTATCGGTTAGTAAACATCATCCTACTCAAGAAAGGGAATAATCATCTACTATAGTGGATTTTCCTTCAAATTATTTTACTTTTTTCCATAAAACTACATAAAAAAAACTATCTTTTATGTACTAGGGTCAAGGATTAAATAGTCCCAACTGAAATTCACTGGATAAAAAAACATCATCTATATCTTAATCTATCCAATCAATGATTTCACTTCCCAATTTTATGATACAAATCCAATTTTTGTAATTCCATTTTACATTTGTTCATCTTGGATCAAAATCCACCCCATTGTCAGTCCATCATTTCTGATAAGGTTACCTTTTTTAATTTTTCTATATTTAGGAATATCTAAAAATCACTTTGCATTTCACATGTTTATATTGATTCATTTATAAAAACACACCCAATAACCTTATCTCAGATACTCACCAAGAGATACCAGTTGAAGATTTATCTCCAGATTTAAAGGAATTGTAATACTTCTCAATTTGGTTATCTCCCCACGGTGTCCCATGTTACTCATTCAAACTATCAATGATCAAATTACAGTCTCTGATTGCTAATGGTATAGTTCAAATTCTAGAATATTCTATCCTATTATACTTCATTTTCCAATTTTTGAATATTGATTTTCATAATGCATCATAAAATATTGGTGACCAATAACTATAGATTAAATGTAATCAACCTAAACAATCCAATGCTTCTACCCCAAGGATAAAACACATTTATTTATTTTAAATGAAATAATAGAACCCAAAGTCATAATATACTTAAACCAAATCCTGGTGAATTTATTAAAAGATTATATATTTTGACATGAAATTTTAATCATGGGGTAATGTTGTAATCACCCATGAATTCTGTGGAAATTTTTTTCATAAATACATGGGAATTTTACGAGTCTGTGAAAAATGATGGCTCGTGATTCTGAGGCCAGGTATTCCTGAAATCAGATTATGAAGATATTTTTAGGTACATTCAGTAAACATAGGAGAGTATTTTTATTACTTTTGAACTGTTACTCAGAATTGAAATTTGATGTCCCTATTGAACTCACTGCTCCAATATTCGCTTATGAAGGCATTCACCTCAACAGCTGATTATTGGGAATGAATGTTTGTTTATAGGATTTATATAGTAATAATAAAATAAATTAGGTTCTTGTATTAATTTCTTTTTAGTTGGTTAAAACCTCCAAGATGTGGTTGGAGGTGGGGGACACCACATTTTATCCTCCCATGAGAGGTTATAGAGGTGGGACCCACAAAGAGTCTAAACTCCAGTTCTTGTTAAATGTGTTGGGGACCACCCAATATTATATCCCCTTTGAACTCTCCATTGATGTGTAGAAACTCATCAACTCCCCTTTATTTATTTTTTTCCAACACTTCACAGTAAAGTGGTGGAGCGTATCTAATAAAATTAATTCATCATTTGAATTATGAACCAATGATTAAATAATAGGTAAGATAAATCTTTTATTTGGTTGGAATTTGTCATGGGAGAGGGGAAAACTTGGGAGAAGGCTTTCGATGAAGAATGATCCTCCCAATGAATATCAACCATCATAGAATGAATAATGCATCACCCTCCAATGATGGATGTTTAATTCTTTCATCACCAACCGAAAAAAGTGATGAAGCATCGTTCTTGTAGAACGCCAACGACATCATCCTCAACTTCTTATTTTTATTTTCCAATGTCAACAAATCTAATGTAGGTGCGTGTTTTGATTTGATCAACATTGAATCTTCATTCAATGATTGTTTCTCTTGACCTGATTGCTGCCAAACTAACGTGGAAGGACCAGGCAAAAATTAGACGGCCTGATCCCACTACCATTCATGTGAATGATTGTTGTGTTCTTCATGTACCTCTTGGGAGACGAACAAAGATTCGTTGAAAGGACATTGAGGGACGCAACGATGAAAAATTAATGACCCAACATCAAAACGACATAGAGGAGGTGAGATGATGATAGCAGGTGACAGATCGAATTGTAAAAGGAAGGACTGTTACTCAAATGTTCTTCCAGTGGGAGAATAAATTCGTGTTTTCAGATCTGATAGGAGGCCTGAAAACATCGTAGATGACGATGGGAAATCGAGGAGACATGGTGTGTGAAGTTTCAAGGTGGATGAAACATCAGAATTATGATTAGACTTCATGGTAGGCATGTTGGTCAGAGGTGTCATTTTTGGAAAATTCTAGAATACCCGGCGTGTACTTCCGACGAACACGCCGTGTTTTATGAGAGTTATGCATCTTGAGATACGGACGTTGGAAAAGTAGCACATGGCATGTGACCCCGGTCACACGATGTGTATTCTCTATGCAGAATTGTAGAAGAATCTTTACGAGACATGGCATGTAGTCTGGGAAATACACAGAAACGGGAAGAATGACACGACCAAGAGGCATGGTGTGTACTCTATACTCGGATTGGATGAAGCGTCTTCGCGAGACATGACATGTATCTCAGGGGTATATAGACATGGGTTAGAGTATATGGGCATGTAATCCACCACACGACGAGGTAGGGCCAGTGGCATGGGCTACCCTGTGTACCAGTTACATGGGTTGGAGAACACGGGTGCAGGCCATATACGGGCACATGTCCAGTGTACATGGAGCTGACCCCAGTTGCATTGACACAACATGTAACCATACCAAACGTCATGTACATAATTTTCTATATGTTCAATCATTTGACAGGGGCCGTTTCACATGGGTAGTGTCCAAGGTCTGTAGACTCAGCGTGTAACCATAAAACTCACCGTGTACTTACTTTTCTACATGACGCGCCTTTCGACATGGGTCGTTGTACACGGGCAGTACCCAAGGTCAGATGACACGACATGTTCCTTATTCCAACACGTCGTGTACTTTTTGTAGAATCGAATGTTCACCTTGTCTGTATGTCATGGACATGTATTTTTGGATTTTCCCCCAATGACGTGGCAAAACATTGAGACACTAGGCTTGAGGAGTAGACCCTCCCAGAATCAGCCATGCTTTGTGTGGAACACAGTTGATGGCTACGCAATGACGACTATTTCAGGATCATGTTTTGGTCGAAAATCTATGACGACTAATCCTAGATAATGTATTGGTCCAATAGTTCTGAATTCTATTATAGGATCATGGGTTTGTCCGACTGAATAGTTGGTCTTGGATCCTTTGTGGGTCTGAAAGCATAGCTGGTCCTGGATCCCTTGTGGGTCCGACAGCTCCGACTCACTTTCTTGGAACCTGTGTGGGTCTGACAGTTCAAACTGTTGGTCCAGGATCTAGTGTGGGTCCAACATCTTAGATGAATATGTGACAAAATTTGATCATCTCTATCAATCTACAAAAGTTTTATACCCGTTTGAGCTGAGTTGGTAACTCTTTTGTTTCCCCATAAATGAGATGGATTACTTGATAACTTAGGTATACGTATGGGAATATACCTATGGGTATTATCATATGATTTCATATTCTTTTTTGTCATTGTTGGATTTTGTGAGACATTCAAGGTCTCAGGGTCCCTACTGAGTATTATTACTCACCCCTGCATAGGCTTTTACCAGAACTCGTTGTGTTTGATGCAGATGACAGACATCGCTGACTGAGGCTGAGTAGCCGGACTGGACGGTACCCGGAGGTGGACCTTACCAAGAGTCAGTGCATGGAGGATAATGATGGATATGGAGTGCGGAGGAGGCCATATGTACCAACCCTTCTGGTTGGAACTCTAGAAGATGACCCTGTGGTTTCTTTCCATTCATCTATTGTACATTATGATCAGGTGTAATTGTACTTTCATGTTGGGAATGTATATCTAGCCCCCTTTACTTTTTCAACACTATTTTGTATACAACATTATTTAGTGTTTTTATTTTATCTTGTACTCTGTTGAGAGAGGATACACTATATAAAGGCAATGCATTCCTTGTTTTATGGAATTACGCCTTTGGTGATAGTCGCCATCACCTGACCAATGAAAGGCATGCTTGGGGTATTCAGGGCAAGAGCCACAAATGACGGGTCGAGAAAAATTGGTATCAGAGGAGTTGAACATTAAAACAGAACATATGACTCTGATCATTCTTTTCTA
This sequence comes from Viscum album, assembly GCA_963277665.1. NCBI lineage: Eukaryota > Viridiplantae > Streptophyta > Magnoliopsida > Santalales > Viscaceae > Viscum > Viscum album. The sequence goes on along the minus strand of CAUJRU010000415.1, from coordinate 380,040 downwards.
TGAAGAAATTGTTTTTAGGGTACTAGGTTTGGTTTTCAGTTCATGGAGTCCAGTTTTGGTGCGGCGGCCCACGTATCCATACACCATGGCCCGGACTTTTGATTTCCGATTCATTGCACGAAAACAATGATTGTGTGTGTGTTTTCAAGAGTTTACTTGTGATATCTTCTGTCAGCTCACATGGTATAACTTATTGACAGTGACACACCAGTTTCATTCTAGGATTCCTCTACACAGATAGTCAGCCATGGTTTCAAGGGTTGTATGAGATGGCAGCCCACCGAGCGATGAGGTCTCAGTACAAGGCCCTATTACAGTGAAGGCTCTGGCGGTACCACTACCCATTGTGACACTGATGCCACAAGCCCCAGCAGCAGATAGTGCATGCCACCTATGTGTGTTGCATGAGTTCCACCACCAGAGACCACCAAGGTAAAGAGGCAAGACGAACCATCAGGCAGGTGAGGATTGGTTGGAGGCTGTGGGGAGTGTGTTCAGATTGGTTGGGACAACAACAAATATTATGGTGATCCTTGTTGTGAGTCTCCATTAGGAAACATCTAGAAGATGGTGGAGACTTTTGCTTCAGGTGCATGATGAGGTGACACTTCTCTCGACGAACTTCGAGATCCTGTTTCGGGCAGAGTTTGTCCCATCCACCCTACATTCGGTGCTGATCCAGGAGATACTACATCTACAGTAGGGTAGTATGACGGTAGCTCAGCACTCAGAAAGGTTCATTGACCTCTCGTGCAACTCCACTGATTTGGTACAAGAACCATTATTAAGGGAACGAACCTTAATGTAGGGGCTTAGGTGAGAGGTCAGAGCTTCGATGATCTCCCTTCGAATCCTGACACAGGCGCGGTGTTGGAGTGATCCCTATTAGTAAAATGTTTTCTTGGTGAGTAGTCACCAGTAGTGAGACCCACCACCAGGAATCACATAGTGGAGTCTTCTGCAATAGGCTACAGATAGATGTTGTGGAGGTCCAATAGGACCAGACAATTCAGTGGACGACCTCATGTCATAGGATCAGTAGTGCAAGGAACACAAGATAGATCCAGTCATGTGAGAAGCAGGAAATGTTTCAAATGAGGCAGCGAGGGTCACATGGCTCGTGATTGTCATACCCTCTATAGGGAAGATCAGTAGATAGTCAAATGACCACCTGGACAGAGAAAATTATTCGATCAAGGAAGTCCTCATGGAGCAGGCAGATGTGGAAGAGGAGTTGGTCGAGCAGCTGGTGGTGGGAGTTGTTTTGAGGTGCTACCACCACCACCACTAGGAGGTCCACCATGACTGCAGATAGTAGGAGGAAAGGGGAGAGCTCAGATCCAGGAAGCTGAGGAATATGATCATGGCATTCATGAGATTATTAAACGTATGATCATTTTCTAATCCACCTTAGTTTCAATTCTTATATACACAGGTGGCATCCATTCTTTCAATTCCACTGCCCTTGTTCGGTGCATGGAGATTCTGATGGAGTGGTTTTCTCGATCCTTACGGATAGTGACTCATATGAGAGAGGACTCGATGATTTTGCACTAGTTCCGGTAGTGTGAGATTACTATAGCAGTCGAGAGATTCAACTAGGATATCCACGTAGTGGCATCGAGGCCTTACGACGTCTTCTGGAGTGTGGGCTAGTTTTCTACATTTTATGAACAGAATGACTGTTTTAGGTGAAAAGTTCAGTGTGTTTGCATGGATGGGACTATGTTCTCCTTCACTAGATAGAAGGGATCCTTTGTAGTGTAGGAAATATTTACTTGGAGGAGGGTTCACCTAATCACTCAATAGTTGGCCTAACTTAACCTTAGAATAGTAGATGTGGAGATTCCGAGCTATCCTGTATTGGTGGACGAGTACGCATATGTTTTCCATAACGATGTTCCAAGACTACCTCCTCGCATAAAGGGGGACTTCTACACTAACCTATACCCTGGGTAGTCACCGATATCTACTCCATCATATCATATGGGTCCTAGTAATCATCGTGAATTGTGTGTAAAACTAGAGGACTTGAATATGAAGTGATTCATCTGGCCCAGTGTTTCTCCATGGGCAGCCCCAATTCTGTTCGCCAAGAAGGCGGACAGAAACTTGAGGCTATGTGTTGACTACCTTTTCCATAACCAGGTGACCATGAAAAAAATTGCCACATCCATGGATTGATGACCTCTTCGTTCGGCTGAATGAAGCACGTTGGTTTTCAAAGATAGACCTCAGATCAAGCTATCACCAGCTCAGAGTTCAAGACGAGGAGGTGCAGAAGATGGCCTTCCAGTGTCGGTATGACCACTACGAGTTCTTGGATATGCCCTTCAGCATAACCAATTATCTAGAAGAGTTCATGGGACACATGAATAGGATATTCCAGCCATACCTCGATCACATTTTCATATTCTTCATTGATGACATTCTGATCTACTTGACTACTACGATGGAGCATGCCTACCATTTGCGGGTGGTACTGGACACCCTCCAAGATAACCATCATTATGGTAAGCTATCTAAGTGCATGTTCTTGATCTTATAGGTTCCCTTTCTCATACATGTTATCTAAGAGGCTGTAATTCATGTGGATCTAATGAATATTGAGGTGGTACATGCTTGGAATACACCCAGGAGTGTGATGGAGGCCTCTGGAATACAAGGATGGAGACTACATGTTTCTATGGGTCTCACCTCGATGAGGCATATTGTGATTTGGCCGAGGCCGCAAGATATCTCCGAGATTCATCAGACCATTCATAGTCCTCAGCAGAGTAAGAGAGGTGGCTTACTACCGGGCTCTTCCATGTATGTTTCACCCGGTGGACGACATCTTCCACCTATCTCAACTGAGGAGATAATTACACAACGCCACTAACATTAATTACAATGGAGGTCTGGAAATTGATGATAGGGAGAATTTATAGGAGGTTCTAATAGAGATTTAGGATCAACATGAGTGGGTCCTTCGAGGATGGTCGATGCCTCTAATGCACATTTGCTGGTAGCACATGAACCTACATGAGATCACATGGGAGCAGGAGGCTCAAATGAATACCCAGTACCCCTATTTGTTCCCTTATATTGAGTTGTATCTTAGAGGGATGTAAATACATACGGTGGAGAGAATATAAAGACCGTTGGAACATTCCATTAAAATAGTGAAACTCTTAAAATCCCTTTTATTTATTTTGTGCCAACCCATCAGATTAATGAGTTGGAGCCTATATAATAAATTTAATTCTACATTTGATTTTTGTGCCGATGATTAAATAATAGGTAAGATTAATCTGTTATTTGGTTCGAATTTATCTTGGGAGACATGAAAACTTAAGAGAAGGCTTCCGACGAAGAACACTCCTCCCAAAGAAGAATTACCATCGATGAATGAAGAACACATCATCTGTCAATGAATGATATGTACTTCATTTACCACCGACCGAAACAAGGGAGGACATGTCGTCCTTTAAGAACGTTGATAACATCAGCCTCAACATATTCGTTTTCTTTTCCATCTTCAATAAATATGAGGTAGGGGTGTGTTTTGATTTGAGCATTGTTAAATCTTCTATCCATGACTGTTTCTCTTGTCCCACCTTCTACCAACGTAACGCGGAAGGATCAGTCCAAACAAACAAGGCACGATCCCTCTACCGTTCTTGTGAATGTTTGGTGTGTTCTTTGCATTCCTCATGGGTGACGAACAAAAGATCGTTGTGAGACCATTGAGCAACAAAAAAAATTCCTAAATCGAAGACCCAACATCACAACGACCTATTGGAGGTGAGACAATGATAGCGGGTGACGAATTGGACAAGAAGGGGAAGGACAATTCCGTGACCGTTCTTCGAGCTGGAGAATCAAGTCATGATTTCATAGTCGGTCGGAGGCCTAAAAACACCAGAGATGACTATGGGAAATCATGGTGACCTAATGTCTGACATTTCATAATGAACAGACTATTAGAATGATGATCGGACTTCACAGGAGGTGCACTGGCTAGAGGCGTCGTTTCTGGAAAATTCCAGAATACATGGTGTGTACAACTGACGAACACGCCATGTAGTACAGGCGTTGAGAGGGTTGAGATATGATCATTGGAAAAGTAACACATGGCATTTGACCTCGGTCATATGGAGTGTCTTCTATACACATAATGGTTGATGCAGCCTCGCGATACATGGCGTGTAATCTAAGAAATACATGGACACGAGCATAATTACATGCCCAAGAGGCAAGACATGTACTCTCTATACAGAATGGAAGAAGAGGCATCGTGAGACTCGGTGTTTATATCGGGGGTACACGGACACGAGGTGGAGTACACGAGAATGTACTCCACCACACGAATTTGCATGGGTATTGGCACGAGCTACCCTGTGTACCAGTTACATGGGTTTTGGAACACATGTTGAGGCTGTGTAAAGGAACATGGCCATTGTACATGAGGAGGTCCCTGGTTGCTTGGACACGGAGTGTAACCATACCACACGCCATATACTTACATTTCTATACTGTCATAAATTCGACACGGGGCATTGCACACAGGTAGTACTCAAGGTCTGTAGACACGACGTGTATCCATACCACAAGTTGTGTACTTACTTTTCTACATGACCAGTATTTTGATATGGGCTATTGTATATAGGAAGTACTTGAGGTCTGAAAACCCGACGCGTTCCATATTCCATAATGCCCTGTACTTTTTGGAAAATACATTGTTCACCTCGTATCTGTGTCTTGGACACGTATTTCATGGATTTTCAACCTATTCCATGGAGGAACTTTGAGACAGTTTTCTTGAGGAGCGGACCCTCCCAAAATCAAGCATGCTACATGCAGAACGCTATGGCTGGCTATGCACAGACAACTATTCCTGGCTCATGTGTTGGTCTGACAGCTCTGACGATTGTTACTAGATCATGTGTTGGTCTGACAGTTCTGAATTCGGTTCTTAGATAATGTGTTGGTCCATCAAAATAGCTGGTCCTGGATCCTATATGGGTCCAATGATTTAGATCAATTAGTGACTACATCTGAGGGTCTCTATCACTCTACAAAAGTTATATACTTCTGTGAGATAAGTCCGTAACTCCTATGTTTCCTCATGAATGAGATGGATTACATAATAACATAGGTATATGTATGGGCATATAACTAACTGGGGTTATCAGTTGATTTCATACTCTGTGGTTTATCCATGTTGGATTTTGTGAGACCAAGAGTGTCTCGGGGTCCCTACTGAGTATTGTTATACTCACCCCTACACGGGCTATGCCAGCACCACATTGTACGGGATGCAAATGACAGACATCACTGACTGAGGCTGAGTAGCAGGACTGGATGATACCCAGAGGTTGACCTTACGATGAGTCAGGGAATGGAGGAGACTGGCGGACATGGAGTTCATATGAGGCCATCTGCACCTACCCTTAGGTAGGGTCCCTGGAGGATGAATCTCTGGATGCTTTACATTGCTTCAGTTGTAGATTCTTTTCAGTTTTACTTGTACATGCTGGTTGGGCTTGTATTTCCCGCCCCATTTACCCTTTAAGAACTCTTTTTTATATAGATTTACATAGTTTTTGGATTTTAGCTATTTCGCTATTTTGTGACGATAATCTACATAATGGTGTTGCCTTCGTAGTTTTAGGAAATTATTCCATTGGTGCTAGTCACCGGACTATGGCCTATGGATGGTAGGTTTGGGGTAGTCACGACATGGGCCCCGAAGAATGGGTCATGACTAATTTGATGAGGGAAAATGTTAAACTAAAGCACAAAATGAAAATCACTCCACACACATAAATCCGAACATTGTCCCCAATTATAATTAATGAACCCAACCAAAAACACCTGGTCCAAGCTGTATTCTATATGATTTGATGTGAATTGACCCAAACGCAACAGGATTCTAAGAATAATTATGGGTTTTATTTCATCAATTAGGAGATTATTCCATAAGTATCATGTCATAGGATTAATAATCAACAATTAACAATATAATAATAAATCAGAATAAACTATTGGAATTGTAAATATGGAATAGATTAAATAAAAATAACTTAAATCCAAATGTGATATGCATAAATAGTGTAAATAATGAAGACAAATAAAGAATTCCTAATCAACATGGCTCATTGGTGTATTTCCTTTTCCAAAACTAGTTGCAAGATCATAATCTCTGCAGTAAACCATAGGCCACTTCCCTTATTCAAATCCCTTGTGAAATCTACAATCACTTCAAAATTATATAGTTGGTTGTGAGTTCAAGACTCAGATAGACACCAAAAATGTTCCCATACCCTGATGTGCTGATGTATTCATGTGTATCCACAATAAAAAATGTTCAACAAGCATAGTAGCACTCAATCAAAAACTGATCAGTCATGGTGTATCCAATCTGCCAGAAACACCCTATCGTACCTACTTAGGTTCTATTATAGATGGATAATCAATACTTCTGAAGACCGAATAATTATACATATGGCCGATAAATCATGTTACTCGAAAAAATTTGATAGTGCAACTTGACATCACTATGCATCAAGAAGGTTGTGTTCTCGACATAACTTATGCATCGACATCTACCCATCATCCCATAGTCATCAAGTAGCATAGCTCCTTGGAATTCTCAAGTCACAATGTTAATCATATGTCATCTTCAAGGCTTCATTGTACACATATTCTATTCATAGGTTCATCTTCATCATTATCAAAATTCATACACACTCCCCCATTAAAGGATAACATATCATGATGGTCAACCTATCTTGTTCTCCAAGATCAATAGCAAAAAATAATAGAAATAATGGATGGAACATGAGAAAGCATATAAAATCAAAATACGTAAGGTATCACACACATTAATTATAATCAACATAAAAAAGGTTTGATAATATACAATGTACTCTTGAAAAAAATATAACATAATGTTAATACGGAAATACACATACCCACATTCCTTAATAATCTAGCACGATCTTCATAATATTTCTACACCTTATAATATTAAGAAAAAATGTATAGATGAGACTAAAAAAGATAAGGATCTCTCAAACTCAAAAATGTATGATGTAAAAATATGGTCAAAAACTAGTCAAAATCACGTCTTTGTAAAATTATTATCATAAATTTCATCCCCCATTGTTCACTGAGGTTTCCAAGATCGAAAAAAATTAATATATATAAAATATAAATAAAATATCACATGCGATCATACATTCTCTCTCATAGATATTTTCAAAAGTATCATATTATAATTATTTATTAATAATTTCTCATACATAGTCTATTTATAAATATATTTTGATAAATTAATCTAATATTATCTTTTTTATAATTATCTCTTAGTAATTTCTCATAATTCATAATTTTACAATTATATTTTTATAATTTTTCATAAATTATTCTATTATAATTATATTATCACAATTTTTCATAAATTAAAATATTATAATTGTATTATAATATTTTGACATTAATTAATATTTTATAATTATATTTATATAATTTACCATAAATTTCAATATTATTACTTTGTTTTTAAAATATTAATTATATTTGTTTCATATAATTTTCATTGGATAATTTCTCTAAAAATTTCCATTTATAAATATATTATATTATTTTATCATAAATTGTTCACTTCAATTTATATTTTGACAATTTATCATAAATGACAATTTAATAATTAATTATTGATCATTTTTCTTTAATTATTCTTTTATAATTATAGTATGTTAATTTCTCAGAAATTATCCATTTATAAATATATTTTGATAATTTTTCAGAAATTCTCCATTTATAATAAATATTTTATAATTTCTCATAAATTTACAAATTGTAAATGTGTATTGATAATTTATAATAAATTATCCATTCCTAATTATATTTTTAAATAATCTAAAAAATATCATTTTACAATTATATTTGGGTAATTTTTAATAAATTATCCTTTTATAATTATATTTTAATAGTTTTTCATAAAATATACTGTAATAAATTTATTTTGAATAGTTTTCTAAAATAGGCCACATATTTTAATATTTATACAATTTATCATTTATTACACTTTTATAATAATTTTTTTTAAATTCACATAAATTATTCTTTTATAATTATATTTTTATAATTTCTCCAAAAATAAACTTTTAATATTATATTTTCATAACATATATGAAATTATTTTTTATATAATTAGATCTTCATAATTTGTCATAAATTATTATTTTATAATTATATAATGATAATTATTCTATAATTATCCATTTTTAATTATCTATTGATTATTTTCCATAAATAACTCTTTTAAAATTATTTTTTATGAATTTCATAGAAGTTATCCTTTAATAAATATGTTTTAATAATTTATCATAAATTACAATTTTATAATTTTAATAAATTAAATACATTTATCTTATACAATAATCGTTTTATAAATTTTTATAATTTTGATTTGATAATCCCAGAGAAGTTTGCCTTATTAAAATAGCGTAAATATTGTACGATAAATTTACACAAATATAGATAATTAAAATTGTGAATTTATCATGATAATATTCCATTGCTATGAATATTTTAAAAAAATTGTGATTAAATGATTCAAAAATAGAATAATTAAATAAGATAAATTATATGATAATTCATAATAAAATATAATAAGAACTCAGGTAGGAGGATCACTCTTCTGGAGAAGAAGATTGGATTGATCATTGGACCTTCATCAATTAGGCATAGAGGATATCTAGTGTCATTCAGAATTAATAAGACCATGCCCCTTGGGAAGAAATTTTTGTCCATGTATTTAATCACAAAAATAATAGATAACAAAAATCCCATATTAATAACTCATATTCCCCAGGAAATTAAAGACACAATCACTAATTATTCCTCATTAAGAAACTGCTAAATTTAAACAGTAAAAGAAAGTGAGAAATTAACGTTTTTAATAACATTCGTGTGTATAAATGGAGGTGAATCACTAGATGTGGGAGGAGATGAAATGTAATTGATTTATTTAATAAATTAATAATTAAGATAAATAAAAAACTATTAAATATGTTAATATTAATAGAAATTTAAACAAACATCTACTACACATTAAAGCAATCCCCCCACATAGTGTCAAACATTTCATTCTAAACCTAGTAGTTCCCTAGGATATCTCATATGAAGAAGTTTTTTTGAATTTTAATTATTTATTTTTCATGAAATTTTAAAAAATATATATTTTAATTTAAAAATGGAACTACTACATGTGATGTTTTCAAACACCCAATGCACATAAAAGCAATACCATGCCTAATGTAAAACCAACCTCTTAGACCTAAATATTATATCAAACAACTGAAACGATGAACCATTTTGGAGATATTATTTTTTTATAAAAAATTAATTATATTAAACAAATTATACTCATGAGTGACCTGGCCAAACAAACGATGCAGATAACACATATTCCTCACATAGGTAGAATACCATGTCTTAGACCTAACAGTTGCCTCAGATTTCTCATTTGATGGAACCCTTGGGAGATAATCATTTATTTTGTATAAAAAATTCTTATATTGTTTAATCAATTTCATATTTTTATTCTGTATGTGCTAATGCACTATAGGCCTCAGAATCATTTAATTTCCCTACACCTCACTCTGAAAATATTTTATAGAATATTCAACATTGTTAACTAAATTTTAACCATATATAGATTATTTAAAACATTTATTAATTTCTTTTTATTATGAAATTTTAATTTACATAAAAAAATATATGGTAGAAAAAATAGGATTTTTATTCTAATAATTTTTTTTGGATATAACAATTTTCCCTCCTCAATCGACTTATCAACGTCGAGAAGAATCTCTAAAGGTATTTCTAAAACAACTCACACCATTGAGCATAAACATTAGAGTCACATTCCCATGTTTTCTCCTAGAATTTTCTATTCTACCACCTAATCTGAACTAGTTGTATGGTTTTCCCTCAAAACACCTTATCACAACAATCTATGTTCCACATTGTTTACATATCATAAGATGTGTCAGTCTCATGATCAATTTCCACACAATCTTCACCATGTGAACTGTTAGGAATGTGACTCAAAATCTATGACAAATTGAACATGTCAGTCATACCTCTATAGTGAGAAGGGTGTTCTAGAAGATACAAAACATCCCATATCTGGTGGGAGATCATAAAGGGCCCCCCCAAAACAAGCATACAGATTTTCCGATGTATTCATATGTCTCTACCTCAACTTGGTAGGAACATATAATAAAACTTAATCAACCACAATGAACTATATGGGTCTCCTCATAGGGATAACCTAAAATCATTGTCTTCTCAGAGTGACAATAATACTCTTAACAATCAAATGCACTCTCTTAATGGCCTCTAGAACAAATTTGATCACATAATCACTAACTCGTAGTAATCATACCAATAAGTAGGGATTACCATGGTCTCTTGTAAATATCCTCATTAGGTTATGTATGTTTCAAACATTTTTACTATTATTGAATAAGAAGTAAATGAAGGAGCAATGATCATTCCATGATCCATCGAAATCAACAAAACAAGCACGATGTTTATCCTCCAATTAAAAATATCCCACTCATACTGTCTATCAGTTTAAGATGGGTCACCATTCTCAATCAAATTTATCTCTCTATGAATTTATTCAATACATTCCAAAAAAATGTGACATAAAACATGGGTATCAGCCTTTCTCCATTAACTCATGTTTTTTTCAATTTAGTGAAGATATTATAATAGAAAATGTAGTCCGTATAAACAATAAATATCATTCAATAACATTAGTTTATGAACTATATAGACTCGTGACATTACACGTGTAGGGTAGTTCCACTAATGTTATCATATTTGAGGATACCCATAAGATAATACCTAAGTCTTGGTATAAACACCCCTCCCAAGCCAATATATGATGTTATATAAGACACTACATAAAAAATCATATTCTTATGGAGTGTCAGTACAAGAGCGGTCTCTATCCCTCCCTTTAGTTTAAGAAACAAATCATTACATTAGACATAAAAAGGGAATATCACATCAATATATTTAATCACGTATAAAATTAAAGATATCCCACAAAAGTTATGAATAATCCACTAGTATTATTATACAAAACCAAGAAAAATCTTAATTTCAAATACATTTTTATGATGTGTCCAGGACATGAATTCCCAAAATTTATCTTGGATAATAGATATACTAGTTTCCATCACCACATGTGTAATGAATTTCATTTCTCGAATCATGAATTCACCCATTGATAGCATAGATAAATAATATATGCTCTAAGAGTACTCAAGACTATCTATAGGTTATAAGAATATTTTTTTGGGTACATCGAGTAGATGTGGTTTTTTTATAATACCATGATGAATGAGTTTAGGTATGGTTGTATGTCCTTGTTCATTATTTCCATGAACACATACTTCATGTTCAACCACCCAAACAAAATTTGTAAACAGTCATATAGTACATTCCTTCTCTACCACACCTTTATCAGAATATCCACATCCCTAACTCATAGTCGGTGAGATCTCATTTAAAGATCAATATTGGTGAAACAATGAGAACATAATATAAGATTGAATAGATCATTAATCCTAGGAAAATAATATCAGTTATTCACTATTTCACGTTCTTCTCCTGGTAATCTATTAACATAACAAGACTAAAAATATCATTATTGGTAATGAAATATGTTAACCCTACATTGATTTTCTTGAACTTATTAGGCCATTATACTCCATGTTTTATACCTGAACCGTAAACTACATCATCATGGTTGGGGCAATTTGATTAGTGGTATCAAAATGTATGTGCTACCTACATGAGATCAATCCTAAATTAACATGTAATTCTTTAATAGTATATATGGGTTCATGGACTACCAATATTATTTCAACCCATTATTTGTCCTTTTAGGGTCATAAATTCCCTAAGATGATGAATAATATATTATTTAAAGAAAAGTAATATTTGAACACAGTTAGGATATCCAATTCCTAAGACAAACACTAAAAAAAGTCTTTAGGATAAAGAGGTCCATCCACTGAAAACATAGATCATGTGCAGTAGAATTATATACTACATTCTCAAATAAATATTTTTGTAACATAGAGAAATTATCCCTTGTGGATGTATTTTTTCATGTATCCTTTATTTCCCCATAATACTAAATTGAGGATACATCACATTTAACTTGAAGGAAACACATTATAAAATATAAATATCACATAGAAAAAAAACATTAATACATCTAGAAGTTCACAAAAGCTTGTTTTTAAACCGATAAGTTGGATCACAATAGTTTTTAAATATAGTCTACCCTTTACAAAAGGTATAAATTCTAGTAATAAACCATGTTTTTTTCCATACATATTATTTATAATCATCATATATATACTAACAAATCAGTACTCATAGTTCACCTAATTAATTCCAATAACGTTATATCACAAATCATAGAAAAACATATATATCACACAAGATAAACTATCCTATAGAGAGCATAAAAAATTTGGGCATTTAATTTATGAATAACTATACAGCACAATAACAAGAATATATATGGTATGTAAATGTACATGCTTATTCATAATGCATAAACACAACAGAAATCTCATAAATTAGATATCAACATCATGTTTAGAACCCACGGTTATTTTAATCAACTATAATAATGATACATTAGTTTTACAATTTATAGAAACATAGAGGTACACTATATTATGTTTTCCATACACTTTCATAGCACTAAAACATATGTGTCAACAGTCATATATCCTATCAATCATGTCCCATCTCATGATGGTGATAACAATATGTTATTTAATCATAAGATATGATAATATTTATTAATATCCTATCCCAATGCACCATGTACAATATCGATTCTCCGTGACCTCATTTTGTCCTCCCCGTATGTAAAAGGTGACCGTCTAATAGTGAGGGTCTTAGTGTATCTGACACGAGACTATTCCTTGATTATCATTTAATACGATAGATAATATAAAATTAATAATAAAATTAAATAGCATAGTAATCATAAAAAAGGGAATGAGAGGAATATATTTCTAATATATAAAGTATCAAAATCACTGGAGAGAATAAATAAAGTAAATAATGAAGATATATAAGAAAATGATAAATGTATGGTCCCAACATTGTTTGAAATTACCTAAAAATTGATCTATGCTCTTCAACTCAACAATCTACCGTAGCCCCCTTTCCCTTCACCATATCACTCATTAAATATACATGAGGATCATAATAATTGATTTGGATGTCAGTATGAGACTTAGTATGACACCAATAATGAGTCCATAACATAATATTTTCAAGAATACCTATTTATACCATAATACAAATAGGTGAGTAACAGTAATTATAAAAAAAATCAAAATTACATTGTAATTTAGAAAAAACCAAAAACCAATATCTATAGATTTTGTAGGTATATGTCTCTAAGTTTTTAAAAGAGAAAACCTTGTTAAATTGAGTATGGGATATGAAACACTAAACCCACAAAAAATGTTTACTTATATATGATTGTTTTAAACATTCCATTATGTTTGTTGGTATGAGTTGCAATAACTACATTACTATATTTATATGTCCTATACATGCTAGTAAATTCTTAGAAAATAATTAATTTACTTATGGTCATGTCTTTTCCTACATCAAAATATATTTTCATAAAAATTTATTTATAATTTATTGTTATGGAAAAAAATTAATTTTTAGTACATTTATGAAATTTTATTGATAAATTATATATATTGTATATATCATAATACTATTATTGTGATATGGTGAAATATTATGATTTCTCAACAATATTGATTTTTCAATGAGTAGTAAAAAATTTCATTTTTCTATTAAATTGCAATTTCTTTTAAAAAATAATTAATTATAAAAATTAATTTTTCTCATAGATTTACTCCATGGTAACGTGAATATTATTTACTTATAATTAATTCCATTAGATACAGTTCAATAATCCCTATACTTGAATTAATTATTAGATTATTTTTAGTCATTAAAACAAATTTTTCTAAAGTTTTTTTAAAGGAATAATTTTCCCCCTTTTTAACCCACAATGAATATAAATTTAAATGAAATATTTATATTATATATATTTATATTTTAATTTAAATAAAAATAATGAATAATAGTAATTTAATAAATAAGGAAAAATAATTTTTTATTAAAGAAATATTCTTTTCTAAATGCTGATTTCTATTATTCTTCCAAGATTAATATTAAATTAAATTATTCCTCCTCTGTGGAACTATTTTTATAAAATGGTTTTCATATTTGGAATAATCATAACATATAATACGTAATAATGTCTTCTAGATTTTTAAACAATATGAATAGTTCTTGTAGTATATATTTATTTCCATACTAATATAAAAATATGTAAATTAAGTGTAAAATAAAAAAACAATAGATTCAATTAGTAGCCATAAAAGTAAGAATATTTTTATTTGATTTAAATTCAAATGTTGATTATATTTATGCCTTTTTTAAAATGATTTACTAATTAGTTAGATAAAAATTATAATTTGATTCGATAAAACATGAATTTTATTTTTATGTAATATGAAATATCAATTAACCATTTCATTTAGATGAATTAATGTATTTTTGAAATAAATTATAATTATATAAAATATTATTATGAAATGATAATTGATAAATTTTGATTATAATATATATTTGACGATTTCTATTGTAATTTTGATGATAGTTTGAATCTATTACTAGAACAAACCAAAAATTTATTTATTTATTTCAAATCATTATTAATAGTGATAATTTATATATTTATTAATATTTTTCATAAAATAAATATCATTATTTCAATCACAACATTAAAATTTTCCATGGGTTATTTTGTAATAATTTTTTGTGAAATTCAAAATTTTATGTAAAATTTGAATTCAATATAAATAAATGGTGTGTATTTTGACATTATAATAATTTAAAGGTGATGTAATAAACAATAAAAAGGGTTTAAAAATCCAAATATAATACTTCCATATAATATAATGTGATTTTATTTTTACATTATTAATTTTTCAAATCCATTATGAGTAATCTAAAAACTATATTATATTTTTTTGTTTCGAATTCACTTCTTTATGGACATGACTCACTTCCACGTCAACGAGGTTAATAATTATTTGAGTTATGATCTATTAAATATAAAATAATATAAATAAATTATTTTTTCATAAATCATCAGAAAACCCAATAGTAATTTTTTTATTTTCATTATTTTATTCTATAGAGTCCAAAAACCATGTTAGGGAAATAATAATGAAATATCCTCTCCTTTCCTATATGTAACCACAAATGCTCTCTTTTCTCATCAAACAAAAAATATGTAGCACAACCTTACAAAAGTATAACATCAATTAATTTCTCCAATTTTTTAAAAAAATCTCTTATAAATCTCCTCCAATTCTTTTATAGTCAAACTCTATGGTTATGGGGCCCTTAATATCCTTTTTATCACGAACATTGTTTATGTTTTGTCTCCTAATTTCCATTTACATAGGCTGTGATATGTTCTTTCATATTACATATAATAAAAAATTTGTTTATTAATAATGATATACCCATTTCACTCTCATTAATTCCTCCCATTAACATTTATGTACAACCATTAACAAACATAAAATTGTTAAGGGATATTACAATCTTCTTTTTATTAATGAAACTCTTTTTATGTTATGCCTCTCAAATTCCATTTTGTCTTGTATTTTTTATGTTTTATAAATTACTCTTTCATTAAATTTTCAAATTATTACATCCCTCTTCAAGTATAATTTAGCCCACCCACGTACATTTATGTTCACCAGTTACTATGGTAAAATCTATTAATGGATTTTTGTTACTTATCTTTTATAATCAATTATCAACATTATCAAGATCCATTTTCATCCCATTAATAAATATATGATATTTTCATTCAAAAACCACTGATGTCTCTTATGATTCTTAAATAATGAGACACCCATTTAACTATTATTAATACATCCCATGAAAATTCATATGCCCCCATTTTATACTGCTCGAATTTAATCACGGTTTTCCATGAAAAAAATATGTAGTGAAAAACTAAAACTATTTCCTATTAAATGGTGTTCACCACTACATAGTCAATTATATTTTATTTTTGACATAAATTTTTTAGATCCACACTCCATAATTCTGGAAGATGATATTATGGAAAATTATTCCATGTAGTATGACCTATATAGAAAAGATATTGATTTGAATAAAATGAATGTGATAACTGCATGATGAATTATATAGAACTCAAATGCATTGGTTTAAATTTTATTCTCATGAGATTTCATGAATTAGTTTTGGGAGTGAAGAGTATCTATTTCATAACATTTTCTACAATGATGTATTGGAATTTAGTCTAGACCTATGTTTGTTATTCCATTATTAAATTAGTTTCCACATATCCCTTGTTTCTTTTATATTTTCATGCTATATCATGTATCATTATTCGTGGATATGAAACTAACTCATTTTATATACCAATAGTATACATATTGTCTAAAATGTAATACATAATTCATGTTATGCCATGTTTATTCCCTTTATGGGATTAATAGCACACACCTTTATTATATATGTCCCCAGTTTACTGAGTGATGTTTTATGTACGATGTCAAATTATGATCCAGTTAAAGATATTTTCAATAATGGTGTGGTACCTCCTCTTTTAAGATTTTATGTAATATAACTAATCCCCAATGACACTAGACATTTTAATATTATTGGTTGTTTTAGATATAAGGTTAAGTAATAAATTGCCAACTATTAGATAATAAAATGATTTTTTTTCATAGTAGGAATCAATCATAGGTGATGTTATTTTTTAGATTAGTATTATAAAAATAAAGTGAAAACCTTATGGGTAATATTAAACAGAAAATGACATACCTAAATTATGTTAAACTATAAATGTGTGGATTCAAGGAACATAAATACATATCTAGATACTACTAGTGGATTATATCTTTCACAAATGTACCTAGGTGTAAAACCAAAAAACAATACATTGAGATATACTCTATTAGAAACCATTGGATAATAATGGGCCTTGATACATACATAATTTTACATTCCAATGGTATATTATTTGGTAATTAAGAAACACTTTATGAATCCTTATTAAGGTAATGATAGAGCCCAGAAAATTCTATTATAAGAAATATATAATGGATAACATTTATTGAGACCAATAAATAAAAAATTTATGTAAAAACATTTCATTTATATGTCATCTCTCTAGTGTTATATATGGGTAATTAGGTAGGGAATGTTCTATGTTAATACATTTGGATTTTTAGATAATTTTTAGAGATTATGGTATAATGGTTTATTCATTTTTAGTATTATCTATTTGTATTCAAACCATTCATGATTTATTAAAAAAACAAGGAATAAATTCTTATAATTTTTTATATTATGTGATCCATTTGATGTTTACTTTAGATCATCAAGAACAATTTATTTTGTATTTTTTACACATCATTTTGAAAAAAAATATGATATTATAGTTTAAATTTATTATATGATGAAATTATACTTTTCAATAAATAATATTTCATTATATTCATTTTCATGATATTAAAATAATTACACATCTATTGTAATGTAATATTAAAACCAAAACAATATTATATAATAGACATTTACCGTGAATTAGTGGACTTTTAATCCACTAAAGTATTACAATTTTGGAGTCAGTAAATGTAAAAACTCAATATTGTTTATAACTCTATATTTGTAGTTTGGTTTTGGATTTCTCATCCTTATTTATTTTTTCTCTTCCCAATAATGTTCTTCAAATGGGACCTCGATTTATGAGTTAAACACCAAACTTATCTTTCGTTCTATTCTAGAGAATGATTTGTTAATTATTTCAATATGTGGGATTTCAACTATAATATTTCAATTATTCACATTTTTTCTAAGATCACATTCAATTGGTGAGGATGTAATTTATTTAATGGGTATGAATGTAATTCACTATGTTGATAAAAGAAAAAAAATTGTTCGATATCTTATGCAATACACAACACTGAACCCAAAAAATTTCTTAGTTATATATTATTGTTTTAATCATTCCATTAAATATCATTATATAAATAATATTAACTACTACAACAAATTTAAATTTGTAATATATATAATATAAAATAGAATGTAAATAAAAAAATTGGTAATGCATTTGATGTCATCAAAATTTGTTTTCATCAAAAAATTAATTCATGTACTTCATTTTATAATAAAAAACATTAAAATTATTTCATAGAAAAAGTATTAAAATATTTTAATTTGTTTTCTATTTTGGTTTTCTTCATATAAATATTATCACATCGTGAAATTTAGTGATTTATTGGGAATATTGATTTAACAGGGAATAGTAAAAATTATAGGTGTTATAAAAATTGCCATTTTTTATCATTAATTAATTAATCTAAAACACCTATTAATTTTTTAATTTAATTTAAATGTAAAAAATAACTATTTTCTGATAATTATTTAAATATATTACATTTAAATAGTATTTATACATTATTTTGGACTATGTTTATTTTTATGCTTAAAATCACATTTTTCTTAAAAAAATTTAAAAGGAATAGTATTTCAAATTTATTGTTAATTAAAATAATTATTTTAAAGGACTAAAATGAAATTTATGGATTATATATAAATAATTATTAATTGAAAATCATATAATAAAAATTACTTGTTATAGTGTCAACAAATTTATATTTTCCTTAAAATATTCATTTTTTTGAAAAACTATTTCTATCATGCTTGCAGGTATTAAATGAAATTAAATTATTTTACATTTTTGAATAGATTATAATAAAATGGTTTATCTATTATTAAAAACAATAAATAAATTTAGGTACTATTTTGAATTTAGTTTTTGAACAATATGAATAATAAATATACGAAATATTTATTACCATTTTAAAAATAATATATGTTAATTAAGTGAAAAAATAATTTAATAAAGACTACAAACAATGTAACCATAATTTTAAAAATATTTATATTTTCTTTTATATTAATAGATTATTATACATATTCCTTATTTTTATTACATTATAAATGATTAAGTAATGATTTTGATTGAAATTATAGTTTGATATGATAAAATAGAAATTTTATTTTTTAAAAAATATAAAAGTTCAGTTAAGAAGTCCATTTTTTTATTAATTTACTTTTACAATAAATTATATTTTTTTTAAAAAAATTCTTATTAAATGTTAACTGATAAATTTATTTGATAATATAATTTTTAGGATGTCAAATGTATTTAAATTTTTTGTTCGATAATATTTATTGTAAACAAATAACAAAAACAATAAATGCAAATTATAAATTAAAAGTATAAATTAATTAAATTAAATATTTATTTTTTAAAAATAGATATTATTTTTTGAATAATATTTTTAAAATAGACTAAAAGTTAATTTTTTTAATTTTCTATGAAAATATAACTTTTGGGTAACAATTAAATATGGTATGAATACAAAATGTGTATTATGACATCATAATGACCAAAAAGTGATGAAATGCATACTATAAAGGGTATAAAATACCATTATATGTTTTAAGATTAAAATAATTTGATTTTAATATTATTCAACATAATATTATAAGGTCTTTATGAATCATCATGATCCTATATTATATTTTATGTATTTAAAAATTATTTCATAATAGAAATGACTATTTTTTACATCAGAAAGGGTAATAATTTAATGAGTTCTTCCATTTGATTTATAAAATAATGAAAAAAACTATCATTATATGAAACCATAATAATAAACAAGTGTCAGTTTGTGGTTTTCAGTTTTATATATTATAGATTCCAAAACCTATCATTTTGAAATAATGAAGAAATCCACAATCTATTCCTATATATACCAATACAATATCCAATTTATCTTCAATAAAAACTTTTTAGAACGTCATTACTATTACCTCACCACTCTTAAATCCACCCATTTTCCCCCAAAACTCTCAAAAATATCCTCTCATGCTTTTGGAATATCACTCTCAAGGTAAGGTATCTCTCACACTCCTTTTTTTAATATCCTCTTTTATATTATATATCTTAATTCAAATTTTTTCAGGAAGGGACATGTTATATAATATATGCCACACTAAAATTTGATTTATAAATTATTATATACTAAAATAACATTCATTAATCCCTCGAATGATCCTTTTTGTACATGTGTAACAATGAAAAAATTTAGTAAGTGATCATCCACATTTCTTTTTATTTGGGAACCACTTTAATGGTATTCCACATAAATTACATTTATACATGAATGGGGATGAATTTTTTAATTCCTATTATTGAAATTATTCTGTCCATTTAATGAGATCCCCATTTCAATCTCATTAACCACTAACATTAAAATTTATGTAAACCCATCACCATTTCAAAACATAGTAAGGGGATTTTTATTTCCCCTTTATTCTCAGGTATATTATTTTTCCTATTCCCTTTTATCTTATTCCTAATATTATTATATGTACTTACACATCCCCAATAACAATCCTAGGATGCCTAAATGATGATATAGCCCTTCCACTCTCATTATGTCCTACTATTAACAATTATACACCACCATTATGATGTTGAAACTTCACTGTGAATTTTCTTGTCAAACTAATGTTTAATGAATACCTATATCCATTTACAATAAAATATTGTTTAACATTATTCATGAATACTTATTTTATTTGGGGAAAATATTATTATATTCATCAAAACAAAATCTTTTTTTTAATATACAATGAAAAACAATTTCATATTGTTTATCTACGTGGAACACATATATAAGTGAATGGAATGAATGTGATAGGTGCACTTGAATTATATAGAACTCCAATAGAGTGTGTAATGAGTCTCATGAGGCATCATGAATGAGATAAGGGAGAGAACCTAATCTATCAGGATGCATTTACAACCATGATGAATTTTTGGTTTTCCTTGACCAATGGTTATGATTCCATGTTTAAAATTTTACCATATTTCCATGATTTCATTTTTTCATCTATATATATCATGCATAATTGTTCATGTTTATGATTATAAAACATTTTATATCTCATTGACACCTAACATGTAATAATTTAATAATTTTATTCCTTGTTTATTTCCTTATAAGGATTCATAGTTAACCCCTTATTAACAATGATTAAGGTAATTTCATGGATTTTTATGTATGATGAAATATTGTGAGAATATTAAGGATATTGTCATTATTGGTGAAAAACAATGTATTTTTTGTCACTTAATGTACCTACTTCCGAAAAACATTGGGCTTCTCAATATTCTTGGTTGTATTATTTGTAATATTATTCAATAAATCAGGAATTAATGTTCAAAAAAAGTTGTGTTATCTTATCGTCACTATTATAAATGGATAATTAAATTCTCAGGAGAATCAAGGATTAAGAATGAGGCTAATGAATCTAGTTACGTAGTATTGTGTGGCTTTAAAGAATGGAATAACTGTGAATGAATATTGTTATGTCATCAACATCACCTAGGCATCAAGAGCTACTCATAATCTCATAGTCATTGAGTTATATACCCCTTGAAATTCTCTATTCGTCGTATGAATAACACTGAATCTACGAGGCATCATCGTATCCCTATCATGTGAATAAGTCCCCCTTACTTATTTTCACAAAACATATGCACTTCCCCTCTAACGGATAACATGCCATAATTGTCCATTTGTATTATCCTCTATGAAAAATAAAATAAAAGAATAAATATAATTGATAGACACAAGAAATCAGAGCATGGAATAAAATTAAGTTAGCACACACAATACATGTAATCAACATTGAACATTAACAATAAGCTACAAAAACATAAAAAGCATATTAGTAACTATTCTTCCATGAACTGGATATGGATTAAATCATCTCCTAATAATATTGCGGCATCTTCCCAAAAATCTGTTTATTTTCTGAATACTACTAATTTTTTAGTGTTTTTTTAATCTCATATCAATTATTTTATGTGTCATTTTTTGATTATTTAGTAGATGTTTCCTATTTATATTGATCCAAATAGTTTTTTTAAAACAAATACCATGGTTATATAAATAAAATAGTATTACAAACTGCTAAACATATCAGATAAAATTTGTTTTAGTGGTTTTTTTCGTAACCCCAACTAAACATATATTAATTAATGTAATTCACAGCAGTTACTATGAACAACAACTGAATAAATTTCTTCAAAAATTATATATTTAATTAATACAATAAATTAAAAACATTAAATAAAGTAAACTAAAACCTGGATTTTTGATAAACTCCTCATACATATATTATACATCCATAGTCATATATACAAACATACATAGTCATCATGACCTTATTCTTGGTCAACTCAAATATAAGACAACCAATTCCATAGTCCTAATTATAAACATATAAATTATGTCCAAAAACAACTGATGTTTAAACTATATCATTATCATGACCTATACTAAATCTATCTGACTCAACATCATCTCATCTAGTAAAACCAACCATGTTGTCCCATTAACTCTAACCAAAATAAAATGTGAAATAAAAAATGAAGCTAAAAAATAAAAAATATAGTAAAATAATTGATAGAACATTAACATAAAACATAAACTAAGAACAATAAAGAATATTTTCTGAAGAATTTCTTGGATCAAAATGGTCAACCTCCTAAATTATTTAATCATTATATACATACATTGAAAAAAATATTATTTAAAAAATAAAGGGGAATGAGAAAAGACACATAATATATTCACAATGATGCAAATAAATTTTTTTACTTTTTTTCTAATCAAACAGAATAAATTTAATCATAAAAAACCATATATTTTAATTAACATTGTGAACTTAAAATAATTTTTTAAGGATATGGATAAATACATATAACTCAAAAGGGATAAGTAAATATTACATTCATTTTTTAAATCAATTTGGAGTGTAATTACAATTTTGTTAATAAAAAAATTAAAGGGGTTCATATCACACCATGTATTATATAAAAAAAAATTATATCGGTGTATTTCCTATGATTCCATGTCAATATGTGTTAATTTATTATGTTTCTGAAGATTCCATGCCTGTTTTAGTTTATTAAAATGGTGAATGACAATTACAATCATCCTGGGAAAACCATTAACAAAAAAAAATTTAGTTTCTATATTTTTGAATTCAACATAAAATTTTCTTAAGCTGATTGTAGTGAATAAGATTTTATTTTAGGGGGTTTGACTTTATGAATCTCGTTTTTAAAGGATTTTTACCTTTAGAAAGTGTTCATTGAGTCCTTCAGACCACTCTGCACATCTGATTGAGGTGTCTTCATTTAATACATGTCAAAAATACCATTGAGGAGGGTTTAACATGATTACACTTAAAAATGAGGTATTTTTGGGTTTTGAAGATTCAATGAATTATTTAGTGTTTTAAAGCACTAAAAATACATTTATAACCATCTAAGGAATACCATAATTCAGAATGATGTTCGGTCAGCACCTAAATTATAATATTCAATGTTCTGTAATTTTATTCTAATTTCAGTATAATCCGATTTTTCCATGTTTTGACCCCAAGAATGTTGTTATTAAATTTTTTAATATTTTAGACGTGGATATCAATCTATTATGACCACACAACATGTCAAATTGACCTTTTGTATTCATTTGAACTTCATAATTTTTTTTGGTATTTGAAAAATATTACATCAATATGGGATCATTTTATGATGTTTTGAAAGTTCCACCATTTTTTAGGGTATTAAAACATTAAAAACCTTTTTTCCCATTGCGGGCAAACTATAATATATAATGATTTGTTATTGATTCATAAATTTCACAATTTAATCTATAGTAATTTTAAAAACATTTCTCCATTCTTTTATTGGGTTTTCCCCTTGTCAATTGTTCATAGAGGCTTATGTACCAATAATAAATGTTTATCGAGGCATGTCCACAACATCACAAGTCATATAGACATGTTGTTTATGAATACATCTTAAAAATAACCAATTGAAAATTTTCGAATGAATCCACATCTATATGATGTTGTTTAATATCATGTTGTGCATTTCATATAATATTTAGTGTTTTAGAACCCTAAAAGTCATTCATGACTATCCTTGGTAAAACTGTCCTTTGAAATGATGTTTTTTTTACTTTTTAAAATTCAAACCTCAATATACAGTGGGTTTTTCTTTATTATAGGGAAGTACATATTTTTTCCCAATTTTCATGCCATGATAAATTATTTTAAATGCTTTTGTGAATTTAAGAAGTGTTTATATAGTCTTTATAAGCACACCACATGTCACATTGATGTGTTTTACGGTAATACACATCATAAATTTCCCATTAACGGATTCCCATTAATTCACATCAATATAGGGTCGTTTTATATGCTGTTGGTCATTCCACACATATTTTAGTGAATAAAACTCTAAAAATGTGTTTATAACCATCTCCAGAAAACTGTAATTCCTAATGACATGTCATAGATTCCAAAATATCAAAATTAAATATTCGATCATTTTCTATTGATTTTAGGTAATGTTGACTCTCTTTTCCTAGTTTAGACCCCATGATAGTTGTTTTATTGTTTTTTTAACATTAATTAGTGTTTACCATGGCAGGCTAAGTACACTACATGTAATATTTATGTGTTTCCAAATATTACAAGTAAAAAATAACTTATTGTATGTTATAACATTTTTACACTTTAAATTGAGGACTTTTATGGTTTTGATAATTATATGTATATTTTAGTGTTTTAAAACACCAAAAAGTTGTTTACATCCATCATCCGAAAGCTATATCTCGAAATGATGATCAATTAGTTCCTAATATTCCCAAATAATTATATGATTATTCTCCGCTGATCTAAAGAAAATGTAATGTTTTTTTTCTATTTTGACCCCTAACACATGTTTTAAAGTCATTGTACCATTATAATGTGTTTAAATAGTTATTTTAGACAACACTGCACATCATATTAACATGTTGTACATGTGTATAAGCTAAAAATGAGTTATTAGTGATTTTCCATGGATTCCACAACAATATGATGTCGTTTTCAATGATTTGGTCCAATAAAAACATATTTTAGTTTGTTTAAACACTAAAAATGTGTTTATATTCTTCATGGGACACCGTAGTTTATAATATTATGTCGCCATTTCTTAAATATAAATACAAAATGTATTTTTATTTTCCATATATTTAAATAATTATTATTTTGTTTTCCATGATCCCCCAAACCATATTGAATTTAATGAATTTCATTACCATTAGAAGTGGTCTCAGAGTCATTATCGAGAAAACTAGATAAAATTGTTTTAAAAAATCTTGATAATGATATGTAATTCATTTCATAGTTGTATGAATCAAACAGAAATAAATATTTCATTATACGATGTTGGTATTAATCAAATTAATGTTTTCGATATCAAATATTCACTTTAGAATCATTTAGGGATGTTTTCTATGCTCATTGAAAACATGGGAATGATCGATGGAATTTAGATTTTAATTCGATGGTACATATATAAGGTTGTATATTTAAAAAATATGAAAAACTTATTTTAAAAAAAAAAACAATACCTAAAAATTTTTATTTTGAAAAAAAAACTAGAAAAATATATATATGTAAGAAACAATTATCAACAATAAATTTTATTAAATTTTCCTTATAATTTTATATGTTCAATTATATTCATATTCATTATCATTGATTTTATCATCACCCATTATGAAAATTCCTTCCTTTTTATCCTTTATTGAATGTTTTATTACTTCAATATCTTTATGAAAAAAGTATATAATGTTTTGTGGTTGATGTGTTTCACTCTCATAAAAAACAAATTAATATTAGTTTCACATATCATATAAGTCACTCCCCTATACATGTACAAATAACACCACCTTTCATGAATTTTATCATCCCCATAATGTATAATCATATCTTATAAATCCATTATAAATTGGTAATGTTATTCATGCTTGTTGATATACATATAGTGAGGGATGTTGTTAGAAGTAAAATGTATTGAGTCATTGATTATACCCCTATCAATGTTGTCCCACATACATATGAATAAGACATTTAAAATTTTCCCATAATAGTTAATTTAATTATATCATCAATCTTCCCATATTATCCCACCAATGAAAGTGTTAATACACCACTGTATTGAGTTTTAAAGTATTCTTGATGATATGTTATATGCAATTTATATCAACTAATATTATTGGCCTGAAATATCATAGTCTTCATAAGAGGATCTTGATCCAGAAACTATAAATATTTTGATAATATACCTCAATTATAAATATATTTTTTCTATATAAATATTGATAAGTTGTAACATTTAGAATATTTAAAATTATTTTCAATAATATGAAAAAGAGTATATAATTACATGATTGGTTGATCCATTAGACAATAACTTTATTAATAGATTTTATAAATTCCATGTCATTTTATTGATGACCCTTTAGTCTCCTATTTGTTTGTAGTCACAATTATTGAATAAATGGATATATAATAACACAATTTATTAGAACATATCTATGTCCTTGTAGAAATTCCAATCATTAAGTGTAAAATTTCCCCACCTTCAGATTTTTTGAAATATAGTTTGAAATAATTATTAAAGGTGCTAAAAATTATAATTGGTGAAGATATCATCAACATGTCAAGAAATATTGAATCTATTCTCAATCATATCCAAATACCAAGAAAATATGTTTAAGAACTATTTCGTGATGAATCTTTCATAAAAATATCCTTTTTTTGTCTTTATTCTTCACATATAGTTTCAAATAGCCTATGTACTTGTTGCAAAAATCGAAACACAAAATTATTATGAAATATTTTTATTAAATTATATTCACCATTAAAAATTAAAAAAAATTCAATGTACCTCTTAGTTGGATACCTACATCAATAGTATTCTGGTCCACCAAGTATATCTTCTTCAACCAATGTAACAGTTAAATGAATCATGGAATTGAAGAATAAAGGCGTAAATAATATCCAAAATGAATAAGTGAAAAACATATTTCATGAAATTAATCATGAATAGTTAGATTTAGATATTTCCCAAACCAATCTTTGAAAACTTTACACAAATAAACAAGAACTACATTTACTATTTTACGTATTGTATTATAGAATACTTATGGAAAAAAATTCCACATGAAAATATGCGGGTCCTTAATTTTCATTCCATATTACTTTTGGTGTTTTAAGTCAACTCACCTAGATTACTTATAAAAATATTCATCTATTTTATATTCTTTAATGTTCAAAGGAATATGTATTTGTCATTATTTTTAATTTTGAAATTCACTAATGTATACATTTTATTCTCAATTTTCCACAACCAATGATTTATATTCTGTGAATCCTACTCCTTTCAAGTATTAATTAAGTCCTTTTATTTACACTACTCATTATAAAATGTATAAAATAAATTATAACAGATATTATTTAACATATCCATTACGCTAATATTATGATGTATCAAATTAAACTCCGAATAATTATATTTAAAAAATAAATTCTTTTTCATCAATTGTTTTATGTTTCTTCATAAACTGCACATCATACCCTTTTCTCATTCATTAAAATTATCAAATATTCCTAATTATTTAGTAACATTCATCAATTTTCCTAATATTAATGAACTGGATAAAAAAATTTGTGACATTACCATTTCAATATCATCATTGATTCATGTCTTGTTAAACAACAATTTATGAGATAAATCTAAAAATATCAAATGAAACATAAAACTAATTTTTATTCTATAAGGTAATCATTGAGGATCGAAATAAAATATTAAAAATAGTTAAATTAAAACAGTATGTGTGTTCCATCGAAATAAATTTCCTCATCCATGATAGTCACTATATTTCGACATTAATGTAGCATGAATTTGGAATATTTGTTTAATTGAATAATCATATGTTTCCATGACATCAAGCCATGATTCACCCAATTAGTTTAATAGAGGATAAAGGTATAAATCAATGAAATTTACAATCATTCTAATTTTAGGAATAATCATCAAAATAATGAAATAAGTATTTTTTGTTCAAATCTATGAAGAATATTACATGGGATTAAAAAACAATAAAAATTCTATAAGTAGTACTTAATGTACCAAAATTTATAAAACCTTCCTTAGAGAATCCAAAATGTACTTTACCTGGATCCATTGAACAATTCGGAGATAACAAATCAAACATATTAAATGATATTAAATTTTTAGATTTTTCATCAAGACACAATTAATATCCTATGCACGCCACTTCATGATGAATGAAGTCTTAGAAAAGTTTAATTATTATTGTATGTGTGGATTAATAAGGATTTAATCCAATAAACTTTTAGGAGTATTGTAATATATTTATTTATAATGAAATATTAATTAATAATACTTTTGTTTTTTATTGAATTATATCTTCTTGTTTAACATATTATTCATTATTCTTAACCACACACATAATGCATGCAATAATTTGGGTATTCATGAATATTTTTATAATCTAGTACATGTTTAATGGTGATAGTATTCATTTACTAAAATTATATAAGGATCGTACCTTCCATAAAATAGTCATGAAGAATATCAATAATCGTGGAAATTTATTTTTCTATAATTCCAAAGAGACAGTTGTTATGATGCAACTTATATTGTAAAGTCAACATTGAATATAGAGAATACCATTTATTTAGTTCATGTTTTTCATAACCTGCTATTTTATAAAACTAATTTATTGTTCACTACAGTTATATGAAAAATTAATATGATTGTGATAAATATATTGTTTTATTGATCTATTAAAATCAGAAAAATTGTACATTGAAAAAAAATGTGTCATTTAATAAATATTTGACTGAATAATCAAATACAAGGTCACATTATGTTTCATGAAAATATTTCAATTATATTTACATTCCATAATATATGATTTCCCTTAAAAAATCAAAAAATAATATAAATAATTAATCTATTTCAATTTCAAATGCTTATATATTTATTTATATATTCAACCATCACCTGAATTTACAATCAATACATGATCATTATATTTTACCCTCCACTCATCTGTTTTCAAATTAATAATAAAAAAACATTCAAACCCTTTGCATATCGATTTGTGTTTCGAGGTAAATTAATCCACCTGTTATCTGTAGAAATTTAGTGATCAATATTCTCCCTATAAAATACAATATGGTGATACATATGGATAATCAAACATTTTCAAACAAAATTTATAATCACCCAACTCCATCATTGACTGGTGTATGATCTTGATTTTATATAGTATAAATTCAACAAAAAATGATTCAATTAAACATAAGACCTCAACATTTTATTAATATTATTTTTTTAATTTCAATTTTTTATTATAGAAACATGATTTCCTCTATATGAAGATCATTCAATGATAATTATGAAAATCAGTATTTTTAATATCTCAAAAATAGAACTTGGAACTATGGTATCTTTTGACACAGTTAATTTTAATCTATATAGAAAATAAATTATTTCATCCAATATAAAATATATTCATGGTGGATGAAAATACATTTATAAATGAAGGGAAAACCCCAAATCATCACAAAAGGATAAATAATCCATTTAATAAAAATCACTTATAAACCTGAAAACAAAACACCAATCAAGAAACACCAAAGAAATATCATATACAATAGGGTTTGGAAGATTATGAACCAAAAAATATAACCATGAAGATTTAAAAATAAAACTATACATATCTATGGAAATTAATCACATAATAGACTATCCTAAAGTAATTAAATTCACCATTTTCCTCAAGGACATCATATAAGGAAATATAAAAATAACAGGTAATATAGTTTTGATGATGCAATACTTAATGACTCCAATCAAATGAAACCAAATTAATCAAATAAATGTACCTTAAAATATAACTCGCCACATTTAAAACACAATTAAAAAATTTATTAGATCTCTTTCTAATTAAAAAACATCAAATAAATTTCTCAAATCAAATTAAAAAAATGTAAATATATCAAAACTATTTCTTGAATTTTTAAACATAGTTTATTCCTCTCTTAT
The DNA here is from genome assembly GCA_963277665.1 of Viscum album. Lineage (NCBI taxonomy): Eukaryota > Viridiplantae > Streptophyta > Magnoliopsida > Santalales > Viscaceae > Viscum > Viscum album. Next base: position 349,781 of record CAUJRU010000415.1, on the reverse strand, counting down.
ATGAATATTAATATTGATTTATAAAAATCCATATAATCATTAAAATAACACCAAAAATAAATTATTTAATTGACTATGTAAATTTAAAAATATTTTCAAAAATCATTCACAGTAAAAAAATTCATATACATTTTTAATCTTTACAAAAAAACCACATTAGATACCAAATGCACCATAAATTATGATGATTAACATTTTATACTAATTCCATGTAAACAAAAATTATTGAATATAAAAATTCTAAAAATGTGTTCAATCATTTAACATTAAACCAAATAAATTTGTTATAAAGATTGGGTTCCTAAGAAAAATTATTTGGAAATGTAAATTTTATTTTGGAACTATGACATAAAAACTAACATTAAATACACTATTAATAAATTAAATTATTTTGTATTAATAAATAAGTATAATAATAAATAATATATAATTAAAAATTATATAATAATATATGAAATAAATTTTACATATGAATATTATTGATATTTTAAAAATTACTATTATATAAATATCTGTAATAATTAATCATGATATATAATAATTTTTTTAATATGAAATATTATTCTAATAAATAATAATGAAATTTTATTTTATAAATTATTAAATATTGTAAAATAACATTACAAATTTAGTTCATTAATATAATATATAATTATGTAATAAATTTATTGATATTTTTTATAATTAATATCCCAACATAAATAATATTTCATCTAAAAAAATAAGAACCTATATTCATAAACAATGTAAAATTTACCACAATGCATGATTTAGATAGTGATGGAATGGCTCTGGTTTCAGTAGTAATGGATAATTTGATAGTGGCTTCATGGATAAAACTAGAAGTAGCGTGAGCTACAATGTGGAAATGGAATGTTTGGTTACGATGATTAGAGAACAATGAGGTGTGGGAGAGGGAAGTGGTGGTGATGGGCCAAGGTAGTGTTGTATCTTGAGGGAGGAGGAGGGAGTGGCCAAACATGATGGAGGATATGTGAGGGGTATCTGTGAGGGATTGGGGAAAATGTGGTGCTTAGGTGATAATGGGGGAGTGACCAGTGAGGGGGATCAGCCATCAGTGATTGGTGGTGAGGGTAGAGGGTGAGGTGATTAGTGATTGGGTGGTGACCGGTGAGGGCTTGTAAGAAACATGGGGAAAGGTAGTGGTGAAGGGGGGGGGGGATTATCGATGATGAGGGATCAACGAGGGTGGGGGTTTTAGAGTGGGGGTCATGTTGGAAAGGGGGGTGGATAGTGGTCAATATTTATTTTATAAAAAATATATAATAAGAGTTTGAATAAAACAATATGAAAATGAAAAAATAAAAAATCATAACAATGATTTATTATAACTGTTAATATTTTATAAATTTTATAGATTAAATTTATTTAGTGGTACTTATTAATATCTCCACGAATAAGCCACCTCGTATAATATTTATTTTGTTCTGATGTACTAATAGAAACTAGTGTAATATTAGTTCATAGGGAAACACCCAACACCTATATAATAATCAAAATCTAGCATTATCCTAAAAATATGTCCACCCACAATCTAATTATGAAAAATACTGTAAATGAGGTAAAAAGGTTACGAAAATTCAAAAATTTTAATGAAGTAAATTTAAAACGGTATGGATTATGAAGTCAATAACACATCATTATAGTAAAATTATAATAAACGTTGATACTCAGTATTCACCAATTGTTCCTAGAAACAATTATTATAATTCTATTTGAAAAATAAATAAAATATTGCACACTATGACAAATTTTATCTCATGGATTATTTTAAAATTTTTATTTTAAAATTTTATTTTGATAATTTCTCATACATTGTTTTTATAGTAATATTTTCATAATTTTTCATAAATTGTACATTCATAAATATATATTGAAAATTTCTCATACATTATCCATTTTTTAATTACATTTTGATATTTTTTCATAAATTACAATTTTTATAATAATTTTTTGATAATTTATTATAAATTAAACTTTTATAGTAATATTTTGATTATTTCAAATAAATTATCCTTTAGTAACCTTATATGGAAAATATTTCTTAAATTTTCCTTCTATAATTAACGGTTAATAATTTCCCATAAACAATATTTAAAAAATTATATTTATATATTTTATCAGAAAACAACTTTCTATATTTATCTTCTTATATTTTCACATAAATTAGCTTTTATAATTATATTTTAATAATGTATCTTAAATTATCACGATGTAGTTTTATTATGATAATTTAAAAAAATTCCTTTTATAATTATATTTTGATAATTTATAATAAACCGTTGTTTTAGAATTAGTTTCTAATAATTTATTATTAATTACCAATTTATGATTATAGTATGATAACTTATCTAAATTATCCTCTTATAATTAATCTTGTATAATTTATATTAAATTATCATTTAATGATTATATTTTTATAATCTTTCTTAAACTATCCTATGTAGGGTTATATTTTTATAAGTTTTTATAAATCATCCTTTTATAATTGAATTTTTATAATTTCTCATCAATTATCCTTTATAGTTATATTTTTAAGAAATTTCATAATTTATGATTTTATAATTATTTTAGGATAATTATTCATAAATTATACTTATATATATATCTATTGATATTTTCCCATAAAATTTCCTTTTATAATAATATTTTTATAATTTCTTTTATGTTATACATTTATAGTTATATATTGATAATTCCTCATATATTATTATTTTATAATTTTATTTTGACTAATTATCATTAATTACACTTTTATATTTTTATATATTATATGATGAGACCCCACCTAGAATATGAAGTCTCATTTATTATGAACAAAAAGTGTCTGACTTACAAAATTCTAAAAATAGGAGATTTACGTTGATCCTATTGCAATAGAGGAAAAATATCATCAGGTAACTGATCATAACATATGAAATTAGTTTCATAGACACCAGTATTTTCATGACCAACTGCCAATGCATTTCCCTCTAGGTATACTTGTGTTATAATATATTCCATGGAGGAATGAAAATCCATCCAGTTGATCTATCTATTGGTAGGCTACTGATATAATTGAGATGATCACATTATTATGGAAGGCGGAATATTGGTATAATCACTTTCAATCTATATATACTTCCACCCGTTATTATGTTCTTGGACCAGTACAATGATAATGCCAATCATCTCTACTTTAATTGAGGAGGAAATACAGCTTGAACCTTGAAATCATCTCAAGACCTCACACTAATGGTTCTTTAAAACATTACTATTACCAGAAGGCCCAAGAAAATCTTTTGAGGCACCATCTGAGATGACCTTGATCGAACCAAAAAAATGTTCCTCCTATAAGACATCAAAATTACTCAAAAGGGGACTAAAATTACCCTTGACACCAACCTATCCATGGATAGACATACCATCCACCGAATTGATGAAATAGTTTTCTTCAAAATGATCACCATGGAAATATCATCAATTATCGATGATAGTTCATCACATACCTTGAAAGAATAAATTTCAGGGATAATTTTATTCATAGAATTCAAAATAATGTAAAACATCTTAGTTTCTACAACATGAAAAGGATCTTTAAACTACAATGACAACAATAGACGACTCCATCCTTAAAGAACCCCTCATATTCATTCTATATGTTATAACATAATTTAAAAATTATCCACAGAAACCATCCACATTTTTAAAAAAATAAACAAAACTATGAAATAACTAATCCACATCCTCCTAGTTCAGATAACAATGAACACAAGTGGGTCACAAGGAAATACCAAAATATTGATGAAATTAATCAGTTGGTATATTCATATGAACCAACTTCAAGAAAAGAATATACAATGAAGGCCTAATTAGTCTCCTTTGAATATCTTGTATCCACTGAGCATCGATGTAACAATATAAATAGTTCCTCTAAAACAATTTAAATTATAAAATCACCTTGACATCAGGTTTGGATACTCAAAACACAACTCTATTAGAAAAATAATAACAATTAATATTGATGATGATATGAGTTAGGAGCCTTTCAGTAATCTCATGATAGTCCATGATAGTAATATCTAGATCAAAGTTAGTCATCTCATTTAAATAAATTTAAAAATGGAATGAGAAGTCCAATTAACATTCCAAAAGGATGATAATAATTTCTTGAGGCCAATCATCTGGAGTTTAAATTAATAGAATCATAAGTGTATTTAAAATAATTCCCCACAAAAGAATTAATTTAACATGAAATTCCAATCTTGAGATGGAGCATATATATATCCCAAAGGAAGGAAAGAGCCTATAAATCACCATTTACATGTCTCCATATAAACACAACATTCAAATAATTATTGAATGATTGAAGGAACTTATTTCCTAGGCCTCATGAATCATAAGGCTTACAAAAAGTGCATCAGGACAATCTTATTAACTTCAACATAATAATATTTACACTACATCTGAAATTATTAATAGAATCATTATTTCTCATAATGAGAGATATGGTCCACATATTCACAATAAAAGAGTAAACAAACATAGAAATAATAATAGCCTTCACCAGAAAAACATGACCAGTCAACGATAGCAATTTACCTTTCCATGTAGAATGTTGTCTTTTGACATTGCTTATGATATTATATAATTATGTGGCTTTTGGTATCCCATAAAACATTGGAACCCCTAGATAAATAAATTTTAGAGCTCCCATCCAGAACTCCGGATGACCTGATAATGTAATTCTTCCCATGGAAAAAATTCATCCAAAATAAAAAAGGACATACTCTAGCTGATATCCTGAAACCAAACGTTATCTAGGTGTTAAAAACCAAACTTGATATTTTTATGTTTCATGTATCCCCATGATTAAAAATTAGGATTTTATTAACATATAATAAATGATTAGGAATATTTAATCTTCATCCGAATCAAATAACATTCAAATTCCGATTTGCATCCATAATGGAAAGTAATATGCTATGATAATCCTCAGCTATAGAAAAATCATCACCATAAAAGGATCACATTTCCTTACACCTCTAGTATATAAAAAGTATCCCTCATGAGAACCATTAGTCATCATAGAGATGTGTGCATACCCAATAATGGTATTTATCCAATTAATGATGAAAAAATCAAATCCATACATATGATGGATCAATAAAATGAACCCAAAATCCATTGTGTCAAAAAAAAATCATTCATCGTGTTTGAGTGCAACATTGACACCCCTAATGGGGTTCTGGACCATGTTTACACTATATATAAATGTAATGAGACAATCCCAAATGGATATGCCCAAAAAATCAAACTTAGTACAAGAGACTATTCTGTTAACTATTGAGGTTGACCTCACAGCTATGATCTTGCAAATTGTTTTATAGATGGTGTTAAATATTGAAATTGTACGGAATTGTGTATCTCATTAGAATATTCCACTTTATGGATAATATAATGAAACTATGAATTTTATACATAAGGTAGCAAACATACTTTAACAAATTAGTTGACTGACAAGTGTACATCAACATAGATATTATCCCAAATGATATCGAAGAAGGGGTTTCCAAAACCATCCAGACCAGGGGCATGGATAGATATAAGACTGATTGTGGCAACCATAATTTCAAACCCCATGATAATCTAGATATGATACTAATTATATTAATGAGAAACATGTCATGTAATAATATCTTCGATATGATCACATGGGGAAAATTGTCCATTTAATAGTTATTTAATTTAAGAGATCACTTATTCAGAGAGATCTTTCCTGCTATAAATAATATGATATCTATTTTTAATCAAAGATGGTGTCCTGCAAAACCTACATGAATTTTTTTTTCAATTTAAAAAATATTAATTTTTTTAAAATATCTCAACAAATTAATCTTAATGCAGTTCATTTTAATGGATTCATTAATGTTCATGAGACTATTCGGCTTGGTCATAAAATTAGTTTCCCTATGAATACCATCAATGAAGTCATTCTTTGTATAATTATATTGTATTTTATTTAAAAAACCCCAAAGAGAGAATATTTCATCATTAAGATAATTGAAACTATTTTTTATTGAAATATATATTTCATTTATGAGTAGTTTGTTCATGTTAAAATAAGTAAAATAATCCTTTCTTCTCCCATAGAGTTCCAAATCCTATCAATAATTGGCCAAAACTCAGCATGTGTGATCCATGAAAATTTGAACATGAAGGGTAAATGTGGCTTGAGAACTTTTCCCACAAAATCAACCAATATATGATGATGATCAAAATTGATTCAATACTATTTTTCACATTATATTGATCCCTAGGAATCTAGATAGGTTTCATCATGAAAGTCACTATAAATCATGCTTACAACCTACAAATTCAAAAACACAATGTAGTATGTATATTTTTCCAAACTAGATTCACCTCAATCAACTTGTTTTGATCATTACAATATTTCAACTCCCTAGAAGAAATAGAGTTATTCATAGACACTATCTTCTCATATAGAATCATGATATAGTAAAAATACCCAAGAATAAGACAATGGATACTGGTATTAGAATTATAAAATCAATTATCTTACAATAAACTCTTGTGATCTTGGTAGTAGATATGGTCACAAATAAAGGAGAAATGAATATTTGGATAATGATAATTGGAACCACATGTGATGTGATTATCAGTATTATAAAAAAAAGTTATATTAGGTAAGGATAAATGTTCCAACACCATATGGAATTTTACCACTTACACACTTTTATTAGATTCAATAAAATGACCACCAAAATGTTTTAGATTAGAAACATTTTTAGCAATGACCCTCTTAGGACAAAACATTCCTATTAGAATAGGATTATGATGATGAGTGAAAAAACATTGGGATCTCATAGTCTCAGGATTGGAATGACCTAGGAAATTCAAAAATGAATCCTCATTTAAACATAAAACTGATATTGGACACCACCCCTTTTAAACTCCACTATTTTTTGTTTACCATATTTAAAATTACTTAAATCCTTACTTTCATGACCAGAATCTACATTAAGAAGATCATATCTATAAATGATGCTTGGATAAACTCAATTATTGGTACACATTCTTTTTCCTGTATCTAATACTATGGTTTCATCAATGTTACTACCCTTTAGGTATGAAATAGCAGTAGAGATGTCCTTTTCTAATGATGCATGTTTTTCTTCACATTTTTCCATTTTGACGACTTCAATGAAAAAAATAAGTGTAATTTTATCCATCACTCTAGTTGGATGATCTGCTCCATTATTAATCTTGATGATTTCTCCTATTGGTTATAAGAAAATATAGGATTTCTCTAGTGCCATAGTAGTAGGAATTGCTTCATTAGTGACTATTAGAGTGGTATTGTATGTAGAATCTCCCTCAATGCTTTTATTTCTATTGATTCCTTTTAGTTCTAAACTATAATCAGTGTTATTCCATAATGAATCAAGCAGATCATCCACCCTATTATTATTGTTTTAGACTCTAATCATGTTCGAATCAACACCAATTATCTTTTGCACTAAATCAGGTTGGGGAATCCTAGGTGGACTATAAATAGAATCAAGAACATACTCATTACCATGGGTCCCTAATGAAATGGTTGATGCCTCGAGGGATGTATCAGAGACAATGGAAAAAGTGATTATGGATGTCGAATATGATTATTTGGGGACCCAAATGAGCTCCTCACCATCCTGTATTGACAGTAATATATTTTCATATCCTGTTCCAGATCATGCATCCTGGAAATGTCATCCACTTCTATTTTCATGTGAAATCCAAAATTATAAATCTGATTTGAGAAATACAGACTCATATGGTGATCTCCATTGTGATTTGGTCCCCCTATATTTTTAATATCAAAACATAACCTAACATGTGGACTAGGTATATCAGATATCTTCCCTTATTCCACATCATCAGCAATATCTGCCTAGGAAATTTTTAGTGGGATCATAATATTGGAAGGAAAAAGTTATGAAACCCCCTCTTTCTCAACAAGAATCCTCTAATTATCTTTTATTCTGTATCACTTCCTTCTAATCCGTACCTTTGGGTATCACATTCACCTTCTTCTATATCATTCGGCAATTGAAAACTGAAATGGAAAAACATTGAAAACATAAAAAATGAGGAACCCATTCATATTCAACACTTATCTCATATCTTTTTCAATTATAAAGGAACAGAATGAAATTATATATCTTGACTTCCATGTTAACATAATAAAAATCTATAAAAAAAACCCATGTTCCCTGTCTTGGGAATTTGGATCCATTCTAATTGGAGTTCCAGTACTAGAGGGAAGATCATTAATGATCTGGGGGTGCAATACATCCAATTTTGACCGTAGATACTGACTGAAAACTAAGTATTTTTTCATCAAATTAATTGAACTAAAGATAACATTCCATTGGTATTTTATAACAGTACCAGGCTTGATATTTATATTCCTGATGCCCCACAACCTGTTGAAGGCATCCCTAGATTGAAAAATTATGTGAAAACAATTCTACCTAAATGAATTAATCTCCAGTTTCTGATACCCCAAAAATGATAACTCGTATTCTTAATATAAAAATATTACTTGGTTTTGTCTACCATTGAATAAAACACATGACCCATGACTAAAAATTTGCAAAGATATATACATTGTTGCAAGGCAACGAGATTCACAATAATAGGAAAACCAATATTATAAAGTTTACTAATATTATATGATTAAGGAGTACAATAATTTCTTGAAGCTAATGAACCAGAAATATTATATGCATAATAAATGCCCCTCTTTTTTAAAGATGAAGAATCAGAGTATTTTGAGAGGAATCCTTGATTCTGTAATTAGATTCAATTATCCTTGATAGTAAATTCACACTATAGATTAAACGATTCAATGTGTGAAATTAGAAAAAAAATCCAAGATCTCTTGATATCACAATTTAAAATTTCAAGATCTCTATTTCTAGGGAACTAAGATCCATGAAAATCCTATTTTCAACATTATTTTCAAAGAAACTATTTCTAAATTTTATAATTATTTTATGATAATTGATTATAAATTATCATTTTATAATTATATATTAATAATTTCCCAATAATTATCTTCTTATAATTGTTTTTTTATAATTCCTCGTATATAATAATTTTATAATTTCATAATATTATCTGCAATTATCATTAGAAAATATCCTTTGATAATTCATTATTATTAGAATTTGATAATTCATGAAAATTATCAATATGGGAAATTGTGTAATTTTCTTTTAATAATTGTCCACAATAATATTTTTCTATAATTTATTAGTTATAATTATAAATTTCCACAGTTAAGATAACAAAAACTGTAAAAAATGCAAGATAATTTATATGAATTATTATTTTTTAATTCCTTGAATTTATCCTTCGATAGTGATTGGTTTATCATATTTTATTTAAATGAACAATTTTTCCCATATGATTACATTAAATGATGAAATGGAATAATTTTTTAAAATGAGGTATTAAAATAAGATAAAAATAAAATAGAAGAATATATCCATTTGGAGACTCATGATTTCAGAGAAGAAGACCGAATGGATCATCAGACCATCACCAATCATGATTAGAGGATATTTCGATTCATCTGGACTCAATATGACAAATCCCTATGTAAATAGATGTTTCTTCACATATTCGAATATAAAAACCCCAGCACTCAAAACTATATAATTAAAACAGCTTTTTTCACATGAAATTTGATGATAGAGTCTTTAATTATAGTCCAATAAGTTTTTGCTAATTTTAAATTTTCAAACATGGATAGAAATTATTATTTTTGAAACATTTTGTGTATATAAATAAATTTGTGGGGCTAGTTATGTGGGAGATGAATAATAAAATATTTATTAAATAAATCAATAATTATATTATGGAATAAATTATTAAATAACATAATATTGAATGTTATCGGACAAATGTACCATAAGAAGAATAGTTACACCCTACCTAATGTAAACATAGCTTTCCTAACCATAATATGGTTTCTGATTTCTCATATGAATCAACAATTGATATATATTAAATATTTTTTATTTAAAAAAATTAATAATAATATAATTAATTATAAAAACCGTATTATCGTTTATTATGTTTCCAAACACATGACCTGAATAGAAGTTATAAATTTTTATGGTAAATACCATGTCTAAAACATAATGTTGGTCTCATATTACAAATACAATTAGCATTATTGGAAATATTAAAATAATTTTAAAAAAATAATATAACTGAAATATTAAATAAATTATACTTGCGAGTGACTTGACCAAACACATGATGCACGTAAAATGTGTACCCCACCATGGGTAAACCCCTCATTCTGGACCAAATGATGGTCTCATATTTCTCATACAATGTTCCATTTGGGTAATATTTATTTATTTTGGATAAATAAAGCGTAATTGGTTAATATAATTAATATTTTTGTTCCATATTAAATGAGGCTCTATGTTCCTCATAATCAATCAATTTTATAATTCCTAAATATAAAAATATTCAATGTCCATCCATCCCTCCAATGCCCCAAAAGATTTAAATTTTTATATTACTGATAAACCCCCTTTTAATGAAATAAGCGGGAAAACCAGACATCATGGACATAAGACATTCGACGACCTAAAGGTCAAAAAGATAAAAATCAGACAAACAACATAGAGCAGCCCCACCCCATCATTTTATAGTGATGAATACTTTCACCTTTGCATGGAAGTTCATCAAGAAAGTGACCTTTGTTAATGAAAAATCCTTATCTGATTGCTGATTCCATTCCTTATCAAACAATAAAATACAAAAAGATCCAAAAAGTTGAACCAACGTCTCTAAATCATCCTCTGAGGTTGATCTATGTGGTCACGTCCAGTAAAAACACTAAAAAAATGCTCATTGATCAGAATGTAACTTTAATGGAGCAGAAATCCCCCACACCATACTACAAACCTTGACACTGTTCCAAAAATTCCCTCCACAGACATAAGATGCAAAAACTGGATCCATCATGGGCTAATGAGAATCAACATAATCTTATGGGTCAAAACATCCCAGTCCATACTCTTTAAAAATTCTGGGTTTTATCTTTCATCCACAACTAGAACACAATTCTGAGCCACTCAGCCTTTGTAAAATTGAAATTCTGAAGAACCGGTCACCCAACCGGTATCAAAACAAAAAAAACAAATATTCAACATAGAACAGATTTATATCCCAACACAAATGCACAAACCCAACATGACAAACAAAAACATATCTACAACCCAGATGTATTATACAAACCTTATCCCATCACCATAGTCCAATTTGCTCGAGATGACCAAGGAAAACCACCCAACAAACTGACCAGGCTTGAGACAGAAGCCCTAAATCCCGAAAAGATAGAGTGTGTCCAAGGTCTAGTAACACTCATCCTTGAAAATCCTATACATAATAGAAGTATTTTGACGTTGAGAGGACATAAAAAATGTAAATTGCTAATAAAACCATGCCTGAATTTTCTGACACTACTACAATATAAGGTCTGCCACCACAATCTCACTAAGCACCAGGGTGGGTAACTCCATTCGATATGATGAAGGAGGAGGTGGCAGGAGAAAACCTAGATCATTGTTCACATTACGAGATCATAAATCTGTAATAGACAACATTAAGATGAGAATGAAATCTGACCTAAAAAATTTGATATAATTCCATGATCTTAACTGGATGTTCTCTCTTATTGAAATTATTTCAAACTTTATCATGTTTTTTTAAAAATCCTATTTGAACATAAATACAATTATAAATTATCATAAATATGGTTCTATTATACTTTAAAATTTGTACATATTACATTTGAATTCAGAGGTGGGAAATTGTGAAGAGATAAACTATTATTACCAATCATCCATGATATGTATAATGACAGGGGTGCATGGGAGTTCAAAAATTGAACTATTACAACATTTCTAATTAGCTTAAATGTGACAATAGTTTTAAAAGTTCATGATTTTAATTTTTTCATTGATAAAAATGAATATATATTTAAATCAAAATGGGGCAGGATAACCAATAATATAGTTTAATATTTTTGTACAAAACCCATTGAATAGTTCCCACACTTTATATACAGGAACACGAAAAATGAACATGTTGAATTATGGTTAACACTTCCATAAAATATTGTAATATAGTAAGGACTCATACAATAATGAATCCAAATATCTTTGGATATAACACCCCTGATATCATAGATACATTCTAGGATTAACATGTGATATAATTCAGAAGGATTAAATAATAATTATATAAAAAAATTCCCAGAAATAGAAAATAATATACATATAACCAATGGATGACTCCACTAAAACATTTATATTAGTGTAGTAATTTTTAAAAACATTATATATCATTAATGATAATTACATATATATGGAACAACCTTTAGCATCCCCTAAAAATAATGATTCATGTGTTTTCTACTAACCGTAAAAATTTGGTTCTCCAATAGAATTAATTATACTATTTCACTAACCATCACTCTTGAAATAGGGAATGGGTGTGACCACTTGGAACTAAACATACCAAGGAATAGTATAAAACATGAATTAAAGTGTAAAAATCTATGGCCAAAATTGTATTTCATATTCTAAATTTTGGATTCATGAAAGGATTTGGTTATTTCATGAAACATTTTATCTTTCTCATAAGTCTCTATAAAAATTACATACAAATCACATTAATTGAGAATAATTCTATCTTCACCACACAAAAAATCAATGCGTATTTATTTAATAGCCAATAATTTGTTATGTTGAATCTTTATAGGTACATGACATATTCACAAAGATTTTTATATACAGAGACAAATCTATTGATGTTTTTTTAATTAGTTCAATATTCCCATAATGGATCATAATGATTGATAGTATAGTCCTTCTAAGAACATGAATATTTTTTACCAAATAAAATGATTAAATATTCTGTTGGGGAATTATACATACCCAATTGATTTTTTATTGTATGATTTACATGTTCTATGGGAATATCCATACTTTTTCATCACAAATTTTAATTTTAAAATTTAAAATGTGTCCCTTTATCTAATTTGAAATCCATTAAAACCCATAATATTGAAATTATATGAATTTTAATGATCTTAATAACATTTGTAGCATAATTATATTGAAGATCAATTATATTAATCAATGTGTAAGTGTATTCTAAAAAATTTATTATTTACTCATTCCCATGAGAATATGGGAATTGTACCATTAATTATAATTCCCAAAATTAAAAAATATCAACCTCATAGATAAATTTCTGATGAAACATCTACATTCATCAAATGTATCCCCACATCTATAACTATTCATAGTCCAAAACAATATTCAAAACATCCCTATATAAAGTATGATAATATAATCTATCTTGAAGATCTTTTTTGGTTGTTCATTCATGTCCATGATGATCTCACTATGTTGTGAGGTGTAAAATCTCTAAAATTGGCATCACCATCTCATTAAATTCTATCCTATAAAGGAAACCATCTTTAAACCACATAAAATGAAAAAGCATCTAATAATCTTATTTAAGCACAGTTATAAATTTCCCCCTTTTATTTTTTAAAAATTACATACGGTTGACAATTTCTTTTTTAAATTATAAAATATTGGATACAAAGAATACTATTTCTCCATAACAGCAAACCATTTCCCAAATAAGAAAGAAAAGTTGTATCAACAATGTTATACATATTGAGTATTGGATAACCTAGAGAGAGGATAAACTACTACATTTTCATCCCCTTGTTTATATTTTATCTCTAAATAATTTTCATATTAAAAAAGTATCCATATAATTAACGTGGTTGTAGGATATTTTTGGGATATAATATATTTCAAGGAGGAATGGTTAGTGAAAACTATTAATGGATCCTATTATATATTTCTTGTATATTCTTATATTAAAAATGATATCCAATAGTACCTTATCAATAGCGTGTAAGTCCATTTTAGATTCAAATAGAATCTATATAGTACAGTACATTTCACTCAATTTCCATTTCACACCATTGTAACAACCCCACTACAGAAAACACATTACTAGAATCATAGAAATGCACAAATGGTGCTCTCTATTCAGGTCAAATGGTGATCAATGCTAAAGTATTTTTTTCCAAAATATGTTTAATATATTGAAAAATTATTTTTATAAAACAAATAGTTTGTAATGGTACAGCAGTAATTATAGGGGATTTTTAATTTTTTAAAATACCTTAATAAACAACCACTGAAAACAAGAATGAAAAAGAAAACACTATAAACAATTGAATTTCATTGGATGAAGGGAACTCTTGAATGATTTAAATAATAGAATTTTTTACCTACAAACCCCACATAGAGACTCTAAGTGGCAATAGTGGTCCTCTTGTAAGTAGAAACAAGAAAGTCTATTAGTTTAAAAAAACTTTGTTATATAGAAATATTTCAAGTAAATGTTCCAAATTCATTAACAAATTCTAAAAATTGTTTTCCAAAATAGAAATATAATAAAAAATTCCATAATAATTATCTCATTCATGTCATTAAAAATTACCATCATGCACGTTTGGAATGTAGCCAGTGCACCACAAAAAAAGAAGGGTATTCCCCGGTAGGAAATTTTTTTAAATGGAAATGTAATTGTGGTTTTCTACAGATCCTATGAGGATAAGATATTTTTTAACCATAATGTCAATCCAATAAAATATAAAAATTCAATTAATTCTATCATCTTAAACATGTGTTGAAAAAATACAAGATGAAATGATATTATATTAAGGTGTAATTGATTTTATAATAATTAATATTTTCCTTCAATTTGGCCAGATTTAGGACTTAAATTTTCTCATTTTTTTAAAAAAAATTGAATAATCCAATATTTTGAATCATATGGACTTTATTAAACCAAAAACTATCTAAATTTGGATAGGTAATTCCGATGCCTTTTTGTTTAATAAACTATTCTCTCAAAACATCATTTATATTTGGATTCAATATCCATTTTAATGATAATTTTGGTTTTTTTGTACATATAAATATATATTATACATGAAAAATGAATAACTAATTCCTTTGATATTACATATTGACAAACATATTGTAGTTTTGAATTTGTCAATTATATATAGCAATTGATACTGTTGAACTTTACAAAACTCAGCAAAAAATATAACTAGATATGTGAGGTACCCCCATAGAAAAGAATAATTCAGGATTCAATGAAGTTTTATATGACCCAAAAAAGCTACCTATTCAATAGAATCAATATTATTATTATCATGAGGTAAAAAATAATAAATTGTATTATCAAAATGAGTTCAAAACTAGAGATATGTGGGACTATAGACACATAATTATATTTATCTTCATCACCTTCCATATAGAAAACAATCTTTATTGAAGTTATAGTTTATATGAAGAGATATTTACCAAGATGAAGACATATTTTGTTTAGAAAAAATGCTCTATAGACATTATCAAGTTGTTCGATATTATTTTCTAAAGGGAAATGGTTCTCATGGTCTACAAAAAATTTATTATTCATTAGAAAAAAATATATACATGAATGAAATATATTTTTAGAATAATGATTATATTGATATATTGAAATGTATCCATTATTTTCACTATTAGAACATATATAAACATGTGATACAATTTTTTTCAATGGTAACATGCAGATCATTAGCTACAAACTACAATACATTTTTATCTTCTAGTTTAAATATGTATTAAACTACATAATAATATCTTCTATACTAATGGCTGGTCCTCATACTCTGCCAAATTATCTGAAGTATTTATAGCATATATAAAAACAACTCTAGAATGTTTTTTATTATATAAATAATATTTTTCATTTCTAAAAACCATTAATAACACCTTATGTTAAACAAATAATAAAACAATTTTACCTTTGATACATCGATAATATCTCATCATATAACATATAATTTCTTAAATATAATGATTGAGAAATCTCAATATCATTATGTATCTAAGATGATAATATCAAGAGAATAAATAATATTTGAAATCCATGTAATTTTTCGTCAACCTATCCAATGGGTTGTGTAATAGATTGATCAACCAATTACAATACCATAGATGTGGGATCTAATTCTCCAAACCCTAAATATATGAATAATGATAAATTTAGTATATTGATGTTTCCTTATAACCACATAGACAATTGAATTTTTTTAACATAAATTATGGGTACTACCAAATTACATGGATCATTATTATTTGGTGTGGTTTTATATTGATGGATATCACTATAATTATTAGTGATGTTTTGAGTGGAAAATTCCTTCAATGTTTTCTAGTTTTACCTAATTTTCATTACTGATTTTAAGTATCATAGATCTGGAAATAAATCAAAGATGATAATTTTTTTTTGTTGAAAATAAAAAGGATATTAATAAAATTATGTTTAATTATTTTTAATTTCAGACATTGAGGAAAAGGTATAAATGGAGAAAAAAGAAGATTTATATGAGGTATTTCAATTATTTTATCAAAAAATTCCTCCCCTCTATTATTTTTCATTCCACGGTAATTTCCATCTTTATTTTCATGTTCTATAACATGATTCTCTGACTGACTTTTGTGATTTCAAATTATTCAGAATGAGTATAGACTAGTTTTTTGTGGCAACATTATCAATGGTTTCTGTATTTCTAATCTCTAAATTCAAAAATAACATCTCATTGAGTTTTCAATCCAGTCATAGTTGTCATGATTTTTTCATTCTCTTTAGTATTCTTAGCAATCGAACTTGATATCATTATAGTATGACATTCACATGCATTCTTGATAGTTTGACCAACATTATGATTGAGGGGGTTTTACCTTGATTCTTGATTTTCATTATCAAAATAACTTTTTATTATTTTTTTCTCATCAAATAATAACATATTCTACTGTAAAAAACATAGAATTCATTATGTGAAAAAGATAAAATTTCCCTCATTTTTTGTTAGAGCTTTTATAATTCCTGACAATTTTGTTGAAAATAATGGGGAAAAAGATGTCATGTCACTATGTTTTACCCCCAAGATAACTTTGGATGGATCTAGTAACCTCTGTTATAAATTTTTTGAGAATATACCATCTCTTGTTTTCTATGCAAGATCATAACTAGAATATCAAGAATTACTATTGAATTGAACTAGAATATCAATATTTGGGCTACATGGTAAAGAATGGGAAACCATCCACTTTATAAGAATGGATCCCGATTATTTTTTTGTGAAATTTAATTATAAACAGATTAATATTTAACTTTTTTTTCCTCTATATAGGCTTTTTTTTCATTTTACAAAATGGTCCACCACCATTTTTATTTGGAAATAATTATTATATCATTTATTGTTAATTTAATATCCTCAAGAGTTTTGTTATTGAAATTACTTATAGATGATTGGTGAACTAAAGATTTCTTATTTTTAGTTAAACTATTGAAATATGTATCCAATATAAACTATGGTATACATAGATTGTTGGGAACTGGTGATGAATCTCTTTAACCGTATCCTAATTTTCATTAAAAAATTCACTTTCTTATCGCAAAAATATTAATGATTTTAAGACGATTTTAAAAAATAATGTTTTTATGTAAAACATAAAAAAAATGGAATTATAAAGATAATACAATGAATACTAATTATATTAAACTATCATTTGGATCTAGAAAATTGGGTTACCCTTTAAAAAATATTAGAAAACCCTCAATGTCAATTCTTCATCACTTAAACCACAAAGTGGTAACTATTGTACTATTTTTTAAAAATATCAGATTTTATACATTGAATCCCCATTGGGAAACCCATGATAATGAGGTTTCAATGATATATGTTATTTCTATATTTAATTATTTTTGGATCCTGGGATCTACCTAATAAAATATGGATTGATTGATATATAAAGAACATAAAACACATCGATCCTTACACCGTCAATGAATGTGTTTCCCATTATACATTGGTTGGGATTTTCCTATTGAATGGGATTCTAGTAAGGTATATTTTCATAGTTTCCCTCATGTCATTTCATAGCATATTCATACATAAGATTTAAATAAATCTGATTATTTTTAATTTCAGAGATGGATTTATAATTTTTGTTTGACAAGGACAACGTTTTCGTTCACTAATAAAAAATTAAAAAATAATTATTTTCACCATTATATCATTTCATGCACATGTCCCTCCATATAAATTAGTCCTATATTATATTGGAAGGAAATTATAATCCAGGAAAATAAATTATAAATAACACATACCTAACTGTTAGTGTAATGGATGGTAAGGATCAAACCCGAGAAAATGAATGTTTAGTTACAAAAGTGAAAAGTAAAAAGTAACAAGGAAATATAAAAGTGAATATTTTAATGGGGACTAATAGAACCATAATAAGAAAAATAAAAAGGGAAAATATATTCTAAGAGATATATTCAATTATTTTTGATAAAATACTAGCATTTAGGTATATAAAGATGGGTTGTTGGAAGGACACTTTTTACTGTTTAATTTTTTCCATACTCATATTGGTAGAAAATATAGGACTGGGTAAAATAGTTGGACTAATCCATTATGTGTCTATTATATATTTTAATAATCCTTCAAATAATCTACTAATACATCTTTTTTTCAACCATTTCTGCACCCTGGTAGCCCACCCTTGAATGTTTTTACCACATATATGTTTTAGTTAAAAATGAATATCCCAAATGTCAACAGTAACCAATTTTATCTTATCGATTATAGGTTGTTGTGTTCATAAATAACATCACCAAAGATACAAGGTTGAGCTCTGATAGTTTTGTTTAACCAAGATATACGTAAATGAATTCTAATAACCTTACCCACATCCCCCAAATAGGTTAAACTAATCAACTAAATATGAGTATTCATTAATTTGATGTAAGCTTTTATAGAGAGAAATGAAGAAACATGCTGTTAAAAAATATCTCATGTGGGGGAATAAAAACATTAAAAATGTAATTCTATTCAATATCTACTTTTCCATGCTATCATCTATACTCCAGTTGATATTCATCCATTTAATTCATACATTACTCTTTCCCTATCTTAACTCTTATATTTGGGAACGGAAATCTTCTTAACATTCATTAAAAAACTCCCACATACCAACTAATACAGATGTTGGCCTCCTCACGTGAGTTTAATGTAAAGAGATCCTAATTGAATTGAAATATGGGTTTGATCTTCATGGGTGATGTAATAAATTTGGAATTTAGGTTGGAGTTGGATATTTGATCTATATACTCATATTTAATGATTAATGTATTTCCCCAGAATTGATTATTTACACATATATATTTGAAATGATGAGGATGATTATTCCATGTATTCCTCTTGTCCACATATCTAAATTTTATGCTTATTAAAACAAATCATGAAGATGATTATACAAGTATTCATTTAATGTTAAATATTCATTCACCTTGAAAAGATGGATTCTCGACAGAATCATTTATGATGTAGTGGAATACATTTATGTATTTATTTTGGATTTTATAGCAAATTTATGATATATAAAATTGATGCTCATAAAGACAATTCCAAATATTGCCTTTTCTAGTGTCTTCTTTCTTCTTCACATGTGAAATTCTCTATATATCTGAATTTATATATACTAAATTGACCTATCCTTGTTTGTTATACAACCTAATATGATCTATCATGTAATGGGTAAATATATCCTAATCATGATTTCATATATATAAAATAGGCTCTACATAGAAAATAGAATCTCACACTCAATGTTATTTCATATAAATGGAAGAATCCCTCCTTTAAAGGTATTGAAACAATATAGGAGGTGTAGATTGAAAATAATGCAGGGGTTGTGTGATGTATGGATGATCAATTCATCATTATGTATAATTGAGTATATTGTATCATTGTGGTAGAATATCACCTCACATCAGATGAGGAATACGTAGGTGGAAAATGATCTACCATTATAAAAAAGTACGTCTCTTCACCATCATCCTTGGGAACGTGAATTAGAAAATCAGGAATGGAATGTAATGGACACATCAGCATATATCAACCATTAATTTAACTCTTAGATGTTTACAATAAAAATACTTCAGAAACTACCCATCAAGTAGATTATCCAGATGAAATAGATAAATGTAGATAAATACTTCTCTTATTTTTTAATTTCATTAAAACCCATTATTTAATCCCCAAAACCATCAATAAAAATTTAAGAAAACACCTCTTTCACTAAATTTTCAACTAAATTTCATGGAAACAATCATTGAAAATTAGTCACACAATAAAATAATTTTTAATATAAAAATAAATGGAAACAAATTTAGTAGAACTGTTACTACAACTGTAAATCTCCATATTCATCTAAGTTAAAAATTAAAAAAAATGAATTAATAAAAAAATATATAGTAACATGTTAATTAATGTGTCCACATCACATATGAATTATACAATTCAGTTCTATTAAACAATGATTTATTATTAAAATAATTTACAAGTAAAAGTCTATAATAAAATGTTCACATTAATCATCATGATAAAATACATTTTAATTCATATAATATATGAAACATAATGATATTTTTGGGAAGAGTTCTACTCAAATTAAATTATATGATGTCTTAAAGACACCAAAGAATTGAAATTAATTTTTCAATATTTTTAAATTATTTGGGAATGATAGGATCTATATATGAAAACTGGAAAAAGAATACTCAAGACTAAATAAAACAATTATGATGCACTAAAAAAATATAAAATGAAGTAAATAAAACTAAAAATAATTTATACAGTATGGATAACAAAATATGTACTAAGTAATGACTACAAAATAAAAAAATGAATTTAAATGTTACAAATGTGATACTACCTCATTATAAACAAAATAGTGACCCTTAAGAATTAAACAACTTAATAACATACAGTCACATCCATCACCATATAAAATAAAATATAGAGGTCTATATTTATTCATATCATGTAAAACAATATATTCATAAAAACAAGATTGTGAATTTAGGGGTTGTGTAATAATACCCATTAAGAAATAAAAAAAATCCTACCACACATTCCATCGAGAGAAGAAGAATGAAGGAAAAAATTTATATAATGTGTGAATTTTTTGAAAATAATTATCAAGAAAATTTAATAAATGATTATGAAGTGGAATGTAAAAATAAAATATTCGTAAAAATATAATTTAAAAGGATTTATATAATCAACTAGTACATTAACAAGAAATTTATTTTATAAGATGAAATTAAATTAAATTCCACTTGTCATATTATTATAAAATACTAAAAAACTCAATAAATCCTCCATAATGGTAGCCAAAAAACCTATGACTGATAACTAATCATTTATACCAAGTGATCACTTATTTTTGTCATCCTGTTTACCCCAATATGGCATAATACAAAGGTCATAAATAACTGTAACACCTTGTGAATGATTCACAACATTGCATTGAACCGTTGTTTGAATGAACTTCACTACCATACAATATAGTATGAAATAAACACAATAACTATTCTTTAATATATAAAGGTACTCTACTTCAAAAAAACATGGAAATAAAATCAATGTTATCCAAGATTGGAAATAACCATATAATAATATTTTTAGATTCCACACATTGAAAAATGAATCCTACGAAACACATATTAATACCAAAGTTTAACAATTATTTTTTCCTGAAATTAATTTGTCATTTAACATAATATTATTTAATACAATCATCTATTAAATTATTTTATCAATCACACAATGGGATGTTTTGAAAATCCATTGTTTTAAAATCCCATAGAAAATGTGTTTTTTCTAATCATTAACAAACATGGGTGATTATTTAAAATATCAAAATGATAATTTAAAAAATATAAGAATTTTTGTTCTATAATATGTATATTAGAGTGAGAAGACACCATCTTCATAATGGGTGACTAGAATGATGAACAAGACAATAAAGAATCTATAATTGGGCTCAAAATCTATATTAAAGTATATATTTGGATAAAAATGGAAATAGATAATATAGATACTTACCATTGATTTCATATATACATTACACGTAGAACCATGAACATTAATTTCTTATTAAATTGGAACCAACATGAATTATTGGGATTGAAACATAGTTCGATATCTATGAGATGAGTGGTAAAACATATGTTTTATGGGATTAAAATTAATTAATTAATTAATTTACATATAATTTAAATAAGATATCATATTTAGGAGGCATGTTTTGGAAAACCATGTGCATGACACTACCTCCAAAATACATTCTCCCATTGTTGGTTCACATAATTCGTAAAAATGATCATATACTTATTTTTCATATCCTAAAATAACAAGGTTTCTTATACAACATTTGAATTTTGGAAAAAGTATGTTCCTACCCTCAAACTCCAAAAAATAGTTCACATTTTCCTAGAGATGTTGTGCGGTCCACTATAATTGTTCTCCAACCAAGAACTTGTTAAAACCCTACTAGAACATGTCAAACGAAACAAGTGTATTCATAATGTATGATACAAAAACAATAATGCTCAAAAGACTATATAATATCATCACATCCTCAAATCCTAGGATAAAAACTATCACCACCCTGAGGATTTTTGTCCTCATGAAACATGTGACTACTTATGATGAAATAAAAGATTAATGTTCCATTCCATGAGTTGCAGACGTAAAAAGGAACATGTTATCTAAAAAAGACTTTATCCAACCCATCATATGATATAATGTCCAATTATTTCCCAAGGTAATTACCAAATCAAAATAAAAAATATATCACCCCAAAAACAACAAGGATTCATCTATTCAACCATGAATAATAAAAAAAGAACAGTAGACATTGTATTTAATATATTATATAATGATAAACATCATAAAACTATACTAATATGGTATAAAATATATAATTGCTTCAACAACTAGAGAATATACCTTAATCTTTTACATAGTTTATGTTCATTTAATATGGAATATATATGATGATAAATAACCATTTCCAATGAACACTGAACTCAATGACATCCCATCTAAGCAAATGTGTAAATGAAATAAATGATTGTATGTTGACATAAATAGGGTAAATAATAATATAAAGAAAAGAAAAACCATTTGGAATCTAAAAAAAAGGAACTTATGGTCCCATGACTATCATATGTAATAGTGTTTACGGGTATACTTTGTTAACCACTACTCAAAAAATAAATACATAACATTAGTTAATGATGGGGATAACTGTTATGTAATAAAATCTCAACAGTATCGAAATATAACTCACCACCCAAATTCAATAGATATCAACCCCAAAAAAATGACATGTGGTAGGGAAATCAATCCCCAACCTGAAATTTTTTCTATATTATCATTATTGTCATCCTAGTGGACATATTATTTTACAATGCATGATAAACTTTTCTAAATATGAATGAACGATATACAATTGGATTTCCCAACACAATGAGAAACCTGAATTTTGCAATGATACAATAGAGTGAAAATTTAAAACTACTAATCATTTCTTATAGTCCCCCCATAATATTTAATCTAATTCTAAAATATTTAACAGTACACTTTGGAATATTCCTAGACTTGGCCACACATAGAAACAATGAGATCTATGAAATAGAAATTTATTAATTCAACATCTTCTATGAAATCATAATTATGCCAGAAATTATTTCCATAAATAATTTGTAATCCTAAATTTTTACCAACACACATTACATATTATGTTATGAAAATATGATAACATTAAAATAGATCTGGAACATTGAGACATAGAACACATTTTCGTAAGTGAAAGCAAAGAGAATAAGATGTGAATATGGAATTGGAAATATCAAACTGAACAGAAAGGTTTATATATATATAGGTATCTATGAAAATAGATCATTCACTAATAAATCCAAAAACATGAACATGCAATAAACCATACCAGAAAAATACTCTAATAGTTATTTCCCATCATGAGAAATTAATGATAACTGACAACCAACCCTAACATTTGACCTATGTTGGATGGAAACTATTAATTTAATATTCAAAATCCATTAAAAATATGACCATTTTCTTTGAATAAGTGAGATTATCCCAGAAAATAGAGTTATCGATATGCAGTTGAATGTATCGAAAATTTTCATTCCCCATATTAAATCAACCACACATCAAAAAAAAATCTGAAAATATAAAATATGGGTATGGTGGAATATATTTGTATACAAATTCCACTATCAGGATATCACATTACCCATGATATATCTCAATGATAATATGAGGAGACATCATATTCTGATGAAACATCTTTTTTCCTTCTTCACATTATATCAATCATTTGAAATGTTTTATTACATTCAGAAATTATTTACGTACAAAAATCAATATTCAAGATAAGAATCATTGAACAAGTTTAGTGGGATGAAAACACAATGCACATAATAAGTGCAGTAATGATAACAAACACAACAAACATATACATGAGACATGAAAAAGTGGATCAATAATCACAAAAATGAACTAGTACAGAAATAAATTTTTTAGAAAATGACCATAATTAAAACCAATATTTTATCCCTTGTAAATATTAAAACTCTCAAAATGTTCTTTCCAACTATATAAATTTTTCGCTATATGTCAATAATTCTCATTCCATATGGTGATTATTAATGTCTCATTATTATATTGACCATGTTGTTATATTTATATAAAAATTTAAAAAATAAATTCAACAAAAGACAGTATTTTTGAAATACATAAGATTTTTTCAAAAAACATATTTAATAATTACTATAATAGAATATACATATGTAATGAAATTTAGGATCTTTCTAAAAAAATGTTTCTCAGAAATGGGTGTTTATGGGTGAGTTCAACAACTTATTTACACCGAGGAAAAGAACTAGATTAAGCATCAATAAGATAAAAGCTACATAATTTTCATCATGTGTTGATTAATGTAACCACATTGAGGTCTTAATTAGTATAGAAGATTTTAAATGGATATGGTACACATTAAATGGATGGAATTCCATAAAAATTAACATATTCATTATTCAAATTAAGGATAGGTGTGTTTCTAGTGGACTTTCAAGCTACACATTTCCCATGAATCTCTATGACAATAAAAGCA
This sequence comes from Viscum album, assembly GCA_963277665.1. Lineage (NCBI taxonomy): Eukaryota > Viridiplantae > Streptophyta > Magnoliopsida > Santalales > Viscaceae > Viscum > Viscum album. Next base: position 324,540 of record CAUJRU010000415.1, on the reverse strand, counting down.
TTTTTATGGAGCGTTTCACAATGGAAAGAGTCACTCAACATCCCTTTTACTTCATAAATGGATGGGTAACCATTACTAGGTGAATGGAAAACGTTTTTAATACTTTGAAGTCATTTCTATTTGTAATCCCACAATATAGGGGCACTAAAAATGTAAAAAAAGCCAAGCATATGTTATTGTAATAGATAAAGATATCTTTCTCAAAATATGATGATAATTACCAAAAAGTTTATGATAATAATGGAAGCATCTATGTCAATAATGAAAACCAATCCTCCTACGTATGTATGAAATACTGGAAAACGAAAATTTACATTCCCTTTTCACGGTGAAGGAGTGGTTGGACATGAATCTTTCAAATGTAAAATGGTTGAAGGAAAGAGATAATGAACTCAAAAACATTTAACAGACTCTATATGGAAGAGTGTCTTCAGGATATAAATAATTTTATCACTATAGATGGGCCCCTAAACACCTCTGAAAATGATGGATCATTGGTAATGGTTGATTACTTTTCTGACCACTTTATTGATAATAGGACAGATGATTCATCAATGATGATTTTAAACATCCTCCCGTACATCGATGATAATCATAACTATTACCTCTTCAAGGAACCATAAAATAATGTAATCATGAAGTAACTATTTTCCCATAACATGTAATGTTTTTTAGGATAACATGGATTCATAAATAACTTTTTCATGAATAGTGGTATTTTAAATAATATTACCTTGTAAGGGTTTAAGGTATTTATTTGATAGAACTTATCTTCCTTATATGATCAATTCAAGGATTTATTAACAATTTCCCTTGGGAACACCATCCCAAAAGTCATTAAAAATTTAACATTATCTTGGATGGGGAAATTTATAATACTCTCTTCAGAAAAAATCAGTATAGATTCATTCAATTTAGATTGATATGTCCATACATATAATTTTAATTCATAGGACATGTGGTTAGGTTAGGGTTATTTGTTTCCCAATCATCAGTTTCTACTAATATGTAGTATGAAAATAGTTCAGTGTTGATCCCATTAGGGAAATGGATGGACAACGGTAACCTCTATCTTGTAACAAATTGGATATGTATTCCTCATATGTAAGTTAATTATGGGAATACTATTGATATCGAGTTGAGGATTGAATTTAGGAATAAGTATGGGATAAAATTAAATTTTTGGGCTATCTAAAAATGATGATATCATTTATAACATGGTTGGATCCTAAGGATTAGGCAATGAAGAAACCATACATATCTAGTTTTCTAATTTAAAATAAACTATTTATACTAAAATAGTACCTACTCCTTGATCAAAAGACAGTGAAAACATTTATGAATAATGATTAGATTAAATCACAATATGTATTTTATGTTTTCCGTAATAACATAATCTTCTCTAACTAGGATATGTTCCTTCATTCGAATGTCCCATGGTCTGAGATGATTCAATGAATTGATTTGAAAATTTTATTTCATCATGATTACTAACCCTCTATGGTTAACAATGTTAGAAATAATATTTTTTTGTGTATTTAGATATCTCTAATCTCAATCCAAAAACAAGGTGGTTTATCCAATCATTATATGATTCAACTTAGATAGATATGGAATTGAAATCATGGTTAACATTCCATGAAAATCCATTTTTGAAAAATGGATAATATGAAATGATTTATGTAAACCAAATTTGATAAACATGACACTGTTACTATGGAATATAGATATTGAATCCAACACAATCACATGGATTACATACACGAAACATGGTTGAGATGGTCTACAAAATGGTTAATTTTTTCTTGCTACTATAAATGATCAACAAGTGAAAATGAATTGGTTTTGAAAATAGATTGAATGAAGCCCTTGATTTCGATACAAAATGACGTTATTAACGTAATGAAATAAATAAAATCCAATAAATTGTGATTTTAGGGCTGAAAATGTATAAAATATCATGAAATGTATAGAAACATAAAATGTTTTCTACTCTAGGGATCTTGAAATTGGTTTACATACTGCTATATATATAGGTAAAATATGACAAAACATGTAATTGTGATCCACATCTTGTAATAATGATCTGCGGTTTCCTCTGCATGTTTTATTAATATATGTATCTTATAGATATCTCATATGTTATTTTGATATTTGACTCATTTGATATCTTTTATCTAGGACATAAGATGTCATCATCCTCCATGCTTATTTTCAAAGATGAAATTGTGTTCCAACAGTCTTTGACTAGTATTGAAATCTCACATCATATAATGGGTCCCCCAGAGAAAGTGTTTATGATATGAATAAAAAATTAATTCATGTATTTCAACATTCATTAAAAATTTTCTACACATTTTGTAATGAGGTTACATAATATATAATAGGAATTTTTTCAATTATTCTTTGTTTTCATCATTGTATCTTTGCATGTTGAGTTTATGTAAAACTGAAATATACCTAGTTTATTATAGTATAAATAATTGAAAATCAATAATTGAATAACAATAAAAGGAATAAAATATTTCAGTCTATTATATTCCCCCAAAAATTAAAAATTTATTGTTGTCAAGAAAAAAATGCTCAATAGGGATTTCAAATATTGAATGTAATTTATAAATAAATAATCATTTAGAATGTTTTGAAAAAAATATTTGAATGTAGAAAACATACTTTACAATAATCATCCTTATATAAAAAATAAGTTATTCCTCATAGATCAGATCATTGAATGAATACTTACTCTTATAAAAATAATCTCCAATCTATTCCATTAATAATAATACATTTACCAATTTTCCTCTAAAATGAATATTCTTTAACCACTCTAGGTGAAATGAATAATGAGTTATGCACATACACAGATATCATGCTATTGAAAATATCCTTTATTTTGTTTTATCATCTCTACATTTTTGAAAAAATTAATTCAAACTATCATTATTGATTCATAAATTTGGTTTTAATAATATAGATATTGTGGGAAAATTGTTTATGGTTATATAAAAATCACTAAAGGGAGGGTAAGATCTTATGCATAATGCGTGAAGGTTATGGAATGTTTAAAAAAATGAATCCTATGATGAAAATAAAGTCTATACTCCCAAAAACTACAGTTGGATCTATTTATATGCCATGAATGTGCTGTAAGGTTATCATGTTCATACATTTTTCTACTGTATTTTTATTAATCGAATGTCATGTCTAGGTCAGATATCATATCAATCACCCCACCAACTAAATACAGTCCACTCATTCATCTATATATAAATGGTGAATTTTGCAACTCCTAATACAAACCCAATGATTTTTTTTTCTATATTTTAAAGGTAAATGTAATATTTGAAATGATACAATTAATTTGTGGATCAATATCCAATTTTCTAAAGAAAAACACAATAAAATTTTATAGTATAATCATCTTATATGTGATGAAATCTTCCCTAACTCATATTCCATGTATCTTGATGCATTACACAATGAGAAGGGAATGAATGGATAAGCATCCAGAAATAGCTCCATCTTATAAGGTCATTAATAGAATCGATGGACTTAATGGGGGAAAATATAAGGTGGGACCCAATAAAAATTATCTTAACTATTATTGTCTCAATAGTTAAAAAATGGAATTTTTCCAGTAATTATCTCAATATGACCTAAATATATGTTCATATATGTTTAGAGGCCCCATTTGTCAACCAAGAAAAATTATAAGGAAATAATATGCAATTGGTGGCATAGAATCCTCTTAGTAATGTTAATGAAAAAACCGGTGATCACTATAGTTATAAACCCATGTAATAATACAATTAAACAAAATTTAAAAAATGTGGTATTTGAAATTAATCAATAAACACATCTATATTTATATAAATCTATAAAATGATAAAACATTATTTTCCACAATTTTACAAAATAATATTTTCTTTTATTAATTGGATATGATTATTTATAGGATTAAAGCATGATTTGGAATTGAACAAATTCACAAAGAAGGATGATAATAGGAAAACATTCCTCTATATCAAAAAAATAATTTTATGAATAACTCACCCATATTTAGGAGGAGATAGTTTGTGTACTATCCATTGATGTATTTTGGTGGAGTGCTGGAAAATAATTATTAGGAAAATGAAATTACTATTAAAATATTTATGAATCAGGGAATCAATATTTTTAAATAATAAGTTGTTTTCAATAGGGGTACATGGGTGTCTTTATTGGATTTGGTATAGAAACAAAATTAGATAGAAAAAATGACACACATGATTAATCATCAGTCCATTGAATTGAAATATTTTGAAAGAAGAAATACAAAATGGGCATAATATGAATAGTAATGAAATTGATTTTATTAAAATTTATAAGATATAATATAATTATGATTGGTATGAATCATGATAGGAATTACTTTCACAATGTGGAAAATAAATAACATATGGGTTTCCTCACAAAAATTTATAAAGAGAGATATTTTCCACCCAACAGATGGATGAAAGTATCAGGAAGTGTGGTTTATTGGTTCAATGTCTATTATGGTGTCTATAGCTACTAATATTAGTGTCTTCTAGTTCATGGGGACTTTTGATAGTATTTTTGACTTTAGAAGCATTGCATATATGTATCAAATGTTGATGAAAGGAAATCACAGGTCCTAGAGGTGGTAAGTATGCATGAATATCAATTTTGGGTTCCTAAATTTGATGTTCGATATTACTGGTATGATGAGTCACTCATTGAAATAAAAAATAAGGTAGAATAGTCCCATCAATAATCATAGATGAAACTATTTATCTAGGCATGGAAATTATAAACACCAATGAAATAAAAATGTAGCCAAATAATATCGAGAAAAAATTATTTCATAGATATAAAAAAGTATATCAGTAAATTTTTTTGGGATACAGAGACTAAAACAAGAATATATTAAAATTCCTAGATCAATCCTAATGAAAATAATTAGGAACATGAAAAAAAATAACTGAAGAGCCAAAAATATCTTCCATAGTCCACTCATAATATGTTGGAAGTGGTGGTAGTAGTTGTCCATTTAGATCATTGGTTGTGATGGCACCAAGGGCTAGTGGATCATCCATAGATGGTGGAGTCAAAGTGTTTAAGAGATCAGAAGGGGTAGATTGTGGATTTGTATCGATCCTATGTGGGTTCATTATTCATATAGATAGGTCAACATACCAAAACTCGGTGGATGGAGATGTGGTCGAACCCTTTCCCCACTAGGACATCATGCGGATATAATCCTTCTGTGCAACATGGATATAGACCTAAAATGTGAGGTAGGTATTGTATGATGGTGGTGATAGTGTGTTATTATAGTACTTTTCAATAAGAGAAGGTGGTGGCGAAGAGTAGATTGGAGAAGAGGTTGGTGATGGAGTGTTAAAATTGGATAGAATTGTGAAGGATATAGAATATGTGTAGAGATCCATCACAGGTTCTCTACGATTTATATCTTCATCTTCCAACAACCTGGCACGGTGGTATAGTTTTTTTGAGAAGTAGTTTATGCAGTAGTGTAAGAGGTATAAATATGGGAGGATGGTTCTAGAAGTGACGTTGGGGATGGAACAGGTGAATGGTCTACTGAAGGTGCCTCTAGTGCTATGGTGGATTACTGATGTATGTCTAGTTCTAGTGGTAAGTGTCATTATCCATTACTAAGAGCTGCATCTATTTTAGTAATGAAAAATACATGGCCTCAATTGGAATAAGGGATGTGAGGGGAAGAGATGAATAAAAAATATGAGATTGAGGTCCATGTGGGTGATGAATGAGTCACCGATCAGTATAGCAATAGCCTCAATTCATGATCCAAGTAGTAATAGGTGAACGATGTAGCCATGTTGGTGGGTGTTCAACCCACTTCTATTAAATAAATTAGAAAATTTTCCTGGTTCAAACCCCCCTGAGACACTTCACAATAATACGATTCACGTTACAATTATCTAGGAAGTATTAGAAGGGACCCCCTATGCATTTATGTGCACTTGGTGATCCTGGGGTCATATACTGTCAAAGTATCTCATGACATCTTCATCAACAATCGCCTCAAATCTGAATAAGGTGGAAAAAACTAATATTTTATAATAATACCTCATGTAGAAAACTTCTCTTTGTAGATGTCCATAAAAATTCCAAATTCAAAAAATTAGACCTCATGTGGTCATCAAACCAAATGAAATTGTAGGTTTTCCATTACATCAAAAGATCTCTGTACGTTTCCTCACAAACCTCAAAAATCATGATAGATGGAGTCGGTCAAAGAGATCCAAGATCTCAGCACTAATGTTTTGGTGGATGTGATCGGCCATGTTGGGGGTCTTGTTTTTACTCATAGGAATCTCATATAGATGGTTGATTCTATCGTGGTTATTCATTTTTCTAGAAAAACATAATTGGGTGAAAATAAAGGATTGTATGCCTTGATGTGTCTTCATTGCTAGTCAATGAGTCATCTGTAGTGTCAGGGGAAACACAGGCATCCATGACAGGTGGTTAAGAATCATATCGAGGTAGTGAGGGTGCAGATGGTGTTCCTCTGCATGGAAATTTTACCATCAGCTAATCATCACTATCATATGATGAATCTGAAGGTGTAGGTAACCATGTATTACTTTGTATCATACTAGGAGAAGGGATATATGGGTACATTTCATTGGATGTGAAGGAGGGGGTTGGGTTTGACTGACCGAGAGAGGATGAGAAGAGGGATGTGGTAAAATTCATGATTGAATGGTGAGAATGTGTGTGATGATGGTAGGGATTAATTATGGTTGGGGTGTGAGACTGGTAAAGATGGTTGGCAGTGAAGGGAGTGCCCGACCAGTATGGATAATGGGATGGAATGGAATGGGGGATGAAAGAGGGCCAGGGGTAGTTGGGTTGGCAGTCAGTGAATCTTATGTTCATGATCTATTTCTTTATTACTTTCCCAAGGGAGTACACAATGTCGAACTATGTTTCAATTCATAAAATGTTACATTTTATTGATTTTTTTTCTAATATGGTTCACATCGGGTAACATTGTTATATGATTTATAATTAGCGTTTGATTAATACATTTGTAGACCCTGTACAGTATCTCCTGGAGTGTCTTATGATTTTAAATTCTATTCTAATATAATCTAGTCTACGATTACCTTCCATGGGTTTCATACCTGTTATGAATTTCATTAACATCGATATCCGGACTAACTTAAGGATCTGACGAACATCTGGGCAATGAAACACCCTTCACTGAAGATTTCTTTAATCATTTTCAACATTTGACCATTTACATTGAATGGTTGTCCACCTTTTTTCGTAATACCAATGTTCCCATATAGGAAAACATTAATTACTTCAAAAGGACTAGATCATCTAGATTTCATCTTCTCAGAGAGTAAATTCAACATGGAATTGAATAAACGTATATCATCTTGGTATAAAGTTGTATCTTGTAATTCATTGATTATCCATTTATAGTTCATTCTTTATTGATTTTAGAAATTTTAGAAGAAAATTATCTAATTTACATCAATTTATACAATTGGAGCATTCCATATTCTCTAGATTTTTTAGAATACCAATATAGCATCTTAATTACCCTGTATTAGAGATTCTAACGTTTTGTTGAAAAAATAAATTCATTTCCATAGTCTAATTTAAATATGCTGGAACAAATGGGTGATTTGTTCATAATGTGGGACACCAATAATGCATCATCTAGTTTCAATCTCTCTTAACATTGAAATGTGTTCATTGTCTTTTCCATGATTTATTAATCTCTTTATTGGACATTTCATTTTACCCACATGTTAGTGGGTGTTAGGGAGTTCATGTGCTATAGAAGATTCTTTATTTTTCCAGTAATAATTTAACACCATTTTTTGGTAAAATGTGTTCTTCAATCAATATTTATGTATCATGGAAATACAAATCATGAGGAAAAAAAATACTTTTTTGGAAATAAATGACTTTTTTTTTGGTTTCATGTGTTGTGGATTCAATATCTACCCATTTTGAGATGTTTTCATTGGAAATAAGAATGTGGGAATTTCCATGTGAATTTAAAAAATGTCCCATGAATTATATTCCCCAAAAAATGAAGATTGGGACATCCATGACTAGATATTGAGGCATTTCATTTTGTTACCCAATTGTTATAGTTTTCTAGAACCTATCACATCCTTGGAAGAATTATCATGAATATTTTTGTAGCATGGCCTAGAAAAGTATACATTATAGATTCTTTGCTAAAATTCCATTGATTAAGTGATTTTATCGATTTGGTGCTGTATAAATTTTTTTTATTACAATTGGGATTTTTTTTGGTATTCAATGTTGCAGCAATCCATCAGGGAATCAATTGAATATTATTGGTTCTTCATTGTAGTAGTGTGCATATTTAGCTAAATATAATATATTTTATGGGTATGAGAGGTCTTAGTGAAAATATATTTTGGAATTATAGTTATAAATATAATAAATCCATGAGTTTACTTTAATGACAATAGGGGGTTCATCAAGAAACCTAACATTGATATTGATAACATTGTCATCCTTGACTCATGGAAGTGGAATTCAGGACATACGATCTGTGACCACATTTTTTGTGCCTCTAGTATCAATAGATATAATATCAAATTCATGGAGCATGAGGTTCTAGATAATTATCCTTTTTATAACATCACTTTTTCTTCAGATACTAGAGTGCAGAATGATAGGGGTTAAAATTAACATTAGAAAAGACCAAATTGGAAAAAAACATCTAAAAGGCTTATAAAATTTCATAGAGATCATTATCTATATTTTTATAGTTTTCTATAGATTCATTTATTGTATGGATTATATAGTGGATTGGATGTAAGATGTGAAATATTCCTTATCCTCAAACTGTGCCAATAGCAAATTCACTGGTGTCACACATCAGTTCAAATTCATTGTCCTAGTCAGGTGAAATGAATAATGGGGATGTAATAAGGTTTTTCTTTAATGTGATTAATTTCTAATGAAATATTTCAATTAGTACACATGGAACTTATTTTGTATAAAATTGAGTAAGTGGGTAGTAAACATTTGAAATGTCTTACAAAAAACCCCTTCTTATTTCATTATAGCATATAAATCTCTTTATGCCCTTAAATGATGATGGTTCAGGTATATCGTTGATAACCATTTACATAGATGGATAAAGATAAATTCCATATTTTAAAGCCTACGTATGAGAACTATTCCTACTAGAACAATAAAATTACATTTATCTAATTCAAAACTATACATTTCCCTTCACAACATTGCATGACTAACTCATCTTTTCGTAGGTATGTATCTAATGATTTTACATAAAATGAATAGCCATTAGTGGTGATTCATAATTATTCCTCTGCCATATCATGGAAAATATGTGTCATGCATCGTTGAGTTGTTTACTATGAATTACACATACCAAATGACATGAATTTGTAGGCTAATTATCTTAATAGATATGTGAATTTTGTTTTTTAGTTATCTGGTTAGTTAATTAGAATCTAATTGTATCTGGATTATCCTTCCCGAAAAAATAAAATTCATGTATTGATAGTCATTCCAATATATTATTCATAAAGTAAAAAGGAAAACGATCGTTCAATTTGCAGAATTTGACCATATGTAATCAATGAAAACTCTCAATATAATGATTCTGCAACTTGACATCAATTAATTTTCATCTGTTTTTTCAATGTGATCCCACAATTTATTTGAACTACTTTTTAGGGGCCCACACACTCACTATCAGAGATTGAAAAAATTATTAGGGATTATAGAAGTTTTATTATTCATTTTTAATAACATCCATCATCCGGGGTGTCACCATTTTTTGAGTTTGGTGCTTGGTATTTCCATCTTCCATAATAAGAACATTATGGGTGAAAATAGTAGGATTGTTTCTTTTAATTTATTACACTCCCCATGAATTTTTTACTGTGTATATTCTTATTTTCAACTAGAATTTTCATTTTTATTTTCGGATATTGATCAGAGTAAATAATTACTTGTAGATAGGTTGAAGCTCATAACTATTAGTACTTAAGATTACTAGGTATATAATTCAACTAAAGTGGTAGTTGTTTGATAATTGAGGTGTTGAGTGGTAGTAAGGAATCTTGTGTGAGAGGATCACTGAATCTAACATCCTCAAAATAACACTCATATTTTGTATCCAGTAGTGCTTCCTAAAATTCATATATTATGACAATAAATTCATTTCACTATATGGTGATAGAGTTAATGATTCTGTCAATGGCATCATGTTATTTTCTATCATATATTATGAGTTCAAAGACTACATATTCTTCTCCAACACAAATATTAGACACACTTGGTTTACTTATACCATAGACATTCTTGTGTCATGGAATGGTCATCTGAGAATTATGGGGATGTCACCTTCATCTATGTCTAAAGCTAGGATGTCTACTAGAAAATTGAATATACCAACGTTGAATAACAAATCCTATAGAAATCATGTAGGGTATTATAGTGATTGGTATGGAATTTGTAGTAATACATTTTTGGATTGATTTGATGATGTCCCAACATTTCAAATACCCTCATATGCATTAGGCAGATTAATTCCATATAATAGAACAATGCACTTCCAAATTTTCACTCTCCAATAAAACATTTTAATGGAAAACATCCCAAACACCTCATATATTGTTTGATTTTATACTGATAAAAAGAAGATAATTCTTCATTTACTGAGATGAAACAAAGATCATACATTTTTCATTTATTAGAATGAAAATCATTTAGATATTTTTCATAAACCAAAATATGACTAATATCCTCTAAAAAAGTAATGTTGAGATGAAAATTCATGAAAATTATAATAAATTCTTATATTGTGCCTCCTATCATCATTTTCCTTATAATTATAGATAATTAATATGTGGCTTGTATGGTTGTGTGGAAAACATACTATCTCTTTTGGTTGCTCAAGTGATTTGGTGTTTATGGATGGTGATACCTCTTAGGGTGTTACTTTGTCCATGCCATAAACTTTTACTTCTATAATGGATATAAAGTTAAATTAGTTACAAATTTTTTCTTTCATATATTCCACTTTTTTTTTGGAAAATCCATATTTATTCTACTTCTCAGAATTATAGACATAGATACTTCCTGTGGTCCTATCTCTATTCTATCTAGTAGGGTACTTGGTAATGTGTGTAACACATTATTTGAGTTCTGATTCATCTGAACATTTAGATTCTAATGGGGATCTGTTTGGGCTTTCAAATCCGTTGCATGAGAAGTCATATCATGGTCTTCTTTATGAATAGAAGTATCCAGGTGGTTCAATATTCTATATTGGATGGATTGGTTTCATGTTGAGGTCTTGGTTGTGCTGATTGAAAAAACTGTTGTGCACTATGAGAGAATGATAGTTTTTGTTCTTGTCATTGTGGTTTTGTAACTAGTGACATGGGTGGAAACACTTGGGGTCAACGATTATGAAATGGTTCTTGAAAAATTACCTACTGATTATAGCCCATGTTTATTAGAGTCATCTGAGACGGCCTTTGTGTAAAATATTATAACATATATTATAATGGTGGGTTCGTGTTATTTTAATTGATGTAGTTACATTTTTCAGGTTTTTCTTCAACTCCTTCATTATAGTATTGGTATATGTGTGGGCCACCACACATTTCACATGACTATAACTCTGATATAGTAGTATAAGGGGTCATGTAGTATGTGTTGAAATGTTCCTTTCCTCTTTTGGAGTACTTCTACTTCTACTAACAGTATATTATTTTGGAATACATTATGGATTCCATGACAAGGTGGTCTACCATCATTCGAACACAAGATGGTATTGTGAGGGACTTCATCCAAAATGGCTCTTTCAGTATAAGGTGTTTGGATAATAAGTACTCCATCAGACGCTACATCATTGGATCTGTGTGAAACTAGTTGGAGACCAAGATAGAATGGTTGGAGTTGGATCCCCATGTATATCCCTTATTATGGTCATTTACTCGTCAGTTCAGTAAATCAATCCTATGATTCCCATATTGAATATTTGTCAATTTGATCTATCATTTGAATTTACATCCTTATATTTCTTGTCGAGATTGATGAAAATTATTTATCACAAAAATATTTTTGTAGCATTACCCAATATATTTATTCACTTGAGATATTGACACTTCAGTTAATACTTGCCTCAGTGTTATAGAGATAAGGATAAGTCATGATGTTTAATTGCGTCAGATTACACTCACAGATTGTTAATGTTATATAATAGTTAAAATATGTTATAGATGTGGTCATGGGTGTATTCACTATGAAACCCACTATAATAGACCATGTTTTTTATTAGGTGAATGAATAAATGTTTTATCTCAAAGGTATGGGCTTGAATAGTAGGTGGAAAGTAACATTCTAGGTATTTATTGAATAATAATTTTGATTTTCTATTAATATATATGAATTAGATATTAATTTTACATTAAAGTTGATTATTTTTTGAATAGTGTAAATTAAACACAACAATGGGTTCCTCAAAAATGTTATGTTACACAATACATTGAGTTATAAATAAAAAAAAGATATTATTATAATATTTTTAAATTGACATAAATGCCAAGATATTTAATTATAAGTAATGAAAATAAATAAATAAAATATGAGTACACATATTTTTTAATGGTTTTTAAAATTTTTTGAATAAATTTCAGAGACATAAAATGAGAATGTATCAAATTTTATTCATAAAATACTCTGATTTTGTTGAATGTTTATTTTAATTTCTTTTGATGGAAAACCATTTTAAATTTTGTTATTGAATATTTTATATGTTTTATGTTACAATATATTCTTATTATGTGATATAAGGTATTCAATATTTACATTGATATAAATTATTATATTTGTCTGAAAAAATTTTCATTTTAATGAATAGTAAATAATGTGGAATTTTATTTCACAAATATCTTCTAATATAATTTATTTATATTAATATATTGTCATTTATTTTGGTTTAAAAGTATATTTAGATTAATATTTTGTAATTTAATCCAATATTAGTCATTGGAGGTAATTTCAAATTGAAATTTGATATAAACACAAGTCAATCATTTAATGGTTTTTAGTTTTTGAAAACTTGATTTCACATTTTGACAATGAGAATTAATTTAAAATTAAATAATAAACCTTTTTTATTTTGATAATAGAAAATGGATTCCATATTTTTAATTATATTTCCTAAATTATGTAAATATTAACCTTTTATATTTTTTCATAGGTATATGAACATTGGTAATTATTTTAATTTACCACGGTTAAAGGGTAAATATGGTAAATATGGATAAAAATAATATTAAAAAAATATAATAACACTATAATAATTTGTCTAATACTATTGTAGGAGATATTTCAAAAAACTAAATCCCTTGGACTGAAAATTTTTTCTTTTTTAGGCCACTTGGGTGTGATTTTGACACTGATATGTTTTGATTTAAAGTTAAAGAAAATCTATTGTAAAAATAAATAATCATAATAAAATAATTTTCATTTTGGTATATATAAGTGAAAAAACTGAATATAAATATTCATTATAACACTAAAAATATTTCCTACATCATGTTACCTTATTTATTATTTTTAGATATGAAATAATTAAATTTAATGATGACATACTGATGTTTATGTGATTAAATTATTAATAAAAAAATTAAATAAATGATTTTATAAATATTAAGATAAAAATCTATTCATATATATTATTTCATAAACTATTTTTCATGGGGAATATAACATGTTATAATTTTATTAAATATTTTAGTTTGTTGTTATCTCTTTTTATATTTTATTTAAATTCAATAAAAATCAATAGTATAAAAATTCACATAATTGATGTTATATAAAATAGTAATTTATTAAATTTTTTAAAAATAATATAAATATTTTAAAATAAAAAAGTGATTATGATAAAGTCTAAAACATAATTATGTTTCTAATTATAGGAAATAGAACCCATTTATGTAAAATTAATTGCCTCTTTATAATTTACAATTATTACCACAATTATAACTACTAGAGAATAATTAAGTATAAAGAAAAAATATATCGTCTGAAATAAAATTAATATAAGTATAAAAATTATTCAATAAGAGTTTTGAGATCTATCTTAATACTATATTTGATATAACTCATGTTGGTGCCTTTTGAATTAGAAAACTACTTTCTATTTTTTAAACAATTAACGAGTTTCCTTGGGTTCCCCATCCCTCACCAATAAAAAATTACCCTCTATTAACTAATAATAAAACATCAATTAAAAATTGGATCACTCAATACCAACCCAATAAAATTCCATCAAACACTCCCCTCATCAATTAACCCTCACTTAGGGTAGATGTTCTCCCAAGGAAGCCTTTTGGTATAAACCAAATAAAGTTATCAATTTAAGAGGTAATACATTCTCTCATGATTTTTAGTTTCACTTCCATTCTCCACTTCATATACTATTTTTCATTTAGGAACAAATAACATTAATAGAATCCTAAATAACATACTATTTATTTATGATATTTTTTTAACCTACACTTACTCACATCTCCATTTAATGGGTATCAAACTAATGTTTTTTGTGTATGGTGAACTACTGCCTCATGAAATGATGATTGTTTAATTTTACCTACCACCTCTCAGGGTGGAAACTATGATGTAAAATGTACATATATTTTATATATTTTTTATTTAAATAGTATCCATTATTAAATTGTTTTTATATTTAACATTTATTTATTAATTCCATGAAGCATAAAGGTCAAAATTTAATTTGAAGATGTATAAACTACCACCCCCATCAATATGATATGACTAATTCTCATTATACATGGAACGAAAGTAGTATGATTTTATTAAACCTAATTTAAATACATGAAATTAATATAACATTGGTATTATAATATATAAAAAAATTATTATTATTATTTTAATATTAAAATGAAATGGGAGTAGCGTTTATGCATACATATGACCTTCCATATCCATGAACATTTCATTTCATTTCATATATCTAAATATTATAGATATTCAAAATACATATATAATTGATATAAAATATATTTAAATCATGAATAATATTTTTTAAATTGGGTAATTTTGAAATCATTGACAATTTACATCAATACAAGTTCATTTTTGACTCAATTAACGAATATCAGCAAAATTACCAATATGGTCTTAAATAGACATATAATTTTTATACCATTGTAATAAGTGATATATGTTTTATAATAGACATGAAAAAGTTTCTCAATAATTTTTAAATTAACATTAATTTATTATTCAGGAGGATACCGATTGTAAGTGATGAGTAAGACACAAGGTAAAAAAATTCATCTCAATCTCCTTTCATTGCAGCAAATTTTGATAGTATGCAAAACCTTATTTTAAAAAGTGTATAATAAATCAATTTTTTATTTTATTTATAAATGAAACTTTTTTCTATGTATAATTTTACTAATCAACCAAACTGAATGTTTTTAACGTATGTGGAAATAAGGACATCTCAACTTCCATAAGCGTTAGTTGATATTTTTCTTCATATATATGATTGAATTTTTATAAAGGGAAATGAAATGCTTTACTCTCTTTTTGGGGTTTTTGGTATTGAAAATGGTTTTGAAAGTGGATTTAATATTTTCATATCGTGAAATTATATTTTATAGATTCAATTTAAAATATACGAGTGAAATGATGATAATTTTTATATTTCTTGTGTGATAATTATATAACGGTACTTTGAAAATTGATTGGTGGTTAGATGAACAATCGAAGGAGGGTGCTTACGTGATAATCCAAAGTGTGGTGGTTATGTGATGTGCCAACTATTGGTGGTCACGATATAACCTCTAATGAAATGTGTATTAAAGTTATTCATATGGATATACCATCTGTAAGAAAGATATGTGTGGAAGTTCACTACATGGTTATTCCATTTATATATTATTATGTCTCAAGTATTATTTTATATGTTATCTTCAACTTATATGCATTATATATTAATATTTTTTTTATAAAATGGTATTAAATATGGTTATATTTAGTTAATAATATCTAAAACATCATAATGGTGAAACGTATTACATTATGATAATTTATTCATTATTTTCATGGTTTATGATGGCTAATTATTTTCCTTCATTTTGTATCCCTCAATAATACAATTATTCTCATCCAATTTTTTTTTATAATAATGTGATATGGTATAAAGAACAGTTAGAGAAATGATGTATTCAAGGTGATTTTTATCACTAAACTAATTATTGTTTTATTTTTTATAGGGCATCATATGGTGAAAAAATGAATACTCTTTTATTTTATCCTATTTTATGATTTGTGATAGTATGTATTTATAATTTCCAAATTAATTAAAACTATAGTCCGTAAACATTCCTTGTTGTGAATTAATGTTAAATTATTGAATTATATAATTAATATGTAATATTTTAAGGATAAGGGATTATAGTTTGTATCAATGACTGGTTTAGATAACTATATTTGTTAGAATATTTATAATATAATATCAATAACATATATTACTTCATGTTCAAATTGAAATGATATATCCTTTGAAGACTACCATGTTTCATCATGAAAGATATTTTTTTCATTATGGGATTTCACTGAGGAAAAATGGAAGTTGTTGTGGGACTGCATACGTAGGGAAATAACCTTTCAAATAAACATCATGAGATGGTCATAATTGGAACCGAATAGTTTTTCTTGTGATGACCCAATTTATACAGGGGATAAATGGTGTTTGTTTTCATGCACAAGGTTTACCAGACCATCAAAAGAGGTATATGACTTTAGTGTAACATTTCATGTGGAAACATCCCCATTAAATCATTAGATCATCTGACACTATTTAATAAGAATTTTGGATTAATGAAATGGAAATTATTTTTGATGTAATGTGGATGTTCATACAATCAAAAGGTTAGTCCTTATATTTACCATATTGCAGGTGAAGCTGTTTTATGGGGTTAAATGATTAAAAATATCAATTATGTGAAGAGATTAAATATATATAATGGGATGAATTTAATAATATATTCCTTAAGAAAATTTTTCTTAAGGATATTATACATAGGATGGAAAAAAAATTCATTTAATTGATACAAAAGGAGAAAGATTTTGTGGCTATATATTAGGAAAATTTCACCAGTTTTTCAAGGTGCATCCCAAATTTTAACCAGGGTATTGAAAGGAAGATAAATCAGTTTTACTCAATTTTAAAGAAAAAATATCTAATGGAGTTATCTTCTCATCTGTAAAAAAATACAAGAAACTATTATAATGTGATGAAAAGATAAAAATGTAGTTTTTTGATGATATTGTATTCTATAAGTGAAATCAAATGAACTGATCTAGTTGGATGGCTATGGGAATTAATTCATCAAAGAATCCTGGAGGTAAGAAATATAAATTTACATCATGTGAGAATTTTCGTGAAATAAATCCTGGAAAATTCCTCTCAATGTATATGATATTCATCTAATTTGGTAATACTATTCATATTTCTCATAAATATATGGATGATGATATGGATGGTAATGAAAAATAAGTAATAAAATATTTTATCTGCATTGAGATAGTAAATTATTCCAATTTTTTTCCTATGTAGATCACCCAATGTCGAAACCACCAATATCCAAATAAAAAGTTAATGTAATAATAATTTGAAACAAGTATGGTTAATGTGGGACCATTAAATGAATTTGTTAAAGGTATGTATTAGGTTTTTTGAAAATACTCCAATACTCTATTTGACTCTGGTTCTTCACATTCATTCATTTATGTTAAATTTGTAAATAAATGATAAATAGAACCACCTTAATTTGGCATTGAACTTTTGTTAATTATTACATGTGTAAGTATTTTACTAACCAAAATTTATAGATTTCAACTTATTATCATTTATGGTATATTATTTCTGAAAAATCTTGGTAAACTAAACACAGTTAAAATTTATATCTTTTTGGGTATGGATTTCCTTTTGTTTACCTTTCTAAAATAGATTGAAAAGCCAATAAATTATTATTCAGTGGTTTCATACGATGGATAACATTCCTATAAGCAAAAATATTGATTAAATATGATATTTAATGTTATCTGGGTCATGATGTTGAAAAGAAAGAAACTGTTTAGAATATTTACATTCATGTAGTGAAATAATATAAGGATATATTTTTTGGATGAATTTCATAGTATTGTTGCTTATTGGAATGTTTAATTTACTATTGATTAAGTGAATGTTTTTAAGCTTATTTCTAAACTTCCTTATTTATGATATCAATAAGATCTTCTAAAATAACAAAAAACGTTTCAAGAGTTACTTGATAAAGGTTTCATTTGACATATCATTTCATCATGGGGTTCTTTAGTTTTGTTTTTAAAACATAATAGAGATTCAATGAGACAATTTATTGAATAAAAACATTGAATAATATCACTATTAAGAACAATAATACTTTACAATTTATCGATGATTTGTTTGATAATATCTAGGGGGTCATTATTTTTTTCAATATTGATTTTAGGTCCGTGTTCCATTAGTTGAATGTGAAGGAGGATGACAACCCAAAGAAAGACTTCCAAATGAGATATGGACATTATGAATCAATAGATATTCCCTCTAGGTTATCTAATACAAATATTTTTTTTTATATTTTGAATATAGTCATTCATTAGTAATAGGATCGATTTTTAGATGTTTTAATAGATGATATATTTGTATATTTTAAAATCAAGAAGGAAAATGAATGTTAATTATGGAATTTTTTGAAAACCCTAAAAAATAGCCTATATATAATATTTATAATATGTGAGTTTTGGTTTCATTTTTTTATCTCATGAATATAAATTTTTCTAAATATTGCATTACTACTAACCCTTCTTTTCAAATGTTGTTCAATAGTGGAAAAGACCTTCCAATGTCGCTCAGATTCAAATTTTTCATAGAGTAGATGTTTTTCACAGAAGGTTTGATGAAAATTTTCCCAATTATCAATCCCCCTAATTAATCTAATAGGTGAGATTGTTATGTTCTTCTTTAAAAATGCATTATTTTTTTTTATTATTTTAAAAAAAATATGTAAATGCTATAGTTTTGGAATTACCTTACAAGAATATTGAATTTTTTATTTAAATTGAAGCATTATTAAAAGAAACTTTTTGTGTCCTAGTGTATAATTATCACACTTGTTCTTATTAATTTATTTATTATAAACCACATTAGATAAATTACAAAACACATGATTTGAAATAGGCATCTATTCCTTTTTCATTAAAAATTTTTTGCCATCAATTGTATGGAATAATGTGTGGTGGATATATTGATCACAAAATTTTTATGATTAAATTTATATAGAAAGAATTAAAAATGAGACAAAAGAGACGGTTGGAATTAATAATTGATTATGATTTCATGATTCATTACAATCCACGAATTGATAATAATGCGGCCGACACAATGAGTTGATTGTGTAATTCTACATTAACCATGCTACTAGTGGAATGCGATCCTTTGATTATTTATTTGAAAAATTCCTGATAAAAAGTTATTTGTGCAAGGAATTATTCTATTATATTATATATGGTTGTGAAGTCATCTCTATTAGAATGAATTAAACATGAAATAAATGAAGATATTGAGTTGCAGAAAAAGGTTTAATTATTACATAAGGGTATGTTAACTAAATATAACATTGATAAATTTATTTTTTTGTGGTTTTAAATGTGATTATGCATGCCTTGTGATATAGAGTTGAAGAATAACTTGTTATGGAAATCTCATAGTTCTTAATTTTCAGTTAATCTTGGATGTATTAATACATATAGAGATGATCAATTGTAATAATGGTGGGATGGATGGAAAAGATATATTAATTACAATACCCTGAGATGATTGATTTTTCAATAGGATAATTTTGTGTGGATATTACTGATATGGATGAATCATCATTTTCTTATGCTATATTTAAAATAGGAAGATGGAATCATGGATTTTGTAGTGGCATTACCAATAAATTTTCATGGTTAAAATGATAACTGGGTTATTGTTGATCAATTGAAAAATTCACATTTTCTTCCTTTTAGATATACCTTATCTCATTATAGAGATTATTGATTGTATATTAAAGATATAGTTAGGTTACAAGGACTCATCCTCTCTATTTTATCTGATCATAATCCCATATTCAATTATAACATTTTAAAAGGCCATTAGATGACAATGGGAACTAAATTGAATTATTGTTTATCATTTCATCCTCAATTATATGGGTATTCAAAACAAAAAATTCATACCTAGGAGTATATTCTATGTGATTTTTAAATGGATATCCAAGGAAGTTGGGATCAATATAATTTTTTGGTTGTGTTTTCATATAATAATAGTTTTCATTATAGTATACATATGAAATCATTGGAATAATTATTTGGAAAGAATTGTTGAGCTCTATCTTTTTGGGAGGAAGTACCTTAAAGAAATTTTATGGGAAAAATTAGAATAAGATACGAAAGGAAAATTTTATTTGATTTAGAAGCACGTGAGGTTTACTTTGAGTAGGAATTAGTATTATACAGAAACCAGAGAAATGAACATTCTATAGTTGTAGGTGATCATGTATTTCTAAAAGATTCACCAAGGTAATATGTAATGTGTTTTGGAAAGAAAGGGAAGCTGAGTCTGAAGTTCATTGTACCCTAAGAAATTTTTTATAAAGTTGGGTCAGTTACCTAACGAGTGGATTTAATTCAGATTTTATGCCATGTATAAATATTTTTTAATGATTCAATGTGAATAATATATATGCTAGATCCATATTGTTGTATAATTGTATATGTAGTTCAGTTGGAAGAGAATATTTCCAATGAGGAATAGATATTAATGATTCATTACTTTAAAGAGAATGTGTATAAGAAAAACGTAATTTATCATGTAAATGTTCTGTGGAAAAACAATATGGTTATATAAGAAACAAGGGAATCCGAAAATTATATTAGGGATAAATAGACGAACTTATTTGATAGGTAAATAAAATTATGGGAAGTTGATTTCAAAATGTCTGGAAAGATATAACATCCCAATTATTTATGAAATAATAAATTTTCATAAATATTAATATCTCTGAATAAGATATTAACATAATGTTAAATGGCGCTCTTTTTCTGATAGCTTACTAAACACACAACAACAGGTTTCTCTGTAATATTATATTACAAAAAACACAGTTTTATACAAAATAATAATAAAATATTATTATTACTATTTTAAATTATACCTAACACCTATCCATTTTTTAGAGGGAATCAAATGATATAAAAAAATAGGATTAATCAATTTTTAAATGTTTTTTCATTTATCCAATAAATTTTAATGTCTTAAAAGGAATATGATTTCTATTTTTAGCATAAAATAATTTAATTTGTTTAAAATGATGTTTATCAGCTTTTGATAGAAATCCATTTAAATTAATGTTTTTTAATCATTTAAATTTTTTACATGAAAAAATAAACATCTTAATTATAATTGGAAGACAACAATTTACTTTGGTTGAATTTTGGGTATTTTTCTGTTAAAATTCAAATTTTAATGAATACATAAAAATACATAATTTTAATTCAATACTACATTTTCATCTAATTTATTCATATTGATAGATTATAATATGAATTAGTTTAAATGTATATTTTGATTATTTTTTATCAATAAATTTTATTTTGGTAATTGGAGGTAATTTCACTATGATATTTGTTATAAACATATGTCAATCTTTTAATGGTTTTGAATTTTATAAAACCCATTTTCTCGTTTTGAAAACAAGAATTAATTTTAAATTCATTAGGAAGCTTCTATGGTTTGAATCTATAAAATTGGATTCAATATTTGTATTGTAATGAAAAAATTAAGTAAATATGTACCTTTTATTTTTGGAAATTATGAATGTTATCATTAGTAATTATTTTTATTTATCATAGTTAAAGTGTATATAATGTAAATAAAGGTAAAAAATAATATTATAGTAATATAAAACAACACTAAAATTTTCTCAAATATAATTAGATGATATATTACCTACCAAGAAGTGATTGGATTGAAAATATTTCACTTATATGTCAATTGGGTGTGATTATAACACATATATCTTCTAATTTAATGTAAAGGGAAATTTGTTTTAAACATAAATATTCCTTATAAAACAATTTTAATATAGGTTTAGATAAGTGATATATTCTAATATAAATATTCATTATAAATCTAAAATGATTTCCTATATCTTGTTATTTTGTTTATAAATTTTAGGTATTAAATAACTAAATTTTACTTGGAAAAAATATTGATGTAATTATTTCATTATTAATGAAGGAATCAAATAAATGACATTATAAATCTGACAATATATAAAATTTGAAATAATTAATGTCATCAATGAGTCTAATATGTTAATATAACATTCTATTAGATTATTTTATTATTTTATTTCTATGTTATATTTATTTTTTCTATTTTATTTAAATTCAATAAATTATTAGTGTAAATAATTGACCTAATTGGAGTTTAAAAAAATATAGATTTATTAAATTATTTGAAATCCATAAAAATATTTTTAAATTTCAAAATGGGTTATAATAAGGTCTAAATATTCACTGAGTCTCAAATTATGGGAAATTTACCCCATATATGTTAATTTAGAAGCCTCTTAATAATTAAAATGTTATTAACCCAACTAAATTTAAAAGAGAATAATTAGGGGTAAAATAAAAGGATAAGATTCAAAATAAAATCAAAAAATTTATTAAAATTATTTTATTAGATTATTTATTCCTATACTCATCTTTTTATATACATATCTTCAGTTAGAAACAATTTAATAAAAAGGATAATTTATATTAATTTTTTTTATTTAAAATATTCTATAGGATAACATTCCCACTTCTAAAAAAGGAACCCTCTCTTTTTTAATACTCTTACTTCATAAAATCTTTTATTTTGACAATAAATTCCAGAAAAGATTCATATAAACCCTCTAATCATACTAGAAGCCTCACATCGGTTAAATATCCTCCAAAAGGTGGCCTTTTGTTATAATCCAAAAGATGTTACCCGATTAAGAGGTAACACCTTATCTTATGTTTTTTTAATTTCATTTCCTTTATCCAATATATATGGTATAAATTTTATATGATTACATAATTAATTATCCTAAATATACTTGATTATTTTGATAATATTTTATCCTACAATATCACTCACCCCCATTTTATTGTTAACAGACATAATGATTATGTGTATGGTGAACTACGCCCTCATGAAACATTGATTGTTATCTTTTTCCATTAAACCTCTCATGGTGTCCATTATGTTGTGAAATATATTTCTATGAGATATATATAATATATATTTTCTGTATTTTGTTTGGTAATTTTTATTTATAATTTATCTTTATGCTTTCCATGCTGTGTAAATACGTTAATTATGTTTTAGAAAGTGTGGACTACTAGCCCCTCAAAGTGATATGACTCATTCCCACTATTCATGGATTATATTAAAGATGGTTTTATTTATTTCATGATATATATATATATATTTGAAATTAATATAACACTGATATTATAATATACAAAACATTATATTATTATTATTTTATTATAACTAATAAATTTAATTATCATTCATCTGTACGTATGGCCTTCCATCTCCATGAACGAGGAATTTAATTTGTTACCTCTAGATATTTTGAATATTATAAACACATATATAATAGGTATATCTAATATTTAAGTAATTAATAATATTTTAGAGATGATGGATATTTTACCACATGGATAATTTACATCCAAACAATACCATTTTCAACCCAAGTTCCGAATATCAACAAAATGACTAAGAGAAACATAAATAATTATTTATGTTTTATAACAAGTTAATATGTGATATAAAAGGAGTAATAAAAATAAAAAATCATCCCAATATATTTACAATTAACCTAATTTAAATAAAAAAAAGATAAAGATTGTACGTGATGAGTCAAACTCAAGGTAAAGAACGTCCTCTCAATCTCTTTCCATTGAGTGGTTTTTTTAATAATATACACCTCCTTCATTTATATTGTGTATAATAAACTACTTTGAAATTTAATTAAAGGGGAATATTTTCCCATGATACACTTTACTAAACCAATAAATGATGGTTTTTAAACAATGTGGTGACAAAGACATATCGACCGTCGAAACCGTTATTTCATATTTTTCATCCTCTATAATCTTTAGGTTTTTTTTAAAAAAAATCACTTATTTTCATTTTTGGTGTAATGGTTTTGAATTTTTTTTGTAATGTGGATGTACTATTTAAATAAATTTTAAAATATTTCTTATGATTTTAAATTAAATGTAATGAGTGAAATTTTTAAAATTACAATATTTATGTGAGATGATTATATATTTTTAAATGGAAATTATAATGGTGGTTTCATGATAAACCAATGAAGGGTGTTTACGTGATAAAAAAATTATGGGCAGTTCTGCGATAAACCAATGATAGGTGGTTACATTATACCCTCCAATGCACTGTGTATGGATGTTGGATATATGCATATTCTCTTTGTAAGAATACTATTTTTTGTGGCTGATTGTATCACTATTCCATTAATGTATGATTAATTCCCCTATAATATTATATATTTTTTATGGTTCCTTTATATGGGGTTTTTTGTAATATTTTGGATAAAAATGGTTTATAATTGAGCTTATATTCAGTGAAGAATATTTACTACATCATAATGGTGAAAAGTATTACTTTAAGATAATAAATTCATTGATTTCTTTCTTTAGTCAGGAAAATAGTTTTCCTTCATTGTGTATCCCTTTCTAAGCTTCTTATTTTCATCCAAAGTTTTTTATAACATTTTTCGTAGGGTATAAGGATGAGTTATAGAATGGAATATGTCGATATGATTTTTATAATGAAATTAAGTCCTGATTTATTTTTAAAAAGGTTTCCTTTTGTGGTAAAAATGGATACGGTTTTGATATAATTATATTTTATAATTGTGGTATGATATGTATTTATAATGGCCATCGTCTCTAAAACTCTAAAAAAATTCATCAATTTTAATTAATGTGAATTTACTGAATTCTCTCAATAATATGTAATGATTCATGAATGGGGCCTTGTATCCCAGGATGAATTTTTTATGACCATTGATTGATGGAAAACCATAATCCATGAAGATACACTTTTATTAAAATGTTTTCTCTCACGGAACATATTATTTTATGATAGGAGGGTAAGGTGGGATTGGTTCAATTTGAATATTTTTCTCCCCCATGTTTGAACAGTGGAAGGTATTAATATACCATTCTATTTTGAAATTTAAGGATACTTTGTCTTTTTCTTCAAGGCTCCTCGAATGAGAAAAAGGGACATAATGGATTCATTATACTACCAAATAATGGATATAATGGATTCATTGAATGACAAATATTGTTAAACAGGGTGTGGGAGATGTAATCCCCACAATTTTCTAGATGGATTCTTGTTAGGATCCCAACCTAAATCCCCAACAATAGCACAAACATATGATGCACCAGTGAACATCGTTTAAATCACACGGGTATTGGTGTAATTATTATTTCTTATTTCAAAAACATTACATGATACTAAGAAGTTGTATAAAACTATTGTGGGTATACCAATGATGGAAATGTCTGGTCAATGGTAAGATATGGACCAGAACACTTTGGGGTAGGAGACCTCAAGAGTTGATTCATTTTGTGGAAACTGTTGCTACAATTTCTAGGATTGAATTTAAGTACATGTAAGAGGCCTAGATAAATTTATATGTACTATTGAAATTATGACCTCAATTCAAAATTTGAAGGATAATATTTTTTAGGATACCCATTAATCATAGGTTGAGACTGGAAAATAGTCAAATCATCTAGGTATACTGAAGAGCTATCAATACCATTATATGGAGATAATAATAACCTTGTGGAATTAATATTATCTTTAAATGAATATGTTTTTATCGATTGTTCATAGAATAATCTACTCTAACTAGGATTGGGTCTTTCATTTGATCTTCATGTGGGAAGGGATGTTTATATAAAGGGAATAGATAGTTTCTAATTATACTGATTACAAACTCATAATGTTTCCATGTTTTGAATTCAATGTTTCTTGTGTTTAGAAACTCATAATCTAAATCACTACCCTTTGAGGATTGTCTACTCATTTTAGGATTTAACGAGGATAAGTGAGGAA
The DNA here is from genome assembly GCA_963277665.1 of Viscum album. Lineage (NCBI taxonomy): Eukaryota > Viridiplantae > Streptophyta > Magnoliopsida > Santalales > Viscaceae > Viscum > Viscum album. The sequence goes on along the minus strand of CAUJRU010000415.1, from coordinate 298,202 downwards.
TCCAAATCATGTTTAACATTATTAGAAATACAACATTTAATACAATTAAAAAATAAATTGATTTAAGCTAACAAAATTTCATGAACATTCAACCAACAATAAGAAATTTAAATCTTAAAGGAAACAAAATCCTTTTAACTGATTACTTGAAATTTGGATATGAAAAATCGCACCAACGGTTCTTCATGACATGCTACGGGAAAAAATATTAATCAAAACTACATTGGTGACACAAATGGAATGACCAACTCCATTTAATTCTAGTCAAGATGCCATTATGAAAGTAAAACAACATCTTTAGTCTCCAAATTTTCATATTTAAGGTTGATTATGTTTATGTAGAAAAGTGAGGAATTAAGAGAACAAATGATTTCACCTCTGGAGCTCCTAAGATCTAGTACCCTACAACTGTATATATAAGAGAAACATTACATGACATGTAATTAGGATTATTGTTGTTTAATTATCATTTTTAGTTTACTCTATGTATATTGAATCTATGAATATCACATATGTATCATTACCATGATTTGATGGTTCTAATACTTTCATGTCTTGTATCTAAGACATATGACCTGAATCATCTTCAATGTTTTATCTTCCAAACAAGAACAGAATATAAAGGGTACATTATATCTATTGGAAAATCATTTTTTAATTGATTCATCATTTTAATTGTTAAATATACACATAATTACTTTATTCAAAACATGAAACATGTTTTTGAAACACTACTACACATCATGTATTGAGGTTTCTTGATGTGTAATGGGCAATTTTTCACTTTTTCATCATTTTCTCATATTGAACATTGGAATCCTATTTCCAGAAAAAATAAAAAAATACCAGTTGAATTATCATATATATATAATTCAAAATCATTAATAAATTTACAATAAAATTTATATAATATTTCATCTTTTTATTGAGGAATTCAATTTTTTCATTATATAGTATTAGAAAATGTAAATATCATGAAGTTAAAAGCAATAGAATGAATCTTTTCACTCAAGATTGATATATCGAAGGCCTATGACACCCCCAATTGGAGATTGTTTCTTAAAAAATTTAATATATATATTGTTTTAGACAATATCTTCACATTAATAAAATATATTCTCTCATATTCTAGTCTATCTGCATTAATTATTCGGACTCCAAGGGGATACATTCAATGCACCAGAGGAGTTATTAATGTAGATCCACTATCTGTGATACTCTTTTCTCTTGTTAAGGATTATCATTGAAGATGTATAAATATTAATTCTCAAGTGTTTTTCAATAAAAGAAATAAAATAAGTAAGTAATGATCTCGTCCTGCTAGAATTTTTATATGCAGATGACATCCTCTTATTCGAGAAATCATCAATGAAAACCATCTCTTCCATTCATCCCACTATACCCTTTCTGAAGAAGTGGTAGGGTATTCTATTATAGGGGGAATTTTTTTATTATCTTTGGTAACGTAAAAGATATGTTTAGAAAGTATGGGATTATAATTAATATTAGGGTGGGAGGGGGAATTATTCCAATTAATTTTCTTGGTGATCAACAATTTTGGGGAAATGTGAAAATCTAATTTCCTAGTGGAGTCATCTATTGCATCACAACCCGTCATACTAAGTGGATGGGAAAATACATGTCTCCATCACATAGGGTTCTTTATGTGAGCTATGATACCAAATAAGAATTTTTTTACTCCATTTGTATCTTTATGTATACAAGATCCCTCATCATAGGGTTGTAATGTATGCATAGAAACATTATCAGGATATGATATATACATGAATGAAAACTGGATACTCATGCATGGAAGGAATTTATCAATCTTTTTTATCTGGGGGTCTTGGCCCTAATAACAATAAGATAATATATGATTAGTATGTTCACTTCGATCTAATTAACCAATAATTAACTCTCCCTTGAATTTATAATTAAAAGTGTCAAGAATAGTTTTTTGGAATGTTATCTATTATGTACTGGATCAATTGGTATATTATTTAATCAAGCTATATTTCCATGAAATTTTGAAAAACATCAAGTGGATACCCAGTAATAAATCATTCATTAACTACTGGAGTACCTATTTGATTGATGCACCACTGAGGGAAGAGATTAATATTCCATCTAAAATGATGTATATGCCATTTTCTAAAATAAAAACACTATATGACATCCTTGATTATATCCTGTTGTAGACTATAATAGAGATAATACACTTTATGTTTATTGAATTTGATACTCCAGTCTTATTCCAAATAGTCATGGGATATTTAATGTTTAGGATTACTATATGATAAAAATGTGAGGCATAAAATAGAATACTACATAGATGTTCTAATTTTAGGTAAATTACTGTAGGAAATCATGGTTCAATCTCATATGGAGAATCTAGAATAATATCTTTTTATAGATTACTAGGTGGGAAAGGCTGCCTAATTTAGTATCATTATTTTTCAAATATGTCTCAGGGATGAAGAAAGCATTCAATAAACATCATAAATGTTTTATAGGAAGGGGATATATGGGAATATAAATCTAATATTTCTAGCCACGATTCTAAAAAAGGATGGTAATAGGGTGATAATATGGAGTTTTTAGTAAAACTGGAAGATGTTATCAAATCCCTAACCTATTACAATGCATTATGGCATCAATAGTTTCCACTATTTGGAATGAATGAAATTCATGTTTTCATTACGGTAGTGTGTCATACATAATTGAAGATATAGATGAACATTTAAATGAGTTCCATGCATCATCCAATTTCTATGATTAGGCAATGTTGATCCTCATAGAGGATCAGAATATCTTTAGACTCATTAATATTATAAAAAGACCAAAACCACCTACTATCCAGAAATACATTTGGTGGATTCCTCCTATTAGAGTACGTATTAATGATATCATTGATAGTGTGGAATATGACATTCTAGGACCCTTGGGATATGGTGGCATTTTCTACTCTTATCATGGATTGGTTGAAGGATTCAGCTATCACAACATTGGAATTTGAATAACCAATGAAGATGTACTATGGGAAGTGATATATGATATAAGTTTAGTTGTACAATAAAAATGGACCATTTTATGGACGGAATCAGATTATAAATTGGATGTAATGAATCTGAATGTGATGACCAGTAGTGTCCCATAGAGGCTTCTACCACAATGGACCGAGTTTCACAAACTTGATTCACACATTGATCAATTTTTCACTCATGTGAATAGGGTGGATAACAAGTTATAAAAAAACATTCTATGAACGAAATCATGGAAACAGAAATGATATGAAATTGCAGGGATCCTAAAAACCCCATGTCATTGATTGATGATGAAATATGAGGAGTGATTCACTCTCTGATTTTTAAACTCTCTTGCAAGGAATTAATTTGATTGATTTACCTTTTTATTGATAATTTAAAATACTAGACTCATCGAGATCATGAATATGTTTGGTATCTTAATAATATAATATTATTATGAACTGAAGAAGATTAATTAAAATTACATGAGACTATATATTCTAACATATTTAATTCCAAAAGGTTCAATGGTGAGTAATTATATTAAAAATAATCCTTTAACAACCATATATTCTCAATTATTAATAAAATAAAACAATGACAAAAATTAAAACATCATTGATATCACATGATTTGTAACACCCCGAGCTTCCACGATACTCTTCCCATTCAATAATGCAATAACTTGTATTGTACGCAACTTCGAGTTCTAAAACACCGCGACTAATCAAAGTAGCCGTTCTGAATAGTAATAACCACTTTTTAAAATTATAGAAATTTTATATTTCAAAATGGACTTCATTTTTGTATTCTTAATATCGAAATTATCCAAAGTTGAATTTTTTGTAATTTTCTGAGAACTTCCAATTTTTTATGAATAGTGAATATTACTTAGAAACAACTTTTTTAATAAAAATAATTTATAGTGATAAATTATACTATTTAGTGGTTTTAAAGTATAATTAGAATATATTTTTACCATTTTATCCAATGGTGGTCATTAGAATTAATTTAACATTGAAATTGGACATAAACAATTGCCAATCGTTTTATATAAATTGTTTCTTAAAAACACGCTATTGTTGTGACAGCGGGAATTAATTATAAAATTAATTAATGCAACTTATATGTTTGGAATTTTTTAAAATGGACATCATTTTTGAATTCAGAATATCAATTATAGCTTAGGGTGAAATTTTGGCATTGTTCTGAAAAACTTCAATTTTTTTATGAATAGTGAAACCACTAAGTGGTAGTTAAATAACTGATTTTTCGTTTAAATGAAATATTACCACTTCTGTGATTTTATTTTCAAAAATCCGACATACATGGTTGTCATTAAGAAGTAAAATGTGGTTCAATGGGATTAAAATAAATTTTTGGTGAATAGAAACTTTTAAGTTCTTAATCGCGATTAGAGGTAATTATTGTAGTTTAATGTAAAAATAATGTTTTAATAATATGAGATGATCTTTACACTTGTCCTACTCCTATTGGATGAGTCATGGCCGACCAAGACAACCCAGGGGTCAACTTGGGGACCCCATGGAGCCACTTTGGTTGGAAAATGACATTAATATATATTTATTTAATGTTAAAATTAAATTGACACAAACTTGAGTTGTTCTACTAAAATAGTTTTTATGTGGGGTTACTCAAGTGAAAATTTTGAATATAAATATTCATTAGAAAGCAAAAAATATTTCCTAAATCATAGTATTTTTTTAATAATTTTTAGACATTAAATAAATTTAATTATTTATGACATCATGATGATGCAGCGATGACCTCATTATTTAACGATTTTAATAAAATGGAAAGATAATATAATATCTAAGACCTAAACATGTCAAAAACCAATTGGATGAAGAGATTTAGAATCCATATCAACTTAGCCACGAATTATATAAGTTTGGGACCTTTAGAATCCGAAAATCATTGTATAATAATGTAAAATTTCCTTACTTTCCAAGAGTGCCCCTCCTCTCCTCCTATAAAAGGCCCCCACCTATACCACCTCATTCACACTTTCAAGCCATTTGGCTCGGCCAAACTCTGCCCAAATACTCTCCCAACTTCCGTCCCTTACTCCTAGAATCCTCAATTTTGGCAGAACTCTTCCCAAGGAAGCCTTTGGCTCAAATCAAAAAGAGTTACCCGATTTTGGGGTAATGTCTTCTCTAATGTTGTTTTGTTTATTTTTCTTCTCCAACCCCCTAAACTCTTTTTATTCATTTCTTTTGTAATAGAAAAAGTATCAAAAATATACTAGGATGTTTTTTAAGAATTATTCGAGCTACACTTAAACACACCAACATCTAATGGTTAAAGAACATACGGTTTCTGTGGATGGCGAATTTCTGCCTCACGAAACGATGATTGTTCAACACTCATATAACACCTTCATAGGTGGCCATTAAGATGTAACTATATTTATATATGATATATAGTATGGTTATGTTTTACTTATGCTTATGTATTTCTTATTTACGGCATACTTTATGATTTCCATTATGGGTAAAACGCGATAATTTCATTTTATGAAGTGCGGACTACCGCCCCCTCAAAGTGATTTGAATCGTTAATGCCATATGTGGGATGTATAAAGGATGGAGTAAATGGTATTATACACTATATTATACTGGAATTATATTATAAATTTATATCATTATGATTTCATTCCATTAAATATGAAATAAAAATGAAATTAGCGTTCATGCGTACGTACGGCTTACCGTCTCCATGAACGGTGCATTTCATTTCTTACCTCTAAATGTTACGTAATAAATGAATGTATATAGTGGATATATATGATAAATATGACAACTAAATCATTAATATAATTCTGGGGATAATGGATATTCTACCACATAAACAACTTGTGATTATAAGAAGTTTATTGTTGACTCAAGTACCAAAGATCGACAAAACGACCGTTATTAACTTAAATAATTACATAATGTTCATAACATTGTAATAAGTGATATAAAAAGGATAATGAAATTAAAAATGGTTCTTAATAAGGTATATATTAACTCTAGTTTATTATTCAGGTGGTTAAAGAACTTTTGAGTCAAGTCAGACACGAGGTAAGGGAACTTCTTAACCCAATTTCTATTCTTTGGGTTAATCTCCTACTTTCAAATTATGTCATGATATTATTATGTCCTATCTTGTATTTTTACATTATTTATGTGTACATATAGTGAATACACATTATAGATGTACTTTATTTAAAAAAAATGATCTTTTTAAAGACTTCGTCTCAATCCCCTTTCATTGAGGCATATTTGCTTTTATACACAACTTTCTTTTATATGGTGTATAAACCCCTTTGACTTTTACGTTTATTCAAAAGGAATATTTTTTTATATGAATCATTTTGCTAAATGACAAAAGGGAATGTTTTTCTTTCCGTACTTATGCGGCGACAACGACTTCTCCTCCGTCGTGACCATTACTTTAGTTTCGGCTTCCTCTACAAGCCATCATTTTTTTAATGAAAAATAAATACAATGTTTTAACTTTCATTTATTTTGGAATTGAAAATGGTTTTGAAAGAGTTTTTATTATATCAATGTGTTGTATTGATATCTTGTGATTGAAATGTGGAAATGTTATGTTTCCTTTATGCATGTTTTATGTGATACTATTATGTTATGGTTTATGATATTTTTAAACCTATTCATATGAGGAATGTATTGGACTTAATAAGTGACGGGTGGACCCCGCTATAGCTCCTCGATGCATCGGTAGGTCTCCTGAGACAACTAGACATGGAATTGGCCGAGGCCCTTTCCCAATTTGATTTATGGTTTTGGCCGAGGCCTTAATCATTTTAGACGTCTTGGTCGAGGCCTTGACAAAATGTTTCAGAATGTCTGGCATTATACATTCCCTCATTATGAAAGTGGTTATTGATATTTCATGTGATTATTCGTCTAGTAGAATATCCAGGTGAGTAAGTAATGGCATTATTTTATTTTACTTTTTCCATATTATGCTGAAGTTCAAGTTCAATAAGGCTTTTGTTTTAGTTATACATTTCCTTAAATGCTTATGTTTTCTTATGAATGTTTCTGCTATATTGTTATCCGTACGGAGTATTTTAAGCTCACCACATTCAATGTTTTATTTTTCCCAGGATGTGAAGAAGTGTATTATGACTGACTTCCAAGAATAGTCAGTGAGGATATGAGTGTGGACTAGGGAGACCATGTTATTGTAGTTTTCATTTTTATGATGTAATGTAATGTTTATGAATGTATCTAGTGTTTACAAGGATACTAAAATAATCTCTCTTTCAAGATGTGATCTTTTGTGATCATGCAAATGTTACGAAGTAATGCACCGACTCTGGGAAGCTGGGGTTGGGGCGTTACAGTTGGTATCAGAGGCAGTTTAGTACTAACCTTGGAAGCTAGATTTAGATAATCTTTGATTAGAGCACATAGCCCGAAGATAGACTTTGAGGATTAGTATAGAAAAACTTCCTAGAATTTTGTTATTGTAGAGATTTTGTGAGTTTTTTGAGCAATCCATCCCTGTCTGGATACGAGTAGGTAGAGGCAGCTCTGGAACAGATGTACCTAGGGGTAAAACCTGAAAACACCGCATTGAGCTAGACTCGAATGGGAACCGGTGCACGACAACGGGCGTTGCTGCACTCTTGGTTACGACACTCCCGGGGGATATGCTTAGGATAATTCCCATTTTCAATACAAACCACTATGAACGTTTATGAGTATATACTTCCTCAAATAAAACCTTTTTATGATTATGGATTATATCCATAAATAGTTCAATTTATGTTAAGTATTTTACAGGTATGAAATTATGTATTTTGATTCATAAACTAATCTAGTTTATGCCATTGTTTAGAAATGGCGCCTAGTGGAAGGAATGGAAACTGTATCAATGCACGCACTCCGTGTAGGGATTGCCCTCCTGCTCAAGATAATTATTGTGGATCTGGAGATACAACTGGTGCTGATCAACTTATTACCATATTAGGCCAACTCACTCAAGTTATGAATAATAACCTTACTCGTAAGGATCACCCTGATCCACAATGTGGAGGATCAATGTTAGACCGCTTCATGAGGAAACAACCACCAACATTTAATGGGGGTACAAATCCGTTAGTAGCTCAGCAATGAATAAACTCTTTAGAGAAACTATTTCATGCATTGGGGAGTAGAGAATGGTAGAAGGTTGTCATGGCAGTTTACCGCCTCACTAGAGATGCCGATCAGTGGTGGTCGCTGATTCAAAACACAAAGGAAGATGATGACATATCGAATATGGAATGGATGGAGTTCAAAGAGATTTTCTTAGAAAAATACTTTCCTCATGACCATCAAGCAGATATGGAAAGGCAATTTCTGAGTCTGAGGCAGAAGGAGGATGAGAATGTCGCAAAGTATGATGTGACGAACCAACCCGGGTCGACCCTGAACCGGTCACCCGAGCCGGCCAGCAACATGGCCCGAGGGGCGTTCCCGATCCCCACGGGCTGTCAACTAGTTCCAGGCATCAAAAATAAACAGGTGGGAATGATTTAGCCCAAAAGAAAATAAACTAAACAGCGGAAAATAAAATAGATCAAAAGTGAATAACGAAAGTGCAACCAGCAACACTACTAACCTGACCACGATCCAAACTCCAGGTATCCCCATGGGTCACTCTCCAATACCACAACCAACATCGCTCAAGGCGAACAACTGAATCTGGACCCTTCAACAAAGCTAAAAACAAGAAAACACTATAGGCGTGAGTATTAAAACTCAGTAGGTAGGCCCGACTAATTCTATTCCCAATGCACATACCAATAAATAAAGAATTTATCAATTTCAGTTTGGAACTAAATTATATAAAAATAGGTTTTCCACACACTTTCATTTCTAAAACAAGTAATAGTTAATTTCCCTTTTTAATTTAGAACAAGTTTAATGTTGAAAGAACTGGTGCATTGCATTTTCAAAACATTTTATGAGCAATTTAGAAATCCAAACTTTAGTTGTTAGTCAAAATGAGAATCACACACAACACACATTAAGAGAAATGGTAAAGTGGCACACAAGGGTCAGCAACCGAACTCGACCTCTCAATCGTCTGCCACAAACAACTAAACACTAAAAGAAACATGGGTCGAACCTAGGAGATCGTGAACAATCCAGAACGTACTATACATGTGACTCATCCTGGAGGCATGCCATAACTCGATGACGTCATAACTCCCATAATACTACCCAGCATAGCCCTGCATGGCCTAACCGAGGGGCCCAATCCCCATAGCAGCAATAACTCAGTATTCCCCTGCTATGGGGCCCCTAGCCAGTGCGTGGTCTAAACTAGTGCAGCAATCGTTCTCAGAAAATTCACTCAATATGCCAGGTTCCCATGTCATCACAAGCAATAAAAAGGGGGTGCGTCTACAATGTAAATAAGTAAGTCACGATGCACAAACATCACATACAGCTCACGCAAACAACGCACACCAAAGATCACCCCCGAGTGGGATTTTCGAGATAATCCATTTCATTAAAGTGCCAAACGGGCCTTTACCAATTTTAAAGTAAAACCTCATTTCTCAAAAAGTTCAAAACACTGGTTCAGAAGAAATTATTTATCTTTAAGGCTAGACGCACATTTGAAGTTCTGTGAATTATGTTTAAAGGCCAAACTGGCATTCTTTCAAAACTGGTTGTCCGCCCGTCAAGAAAATGTTGCATGTGTTCGGTATAAAATAAACAGCTCTTTTCGCACTAAATAATAATTTAAAGTTTTATTATCTAATATTATTTCTAATTCATTAAAAATTAATAAAACAACAAGCAATTAATAAATTCTAAATCTAAAGGTAAGTGCAATGGGGGACCTACCTCGGCTCGCAGTCCAAACGCAATGGCGTGTCGCGCCTCGCACAGACGCACAAACATGCGCACGTCAACAACCACAGTATCACTAGGTTACCTCAAAAACGTGCTGAAACAAAAGCACAATAACTAAAATTACACAAACATAGACTTAAACCAACCCAAAAGATCCAACAACGTGAAAGAACCACCTTGTCACATTTTCAAAACACCACTCGCACCATCGACACTATTTACAAAACCACTTCGAAATTTATAAAACGATTTCCAAAAGTAACTCATAGCCCACACACCCAAAATACATCCAAAGAACGCATTTCCGACCAATGCACACCCAAAACACACAGCAAATCTCAGCACACTTGGAACCAAGGCGGAAAAAAAATACACCAACCCGAAACAGATGTGAATCTTCGTTCGCACCTCAACCGCACCTTCGCAGGTCCAGAACAAACTATAATCATGGTAAATTGAATGCAAAGTCTCAAAACCAAACTCCAAAGCGATATAATAAGATTAAAAAAGTTGGCACAGAGGTGCGAATAATGTTTGAGAGAAATTTAATGCGTGCAAGTGCCAAAGAATTAATTAGGAAGGGAAAAATTGGATTCGCCTACGTCAAACCAAGCACGGAGGCAGTAACTCTTTAGCGGAAGGAAGGACAACCTCTCGCGCACCAATCGCACACCTATAATGAGTCAAACGTGCGAATCAACACCCAAGGTGTTGGGACTTGGCCAAAATAAATAAACTAAAACACCAAAAGGTAGAAAATAAAATCACCCAAAACTATTTTCACAAAACTACCATTTTCTTTAAAACCACAACCAACTACCGACACCATTGACATTATTTACCAAATCACATTACAAAAATCATACGCACCACATGATTAAAGCAATGAACCATTTGAATAATTTATAAAACATCCGCAAAAGGTGAAACCAAGGTTCAGCTCAAAACATACTCAGTTTCACATAAGAAAATACTTTAAAATAAAACACACAACATCATCACACCAAAACCTGACTCACACCTAACAACCAACCTATAAACCCTTTTAAAAAAATGCACCCGTTTGAACACAAAAAAACATCTCCGCTTTCAATAAAAAAAATTATATTTGCAACACTTAAACATGATCACCACCTTAAAAAAATATTTCACACCTAATAAACAATTGATTAACACTTCTATAAAATAACCAAAAAACCAAAATGAAGAACACATCATTTATATTACTTCCTAAAACACATTAAAATTTATAAAATGACTTTTAAAAGAGAATCCTAAACAACTTGAAAACATCTAACACACTACAAGTAAAAACAAACACAATTGGAAAAAACAAACGAAGACATAAACAAAAACAACTTCAAAATTCATTTTTAGCAAATTCAACTATCGAAAAAACACCAACACATCATGAGATAATTACAATGCACCTCAAAACAATTTAGGAATCTAATTCAGACTGTGCAAAACTAAGCAAGAAGATTAAAACCTCACCTCGGATAGCGGCGACCAACCCAGACAAATCAAACTGCTCCGCCTTCGGCGGCGGTTGCCCGAACACAGACCCAAGGGTCCAAAGAGGCCAATCGCACGGCCCTTCAGGTGTCAGAAGAGGGGAGGCCAGCCGCAATGTGAGGAGGGACGGCTGCCGGAGGTGTTGTACGCCGAAGAGGAGTCCGACGAGGTAGGTGTGCGCATGGGAGTTTGAGCCGCCGGAACAGGGATGGGGCACGGGAAGAGATGAGGCAGCTAGGGTTCAGAGAGGCGAGGTCGGCCCGCCGGAGCAAGGGAGGAGTAGTGGGGTTCTCTGCGCACAGGCCACCAGAGGGAGGAAAACGCACTGGGGGGGTGTCCGAGCGCGCCACATGGGAGAGGGATCGGCTTGGATCCATGGCCGGAGGCGAGGCTGGCGGAGATGGCGGCGAACGCGGACGGTGGAAAGATGGAGCAAGGAAGCGAGGGCGGCTGGCACAAGCATCGGCGGCCAGACAAAACGCGACGAGGGCTGAGGTTTGGGCATTGTGCCGCTGCACATAAGGGAATCGAGGGGGGGGGGGGGGTGGGAAGAAAGGGGCGATGGGGTGGATCGGCAGAAGCGGGTAGGGGCCGGGGTTTGGGTGCTGCGCCGCTGTGCAGAAGTGAAGCGGGGGAAAGGGTGCGACGGGATGGGCAGAAAGGGGGGTAGGGTTTGGGTTTTCTAAAAAAAACATTCCATTATATTAATAATAATAATATTAGTAATATTAATAACATAAATATTAATAATAATAACATAGTAATGTTAATAATAATAATACAAATAATACTAATATTGATAACAATGATAATGATAATAGCAACATAATAATATTATTATTAACAAACATTATTTTTAAAACATAATTTATTTAATTATCCAAAATACGAAAACTAGATACATGCACGCTCGTCGCATGACTTAATAAACCGTGCACAAGTTGCGCGCCTCGACCCAGACGACATGAACACTCTCACAAGCACCCGGGGCGATCACACTGCTACCGGCCACGGTGCGGTGACCGCGCACGGGCCCGAAACCCAGTAAAAGCATTAAACGACAAAAAAATTTAATTCAGGCTCAGCCCAGACCTCAGCGCAAACACCTGGAACCAAGAAATAATAAAAAGAAAATAAATAGAAACGGCGGTTGTGACAATTCTCCCCACCACAGACACTTTCTGCCCCCAGAAAGTCACCCAGCTAAACGATAGGCAAAACAAGATTCCTTGCCCAAATAAAACTAGCAGAACCCACAACATAAGAGAATGGGAGAACACAGGAGGGTTCTCCCCACCACAAGTACTCAACTAGCGCGCAAATTTTAACACCCAACATACCACCCCGGGAAGGGGGTCAACGCGGGAACTCCCAACCGATCCAGACTAACCTCTTTAGCACGAGCGAAACAGCACCTCCGCCAAAACTTGGAACTCTCGACTCAGACCAAAGAAAGCCCGAAGACGATAGAAAAATCTCCAAGCAGAACTTAATCCAATCAGTAAACCCGAGTATAACAGCAAGCCTAGACTCCACCGCAAGCACTTATATCTCCAAACGAACATCTCCAAACCAAGGTTAACCCATGCAAGGTCCAAACATACCTCTACGAAAAACGCACGATCCTAAACACCATAATCCGACAAACAAGACTGTTTGGATTCCAAACGAATACATTCATCCCAACCTCACGACGACACAATGGACCGACAACAACGCCAAAACTTTTACAGTGAAAGAACGAGAACAGGACATTAAATGTTTCATTGGAAACACTAAACACCAAAACCCGAACTGAGGTTTCACACCCCCATCAACTCCTGACTGCGCGCAAGCTTCACCCCAAGACCTATGGTTGGGGATCTGATGGTTGAAGCATCTTCTGCCTCACAGTCAGGCACTGAAATCTTCTTGTCACAATGTCTTCCTCAGGCGACTCTTCCTGCAAAGCTTCTCTAGATGATCAAAAAACGTGCAATGATGGAGCATCTTTGGGGGGGGGGGGTGTGACATAGCGGCTCTTATTCCATGACCGTCCATACTGACAGTACACTATTAGACGGTCCAACGAACTGGGGGTTAGATCCACTGCAAAGAAATATTTAGAAACAAATTTACCTGACACACTCTGCTCATCAGATGGGGTACCTTCACGAGCAACTAGATACGGTGGATTGTCAACTGTTTGCGCTCCAGAAACCAACACAGCTAAGAACATCTCATCCACCAGCTTCTCAAAGTGATGGTACTTAGAAAGGAGGACCCGCTCCTTGATCTCTAGACGAAGACCCCTGATGGAGAGAGATGTCTTCATCCAGTCCTATGACACTACCCCGGATAAAGAGACACAAGGTCCTTGAAATGGTCAACATACGCTCTCACTATCTATTGGCCATGTTGAACACGCATGAGCTCTTCCATTTTCTTCGTCTTCACCTCCACAAGTATAAACCATCAAACCAAGACGTCTTTAAAGACATGCCACATAATCCCAACCTGCAGTAATGGCGGGGCGAACAACTCTTACTCATCCAGAGCTGGACCTTCAAGCAGTCCCAAAACAACACGCACTCAGATCGATTCGGGAGTTCCCAATACCCTGGAGACGCGCTCGACTTCTTCAATCCACTGCACTGTCTCTAACAGACTCCAATCACCACGAAGTACGGACGACGTCCAAGAAGGACCAAAAACTGGGCATGACTCATCAAAACTCTAGGGACCTTCCTGGGCGGCATTTTTGAAAAACATATATAACACTGAGACGAAACTGATATCAATCGAAGCAACGTCAATAAAGCACCCTCGTCCAAAAACAACAAGCTCAAAACCAAACAAAAACAAACACAACCCCAAAACCGCTTTTCACTTTATATTTCAAAACCACCTTCTTTCAAGGCTACTTTCCAAATACTAACTCCACTTTTTAAACCAAAATCACTTTCCAAAACCATTTTCCTCTTTAAAAGCCAATTTAGAAAAACATGGTCAAGCCTTTAATTTCAAATAAACACCCAGGTAATCTCATGACCTATTGCACATGTCATTATCCACATTCCATTCATACACGCACCAGCACGCAATTGTTTGCATTCTCTCACATGTGCAAACGTTCATAAGGGGTACCTGCGGTTTCACCCCAAACCATTCTCAACCAATTTCAAAGCAAACATCAGTTTTCCAAACCAAATGCTTTTAGTTTTTAAAACCCATTTCATAAATTTAAAGTCCTTTAAAAGAAATCAGTCTCATTTTCAAAACCCCCTTTTTTTCCATTTCCAAAAATGCACTTACACTAACCAAAATGAAAACGGCACCCAAATTTGCAACAACCACTGGAGTTAGGGACTAGTAGCCACGCTCAACCTGGCGACATGGTAGTGGGCCATGTCCCAAGTGAGCGTCGACCACTAGGAGGAATTCAAACCGTGTACTCAGACTCCACATGGGTCACTACTCCATGTGAAATCATGATGTAACGTCGGCTTGCCTCCGTTGTCATCTCTCAATCCAGGACAAACCAGAAAGAGACAAACACACAATTCCCGGACTACCCCTGGCGACTCGAGGTGCGGAACAGGTGAGGGTTCAGGACGTCCTTCCCGTACCTACCCTCGAGTCCCGACAATCCTAATCTCCTTCTACCAGACATCCCAAATAACAAGGGCCCCCTCTGATACCATTTTGTCACGAACCAACCCGGGTCGACCCTGAATCGGTCACCCGAGCTGACCCGCGACATGGCCCGAGGGGCGTTCCCGATCCCCACGGGCTGGCAACTAGTGTCGGGCATCAAAAGTAAATAGATGGGAACGATTTGGCCCAAAATAAAATAAACTAAACAGCGGAAAATAAAATAGAACAAAAGTGAATAAAGAAAGAGCAACCAGCAACACTACTAACCTGACCACGATCCAAACTCCAGGTAACCCCATGGGTCACTCTCCAATACCACAACCAACATTGCTCAAGGTGGACAACTGAATCTGGAACCTGCAACAAAGCTAAAAACAAGAAAACACTATAGGCGTGAGTATTAAAACTCAGTAGGTAGGCCCGAATAATTCTATTCCCAATGCACATACCAATAAATAAAGAATTTATCAATTTCAGTTTTGAACTAAATTATATAAAAATAGGTTTTCCACACACTTTCATTTCTAAAACAAGTAACAGTCCATTGCCCTTTTTAATTTAGAACAAGTTTAATGTTTAAAGAATTGGTGCATTGCATTTTCAAAACATTTTATGAGCAATTTAGAAATCCAAACTTTAGTTGTTAGTCAAAATGAGAATCACACACAACACACATTAAGGGAAATGGTAAAGTGGCACACAAGGGTCAGCAACCAAACTCAACCTCTCAATCGTCCGCCACAAACAACTAAACACTAAAAGAAACATGGGTCGAACCTAGGAGATCGTGAACAATCCAGAACGTACTATACATGTGACTCATCCTGGAGTCATGCCATAACTCGATGACGTCATAACGCCCATAATACTACCCGGCATAGCCCTGCATGGCCTAACCGAGGGGCCCAATCCCCATAGCAACAATAACTCAGTATTCCCCTGCTATGGGGCCACTAGCCAGTGTGTGGTCTAAACTAGTGCAGCAATCGTTCTCAGAAAATTCACTCAATATGCCAGGTTCCCATGTCATCACAATCAATAAAAAGGGGGTGCGTCTACAATGTAAATATGTCAGTCACGATGCACAAACATCACATACAGCTCATGCAAACAACGCACACCAAAGATCACCCCCGAGTGGGATTTTCGAGATAATCCATTTCATTGAAGTGCCAAAAGGGCCTTCACCAATTTTAAAGTAAAACCTCATTTCTCAAAAAGTTCAAAACACTGGTTCAGAAGAAATTATTTATCTTTAAAACTAGACACACATTTGAAGTTCCGTGAATTATTTTTAAAGGCCAAACTGGCATTCTTTCAAAACTGGGTGTCCGCCCGTCATGAAAATGTCACATGTGTTCGGTATAAAATAAACAGCTCTTTTCACACTAAATAATAATTTAAAGTTTAATTATCTAATATTATTTCTAATTCATTAAAAATTAATAAAACTGCAAGCAATTAATAAATTCTAAATCTAAAGGTAAGTGCAATGGGGGACCTACCTCGGCTCGCAGTCCAAACGCAATGGCGTGTCGCGCCTCGTACAGACGCAAAAAAATGCGCACGTCAACAACCACAATATCACTAGGTTACCTCGCAAACGTGCTGCAACAAAAGCCCAATAACTAGAATTACACAAACATAGACTTAAACCAACCCAAAAGATCCAACAACTTGAAAGAACCACCTTGACACATTTTCAAAACACCACTCGCACCATCGATACTATTTACAAAACCACTTCAAAATTTATAAAACGATTTCCAAAAGTAACTCATAGACCACACTCCCAAAATACATCAAAAGAACGCATTTCCGACCAACGCACACCCAAAACACACAGCAAAGCTCAACACACTTGGAACCAAGGTGGAAAAAAAATACACCAACCCGAAACCGATGTGAATCTTCGTTCGCACCTCAACCGCACCTTCATAGGTCCAGAACAAACTATAATCATGGTAAATTGAATGCAAAGACTCAAAACCAAACTCCAAAGCGATATAATAAGATTAAAAAAGTTGGCACAGAGGTGCGAATAATGTTTGAGAGAAATTGAATGCGTGCAAGTGCCAAAGAATTAATTAGGAAGGGAAAAATTGGATTCTCCTACGTCAAACCAAGCACGGAGGCAGTAACTCTTTAGCGGAAGGAAGGACAACCTCTCGCGCACCAATCGCACACCTATAACGAGTCAAACGTGCGAATCAACACCCAAGGTGTTGGGACTTGGCCAAATTAAATTAATTAAAACACCAAAAGGTAGAAAATAAAATCACCCAAAACTATTTTCACAAAACTACCATTTTCTTTAAAACCACAACCAACTACCCACACCATTGAAATTATTTACCAAACCACTTTACAAAAATCATACGCACCACATGATTAAAGCAATGAACCATTTGAATAATTTATAAAACATCCACAAAATTTGAAACCAAGGTTCAGCTCAAAACATACTCAGTTTCACATAACAAAATACATTAAAATAAAACACACAACATCATCACACCAAAACCTGAATCACACCTAACAACCAACCTATAAACCTTTTAAAAAAAACGCACCCGTTTGAACACACAAAACATCACCGCTTTCAATAAAAAAAATTATATTTGCAACACTTAAACATGATCACCACCTTAAAAAAAATATTTCACACCCAATAAACAATTGATTAACACTTCTATAAAATAACCAAAAAACCAAAATGAAGAACACATCATTTATATTACTTCCTATAACACTTTAAAATTTATAAAATGACTTTCAAAAGAGAATCCTAAAAAACTTGAAAACATCTAACGCTCTACAAGTAAAAACAAACACAATTGGAAAAAACAAACGAAGACATAAACAAAAACAACTTCAAAAGTCATTTTTAGAAAATTCAACTATCGCAAAAACACCAACACATCATGAGATAATTAAAATGCACCTCAAAACAATTTAGGAATCTAATTCAGACTGTGCGAAACTAAGCATGAAGATTAAAACCTCACCTCGGATAGCGGCGACCAACCGAGACAAATCAAACTGCTCCGCCTTCGGCGGCGGTTGCCCGAACACAGACCCAAGGGTCCAAAGAGGCCAATCGCACAACCCTTCCAGTGTCAGAAGAGGGGAGGCCAGCCGCACTGTGAGGAGGGACGTCTGCCGGATGTGTTGTACGCCGAAGAGGAGTCCGACCAGGTAGGTGTGCGCATGGGAGTTTGAGCCGCCGGAACAGGGATGGGGCACGAGAAGAGATGAGGCAGCTAGGATTCGGAGAGGCGAGGTCGGCCCGCCGGAGCAAGGGAGGAGTAGTGGGGTTCTCTGCGCACAGGCCACCGGAGGGAGGAAAATGCACTGGGGGGTGTCCGAGCGTGCCACATGGGAGAGGGATCGGCTTGGATCCATGGGCGGAGGTGAGGCTGGCGGAGATGGCGGCGAATGCGGACGGTGGAAAGATGGAGCAAGGAAGCGAGGGCGGCTGGCACAAGCATCGGCGGCCAGACAAAACGCGACGAGGGCCGGGGTTTGGGCATTGTGACACTGCACATAAGGGAAGCGGGGGGGGGGGGGAAGAAAGGGGTGATGGGGTGGATCGGCAGAAGGGGGTAGGGGCCGGGGTTTGGGTGCTGCGCTGCTGCGCAGAAGTGAAGCGGGGGAAAGGGTTCGACGAGATGGGCAGAAAGGGGGGTAGGGTTTGGGTTTTCTAAAAAAAAACATTCCATTATATTAATAATAATAATATTAGTAATATTAATAACATAAATATTAATAATAACAACATAGTAATGTTAATAAAAATAATAAAAATAATACTAATATTGATAACAATGATAATGATAATAGCAACATAATAATATTATTATTAACAAACATTATTTTTAAAACATAATTTATTTAATTATCCAAAATACGAAAACTAGATACCCGCACGCTCGTCGCATGACTTAATAAACCGCGCACAAGTTGCGCGCCTCGACCCAGACGACATGAACACTCTCACAAGCACCTGGGGTGATCACGCGGCTACCGGCCACGGTGCGGTGACCGCGCACGGGCCCGAAACCCAGTAAAAGCATTAAACGACAAAAAAAATTTAATTCGGTCTCAGCCCAGACCTCAGCGCAAACACTCGGAACCAAGAAATAATAAAAAGAAATTAAATAGAAACGGCGGTTGTGACATATGAGGCCAACTTTACAAGGTTAGCGAGGTATGCTGAAGAATATATACGTAACCCAAGGAGTAAGATTGATTGTTTCTTTGATGGGTTAAAACAATTTCTCTGTCGTGCTTTAGTATCACAATACTTCTCATCATACGAAGATATTTTCTCATGTGCTATCAAGATAGAAAAGGAATTCTATAAGTCTTATGACAACAAAGTAAAGCAAGAGAAGAAGAGAACGGTGGAACAAGAGACAGATAAAGGGAAAAGGGAAAGAAGGATTTTCCATTATGTAATAATTGTGGGAAGAATCACCCTGGTACTTGCCTAAAAGGAAAGGGAGTTTGTTATAAATGTGGAGAAAAGGGTCACCAGGCTCGTGATTGCAAGGGAATGAAAGAGGCTATCAAAGTTGAATTCTACAATTGTAGAGAAATGGGTCATTATGAAAATGAATGTCCTAAGCGTCAGGGAAACTTACCTCAGAAAATGCCAAGGGATCAAGGACAATCTTATGATGTTACTACAGTTGAAGCAGAATAACTAATGTAATGGTGCTTTTGGACTCATGGATTATATTCTGGTAATTAGTATAATGTGATATATATATAAGGATTGTATTGCAGTACTTGTTGATTTCAGTAAGGTTTTAATAAGATGAAGGTAATTATATTTTTAGTATGTGACAATAAGAGATACTTTACTTTGTTTGGGGAATCTGATAAATTGATTTTGGAATTAAGAGACCTTTTAGAGAAAGTTTGGACAGAGGTATATTGGATAATTATAAAGGTTGGAGTGGATTAAGTTGATCTTTGGATAATATTATTTAATGTTAAAAAAATTATGAAGATTATTTTTGGAATATTATGATACTATAGTTTTAGGAAAAGGACACCCTGCAGGGTGGGGCATAACCCGTCGCGTCGGACAAAGCTGCAGGAATCGAACCCACAATCATAGTGCAATAGGCCTTTATTTCCTACCACTAGCCTACAGGAAGTCCCTGGTTATTACAAAATAATTTTACTAATCTAAATGGTATGTGTTAACATTTGGAACCTTATACAATTAGGATAAGTATAATATTTTTGAGTTCTATTATCTTTTTGAGTGAAAGATGAGTTGAAGGTTGAAACTCTAATTTTCAAGCATAAATATATATATACCTATCTCTTATTCAATGAATAAATTAATTGTTAAACTTTAGTAAAGGGATATTAAAACAAAAAAATGTGTTATCCTAATACCTTATGTCTTGTTGAACTGATGATATTTTAAATCAACATAGATTGAAGGCTTTGAGGCCCTCAATTTGATAGTTGACTTTAATTGATGACCTCAATCACTCCCTACAAATATTTACATTTTCCCTCCAATTATATGTCTCTAATTGCCACCAATGTTCTCCTAATCGAGATCATAATTGGGTGGTGACTTTTTCATTTCCCTTTGCCTCTTATTAAAACTAAATTTTGTTAATCTTATTTCCGATGTGGGTTTTCCTCAAAGGTATTTTCTCTTTTTAAACTTTTATTTTCAAAGGAAAATTTCAAATTGTGATGACGCAATTTATTGAAGGAGGGGAGAATGTAACACCCTGAGATTCCACGATACGTTTCTCATTCAATAATGCAATAACTTGCATTGTACGCAACTTAATGTTCTAAAACACCGCAACTAATCAAAGTAGCTGTTATGAATAGTAATAACCACTTTTTAAAATTATAGAAATTTTATATTTCAAAATGGACTTCATTTTTGTATTCGTAATATCGAAATTATCCAAAGTTGAATTTTTTGTAATTTTCTGAGAACTTTCAATTTTTTATGAATAGTGAAAATTACTTAGAAACAACTTTTTTAATCAAAATAATTTATAGTGATAAATTATACTCTTTAGTGGCTTTAAAGTATACTTAGAATATATTTTTACCATTTTATCCAATGGTGGTCATTAAGAATTAATTTAACATTGAAATTGGACATAAACAATTGCCAATCTTTTGATATAAATTGTTTCTAAAAAACACGCTATTGTTGTGACAACGAGAATTAATTATAAAATTAATTAATGCAAATTATAAGTTTGGAATTTTGTAAAATAGAAAACATTTTTGAATTCGGAATATAAATTATAGCATAGGGTGAAATTTTGGCATTGTTCTGAAAAACTTCAATTTTTGATGAATAGTGAAACCACTAAGTGGTAGTTAAATAACTGATTTTTCGTTTAAATGAAATATTACAACTTTTGTGATTTGATTTTCAAAAATCCGACATACATGGTTGTCATTAAGAAGTAAAATGTGGTTCAATGAGATTAAAATAATTTTTTGGTGAATAGTACCTTTTAAGTTCTTAATCGTGATTAGAGGTAATTAGTGTAGTTTAAGGTAAAAATAATGTTTTAATAATATGATATGAGCTTGAAAATTTTCCTAATACGAATGGATGAGTCATGGCCAACCACGAAAACCCATGGTTTAACTTGGGGACCCGATGGAGCCACTTTGGTCGGAAAATTACATTAATATATATTTATTTAATGTTAAAATTAAATTGACACAAACATGAGTTGTTCTACTAAAACAGTTTTTAAGTGGGGTTACACAAGTCCAAATTTTGACTATAAATATTCATTAGAAAGCTAAAACGATTTACTACATCATATTATTTTTTTAAAAAAAAATAGACATTAAATAAATTAAATTATATATGACATCATGATGATGCAGTGATGAACTCATTATTTAACGATTTAAATAAAATGGAATGATATTGTAATATCTAAGACCTACACATGTCCAAAACCTAATAGATGAGGCGATTTCGAATACTTATCAACTTATACACGAATTATATAAGTTTGGGACCTTTATAATCCTAATAGAATTGTATAATAATGTAAAATTTCCTTACTTTCCAAGAGTGCCCCTCCTCTCCTCTTATAAAAGGCACCCACCTCTACCACCTCATTCACACTTTCAAGCCATTTGTCTCGGCCAACATCTGCCCAAATACTCTCCCAACTTTACTCCCTTACTCTTAGAATCCTCACTTTTGGAAGAACTCTTCCCAATGAAGCCTTTGGCTCAAATCAAAAATAGTTACCCGATTTTGAGGTAATGTCTTCTCTAATGTTGTTTTGTTTTATTTTTCTTCTCCAACCCCCTAAAATCTTGTTATTCATTTCTTTTGTAACAACACCAGTATCCTCCATATACTAGTATTTTGTTATAATAAGGATTAGAGCTAAACTTACACACACCATCATCTAATGGTTAAAGAACATACGGTTTCTGTGGATGGCGAATTTCTGCCTCACGAAACGATGATTGTTCAACACTCATATAACACTTTAAAAGGTGGCCATTAAGATGTAACTATATTTATATATGATATATAATATGTTTATATTTTACTTATGCTTCTGTATTTCTCATTTATGGCATACTTTATGATTTCCATTTTGGGTAAAACGCGATAATTTCATTTTAGGAAGTGCGGACTACCGCCCCCTCAAAGTGATTTGAATCGTTAATGCCATATGTGGGATGTATAAAGGATGGATTAAATTATATTATACACTATATTATAGTGGAATTATATTATACATTTATATCATTATTATTTCATTCCATTAAAAAGGAAATAGAAATGAAATTAGCGTTCATGCGTACGTACGATTTACCGTCTCCATGAACGGTGCATTTCATTTCTTACCTCTAAATGTTACGTAATAAATGAATGTATATACTGGATATATATGATATATATGACATATAAATTATGAATATAATTCTAGAGATAATGGATATTCTACCACATAAACAACTTGTAATTATAAGAAGTTTATTGTTGACTCAAGTACCAAAGATCGACAAAACGACCGTTAGTAACTTAAATAATTACATAATGTTCATAACATTGTAATAAGTGATATAAAAAGGATAATGAAATTAAAAATGGTTCTTAATAAGGTATATATTAACTCTATTTATTATTCTGGATGTTAAATAACGGTTGAGTCAAGTCAGACATGAGGTATGGGAACTTCTAAACCCAATTTCTATTCTTTGGGTTAATCTCCTACTTTCAAATTATGTCATGATATTATTATGTCCTATCTTGTATTTTTACATTATTTATATGTACTTATAGTGAATACACATTATAGATGTACATTATTTAAAAAAATGATCTTTTTAAGGACTTCGTCTCAATCCCCTTTCATTGAGGCATATTTGGTTTTATACACATCTTTCTTTTATACGATGTATAAACCCCTTTGACTTTTATGTTTATTCAAAAGGAATCTTTTTTTATACGAAGCGTATTGCTAAATGACAAAATGGAATGTTTTTCTTTCCATACTTATGCAGCAACAATGACTTCTCCGCCGCCGTGACCATTATTTGAGTTTCGGCTTCCTCTACAAGCCATCATTTTTTAATGAAAAATAAATACAAAGTTTTAACTTTCATTTATTTTGGTATTGAAAATGGTTTTGAAAGCGTTTTTATTATATCAATGTGTTGTATTGATATCTTGTGATTGAAATTTGGAAATCTTATGTTTCCTTTATGCATGTTTCATGTGATACGATTATGTTATGGTTTATGATATGTTTAAACCTATTCATATGAGGAATGTATTGGACTTAATAAGTGACGGGTGGAGGCCGCTATAGGTCCTCGATGCATCGGTAGGTCTCATGAGACAATTAGACGTGGAATTGGCCGAGGCCCTTTCCCAATGGGATTTATGGTTTTGGCCGAGGCCTTAATCATTTTAGACGTCTTGGTCGAGGCCTTGACAAAATGTTTCAGAATGTCTGGCATTATACATTCCCTCATTATGAAAGTGGTTATTGATATTTCATGTGATTATTCGTCTAGTAGAATATACATGTGAGTATGTAATGGCATTATTTTATTTTACTTTTTCCATATTATGCTGAAGTTCAAGTTCAATAAGGCTTTTGTTTTAATTATACATTGCCTTAAATGCTTATGTTTTCTTATGAAAGTTTCCGCTATATTGTTATCCTTACGGATCATTTGAGCTCACCCCTTTCAATGTTTTATTTTTCCCAGGATGTGAAGAACTATATTATGAATGACTTGCAAGAATATTCAGTGAGGATATGAGTGTGGACTAGGGAGACCATGTTATTGTAGTTATCATTTTTATGATGTAATGTAATGTTTATGAATGTATCTAGTGTTTCCAAGGCTACTAAACTAATCGGTCTTTCGAGACGTGATCTTTTGTGATCTTGCCAATGTTACGAAGTAATGCACCGACTCTGGGAAGCTAGGGTTGGGGCGTTACATGATTTCTTAATCAATGATGTATTTATTAAATGGTTTACATGAATAGTAAATTTTTTTAGTGTCCTCTCATATAATGATATCAAATATAAAATTTTTATAATAAATATTATACAAAACATTATT
Organism: Viscum album; assembly: GCA_963277665.1. Taxonomy (NCBI): domain Eukaryota; kingdom Viridiplantae; phylum Streptophyta; class Magnoliopsida; order Santalales; family Viscaceae; genus Viscum; species Viscum album. Next base: position 273,505 of record CAUJRU010000415.1, on the reverse strand, counting down.
TGGAATTTAAAAATATATATATAAATAAATAAATTACTTACATTTTTATTTAACTCATTACCTAATGAAAAGTAGTTACTTTTATTAACCACCTACATGACCAGAAACATATTAACTATAATTTTTAAAAATTAAAACAATTAGAACTATAATGTACATTTAAATCTATTATTATTTTCACAATTTTCAATATATTATACTAATTTTTTTTAAAAAAAAATTCATTAATAATATTTAATAAATATAGTCCATCACATTAAAACTTTACAAAATAATATCTAATGAAAAATATTTTATTTTTTTTATTAATACCATTTTTTAAACCAATTATTTATTCACCGATTTTGAAATAATTTAATTAAATTAAAAAATTACTTTATATGGAAGGAATAAATTGATTGGATTTTATAAAAATAAATGAAACATGTGCAGTGGTCCTTAAGATAATAACATCAATATTTTAAATAATAACAAATGGAAATATAGTAATCATGGGGTTATGTATTTTATTCTCATCCATAAATGATGTTAAAATTTTAAAAATTACATTAATTTCACTTATAATTTTTATAATTTGGAGTAATTATACCAAATAATACTGTAGGCTTTGAATCAATAATAAATTTTTTATCTATTACCAAATAAAATACTAACTAATATGGACATAAAAATTATTTTATCACAAAAATCAATTAAATATAGAAAATAAATAATTATTAAATGCACAGTCAAAATATTTCATACAAACATATATTTTTATTAAAAACAAAATTACCAAAGAAAAAATAATTTTATTTCATTTACATATACTAAATCAATACCAAATATCAAACAAATGATTTGATCCATGTGTGAATACACATTACTAATACACAAAAATCAACTCTCACTAATTAAACCCATGATAAAGATGAGAAACTAAAAAATGAAATGTTTCATAACAATTTTCATCCAAAGGCCATTTTGGTAACATACAGATGTTATTTAAAGATGAAAAGTTTGAGAATAGTTGTGTGATGTTTTTATACATATTAAATAAACTATGAATGTATTTTTGGGAGGTTCTAGAATACATAGTTAGCACTTGGGTTTTCCAAGCTATATAGCTTCCTAAAGAAATCAGGAAAATAGAAACAAAGATAAAAGGATTTTTGGTTCATTGTTTTTAAAAATACTTAAACATTTAATGATTGGTGGGGAATTTGATATATTGGACAACACAAGGTTAATGTGGCTATCCAAAATCATGTTTCCAAACAATTTCACATTTAATTAATTATATAAAAATATAATCATAAATCATTTTTAACCCATGAAATCTATATGTTTACCATAACGCTCATTATCATTATCATTAATCCCTCTTTTTTAGAAATTTACAGTTCCCTTTAAAAAATAAATTATTTTTACGGATATATGTTTGATGGGTCTCCAAAATCAATAGAAAGACTCTTTTTTCTTGATTAATCATTAAATCTATTCATATATCATATAATAGAAATCTTGATTTAATATTTTATTAATATCAGATGATCTTTGATGTGTTCTGATTACATCATGATTGTATTCACTGAAAAAAAAGTATTTTTTGTACAGGATGTAAACAATTTTGGGTGTTATTTATCATTTTCATCAACCATTGAATTGTACGTGGCTTCTCAAGCCTCTCTAAATATTCCATAAAATGAACAATTTGATTATATAAATTATTAGGTTTTTAAAAAAAATTCTATTTCTAATCAAGGAAACACTTTATGTTTTCATTTAAAACTTTTGTATTTTGGTGATTCCCTTGGTGTGTTTGATAAAATTAAACAAATAGTGTTTTCATTCCCTGAAATTTTAAAAATTATCAATTTATTTAATGAAAATAATGGGTTTTAATCCTTGGAATAAAAATGTGTTGGATTTATTTCATATTTCAATGTATTTTATCCCTATTTATAAATTCATCTGTACCACGAAAACTTTGGGCACATGATCCTCATAGGCTTGTTTTTCTGTTTTAAGGTTGTATAAAAATTTGTGTAATTTAGGATTCTTCTAATCAAAAAGTACTAGAATATAGTGTAGTTGATTTAGAAATTTGTGACATGGTAGCTTAGGGAACATCGACTAGGTTTTTATGATGATTCAGATTAGATTACCATGCCAGATTGGATAACATTTGGTTACAGAGATAAGTTATGATTTGGTATAGAAGATAAGTTACCACAACTGAGTTTTGGTACTATCATCAAAAATTATTTCATGGGTTTGAGATTTTGTGAAACTATTTTTAGAAGTGTAATGTATTTTTTTATTCTTATTAAATAAATGTATTGTTAAATTAGTACTTTATTATAGAATGCATGTTAATATTTTCTTCCAAAAATAAATAGTTTTGACATGTAATTTCATGATGATTTAGGAAAATCTATAGATAAGTATTTTAATACTTTTAAAATTTGTAAAAAAATTTGATAAAATTTTACATTTTCATGTGATATGTGTTGGATCCTACATGTGTATTTCATATTTTCTATGATTATTCATTCGGTTCATATACACTTTAGTGTGTGTGAAACAATTAGTCCACATAATATATATTAATGGAGATCTCTAAATTATCTAGAAAATATTCGGCAGTTTTGTGGTTTTAATTTATTAATAAAAATTATAGGGGTAACTTCAATTTGGATCTTTTGATAGTCCAATTTTTTCAAATTTTCTGATTTTTTATCTATGCCTTTTTGTATCATTATTTGGTTACTTTTATAAGATATTAAACTCTGACTATTATTACTATTTTTAATTATTTTATTTTATCTTGTTTTGAATCATTCCATGTAATTGTATATATTATTCATGACCTGTCCATTTGGGCTTTCTTATATACCCAAAAATCATCCCCCAATGATTGTTTTTGATTGAAGCATTTATTTCAATCCATTGGTGTCTTGGAAATATCATGTATTGTTAGTAGAACCTCGACTATATCCAAGAAAATGGATAAGGATTTGATTTTAGTTTTATCTATGTAATATATGTATTATATAATCATTTCATTTATAGGATTGATTTAATTTCCACTTTCCTTAATATATACCATGTTGTACATATATGTGTAACATAACTAAAATCATTTTTGACACTATTGAACTCTCAAAAGATATAAAAACATAAAATATCAATTTTATTATAATATAAATTATAGTGAACATTAAATAGTCATATAAAAAATGTAGTTAATTGTGTATAAAAACTTCTATTTCTAAAAATTCTATTTTTAGGATATATATGATGATAACATTTTAAAAAAATATTTCATATTACTAGTTTTTTTAAAATTTATAAATAAATTTATATATGAATAATAAAAAAATAAGAAATTAATTGGAGAGAACATGATATATCGATTTTGATCAATGAGGATAAATAATCTATTCCCAGTACCAATGCTTACCATGTATTTAAATTATATTATTTAATAATTCGAAATATATTTTAGAAGTAGCATGTTATTGAATATATCCTTGAAAAATATATAATTATAAAAAATACTTTTAATAATATTTGAAAATTGTATGTGATAGGAATATATCTCACATACAGTGATATGTAATTTTTTTATATTTATTATTATGAAAGAATAATGTTAAAATTTCATAATGGATGAGAATAATTCCACAAAATTGTAGTTATACCAATCTAGAAGTACCTTATAATATTACCTCGAATAGTTTTGGTTTCATGGTGAAATAATAATACTATATATTTAAGGTATATAACACTCTTGAACTATAAAATCAATTTTTATCATAAAAATAATAATTTAAAATGCTATAAAAACATATTATAGAATATGGTTTCCATATAATTAAAAATCATGTACTATGGGAATTCTTTTTTTGCTTAAGAAAAATTTTAGAGAACACATATTCAAAAATTTTAGTTATATGAGTATTATGATCAATCTCACTACACTTAAATAAAATTCAGTAAAGTATTAGTAAAATTATATATTTATTTCGATGTTTTCCCTATTTATTGTTCTATAACTTTTGATTTTTTCCTCAAAAAAAATTATTTTATAATTTAGATTATCAGTATGTTGATAAAAATTAATATAAATAAGATTTCTATCATATTTTTGTTATATTTAACTATAATGATAATGTGATAATTCCATATTGTATATAAGAATCATTAAAACATTCTAGTGAATCACTACTATTATGGGATCCTTGAAGTGACAGGAAGATATTAAAAAATTTATCTCTTATAGTCAAATGATATCATATGATGGGGAAAAGATTATGTAGACTACTCAGTGCTGGTACTCATATATGGATGAGAATTAAAATCATAATTTATTTAGTGTTTAGTCATTAAATGAAAACATTATGATGATAGGCCCTTCTGTGATTATTTAACATATTATTTGTAAATTTATATTCATGTTTGTGAATGTGTTTAATAATTGTAATTTTTTTCAATTATTATTGAATATGTAGAGTTACATAACTACCTTTTTTATGAAAACAATCACGGCATGTATTCGTGGAAATGATAGATTTGTTTGGTAACTAAACAATTATTTATTATTAAGTAATTTTTCAATGAATTATTTCCCTTTTCATCTTTATAGATGTTAATGTCATGAGTTCTTTATTGAAATATAACCATTCGAAAAAATTACATTTTTATAGTGTTTTGATAAGTTCATTTCAAGATGTTGTAGAAAAAAATCAATAAATAATGTTTTATTAAATAAGTATGAAACCATCATGATGATATAAAATGACAAATATATATTATTATACAGTGATTATTCATTATTGGTTATAATAATAATGAATTTAACATCATCCTCTATGTGTATATTTATGTATTATTAGATTCTAAAATTGGTCATTGGGAAAACCTAACTATTGTTACAAATTAAGAGGACATGTGGGCAACATACATATTATTTACATTCATATAAATGAATTTTTTTTTATTTTTTTTCGAATAAATAAATTTTTCGATGTTTCTGAATAATTTTTATTCTTAATTTATTGATCACATATATAGTATAATTATTTAATGTGACATAAATATTAAATTATGAATTTATTCAAATGAATGTAAATATTATAAGTATTATAAATATCTATCAAATGATTAATGTATAATATAAGATATTTGGGAAAAAATTGAAGAAATATAAATGGTGTTAATGGGTCTAATGAGAACGATTTTTTAAATAACATCATAATATTTATTTAGTAATTTATATAAGGAAATGAAATTTATTTTATCCATAGGACATGAGGATTTCAAGGAAGTAATAATAATAGTAATAATAATAATAATAATAATAATAATAGACATGTGATTTTATAAGGATTCTACGAATAACTAATGGGAGTGGGTTTAATTAATAATTGTTTAACCATAATCTATAAATTCATTGTTATATCATGTCAAAGTGATAGAAATTGTTACTCACAACACAACCTATCTTGATATTATCTCAACCCATTTGAGAAAATTATCTAGAAAATTATCAATAACCAAGAGTAAGAATAGTTCTTCCTTCCTAATCTTAGAAGTGTAAGGATCGACCCATTCCTTACAAAAAATATTCTTTGCAGATGAAGGGAACTTACAATGTTTGATTGGTACTGTTGAACTAGCACCTGGAGTACAATTGGTTGTGTTTCGATATGAATGGATAACTTATGGATTACTCTTATGAGTATTCTACTTTGGAATGTCTCAAAAAAAAATATAAAACCATTTTATTATTTTACATATCATCATATACATTATAGAATTACATTAGTAAAAATGTAATTTCATTTCTTGAAATTAATTATAAATTGAAATTTTTTTCTCCTCTTAAATCATTCCAAAAATCATTATAAATTTTAATTAAATAAATAAATTGATCATGATATTTATCATCATATATATTTAAAAATATTAATTGAATAAATTAATATTCATGTTTCAACCAACCATATTATATGTTTCAATTATTCCTAAAAAATATAGTACAATAAAGAACATTGCAATGAAATTTGGAGGAATGAAATAATTATAAATTCAAATGGGTGTATGCTTATAAAATTGATGTTCTGAAAACCAACTAACATTTTGAAAAATAAGGCATCCTGTTTTCCAAAATAAAAAATGGATATGTTACATATATGATATATATTGTTGATTATTATAAATAAATATCTTATAGTATCATTTAGGGCCTACGAGAAGAATTAGGGAATAATTAGGTAAACTAAGTACACAATTTCCATGTATCACATAAGGAATCCATTTTTTCTAAAATGAACATACATTCCTCATTTTTTCTACTATAACGTAAAATATAAAATGTAATTTTTTTTAAAACATGTGTGATTTAGAAAACAGTTTTCTATAAAAAGGTTTTATGCAATCTATATGAATTTTAACAATTTTTTTGTGAACTACAATTTACTATTTTAATAAAACAACATATTAAAAAAACAAAAAATATGGTATAAAATATTTTATATAGTTCCACTGGGTAATATTATGAAGTAATAGTGCATACACTTATTTTGAAATAGTAGTGAGTTTTTAAATCATGATTATTTATAGATAATGGTGAATAATTTGTTTTTTGACATTGTAAACAACACTATTATTTAGTTAATTTTGTACATCATAATAATTTTGTCATAAACTCTATGGAAATATCTTAGTGTGAGTGAACCAAGATAAAACTATAGTAAACATTCTTGATTTCATTTCCACCATTTTTTGCTAAAATATTAGGATAAAGGGGTATTTTTTCTGAAGATTCAATAAGATCATATGTGGAATTGATTTAATATTCCATTTCTGGATTCACCCCCAGGGTACACAACCCTATGTCTTTGAAAAATGATATTTTTCATTAATACATACTCAGGATTTCATGATTCCTCTTTGTAAAACATATACATCTCATCAAATGAGGATAAGAGGTGTGATATTTATATAATTCATTTTATAACTATGATCTATTATTTTTATATGTATGTATTCGTAAGTAGTATTATGTTATAATTGTATCACATATCAATTTATTTAAAGTCATGTATCTATTATATAATTCTATAAGAGGTATGCATGGAACACTTCTAGGACCTAATACATATTTTCTTATTGTTTTTGTATATAGGACATAACTCCAATAATATCCAGAATGTAGAATTCTCTTACACACCAAGTTATTAACTTTAACTTCCTCCAAAAATTATAACTCTATTTATGTATATATTATAAGTTAATTTATCCCCAACCTAAAAATGTAAATCTCAACCATGATCATAAAAAATCACTAATCTGGACCATTAGATAATCGAATGTATTGATGAATGGTTAGGACAATGATAGGAATATCATCTATCAATTCTAGTCCCAATATATTCATTTATCTATCATCATCCAAACATGTTGTATTAGTAAATTCCAACCCTTGGGAACAATTATATAGATCCATCTAATTTCTTTATATGAATCTTGAATTCATTAAGAACATAACTAGAGGATTGTGTTGAACCCATACCCCTTTAGAGTATATTAAGTTAGAAATAAACATATCCTCTTGAAAATTAATGGAACTTTGTTATTGATCATATTTTTAAGAATGAGTTGATATACTGAACTATAAATCTATGTTCAAATCCACATAATAAATATTTTATAACATTGAGGAGACCCTAAGATCACAATATAATAATATTTATTGTGGTGTTCCATGTAACATCATGAGTTATCTAATATATATCACGAATGGTTTATTTAGTGAAAGGTATTATTTAATTATGACGATGTGGGGATTATTTGTAAGAGTATAAACCAAAAAACATATTAAATTTTATCCCATAAGTTATTTCAAACATCCTCTAGAAAATTCCATAGTGATATAGTATCAGTTCAATATTGGTTTGGATAATGGTTGTATCATCCATTATGAAAATTAACATTATACCCTAAATTATAAACCTAACATGAAAATTAATTCATATTCAACAGTCTTTTAATTCATTTTGAACCACTATAGATGATATCTATGACCTTTATATATCATTTCACAATCTGGGTTAATATAGAATGTTGATATTTTGAAATAATAATATATCACATTATTGATCTTAGGAACAATTATTATGCATAATAATGTCAAAAATCATGAAAATGATACAATATAAAAGGTTAATTTTCAAATTTTCCTATTCGTTATTTCTTCCAAATCTATTTTAATTTTTAGATCATCCACTTTTTGTTGCCTCAGTTTTATCCAAGTTAGATTGTTGATATTGTACACCCCAGTATTATATCTGTATATATATTTTTATTGTTTTTAATCATTGGTTTAATTGGGATTAGTCTTGGGAAGATTCATTTATATTTTTTAATGTTTTTAATGTTTTATGGTGGACTCATGATTGGATGACATGTTAGGAAAATCATTAGTAATCACTATATAACAATGTAAAACCGTGATAGAGTTTAAGAAGTGGTTTAAGTTTTGTTCATATTTTGAGGAAACCATGTTGTTTCCCCTTAGAATAATGTGAAACTGTATATATGTATTTAATGTGGTTGGAAAATGTTTTTTATATTATAAATATAAAACATTGGACCTAGTTATTTATATAAATTGGAGCACATACCAATGACGTATAGTTTGGTAGAGTACACGACCTAACCATTTGTAAATATTACATATTTTTCAAAATTGTTTTTTTAAATGAAAAATACACATAACCCACATTCTAACTATTTTTTCCGTGGATCCCAAACCATACTGTTTCCCTAATTTTTTATGATATTCCTCTCATCCTAGATAACATTTTCATGGATCGTGGAATGTTAATTCAAGATAATCAAGGTATGTTTCCACGTTAAAAATATCTTTCATGATATATGTAATGGTTCAGACCACTTTGACCCATTCCATTGTCTAAAAGAAGGTCATGAAGTGTTCTGGAGGGTTTAAGGGACTATTCCAACATTTTTCAGAATTTTGTAGCTACACGCTGTGTAGTGTGAGTACACGCCATGTATCACCTCACCGGGTCTACCCCGTGTTGAAGGTGTGTCCTTTTCGTGTGAAATAAATGAGTACATGTCGTGTAGCCCGTACAACATGCCATGTAGTGTCTCCCCGCGTATGTGTTACCCTCAAACTGTGTGTTGACCTGTAAACAACCAGGTTCCGTGTTGATGTCATGTCCTTACCGTGTGAAATAAACTAGTACATGCCATGTAGCCCAAACTACATGACATGTAGTGTCTCCCCGCGTATGCGTTACCCTCAATCTATGTGTTGAGCAGTCATTGACCGTGTCCCACGTTGAAGACCGTGTTGGAATTCGCGTGGCATCCTTGTGAAATGGACAAGTATACGTCGTGTACTATAATTTACAGACCGTGTACTTTAGTTTTTCTCACGTATAAAAGGTAGGGGCCTCTCCTCTTTTTCAAAGCATCTCTCTCAACCCCTCTCCTTCGAGCAGAGCTCTCCTAAGAGACTCTAAATCACTTTTCTTCCATAACTTCTTCGTCTGAGATCCGATTTATGATCCGTTAGTGGCCACGAGATCATAATGACAAGGCAGAAATTCTAAGCTTGGATCTGTTTCATCCCCTCATCCTTCCTTCTTATCTTACACCCGAATATTTTTTTCTCGGTTTTTTTAAAAGCGACGGATGCCGATGGACATCTTCTAAAGCTGATCCAGGGGAACATTATGACCAGAAGCTGGTGACATAAGGATCTTACCTTTGTCTCTATAAATTGTGCATCATGCAGGTTGGGTGTCCTCTTGTTTATGTGAAACACATTTGAACCGGTTTAATAAAGATAATAACAAACATATATAGTGGGGATGGAAATTTTGTTAATGCAGTTACATTATTTATATCCTGTGATATTATATTGTGAAATGAATAGGATTATACCAACTAAAAATCACAGTCCTTGGGGGACTTTGCTTGAGAAATTAAATTCATCATATATTTCTAGATCGTTTATGGATGGAAACATTGTGGGATGTGGGAATTGGCTAATAAAGTAATGTTGGATGATTAAATTTATAACCGGAACCATTGTGTTATCACCCAGGTTGAACAAAACTGAAATAATAATCATGTGGGTGCTGGTTAGGGTTTATTTATGTGAAGGGGGTGTTTTGAGGGTTGTTTTGCATCCGGCGAGCAACGGGGATACGGTTGGCTTGGTTGTGGGTTGGTGTGAATGCTATGTTGGTGATGGGTAGTGGGACTGTGATAAATGGTACCAAGGGATGATGATGTATTGGTTTCAGTGTGTTTGTGGTTATGCTGGTTGGCAGCAGGGCTGCATGGATGGGGTAGAATGTGAATGAAGTATGGGTTATAAATGATAAATAAAAGTGTAAGAGTTAATGAATGGTGGTGCGTGGTAATGTATGGGATTGGTTGGTTAATTTGAAGGGACTTGTTTGTGTTTCTTGTGTTTTTATAACTTGATTTGTGGATGGTATGGGATATGTTTTACGAACGATTGATATGGTTGGTTGTGGTTGATTTCCCAGTAGTTAAGGAAATAATAAACTAATTCTGTTGAAACGTGAAAACCTAAATGGGTTTGGGGTTGTTTGTTGTATTTATGCTCCAATTACAGTGTCAAGGTACTTGCTCGGTTTCTCTTTTTAGAATCCATAGGTTGGGATATGTGTTTGGTATACATATATATATCTGTATCATTGTGTTTTTTCGCACCCCACCCATGTTGAGAACATAGTGCCAAACACTCCCATTTCACGGAAGAGGGTGTTTTCCCCTTAGTTACTAGCTCCTTCCTACTCCTTCATCCATCGGCTGTTATGGAATGAGGAGAAATTACACCCCTGACACTTCGAGTAGGTTTCTATTGGGGTGGTATTATCCCAATAATCTTCGGGCATGTTTTCTATTTCCAAAGAATCTTTGGGATGAGGCCCAGGTGTGTGTGGGTGGGAAATGTGGTTGTGACGCCCATGTGTGTGAGGGAGGGATACGTGGCTGTGAGGCCCTGGTGTGTGCGGGTAGGATACGTGGTTGTGAGGCCATGGTGTGTGTGGGTGGGATATGTGGTTTTGAGGCCCATGTGTGTACAGGCGGGAAGAGTGTTGTATCGCCAGGATGTTCGTTGGTAGGAGGAGTAGCTAACTAGTGGGAAATGGTGTGGAGTACCCAATACATTTGTTCTTATATACTACTACCTGTTGTTTTGTTTTTTGGTGAGCGTGGATGGTGTGGTAGGGTGGATAGTTTTTCTTACAAGATTTTTGTTTCTTCTGTTTTTCTCACATGGAATTTGGATGTCTCCCCACATGTTCATGAGAGCTTTATGTTTCCCTACTGAGTATACTTGTATGCTCACCCTATGTTTTCTTTCAGGTTTTCGGGAGGACTACCAGGGCCATGTGGGACCCAAATAGTAAGGACAGTTGGAGTTGTTGCAGTTTCTATACTCTTGTTTCTTTTTTTATTATACTTTAGAGTTTTCTTGTACTTGTTCTATAAATATTTAACCATGCATGTGGGATCGGTTTGGGTTTATTTACTTGTCCTTTTTCTTTTGTCGTTTGACTCATTCTATTTCCAGATCATTAATAATAAAAAAGGTAATGACCCCCTTATTGTGAAAACTCATACCCTTGGTTCTAGTCTCCACACCGGGGCCTACTGGAGGCGTGACTCGGGGGGTCATTATCTCCCTTTCACCATTGAAAGCTCGGAAGGGGGATCTTTGGGGGGAAGGGGTTGTGACATAATGGTATAAGAGGTGATGGTTGAGAGATATGATGGAGTTTGGAATTAGGCATAGTTAGGATTTCATGGGATGTTAGGGCAAAAGTGTTGGTTGATCTTGGTGCATGACATAGGCCAGGGAAGACCGTCTAGGACATACGAATTCAGGGCCCCCTGTGATTTGATTCAAGGACTCTGAGCCTACTGAACGACCAAGTGAGACTACATTGATTTCATGGTAGAGATCCTAGGAAAGGTACATGCACCATCAAGATTGTGTTTTACATGATTTCGGTGTTTTGTGAATGAAGTTGAAATAAAATGATATAATAAAACATTGAGAAATTTTCCTTACAAATTGGGCTTAGACGATCATTGTTTAACGTATAGCTATGGCACCTGGAAGTCATCCTCGGGTGACACAGATGGCCAAGACCCCGCAGATTTAAGCAGTCGATCAGTTGAGGATTGACTGAGTGTAGGAAGATGTTCAATAGAAGAAGACTCTCCATTCATTCAAGCGACAAACCATTAAAACATACGAGGGTAGTACTTCAGATATGGAGATGGAGGGGTGTCTTGAAGAGCTAGGTATCTATTTTACTTTGATCCATGTTATGAGGGAGTACTGAGATCCCCTAGAAGTCAGTGATCTGAGTGGTGCAGCACATCAGTGGTGGACGCTCTACCTAGGAGAGAGGACAGGGGAAGAGGTTCTGTGAGCTGATTTTGAGAAGGAGTTATGAGAGAAATTCATTTTTTCCATGATCTTGGAGGAGGCGCTTCATCCTTCGCTCTAGTATGTTGTCACCCCTTCACCCTTTCAACTTACTTGACAGTATAGAAGAAGGAAGAGGTTGTAGAGAGGATTCACTCACAGGGATGTGTACCATGGGAGGGGATCTAGCCAGGTTCGTCGAAGGGGAAGGCAGTCAACAGCAGGTCTCCTGTGAAAGGACCTTCCAGATTCAGGCCAGTAGGTAGCATGCCATAGCAGTTCCAGTTCAGATCATCGGGTCCTCGTCCCTTCTTCACCAGCCTAGGACCGATGTGTTTCTCTTGTGGAGGTTTCAGTCAAATCCAGAGCCGGTGCCCGACTTGAGCTTAGTACGGTTGAGGTGGGGAGGTTCAGTGTGTGCCTCAGCACCACCACTTGCCGGCGAGGCCCTTCCAGCAGCAGCAGGACCATGCTCCTCTGAGGGAAGACTTTTCAAGAGGAGGTCGACCTCAGGGTGCTCCTCATAGACCTCGACCTGGGCGTGGTCAGAGAGGTGGTCGACATTAGAGAGGAAGAAGAGCTAGGTGTGGACAGTTGCATGCATCAAAGATGGAAGCTCAAGCAGGCCCAGAGGTAGTGCGAGTTATGATTTGTTTGTTCAGTACTCTCGCTTATGCTTTGTTCAATTTGGTAGCTTCGAACTCCTTTGTTGCACCTGGTATAACCCATGCTTTGGGACTAGATCTAGAAAATATTTATGTACCCTTGGTGCTGAGTACACCAGTTGGAGGCCAGACAAAAATATCTTGTGTTTTCCGGGGATGTGGGATGACATTGGGACCACATTGATCTAGTGGAAACCCTCTTTTTCTATAGATATAGCCATAGGACATCATCCTAGACATCGACATGTCATTTTCTATTAGTTCCGTTATCAAATGATTCTTGAAGAAGAGCCATGTTCCCTGATGTGGATGGGCAGCGTGTTTCTTTTGATGGCGAGAGGAGCTATCATGTAGGAAGCAAGCATGTGAAGCCTCTCCTTTCCTTGTTAGGAGGGTTATCAGTAGTTCCAGCTAATACAGATATGATGGATGTTCCAATGGTTGTTGGGGAATTCCTCGATGTTTTTCCTGAGGAGGATGTGAAACTACCCCCGATGTGACGTTGATCTCGGGATAGACATACAGTCTGGTGCCCATTCGATTTCGATGTCCCCTTATCAGATGGCACCTTCGGAGTTCCGGGAGTTGTGTATTCAGATTGATGATCTGATGGAGAAGGGTTTTGTTCGACCCAGCGTTTCACCATGGGGTGCTCCAGTTTTGTTCGTGAACAAGGAATATGGTGGTCTCAGGCTATGCATAGACTACCGAAGGTTGAATCAGGTAACAATCAAGAAACATTACCCCCTTCCAAGGATAGATGATCTTTTCAACCAGCTGAGGGGAGTAGGATGGTTTTCTAAGATTGATCTAATATCTGGATATCATTAGCTGGGAGTAAAGGAAAGTGACATCTCGAAGACGACTTTCAGGTGCAGGTATGGGAACTTCCAGTATTTAGTGATGCCATTTGGAGTTATGAATTCACCAGCTGTGTTCATGGGACTTATGAAGTTTGTATTCTGAGAGTTTTTGGACCGATTCTTCATTGTGTTAATCAATGACATCTTGATCTACTCAAGATCAGAGGAGGAGCACGTTGAGCATCTCTGGGAAGTCTTGGAAGTCCTCCGACACCACCAGATTTATGGGAAATTGTCGAAGTAGAAGTTCTTGATGCAAGAAGTACACTTCCTTGGGAACATAGTGTCTCATCATGGAGTGTCAGTGGACCTGTCAAAGGTGGAGGTTGTTGTTTCCCAGGCGGCACCAAAGAGTGTGGATGAATGTTGTAGTTTCCTGGGGTTGGTAGGTTATTATCGGATGTTCATCTCAGACTTCCCTCGAGTTTCTGCTTCATTGAATTCTAGAATCATAAATATGTGATGAAAAAAGGCAAGGTTAAATGATATTGTATTATGGTGTAGTTGATGTTTTAATAATTAATATTAGCCCTCAATTTTGTCAGCTTAATGAAATAAATTTTCTCAATCTTTTAAAAATATTGAATAATCCATTATTTGGAAACATATGGATTTGATTAACCCAAGAACTATCCAAATTTGGATAGGTAATCCCAGCTTATTTTTTCTTAATAAACCATTATCTCAGAACATAATTTATATTTGGATCCAATACCCATTTTAAGGATATTCTTGTTTTTTGATCTAGATATCTATAAATATTATACATGAAAAATGAATAACTTCTTCATTTGATATTATTTATTCACAAACATATTGTAGTTTTGAATTTGTCAATAATATCTAGCAATTGATACTCAAGAATTTTACATAACTCAGCAAATATTATAACCAGATATGTGAGGTACCCGGATCGAAAATAATAATTCAGGCATCAATGATGTGTTATATGACCCAAAAAGGTACCTATTCAATAGAATCAATATTATTAGGTTCATGGGGAAAATAATAATAAATTGGATTATCAAAATTAGTTCAAAACTAGAGATATGTGGAACTATATACGCATAACTATATTTTTCTTCATCACCTTCTATATGGAAAACAAAATTTCCGGAAGTTATAGATTATATTTTGAGATATATACCAAGACGAAGACAAATTTTTTTTAAAATAAATACTCTATAGAAATTATCAAGTTGTTCGACATTATTTTATAATGGGAAATAGATCTCATGGTCTACAAAAAATTTATCATTCACTATAAATATATATATATATATACATGAAAGAAATCTAATTTAAGAATAATGATTCTATTGAGATATAGAAATGTTCTAATATTTTCACTATTATAACTTATAGAAACATGTGACACAATTTTTTCAATTATAACATGCAGATATTGGGTTACATACTACAATATATTTTAATCTTCTAGTTTAGATACGTATTCAACTACATAATAAAATATTCTCTACTAATGGTTGGTCCTCAAACTCCACCAAATTATCTGAAGTATTTCTATCTTATATAAAAACAACCCTTGAATGTTTTTTAATAGATAAAAAATATTTTTCATTTCTGAAAACATTTAATGACACCTTCTGTTTAAAAAAATAATAAAACAATTTTCTCATTGATAGATAGATAATATCTAATCATATATCATATAAATTCATAATTAGTATGATTGAGGATTCTCAATATCATTATGTATCCAAGATCAAAATATCAACAGAATAAATAACATTGAAAATCAAAGTAATTTGTCATCAACCCTTCCAATGGGCTGCGTAATAGATTGATCATGAAATTAAAATACCATGAAGGTGGGATCCAATTATACAAACCCTAAATATTTGAATAATGATAAATTTAGTATATTGATTTTACCTTATAATCACATAGACAATTCAATTGTTTTATCAGAAATTAAGGGTACTACCAAATTACATGGATCATTATGATTTGGTGTGATTTTATTTTGATTGATATCATTTTAATAATTAGTGATGTTTTTAGAGGAAAATTCCTACAATGTTTTTCATGTTTTTCCTAATTTTCTTTACTGATTTTAAGTATCATGGATCTAGAAACAAATCAAATATGAAAAAAATCACTTGTTTATTATTGTTGAAAATCAATAGGATATTAATAAAATTCTTTATATTTATTTTTAATTTCATCCATTGAGGAAAAGGTATAAATTGAGAAAAAATACGGTTTATATTAGGTATTTCAATTATTTCATCAACAAATTAATCCCCTCTATTATTTTTAATTTCATGGTAATTTTCCTCTTTATTTACATTTTCTATAACATGACTCTCTTGACTAACTTTTGTTATTCCAAATTGTTCAAAATTGTTATAGACTATTTTTTTGTGGCCACATTTTCAATGGTTTTGGTATTTCTAATCTTTAGATTCAAATATATCATATCATTGAGTTTTCAATACACCCATCGTAATCATGATTTTTCATTATCATTAGTATTCCTATCAATGGAACTTGATATCTTAACAGTATGACATTCAATAACATTCTTTATGGTTTGACCATAATTATGACTGGGGGGGGTTTACCTTGATTCTAGATTTTCGTTATCAAAAAAACTTTTTATTCTTTTTTTGTCATCAAATAATAAACTATTCTACTGTAAAAAAACATTGAATTCATTATGTGAACATGATGGATTTTCCATCAGTTGTGGTTGGGGCTTCTATAATTCCTAACTATTTTGTTGAATATAATGGTGAAGAAGATGTCATGTCACTATGTGTTACCCCCAAGTTATGTTAGGATGGTTTTAGTATCCTCTGTTATAATTTTTTTTGAGATAATACAATCTCTTGTTTTCTATGTAGCATCATACCTAGAATATCAAATATTACAAGTGAATTGAACTAGAATATCAATATTCGGGATACATTATAGAGAATGGGATAACATCCACCTTAACAGAACTTATCTCGATTATATTTTTGAGAATTTTAATTATAAATAGCTTAATATTTAACTTTTTTTCCTCTATGTCGGATTTTTTTTCATTTGGCAAAATGGTCTTCCACCATTTTTATTGGGAAATAATTATCAAATTTTTTAATGTTAAATTAACATCCTCATCATTTTTGTAATTGAAATTACTTATAGATGATTGTTGAACTAAAGATTTCTGATTTTTATTTAAACAATAAGAGTATGTATCCAATATAAACTATGGTGTATATTGATTGTTGGGAACTGGTGATGAATCTCTTTAACCCTATCCCAATTTTCATTTAAAAATTCACTTTTTTATCGCAAAAATATAAATGATTTTAATAATATTTTTAAAAATAATCTTTTTATGTAAAACAAAAAAACAATGGAATTATAATTATAATACAATTAATAATAAATATATTAAACTATCATTTGGATCTATAGAATTAGGTTACCCTTTAAATGATATTGGAAAACCCCCAATGTCAATTCTTCGTCACTTAAAACAAATATTGGTAACTATTGTACTATTCCTTAAAAATATCAGATTATATACATTGAATTCCCATTGGTTAACCCATGATAATAAGGTTCTAATGATATATGGTATTTCTAGATTTAATTATTTTTGGATCATGGCATCTACCTAATAAAAGATGGATTGATTGATATAGAAAGCACCTAAAACAACTCGATCCTTACACTATCAATGAATGTGTTTCCCATTATACATGGGTTGGGATTTTCCTACCTATTGGGATTCTAGTAACCTATATTTTCCTGTTTTCCCTCATGTAATTTCATAGCATATCCATACATAAGATTCAAATCAATCAAATTATTTTAAATTAGAGAGATGGATTTACAATGATTGTTTGACGAGGACCACGTTTTCGTTCACTAGTTAATAATTAGAAAAGAATTATTTTTTCCATTATATCATTTGATACACATGTCCCTGCACATAAATTAGGCCAATATTTTATGGGAAGGTAATTAAAATCCCAAAAAAAAAATATAAATACCACATACCAAACTGTTAGTGTAATGGAATGTAAGGATCAATCCCGATAGAATGAATGTTTAGTTACAAAAGAGAAAAGTAAAAAGTATCAAGGAAGTAGAATAGTGAATATTGTAATGGGGACTAATAGAACCATAACAAGAAACATAAAATGGTAAAAATATATTGTGAGAGATATATTGAATTATTTTTTGGAACGTTAATTTTTTCTGTTTCATTTTTTTCATCAATATTATGTATAGACAATATAATATTGGGTAAAATAGCTAGAGAAATCCATCATGTTTCTAGATTATATGTGAATAATCCTTCAAATAATCTAATAATACTTCTTTTTTTCAACCATTTTAGCACCCTGGTATCCCACCCTTGAATGTTTTGACCACATCTAAGTTATAGTTAAAAATGAATATCCTAAATGTCAGCAGCAACAAAATATATCTCATCGAGTATTGGTAGTTGTGGTCATAAATAACATCACCAAAGATAAAAGGGTGAGCTCTGATAGTTCTTTTAACCAAGATAGATGTAAATGTATTCTAATAATATTAACAACATCCCCCAAATAGATTAAACCAATCATCTAAATATGATTATTCATTAATATTGTTTATGATTTTATATAGAGAAAAGAATAAACATGCAGTTAAAAAATTTCTCATGTAGGGTAATCAAAACATACAATATTGTAATTCTCCTCAATATCTACTTTTTCATGCTATCATCTACACTCCAGTTGATATTCATCCATTTATTTCCTACTTTATTTCATCGCTATCTTCTCTCTTATATTTGGGAACAAAAATCCTCTTAACATTCATTAAAAAACTCATACATACTAACTAACCCAAATGTTTTCCTCCTCATATGAGTTTAATGTAAAGAGATCCCTATTGAACTGAAATATGGGTTTGATCTTCATGGGTGATGTAATAAATTTTTAATTTAGGTTGGCATAGGATATTTGATCTACATATTTATATTTAATGATTTATGTATTTCTCTTGAATAGTTTATTTATAAATATACATTCGAAATGATGGAGAATATTAGGCCATGTATTCTACTAGTCCACATATCTAAATTTTCTGTTTATTAAAAAAAATCATGTAGATGATTCTATAAGTATTCATTTTTTGTTAAATATTAATTCACCTAGAAAAGATGGTTTCTTTACATAATCATTTATGATGTAGTGGAATACATCTATGTGTTTATTTTGTATTTTATAGCCAATTTATGATATATAAAATTGATGATCATAATGACAATTCCAAATATTGACTTTTCCAGTGTCTTCATTCTTGTTGACTTATGAAATTATCTATATATCTGAATTTTTACATACTAAATTGACCTATCTTTTTTAGTTATACAACCTAGTTTGATCTATCATGAAATAGAGCATTATATCCCAAGCATGATGTCATTTCTATAAAATAGTCTCTTTTTAGCAAATAGAATCACACACTCAATGTTATTTCATATAATGGGATGAATCCCTCTTTTAAAGGTATTGAATAAATATAGGATCTGTAGATAGAAAATGATGCAGGGGTTGTGTGATGTATGGATGATCAATTCATCATTATGTATAATTGAGTATATTGTATGATTGTGCTAGAATATCAACTCACATCAAATGAGGAATACATAGGTGGAAAACGAATCACATTTATAAAAAAAAGTTGGGTCGTCACCATCATCCTTGGGAGCATGAATTATAAAATCAGGAATGGAATGTAATGGACACATTAGCATATATCAATCAAAAATTCAACTATGAGAAGTTTACAATAAAAGTACATCATCAACCCCCCATCAGGTAGATGATCCATGTGAAATAGATTAAAGTTGAGAAATAATTCTCTTATTTTGTAATTTCAATAAATCCTACTATGTAATCCCCAAAAACTTTAAATAAACATTTAGGAAAACAATTTTTTCACTAAATTTTCAAATAAATTTCATTGTAACAATCATAGTCAATTTTTGACAAAATAAAATTATTTTAATATAAAAAGAAATGGAGACAAATATAGTAGAAGTGTTACAACCACAGTAATTATACATTTTCATCTAAATTAAGAATTAAAAAAATTGAATTAATAAACAAATATATAGAAATGTGTGAATGAATGGCTCTACATCACATACAGATTATAAAATTCAGTTCTTTTAAACAATGATTTATTATTAAAAGAATATATATATGTAAAAGTCTATAATAAAAGGTTTACATTAATCATCATGATGAAATACATTTTAATTCATATAATATATGAAACCTAATCATTTTTTTGGGAACAGTTATACTCAAATTACATTATACGATGTCCTAAAGACACCAATGAATTGAAATGAATTTTTCAATATTTTTAAATCAATTTGGAATGATTTGATCCATATATGGAAATCAGAAAAAGGATACTCAAGACTAAATGAAACAATTATGATGCACTAAAAACAATATAAAATGAAATAAATAAAACTGAGAAGAATATATACAGTATGGAGAATAAAATATGTACTAAGGAATGACTACAAAATAAAATATCCAAAAAAAATGTAAATGTTACAAATGTGAATCTACCTCATTATAAACATAATAATGACCCTTAATAATTAAACACCTTAATAACATACTGTCACATCCATCACCATATAAAATAAAA
Source organism: Viscum album (assembly GCA_963277665.1). Lineage (NCBI taxonomy): Eukaryota > Viridiplantae > Streptophyta > Magnoliopsida > Santalales > Viscaceae > Viscum > Viscum album. Next base: position 252,794 of record CAUJRU010000415.1, on the reverse strand, counting down.
TATATAAATATATATTTATTCATATCATGTAAAACAATATATTCAAAAAAAATCATATTGTGAATTTAGGGGGTGTGTATTAATACCCGTTAAGAAATAAATAAATCCTACCACACATTCTATTAAGAGAAGAACAATAAAAGAAAAAATTTATATAACGTGTTAATTTTTTGAAAATAATTATCAAGAAAATTTAATAAATGATTATTAAGTGGAATTTAAAAAAACATATTTGTAGAAATATAATTTAAAAGGATTTATATAATCAACTAGTGCAATAACAAGAAATTTATTTTTTAAGATGAAATGAAATTCAATTCCATTTGTCATACTATTATAACATACTAAAAAAATAAAGAATCCCTCTATAATTATAGCCACAAAACCTATGAATAATAACTCAACATTTATACCAAGTGATCAATTTTTTTTCATCCCGTGTGCCCCAATATGGCATGATACAATGGTCATAAATAACCGTTACACTTTTTGAAGGTTCTACAACATAGCATTGTACCCTTGTTCGAATGAACATCACTACCATACAATATAGTATGAAATAAAAACAATATCATTTCTTTAATATAGAAAGGTACCCTACTTCATAACAACATTGAAATAAAATCAATTTAATCCAAGATATGATAATACCCTTATAAGAAGCTTTTTAGATTCCATACATTGAAAAATGAATCCTACAAAACACATATTAATACCATGGTTTAACAATGATTTTTTCCTGAAATTAATTTTGCATTTAATATAATTTCATGGAATCCAATCATCTATTAAATTATTTTATCAGTCACACAATGGGATGTTACAAAAACCATATTTTTAAAAACCCACAGAAAAATTATTTTTTCTAAACATTAACAAACATGGGATTTTATTTAAAATATAAAAATGAAAATTTTAAAAATATAAGAATTTATGTTCTATAATATGTAGATTATAGTGACAGGACACCATCGTCATAATGGGTGACTGAAATGATGAACATGACAATAAAGTCTCTTGAATTGGGTTCAAAATCTATATTAAAGTATACATAGGATTATAAATAGAAATAGATAACATAGATAATTAGCATTGATTCCATATATCCATTACACGTAGAACCATGATCATTAATTTCTTATTAAAAGGGAACCAAAAAGAATTATTGGGATTAGGTCATAGTTTGATATCTATGAGATGTGTGGTAAAACATATGTTTTATGGGATTAAAATTGATTTATTAATTAATTTTCATATAATTTAATAAAGATAACATATTTAAGAGGCATGTTTTTGAAAACCATGTGCATGCCACCACCTCAAAAAGTATTTCTCCCATGGTTGGTTAACATAATTCATAAAAAATTATCTTATGCTTATTTTTCTTATCCTAAAATAAAAAGGATTCTTATACAACATTTTAAATTTGGAAAAAGTATGTTCATATCATCAAACTCCCAAAAAAATATCACATTTTTCTAGAGATGTTGTGTGGTCCCTTGTAACTGTGCTCTAACCAGGAACTCTTTAAAACCCCACTAGAACACTTCAAACGAAACACAGACCTTCATAAGGTATGAGTCAAAAAACATGATGCTCAAGAGCCTCTATAATATCATCACATCATCAAATCATAGGATAAAAACTCTCACCACCATGAGGATTTATGTCCTCATGAAACATGTGACTACTTATGTAGAAATAAAAGATTAATGTACCATTCCACGAGTTGTAGACATAACAAGGAACATGGTAACTAAAAAATACTTTATCCAACCCATCATATGATATAAAGGAATGTTATATCCCAAGGTAATTACCAACTCAAAATAAATAAATGATCACCCAAGAAATCAACAAGGATTCATCAATTCAACCTAGAATAAGAAAAAGAGAAAAGTAGATATTGTATTTTTTATATTATATAATGATATACATCATAAAACTCTACTGATATGGTCAAAAATATATAATTGCTCCAACCACTAGATATTATACCATAATCTTTTACATAGTTTATTTTCATTTAATATGGAATATATATGATGATAAATGACCATTTCCATAGAACACTGAACTCAAGGACACCCCAACTTAGCCAATGTGTAAATGAAATAAATGATTGTATGTTGATATAAATAGTGTAAATAATAATCTAATGAAAATAAAAAACATTTGGAATCTATAAAAAAAGGAAGTTATAGTCCCATGATTATCATATGTAATAGTTTTTATGGTAAAATTTATTAACCACTACTCAAAAATTAAATACATAACATTAGTTAATGATCGGGATAACTTTTCTGTAAAAAAAGATCAACAATCTCCAAATATAACTCACCACCCAACATCAATAGATATTAACCCCAATCAAAAATGACAAGTGGTAGAGAAATCAATCAACAGACTGAAAATTTGTCTATATTATCAATATTCGCATCATAATTGACATATTATTTTAAAATTCATGATAACCATTTCTAAATATGAATCAATGATGTACAATAGGTTTTCCAAACACAATGAGGAACCCGAATTGTGTAATGATAAAATAGAGAGAGAATTTACAACTAATAATCATTTTTTATAGTCCCCCCATAAGATATAATCTAATTCTAAAATATTTAAAAGTACACTATGGAATATTCCTAGACATCATCACACTTAGAAACAAAGAGATCCATGAAATTGAAATTTATTAATTCAACATCTTCTATAAAAATCATAATTATGCTAGAAATTTTTTCCGAAAATAATTTGTAATCCTAAATTTTTACCAACACACATTTAATATTAAGGTATGAAAATATGATAACATTAAAATAGATCAGGAACATTGAGACATAAAACACATTTATATGGGTGAAATCAAATAGAAGAATATGAGAATATCGAATTTCAAATATCAAACTGAACTGAAAGGTTTAGATCTATTTAGGTATATATGAAAATATCTCACTCACTAATAAATCCAAACACATGAACATGAAACAGACCATACCTGAAAAATAATCTAATAGCGATTTCCCACCATGAGAGACTAATAAAAACTGACACCAAAACCTATCATTTGTCCTAGGTTGGATGGAAACAAATAATTTAATATTTATACTCCAATAAAAATATGATCATTTTCTTAGAATAAGTGAGAGTATCCCACATTATAGTGTTATCAATATGTAATTGAATGTATCAAACAATTTCATTCAACATATTAAACCAACGAAACATCAAAAAAAAATTTCAGAAAATATAAACTATGGGTATGGTGGAAAATATCTGTATAAAAAATCATGTATTAGGAGATCTCATTACCCATGAGATGTATCAATGATAATCTATGTAGACATCATATTCTGATGAAACATCTATTTTCCTTCTTCACATTATATCAGTCACATGAAAAGATTCATTACATTCAGAAAATATGTATGTACAAAAATCAATATTCAAGATAAGAATCATTGAACAAGTTTAGAGGGATGAAAACTTAATGAAGATAATAAGTGCAATAATGATAAAAAACACAACTAACATATACATGAGACTTGAAAAATGGAGTCAATAATAACTAAAAAGCACGAGTAAAACAATAATTTTTTTTTGAAAATGACCATAATAAAAACCAATATTTTATCCCTTGTAAATATAAATACTCTCATAATGTTATTTCCAGCAACATAATTTTCTCTCCATATGTCAATAATTCTCATTCCATATTGTGATTATTAATGTCTCACTATTTTATTGACCATGTTGTTATATTTCTAGAAATATTTTAAAAAATCAATTCAAAAATAGAATGTATTTTCGAAAAACATCATATTTTATCAAAAAAAAATTTATTAATTACTATAATAGAATATAAATATGGAAGGAAATTGAGGATCATTCTAAAACTATTTCTCATAAATCGGTGTTTATGGGTGAGTTCAACAACTTCTTTACACTGAGGAAAAGAACATGATTAAGCTTCAATAGGATAAAAGCTACATATTTTTCATCATGTATTGATTAATGTAACCACTTTGATGTATTAATAAGTAGAGAAGATTTTTAATGGATATGGTACACATTAAATGGATGGAATTCCATAAAAATTAACATATTCATTATTCAAATTAATGAAAGGTGTGTTTCTAGTGGACTTTCAAGCTACAAAAATCACATCAATCTCTATGACCATAATTTCATTATTATGGATATTTTCACAATGCAACGAGTGACTCAACATCCCTTTTACTTCATAAATGGATGTGTAACCATTAATAGGTGAATGGAAAACGTTTTGGAGACTTTGAAGTCATTTCTATTAATAATTTCACAATAGAGGATCACTAAAAATGTAAAAAATTCCTAGCATATATTAATGTAATGGATAAATATCTCTTTCTCAAAACATGATCATACTTTCCTAAAATTTAATGATAATAGTGGAAGAATATAGGTCAATAATGGAAACCAATCTCCTCCGTATGTATGAAATATAGGACCAAAAAAATTTACATTCCCTGTTCATGGTGAAATAGAGGTTGGACATGAATCTTTCAAATGTAAAATGGTTGAAGGAAGGGGTTAAAGAACTCAAAAACATTTAACAGACTCTACAGAGAAGAGTGTCATAAGGATATAAATAATCTCACCACTATAGATGGTCCCTTACACACCTCTACAAATGATGGATAATTGGTAGTGGTTGATTACTTTTCTAACCATAATAAACATAATAGGACGGATGATATATCAATGATGATTTTAAACATCCTCCCCTATATCTACGAGAATCATGACTATTACCTTATCAAGGACCCATAAAATAATTTAATAATGAAGTAACTATTTTCCCATAACATGTAATGTTTTTTAGGATAACATGGATTCATAAATAAATTATTCATGTATAGTGGTATATTATATTATATTACCTTATAACGGTTTAAGGTATTTATTTGATCGAACTTATATTCCATATGGGATCAATTCAAGGATTTCTTAACAATATCCCTTAAGAACACCATCACTAATGTCATTATAAAAATTAAATTATCTAGGATGGGGAAATTCATAATACTCTCTTCACAAAAAATCAGTATGGATTCATTCCTTTCTGATTGACATGTCCATACACAACGTTTTAATTCATAGGAATTGTTGCCAGATTAGGGGTATATGTTTCCCAAACATCAGTTTTTACTAATATATAGCATGAAAATAGTTCAGTGTCGATCCCATGAGGGAAATGGATGTACAATGGTAACCTATATCTTGGAACACATTGGTGAATTATTCCTCACATGTATGTTAATAATGGGAATACTATTGATATTGAGTTGAGGATTGAATTTAGGAATACGTATGGGATCAAATTAAATTTTTGGGCTATCTAAAAATTATGATACAAATTATAACATGGTTGGATCCTAAGGTTTGGGCAATAAAGAACCCATACATATCTAGTTTAATAATGTAAAATAAACTAGTTCTACTAAAATGGTAACTACTCCTTGATCAAAAGACAGTGAAAACATTTATGAATTAAGATTAGATTAAACAAAATATGTATTTTATGTTATTAATAATACCATAATCTACTCTAACTGGGATAGGTTCCATAATTTGAATTTCCCTTGGTTTGAGATGATTGAATGAAATGATTTTAAAATTGTTTGTCATCATGATTACTAACCCTCTATGGTTGAAAAGGTTAGAATAACTATTTTTCTATGTTTAGATATCTCTAATCCCAATCCCAACCCTAGGTGGTTTATCAAATCATTATATGATTCAAATTTTATAGATATGGAATTGAAATCATTATTAACATTCCAAGAAAATACATGTTTTAAAAATTAAAAATAAGAAATGATTTATGTAAACCAAATTTGAAAAACAGGTCACTGTTACTATGGAATATAGATAATGAATCCAATACAATCCTGTAGATTACATACATGAAAATAGGTTGAGATGGTCTAAAAAATGGATAATTTTTTCTTTCTACTATAAAAGATCAATGAGTAAAAATGCATTGGTGATGAAAATAGAAAGAATGAATCCATTAAATTTGATATAAAATGATTTTATTAACGTAATACAATAAATAATATCCAATAAATTGTGATTTTAGGGCTGAAAAAGTATAAAAGACCTAGAGATGAATGAAAAGAAAAAATGTTTTCTACTCTGGGGCTCTTGAAATTGGGTTACATACTGCTGTATATATAAGTACAATATTACAAAACAAGTAATTGTGATCCATATCATATAATGATGATCTGTGGTTTCTTCTGCATATTTTATAAATATATGTATCTCATATATATCTCATATGTTATTTTCATATTTGAGACATTTTATATCTTTTATCTGGGACGCACGATGTGCATCATCCTCCATGTTTATCTACAAAGATGAGATTGTGTTCCAAGAGTCTTTGACCTGTATTAAAATCTCACATCATGAAATGGGTTCTCCAGATAAAGAGTTTATGATATCAATAAAAAATTCATTCATGTCTTTTAACATTCATCAAAACATTTCTACACATTTTTTAATGAGGTTTTATAATTTATAATATGATTTTTTTCAATTTTTCATCGTTTTCACCATTGCATCTTTGCATGCTGAGTTTTTGAAAAACCCAAATATACCTAGTAAATTATAGTATAAATAATTGAAAATTATTAATTGAATAACATTAAAATGTATCTAATATTTTAGTATATTATATTCCCCCATAATTTAATAATTTCTCGTCATCAAGAAAAAAAATCTCAATTGGGATTTAAAAAATTGAAAATAATTTATAAATTATGAAACATTTATAATGTGTCAAAAAATAAAACTATTTGAATATAGAAAGCCTATTTTCCAAAAATCATCCCTGTATATATAATAAGTAATTCCTCATAGATCAGATCATTTAATGAATTTTTACTCTTATAAAAATAATCTCCTACCTATTCCATTAATAATATACCAATTACCAATTTTTCTTCTAAAATGAATATTCTATCACCACTCAGGGTGAAATGAATAATGAGTTATGAACATAACCTGATATCATGCTCTTGAAAATATCCGTGATTTAGTTTTATCATCTCTACATTGTTAAAAAATTAAATCACTCTATCATTATTGATTCCTAAATTAGGTTTTAATAATATAGATATTGTGGGAAAGCTATTTAAGGTTACATAAAAATCTCTAAAGGGAGGGTAAGCTCTTATGTATAATGTCTGAAGGTCATGGAATGTATAATAAAATGAATCCTATGAATAAAATAATGTCTACAATCCCAAAAACACTTATTGGATCTATTTATATGTCGTGAATGTGAAGTAAGGGTATCATGTTCATTCCTTTTTCTATTGTATTTTTATTAATCAAATTTCATGTCTAGGTCTGATATCACATCAATCACCCCAGCAACTAAAAACCACCCATTCATTCATCAATATATATAAATGAGGAATTTTGACACTCCATATACAAAACCAATGATGGTATTTTGGAATTTTTTAATGTTACATGAAATATTTAAAATGATACAATGAATTTGTGGATCGTTATACAATGTTCTAAAGAGAAACATAATACATTTCTCTAGTATAATCATCACATACGTTATGAAATCTTCCCTGACTCATATTCCATGTATATTGATGCATTACACAATGAGAAGGGAATTAATGGATACGTATCCAGAAATAGATCCATCTTATAAGGTCATTAATGGAATCTATGGGCTTAATAGTGGAAAAATATAAGGTGGGACCCAATAAAAATTATCTTAAATATTATTTCCTCAATCTTCATAAAATTTAATTTTTACAATAATTATCTCAATATGACCGAAATATATGTTCATATAGGTTTAGATGTCCCATGTGTCAATCAAAAAAAATTATAACGTAATAATATGAAATTGATGAAATAGAATCTTCTTAGGAATGTTAATGAAAAAAAATATGATCACTAAAATTATAAACCCATGTAATAATATAATTTACCGAAAATTTAGAAATGTGGTTTTTGAAATTAATCACTAAACACACATACCTTTATATAAATCTATAAAATGATAAAACATTGTTTTCCAAAGTTTTCCAACATAATATTTTCTCTTCATAAATGGATTTAATTATTTTTAGGTTTAAAGAATGCTTTGGAATTGAACAATGTCACCTAGAAGGATGATTATAGGAAATAATTCCACTATATCAGAAAATAATTTTATGAATAACTCACCCATAATTAGGAGGAGATATTGTGTGTACTATCCATTGATGTATTTTGGGGGTGTAATGGAAATTAATTCTTAGGAAGATGAAATGACTATTAAAATATTTATAAATCAGGGAATCAAAATTATCATATAAGAAGTTGTATTCCATGGGGGTACATGGGTGTATTTATGGGATTTGGGAAACAAACAAAATTAGATAGAAAAAATGACACACAAGATTAATCATTAGTCCATTTAATTGAAATAATTCGAAAAAATAAATACAAAAGGGGAATAATATGAATAGAAAAGAAATTTATTTTATTTAAATTTATAATATGTAATATAAGTATGATCAGTATGAATCATGATAAGCATTACTTCTACAATGTGGAAAAAAATAACATATGGGATTCCTCAAAAAATGTTACAAAGAGAGATATTTTCCACCCACCAGATGGATGAATATATCAAGAAGTGTGGTCCATTGGTTCAATTTTTATTGTTGTGTCTATAGATACTTATGTTAGTGTCTTCCAGTTCATGGGGACATTTGATAGTATTTTTGACATTAGGATCATTGTATATATGTATCAAATATTGATGAAAAGGAATCCTAGGTCATAGAGGTAGTCTGTATGCATGAATATCAATTATGGGTTCCTGAATTTGATGATCGATCTTACCGATATGATGAGTCGCTCATTGAAATAAAAAAGATGGAAAAATCATCCCATAAATAATCATAGATGAAACTATTTATATAGGAATGGAAATTATAAATACCAATGAAATAAAAATTAAGCCAAACAATATGGAGAAAAAATAAGTTCATAGATATAAAAATGTCTATTAGTAAAATATGTTGGGATACGCAGAACAAAACAAGAATATACTACAATTTCTAGTATAATCCTAATGAAAATAATTAGGAACATGGAAAAAAATAAAAAACAGAAGATTCAAAAATATCATCCATTGTCCACTTATAATATGTTGGTTATGGTGGTAGTAGTTTTCCATTTAGATCATTGGTTGTGATGGCACTAAGGGCTAGTGGATCATCCACAGATGGTGGAGTCAAGGTGTTCAAGAGATTATAATGGGTAGGTTTTGGAGTGGTATCGATCCTATGTGGGGTCATTATTTATATAGATAGGTCAACATATGAAAACTCGTTGGATGGCAAGTGGTCGACCCCTTTCCCTGCTTGGACTTCTTGGTGATATACTCCTTCTGTGAAAAATGGATATAGTCCTACAATGTTAAGTAGGTGTGGGATGTGGGTGGTGATAGTGTGTTATTATAGTTCTTTTCAATAGGAGTAGGTGGTGGAGAAGAGTGCATTGGAGAAGTGGTTGGTGATGGGGTGGTAAAATTGGATTGCTCTGTGAAGGATAGAGAATATGGGTAGAGATCCATCACAGGTTCTCTATGATTTATATCTTTATCATCCAATGATATGGAATGGTGGTACAGTTTTTTTGAGGAGTAGTTTATGCAGTAGTGTAAGAGGTAGTGATATGGTAGGATGGTTCCGGAAGTAAAGTGGTGGATGGAACAGGTTCATGGTCTACTGAAGGTGCCTCTGATGCAATGGAGACTTCCTTATGTATGTATACTTCTAGTGGTAAGTGTCATCATCAATTACTATGAGCTACATCTATTTCAAAAATGAAAAATACATGGCCTCAATTATAATAAGGGATGTGAGGGGAAGAGATGAATAAAAAAATGAGATGGAGGGCCATGTGGTTGATGAATGAGTCACCGATCAGCATAGAAATAGCCCCCAATTCATGATCTTGGTATTAATAGGTGTAATTTATAGCCATATTGGTGGATATTCAACCCATTTCTAGTTAAAATATTAGAACATTGATCTGGATCAAACTCCCCTAAGACACTTCACAAGAATACGATGCATGTTCCAAATCACTAAGAAGAATTCGAAGGGACCCACAATGCATCTATGTGCACTCGGTGATCTTGGGGTCATATAATGTCTATGTATCTCATGAAATATTCTTTAACATTCACCTTAATTCTGAATAAGGTGGAAAAAACTAATGTTTTAGAATAATACTACGCGTAGAAAACTTCTCTTTGTAGAAGTCCATACAGATTCCAAATTCCAAAAAGGAGACCTCATGTGGTGATGCAACTAAATGAAATTGTATGTTTTCCATTAATATGTAAAACAAATAAATTATCTAAATCAAAATATCTATGTACTTTTCCTCATAAACCTCAAAAAATCATGATAGATGGTGTCATTCAAAATGATCCATGATCTCATCACTAATGATTAGGTGGATGTGATTGGCCTTGTCGGGGGTTTTGATTTTTCACATAGGACTCTCCTGTACTTGGTTGAGTCTATCGTTGTTTTTCGGTTTTGAGATACTCATAATGGGGTGAAAATAAAGGATTTTATCCCTTGATGTGTCTTCATTTCTAGTCAATGAGTCATCTGTAGTGTCAGCAGAAACAAGGGCTTCCATGGGAGGTGGTGAAGAATCATATTGAGGCGGTGAGGGTGCAGATGGTGCTCCTCCTCATGGACATTTCACTTTCATCTAATCATCACTATCATGTGATGAATCTGAAGGTGTACGTAACATTGAATTACTATGTTTCATACTAGGAGAAGGGATAGAGGGGTACATTGGATTGGCTGTGAAGGAGGGGGTTGGGTTTGTCTGACCGAGAGAGGATGGGAAGAGGGTTGTGGTAAAATTCATGATTGAATGGTGAGAGGGTCTGTGACGATGGTAGGGATTAATTATTGTTTAGGGAGTGAGGCTGGTAATGATGGTTATCGGTGAAGGGGGTGCCCGACCAGTATGGAAAATGGGAGAGAATGGAATAGGGGATGAAAGAGGGTTAGGGGGTTTGGGTTGGCAGTTAGTGAATCCTATGTTCATGAACTATTTCTTTATTACTGGACCAAGGGAGTACACAATGTCAAACAATGTTTCAATTCATGAAATGTGACATCTTATAGAATTTTTTTCTAAAATGGTACACATCAGATAACATTGTTATAAGATGTGTAATTGGAATTTTTTATAAAATTTGTAGACCATTTCCATTATCTCCTGGAGTGTCCTAAGCATTCAAATGCTATTCTAATCTAATATTGTCTAAGTTTACCTTCCATGGGTTTCCTCCCTGTTATGAATTTCATTAACATCGATATCCTGACTAACTTAAGGATCAAATGAACATCATGGAAATGGAACACCCTTCACTGAATATTTCTTTAATGATTTTCAACATTTGACCATTTACATTGAAATGTTGTCCACCTTTTATCAGATTACCAATGTTCTCATAGAGGAAAACATCAAAGACTTCAAAAGGACTAGATCATCTAGATTTCATCTTCTCAGAGAGTAATTTCAAATTGGAATTGAATATGTGTATCTCGTTTCATGATATAAATATGTATCTTGCAATACATTGATCATCCATTTATATTTCATTCTTTGTTGATTTTGGATATTTTAGAAGAAAATTGTCTAATTTCCATCAATTCATCCAATTAGAGCATTCCATCTTCTCCAGATTTTTTAGAATACAAATATAGCATCTTAATTACCCTGTATTAGAGATTCAATCGATTTGTTGAAAAAATAAATTCTTTTCCATAAAATAATTTTAATATACTGGAATAAATGGGTTATTTGTTCATAATGCGGAACACTAATAATGCATCATCTAGTTTCAAACTCTCATCACATTGACATGTTTTCCTGTTATTTTCCATGATTTATTAATCTCTTTACTGGACATTTCATTTTACCCTCATGTTAGTGGGTGATAGGGAGTGCATGTTCTATAGAAGATTCTATAATTTTCCAGTAATAATTTAACACCTTTTGTTTGTAAAATGTGTTCTTTAATCACTATTGATGTATCTTGGAAATACAAATCATGAGAAAAAAATACTTTTTCAGGAAATAAATGACCTATTTTATTGTTTTATGTGTTGTGTCTTCAACATCTACCCATTTTGAGATGTTTTCAATAGAAACAAGATTGTAGGAATTTCCATGCGAATTTAAAAATTGTCCCATGAATTATATTCCCCATACATTGAAGCTAACGACATCCATGATTATATATTGAGGAATTTATTTTCTTTACCAAATGGTTCTAGTTTTCTAGAACCTATCACATCATTGGAAGAATTATCATGCATATTTTTGTATCATGTTATAGAAATGTAGACATTATGTAATCTTTGAAACAATTCCATTGATTCAGTGATGTCAATTATTTGGTGCTGTATAAATTTTTTTTATTACAATTGGGTTTTTTTATGGAATTCAACGTCACATCAATCCTTCAGGGCAACACATGAATAGTATTTGTTCATCATAGTAGTAGTGTGCATATTTATTTAAAAATAATCTATTTTATGGGTCTAAGAGGTTTTTGTGAAATTTTTTTGGAATTATAATTCTATATATAATAAAACAACGAGTTTACCTTAATGTTAAAGGGAGGTTCATCAAGAAAATCGACATTGATGTTGATAACATTGTCAGACTTGACATGTGGAAGAGAAATTCAGGATGTACGATCAGTGATCACATTTTCGGTGCCTCCAGTATCATTAGTTATAATATCAAATTCATGGAGTAGGAGGTTCCAAAATATTATCCTTTTTATAGCATCATATTTTTATCAGATACTGGAGAGCAGTATGATTGGGGTTAACATTAACATTATAAATGACCAAATTGGAAAAAAAACATCTAGAAGGACTATAAAATTTCATAGAGATCATTATCTATATTTTATAGTTTTCTACAGATCCATTCATTCTCTGGATTCTATAGTAGACTGGACGTACGATGTGAAAATTTAATCATCCTAAAACTGTGCCAATAACAAATTCACTAGTGTCACACATCAGTTCAAATTCATTGACCTAGTCAGGTGAAATGAATAAAAGGGATGTAATAATGGTGTTATTTAATGTAATTAATGTCTAATGAAATATTTCAATTAGTTGAAATGGAATATAGTTTGAATAAAATTGAGTTAGAGGGTAGTAATAATTTGAAATGTCTTAAAAAAATCCCCTTCTGATTCCATTATAGCCTAGAAATCTCTTTATGTCCTTAAATGATAATGCTTCAGGTAAATCGTTGATGACCTTTTACATAGATTCACTAATATATATGCCATATTTTAAAGTCTATGTATGAGAAATATTCCTATTAGAAAAATAAAATTACATTTCAACTAATTCAAAACTATATATTTCCCTTCACATCACTGCACGAATAACTCATGTTTTATTAGGTAGACTTCTAATGATCTTACATAAAATTAATAGCCATTAATGATGGTTTATAAAAATTACTCTTCCATATCATGGAAATTATTTTTCATACATCATCAAATTGTTTATTATGAATTATACATACCAAAGGACATGAATTTGTAGGCTAATGCTCCAAATTGACATCTGAATTTTGTTTTTGTGTTATCTGATTGTTCAATTAAAATCTTATTGTTTCTGTATTATCCTTTAAAAAAAATAGTCAAGTATTGATAGTCATTACAATATATTATTCACAATGAAAAACTGAAAATGATTTTTCAATTTTCAGATTTTGATCAAATGTAATTCAGGAAAACTCTCCATCCAATGATTCTGAATCTTAACATCAACTCATTTTCATCTGTTTTTTAACTATTATCCCACCATTTATTTGAACTACTTTTCAGGGGCCCACACACTCACTATCAGAGATGAAAAATTATAAGGGATTCGAGATGTTTTGTTACTTCATTTTTAATAACATCCATCATCATGGGTGTCACCAATTTTTGAGTGTGGTGTTTGGTATTTTTATCTTCTATAATAAAAATATTATGGGTGAAAACAGTAGGATTGTATCTTTTAATTTATTCCACTCCCCAATAATTGTTTCATTGTGTATATTAATTTTTTCAACTATAATTTTCATTTTTATTTTTGGATATTGATCAGAGTAAATGATTACTTGTAGAGATGTTGATGATCAAAATTATTAGTACTTAAGATTACTAGGTACATGCTTCAACTACAGTGTTAGTTGTTTGATAATTGAGATGCTGAGTGGTAGGAAAGAATCTCTTATGAGAGTTTCATTGAATCTAACATCCTCAAAATCACATTCATATTTTGTATACAGTAGTGCTTCCTCACATTCTTATATTATGTCCATAATTTCATATCAATATAGGGTGAGAGAGATAATGATTCAATCAATGGCTTCAAGTTAGTTTTTATCATATATTTTGAGTATAATGACTACATATTATTCTCCAACTAAAATATTAGAGACACTGGGTTTACATATTCCATAAACATTCTTTTGGCCATGGAATGGTGAACTGAGAATTATTGGGATGTCACCTTCTTCATCAATGTGTAAAGCTGGTATGTCTTCTGGAAAATTTAATATACCAATGTCGACTAACACATCCTTGAGAAATCCTATAGGTTATTATACTGATTGGTATGAAATTTGTAGTAATACATTTTTGTATTGATTTTATGAAGTCACAAAATTTGAAATACAGTCATTTGCATTAGGCTGATTCATTCAATATGATTGAACAATGTAATTACAAATATTCACTATCTAATAGATCATTTTAATTGAAAACAACCAGGGCCCCTAATATATTGTTTGATTTTATAGTGATAAAAATAAGATAATTCTTCATTTACTGAGATGAAACCAAGATCATCCATTTTTCATTTTTTAGAATAAAAATCAATTTGGTATTTGGAATAGACCAAAATATGATCATTATCCTCTATAAAAGTAATGT
Source organism: Viscum album (assembly GCA_963277665.1). NCBI lineage: Eukaryota > Viridiplantae > Streptophyta > Magnoliopsida > Santalales > Viscaceae > Viscum > Viscum album. The sequence continues at coordinate 237,724 of CAUJRU010000415.1, read as the reverse complement.
TGAGATGAAAAGTCTTCAAAATTATAATAACTTCTTATATTGTGCCCCTTATCACCATTTTCATTATCATTATAGATAATTAATAGGTGGTTTGTATGGTTGCGGGGAAAAACTATCTCTTTTGTTTTCCCAAGTGATTAGGTGTTTATGGATGGTGATACCTCTTACGGTGTTACTTCATCCATGTCATAAACTTTTACTCATTATAATAAAGAATGATTCATTAGTTACAAAGTTTTTCTTTTATATATTCCACTTGTTTTTTGAAAATCCATATTTATTCCACATCATAGAATTATAGACATAGATACTTCTTGTGTTCCTATCTCTATTTTATCTATTAGGGTACTTTGTAATGTGTGTAAAACATTATTTGAGTTTTGATCCATCTGATCATTTAGTTTATAATAGGGAGATTTTTGGGTTTTCATATCCGTTTCATGAGAAGTCATGTCATGGTATTCGTTCTGAATAGATGTATCCAAGATGTTCTATATTCTATATAGGATGGATTTCATTGATGTTGAGGTCTTGGTTTGGCTGATTGAAGCAGTTGTTGTGCACTATAAGATAATGATAGTTTTTGTTCTTGTCGCTGTGGTTTTGTAACTAGTGACATGGGTGGAAACACGAGGGGTCAACGATTATGAAATGGTTCTTGAAAAATTACCTATTGATAATAGTCCAAGTTAGTTTAGAGTATTCTGAGATGTCCTTTGTGGAATATATTACAACTTCTATTGGAATGGTGGGTTCTAGTTATTTTAATTGATGTAGTTACAATTTTCATGTTGTTCTTCAACTCCTAGATTCTAGTATTTGTATAAGTGTGGGCCAGCACACATGTCACATGACTATAACTCTGTAATAGTAGTATGAGGGGTCATGTAGTATGTTGCTGAAATGATCCTTTCATCTTTTTGAGTACTTCTACATCTACTACCAGTCACTTCATTTGGTCTACGGGAAGGATTCCATGACAAGGTGGTCTACCATCATTCGAACGCAAGATGGTATTTTGAGTGACTTCATCCAAAATGGCTCTTTCAACATAATGTGTTTTGATAATTAGTTCTCCATCCGACGCTGCATCATTGACTATGTGTGCAGCTAGTTGGAGACCATGATAGAATTGTTGGAGTTGGATCCCCATGTATATCCATTATTATGGTCATTTACTCATCAGTTCCGTAAATCTATCCTATGATTCCCATATAGAATATTTGTCATTTTGAGTTATAATTCGAATTACCTTCCTAATATTTCATGTCTGGATTGATGGAAATTATTTATCAAAAAAATATTTTTGTAGCATTATCAAAAGTATTAATTGACTTGAGATCTTGACACTTCAGTTAATACTTGCCTCAGTATCATAGAGATAATGGAAATTCATGATGTTTAATTGCGTCAGATGACACTCACAAATTGTGAATGGTATATAATAGTTAAAATATGTTCGAGATGTCTTCAAGTGTGTATTCACTCTAAAACCCCCTAAAATAGACCATGTTTTTTAGCAGGTGGATGAGTATATATTTTATCTCAAAGGTATGGGCTTGAATAGTATGTGGCAAGAAACATTCTAGGTATTTAAAGAATAATAAATTTTCATGTCTATTTATATTTATGAATTAGATTTTAATTTTAAATTAATGTGGATTCTTTTTCAAAAATTGTAAACGACAAACAACAATGGGATTCTCAAAAATATTACATTGCACAAAACATTGAGTAATAAAGAAAAATAAAAATTTATATTATTATAATTATTTTAAATGGAAGATAATGACATGAAATTGAATTAAAAGTAATGAAAATAACTAAATACAATATTAGTAAACATATTTGATAAATGTTTTTATATGTTTTCAATAATTTTACGAGACATAATATTCGAATGTATCCAATTTTATGCAAAAAATACTCAAGATTTTTTAAAAGGTTATTTTAATGCATTTTGATGGAGAACAATTTTAAATATTGTTATTGAAACATTTATATGTCATATATTACAATATAAAGAAATTATTTGAAATAATGTCTTCAATATTTACATTGATATAAATTTTTATATTTTTATGAAAAAAATCATATTTTAATGAATAGTAAAATATAGGGAATTTTATTTGAAAATTGCATTCTAATATAATTTATTTATAGTAATATATTGTCATTTTTATTGGTTTAAAAGTATATTTTGATTAATATTTTGTAATTCAATCCAATATTATTCATTGGAGGAAATTCCAAATTGAAATTTGATATAAACACATGTCAATCGTTTAATGGTTTTAACTTTTTGAAAACATGTTTTCACATTTCGACAATGCAATTTTATTTAAAATTAAATAATACCACATTTGTGTTTTTAATCTAGTAAATGGATTCCATATTTTTAATTATATGTCCTAAATTATGTAAATATTAACTTTTAATTTTTTGACATGAGGAATAAAAAAATTTGTAATTATTTTAATTTACCACGGTTAAAGGGTAAATATGGTAAATATGGATAAAAATAATATTATAATAATATAATAACACCATAATAATATCAATAATACTATTGTAGGAGATATTTCCAACAATTAAATCCCTTGGACTGAAATTTTTTTCTTTTGGAATCCATTTGGGTGTTATTTTGAAACTGATATGTTTTGATTTAACGTTAAGGAAAATATGTTGTAAACATAAATCATCATAATAAAACAATTTTCATTTTGGTATATATAATTGATACAATTGAATATAAATAGCCATTATAACAGTAAAAATATTTCCTACATCATGTTACATTATTTATTATTTTTAGATATGAAATAATTAAATTTAATAATGACATAATGACATTGATGAGATTACATTATTAATAAAAAAAATTAAATAAATTATTTTATAAATATTAAGATAAAAATTTATTCAAATAAATTATTTCATTAAATATTATTCATGGAGAATATAAAATGATATAATAATATTAAATATTTTATATTTATGTTATACTTTGTTTGGATTTTATTTCAATTCAACAAAAATCAATACTGTAAAAATTCACATAATTGATGTTATATAAAATAGTTATTTATTAAATTATTTAAAAATAATAAGAATATTTTAAAATAAAAAAGTGAAACTATACCTTGAGATGATTGATTTATCAGTAGGCTAATTTGGAATTGAAATTTCTGATATGGATGAATCATCCATTTCTTGTGCTATATTCGAAATGGGAAAATTTATTCATGGATTTTGTAGTGGCATTACCAATAACTTTTCATTGTTAAAATAAAATCTGGGTTATTATTGATCGATTGAAAAAAATGTAAAATTTCTTCCTTTTAGATATATCATATCTCTTTATAGCCATTATTGATTTTATATTAAAGATATAGAATGTTTACAAGGACTTATCCTCTCCATTATATCTAATCATAATCCCAAAATCAATTATAACATTTTGAAAGGACATTAGATGACAATGGGATGTAAATTAAATTATTGTTTATCTTTTCACCATCAATTAGATGGGTATTTAGAACAAAAAATTCATACATAAGAGTATATTTTATGTTATTTTTAAATATATTTCCAGGGAATTTGGGATCAATATAATTTTTTGGTTATGTTTCCTTATAATAATAGTTTTCATTATAGTATACATATAAAATAATTGGAAGAATTATGTGGAAATTAGTGTTGAACTCTATTTTTTTGATGATGTACCTGAAAGAAATTTTATGGGGAAAATTAGAAGAAGATATGAAAGGAAAATTTTAGTTGATTTAGAAACACACGAGGATTGCTCTGAGTATGAATAAATATTATATGGATAACCAGAGGAATGAACTTTCTACGATTGTAGGTGATCATGCCATTCTAAAATATTCACCAAGGTAAAGTGTAATGTGTTTTGGAATGAAAGGGAAGCTGAGTCTGAGGTTCATTGGACCCTAAAAAATTTTATATAAAATTGGGTCAGTTACCTAACGAGTGGATTTACCTCAGATTTTATCACATGTATAAATTTTTTTTAATGTTTCAACATGAATAATGTATATACTAGATCCATCTCTTGGTATACGTGTATAGGTAGTTCAGTTGGAAGAGAATATTCCTAATGATTAATAGATAGTAAAGATTCATTGCCCTAATGAGAAAGTGTTTCTAAAAATTTGTAATTTATCATATAAATGTTTTTTTTTGAAAAACAATATGGTTGAATAGGAATCTAGGGAATCTGAAAATTCTATTACGGATAAATAGCCAAACTTATTTGATAGGTAAATAAAATTATGGGAAGTTGATTTCAAAATGTCTAAAACGATATAACATCCCAAATATTTATTAAATAATAAATTCTCATATCTATTAATACCTCTGAATAAGATATTAATATAATGTTAAAGGGGACACATTATCTGATCCCTTACTAAACACACAACAACAGGTTTCTCGGTAATCTTATATTACACAAAACATTGTGTTATACATAAAAATAATAAAATATTATTATTATAATTTTAAATTGTACTTAACACCAAGCCATTGTGTTACAGGGAATAAAATTATATAAAAAAATATGATTAAATTGTTTTAAATGTTTTTACATTTATCCAAGAAATATTAAAGTATTTAAATTAAAAGGATTCCAATTTTAGCATAATATAATCTAATTTTTTTTAAATGGATATTTCATCACGTTTTGATAGAAATACATTTTAATAAAAGGTTTGTAATCTTTTAAATGTTCTACATGAAAAAAATAAACTTCTTATTTGTAATTGGGAAACAAAAATTACTATGGTTGAATTTTGGGTATTTTTCAGTTAAAAATGATATTTTAATGAATACAAAATAATACTGAATTTTAATTCAACAAATCCTTTACATCTAATTTATTCATATTGAGAGATTATAATATGAATTGGTATAAATGTATATTTAGATTATTATTTTTTCAATTAATTCCATTTTGGTAATTGGAGGTAATTTCACTATGAAGTTTGTTATATACACATGTCAATCTTTCAATGGTTTTTAATTTTGATAACCCCATATTATCGTATTTAAAACATGAATTAATTTTAATTTCATTAGAAAGATTATATAGTTTTATTTTATATAATTGGATTCAATATATGGATTATAATGTATAAATTAAGTAAATATGTACCTTTTATTTTTGTAAATGATGAATGTTATCATTAGTAATTATTTTTATTTATCCCAGTAAAATTGTATATCACGTAAATAAAGGTAAAAAATAATATTATAATAATATAAAACAACCCTAAAATTATCTCAAATATAATTAGACGAGATATTACCTACAAAGAAGTGATTGGAATGAAAATTTTTCATTTAGATGCAACTTTGGTGTGATTATGACACTTATATCTTTTAATTTAATATAAAGGGAAATAATTTATAAACATAAATATTCTTTATAAAACAATTTTAATATAGTTTTATATAAGTGATATATTCTTCTATAAATTTTCATTAGAAATCTAAAATGATTTCCTATATCTTGGTATTCTGTTTATAAATTATAGACATTACATTACTAAATTTTACTTGAAAAAAATAATAAACTAATGATTTCTTTATTAATGAAGAATCAAATAAATGATATTATAAATTTTACAATAAATAATATTTGAAATAATTTATGTCATAAATGATTCTGATTTCTTAATAACACATTCTATTAGATTATTATATTCTTTTTTCTATGTTATATCTATTTTTTTCAATTTTATTTAAATTCAATAAATTAATAGTGTAAATAATTGACATAAGTGATGTTTAAAAATATATAGATTTATTAAAATATTTGAAATCCATAAAAATATTTTTAAAATCCAAATGGGGTTATAATAAGTTCTAAATGATTGTTGAGTCTCCAATAATGGGAAATTTACCCCATATCTATTTATTTATGAAACCTCTTAGTAATTAAATTGTTATTGCACCAACTAAATTTAAAAGAGAATAATTATGGGTAAAATGAAAGGATAAGTTTCAAAATAAAATCAATAAATTTATTAAAATTATTGTATTAGATTATTTAGTCCTATACTCATCTTTTCATTAACATATCTACAGTTAGAACCTTTTTAATTAAAAGGTTAATATATATTAATTTTTTTAATTTAAAAGATTCAATAGGGGTTCATTCCCACTTCTAAAAAAGGTACCCCCTCTTCTGTAATATTCATACTTCAAAAATATTTTATTTTGACAATTAATTCCCCAAAATATTCATATAAATCCTCTAATCATACTAGAATCCTCAAATAGGTTAAATATCCTCCCAATGGTAGCCTTTTGGAATAAACCAAAAGATGTTACCTGATTAAGAGGTAACACCTTATCTTTTGTGTTTTAATTTCAATTACTTAATCCAATATATATTTTAATATTATTTTTTTATTTCATAATAAATTATCCTAAATATTCTAGATTTTTTTATAACATTTTATCTTACGCTATCACTCGCCCCCATTTAATTGGTAACAAACATAATATTTATGTGTATGGTGAACTACTGCCTCATGAAACCTTGATTGTTAACATTTTCCCTTTAACCTCTAATGGTTTCCATTATGATGTGAAATATATTTCTATGAGATATATATAATATATATTTTCTCTTTGGATTGGTAATTTTTATTTATAATTTACATTTATGCTTTATGTGTTGTGTAAATATGATAATTATGTTTTAGAATGTGTGGACTACTATACCCTCAATGTGATATGACTCATTCCCACTACACAGGGATTATATAAATGATGGATTTATTACACTCATGATATATATATATATATATATGAAATTAATATAACACTAATATTATAATATACAAAACATTTTATAATTATTATTTTATTATAACTAATAAATTGAATTAGCGTTCATGTGTACGTATGACCTTCCATCTCGATGAATGGGGAATGAAATTTATTACCTTCGGATATTTTGAATATTATAAACACATATATACTAGATACATATAATATTTAAGTAATACATAATATTTTAGAAATGATGGATATTTTACCACGTGGACAATTTACATCCAAACAACGTCATTTTCAACTCAAGTACCAAATATCGACAAAATGACTAAGAGAAACATAAATAATTATGTAAGTTTTATAACAGGTTAATATGTGATATAAAAGCAGTAATAAAAATAAAAAAGGTTCCCAATATATTTATAATTAACCTAATTTAAATAATCGGTAAGATAAATATTTTACGTGATGAGTCAGAATCAAGGTAAAGAACTTCCTATCAATCTCCTTCCTTTGAGGTGTTTTTTTGATAATATATACCTCCTTCATTTATTTTTTGTATAATAAACTACTTTGAAATTAATTCAAGAGGAATATTTTTTTCTATGATTCATTTTACTAACAAAAAAATGTATGTTTTTAAACAATATGGTGATAAAGACATATCGACTGTCGAACCCGTTATTTGATATTTTTCATCCTCTAAAATCTTTAATGTTTTTTTAAAAAAAATCACTTATTTTCTTTTTCCGTGTTTTGGTTTTGTATTTTTTTTGTAATGTGGATATACTATTTAAATAAATTTAAATTATTTATTATGATTTTAAAATAAGTTTTATGAGTAAAATGTTTAATATTACAATATTTATGTGTGATGATTATATAATGTTACATGGACATTTTAATGGTGGTTTCATGATAAAACAAATAAGGATGGTTACATGATAAAAAAGATGGGTGGTTCTGCGATAAACCAATGATAGGTGGTTACATTATTCCCTCCAATGCATTGGGTATGGTAGTCAGCTATATTGATATTGTTTTTGTAAGAATACTATGTTTGGAGGCTGACTGTATCATTATTCCATTAATGTATGATTATGTCCCCTATAATATTATATATTTTTTATGGGTCCTTTATATGGTATTTTTAGTAATATATTGGATAAAAATGGTTTATAATTGAGCTTATATTCAGTAAACAATATTTACTACATCATAATGGTGAAAAGTATTACTTTAAGATAATGTTTTCATGGATTTCTTTCTTTAGTGAGGAAAATAGTTTTCCTTCGTTGTGTATACTTATATGAGATTCTTATTATCATCCAATGTTTTTTTAAATTTTTTTCATAGTTTATATGGATGAGTAATAGAAAGGAATATCTTGAAATTATTTTTATAATGAAAATAAGTCATGTTTTATTTTTAAAAGGGTTTCCTTTTGGGGTAAAAATGGATACGATTTGGATAGAATTCTATTGTATAATTGCAGTATAATATGTATTTATAATGGCCTCGGTCTCTAAAACTCTAAAAAAAATTCATCAATGATAATTAATGTGAAATTACTGAATTCTGTCAATAATATGTAATGATTCAAGGCTGGGGCCTTGTATCCCATGATGCATTTTGTATGACCATTGATTGATGGAAAACCATAGTCCATGAAGATTCTCTTTTATTAGAATGGTTTCTCTATAGAAACATATTATTTTATGTAAGGAGCGTAAGGTGGGATATTGTACATTGGAATATTTTTCTCCTCCATGATTGAACAATGGCATCTAGTGATATACCATTCGATTTTGAGATTGAAGGATACTTTGTCATGTTCATCAAGGCTCCTCGAATGATATGAAGGGACATAATGGATTCAATATACTTCCAAATAATGGATATAATGAATTCATTCAATGAAATGAATTGTTAAACAGGGTGTGGGAGATGTAATCCCCACACTTTTCTAGATGGTTTTCTGTTAGGAGCCCAACCTAAATCACCAACGATAGCACAAAAATATGATGCACTAGTGCACATAATTTAAATCACATGGGGATTTGTGTAATTATAATTTATTATTTCAAAAACATCACATGCTACTGAAAAGTAGTATAAAACTATTATGGGTCTACCAATGGTGGAAATGGCCGGTCAATAGTAAGACATGGACCCGAACCCTTTGGGGTAGGAGACCTCACGAGTTGATTCATTTTGTGGAAACTATTTCTACAATGTTTATTATTGAATTTTAGTGCATGTAAGTCGCCTAAATAAATTTATATGTACTATAGAAATTCTGATCTCAATTCAAAATTTGAAGGATAATATTTTTTAGTAATCTAATAAATCATAGGTTGCTAGTGGAAAATAGTCAAATCAACTAGTTCAACCGAAGAGGTATCTATCCCATGATATGGAGATAACAACAACCGTGTGGAATTAATATTATCTTTAAATGAATATGTTTTTTATCTATTGTTCATAGCCTAATCTACGCTAACTAGTATATGGTCCTTCATTTGAATTTCATGTTGGAAGGTATTTTTTTATGAATGGAATAGATAGTTTCTAATTATCCTGATTACAAACTCATAATTATTCCATGTTTTGAATTCAATGTTTTTTGTTTTTAGAAACTCATAATCTAGATCGCTACCCTATGTGGATTATCCACCCATATTACGATTTAATGAGGATAAGTGAGGAATCTATATAATGTTTAACATTATTAGAAAGACAAAATTTTAAACAATGGAAAAATAAAATGATTTAAGCCAACATATTTTTATGAACATGCAAAAAACAATAAGAAATGTAAATCTTGAATGAAAAAAATCCATTTTACTAATTACTTGAAATTTGTGTTTTAAGAATCGCACCAATGGTTCTTCAAGACATGCTAATGAAAAATATTAATCAAAACTGCATTGGTGACACAAATGGAATGAAAAACATCCATAAATTATATACAAAATTCCATTATGAAAGTATAACAATAATATTTTTATACAAATTTTCATGTTTAGGGTTGAGTAAGATTAAGTGGAAAAGAGAGGAATTAAGAGAACAAAGGATTTCATCTATGGAGCTCCTAAGATCTAGTTCCCTACAGCTGTATATATAAGAGAAATATTACATGACATGTAATTAAGATTCTTGTTGTTTAATTATTATATTTATTTTACTCTATGTATATTGAGTCTATGCATATCACATATGTATCATTACCATGATTAGATGGTTACAATACCTACATGTCTTGTATCTAAGACATATGACATATATCATCTTCCATGTTTAGTCTTCTGAATAGGAACAGAATATAAAGGGTACATTATGTATATTGGAAAATATTTTTTCTAATTGATTCATAATTTTAATTTTTCAATATGCACATAATTAGTTTATTCAAAACATGAATCATGATTTGGAAACACTACTACACATCATGTATTGAGGTTTCTTGATATCTAATGGGAAATTTTTCCCTTCTTCATCATTTTCTCAGATTTGAACATTGGAATCCTATTTCCATAAAAAATCAACAAATACCAGGTGAATTATCATATATATAATTCAAAATAATTAATAAATTGAAGATAAAATTTATATAATATTTCAAAATTTAAATTATGAATTCAATATTTTCATTATATAGTATAAAAAATTTAAATATCATGATGTTAAAAGCAATAGAATGAAACTTTTCACTCTAGATTGATATATCAAAGGCCTATGTCACCCCCAATTAGAGATTGTTTCTGAAAAAGTCAACATATAAATTTTTGTAGACAATTTTTTCATATTAATAAAATATGTTCTCTCATATTCTGGTCTATCCGCATTAATTAATGGGATTCCAAGAGGATACATTCAATTCACCAAGGAGATATTAAAGGAGATCCACTATATGTGATACTCTTTTCTCTTATTAAGGATTAACTTTGAAGATGTATAAATATTCACTCTCAAGTGTTTCTAAACAAACAAATAAAATAATTAAGTAATGATCTCATCCCGTCACAATTGTTATATGCAGATGACATCCTATTATTTGAGAAAGCATCAATGAAAACAATCTCTTCCATTTAATCCCACTATACCCATTCTGATGAAGTGGTAGGGTAGTCTATTCAAGTGGGAAATGTTTTTTATTATCATTGGTAATGGAAAATATATGTTTAGAATGTATGGGATTAAAAAGAACATTTGGGTGAGAAGGGGAATTATTCCATTTAATAATCATGGTGTTCAACTATTTTGGGGAAATGTGAAAAGGTAATTTCTTAGTGGAGTCATCCTTTGCATCAAAACCCATTATGCTAAGTGGATGGGAAAATACATGTCTCCATCACATAGGGTGTGTTATGTAAACAATGATAAAAACTATAAATTTGTTTACACTATTTCTTTTTTTATGTATACATGTTTTCTTTTCATAGGGTTGTAATGTATGAATAAAAACATTATTTGGATACGATATATACATGAATGAATACTGGATACTCATGCATGGATGGAATTTAACAAACCTGTTGATATTGGGGTCATGGACCTAACAACCATAAGATAATAACTGATGGACTAATTAGTATGTTCACATGGATCTTATTGACCACTAATTAACTCTACCTTTAATTTATAATTAAAAGGATCAAGAATATGTTTTGGAATGTTATCTATTATGTACTAGATCAATCTGTATATTCTTTAATCAAGCTATATTTTCATGTAATTAGGAAAAAAATCAAGTGGATACCCAGTAAGAAATGATTCGTTAAGTACTAGAGTATCTATTTGATTGATACACCACTTAGGAAAGAGATGAATATTCTAACTAAAATGATGCAGATACCATTTTCGAAACTAAACACACTACATGATAGCCTTGATTATATCTTAGTGTAGACTACAATATTGATAATACCGTTTATGTTTATAGAATTTGATACACCAATATAGATTCCAAATTCCCATGGGCTATTTAATGTTTAGGATTACTATATGATAAAAATGTGAGGCATAAAATAGAATCCCACATAGATGTCCTAATTTTAGGTAAATTACTATAGGAAATAATGGTTCAATCCCATATGGAGAATTTATAATAACATATTTATATAGATTACTCGGTGGAAATGGTGGGGTAATTTAGTATCATTATTTGTCAAATATGTTTCAGGGATGAAGAAACCATTTAGTACTCTTCATAAGTGTTTTATAGGAAGGGAAGGCCTGGGAATATACATATAATATTTCTAGCCTCAAGTCTAAAGACTATAGGTAGATGGGTGATAATATGGAGTTTTCAGTAAATCTGGAAGATTTTATCAAATCCCTCACATATTACCATCCATTATGGAATCAATAATTTCAACTATTTGTAATTAAATAAATGCATGTTTTCATTATGGGAGTGTATCATATATAAATGAAGATATATATTAACTTATAAATGAGTTCCATGCATCATCCAATTTCTATGACTAGGAAATGCAGATCGTCATAGAGGATCTGAATATCCTTAGACTCATTCAAATTGTAATCAGACCAAAACCAACTGCTATCCATAAATCTATGTGGTGGATTCCACCTATTAGAGTATACATTAATGATATCATTGATAGTGTGGAAAATGAAATTCTAGGACCCTTGGGTTATGGTGGTATTTTCTACACTTATCATGGATTGGTTTAAGGATTCATTTATCACAACATTGGAATTGGAATAACTAGTGAATATATTCTATGGGCATTGATATATGATATAATTCTAGTTTTACAATAACAATGGACCAATTTATTGATTGAATTAGATTATAAATTGGATGTAATGGCTCTAAATGTGATGACCAGTAATTTCCCATAGAGGCTTCTACAACAATGGAATGAGTTTCTCAAACTTGTTTCACACCGTGATCAATTTTTCAATCATGTATATAGGGTGGATAACTAGCTACAAGAAACATTCAATGAACGAAATCATTGAAACAGAAATTATATGAAATTTCAAGGATCCTAACAACCCCATCGCATTGATTGATGGTGACATATGAGGAGTGATTCACACTCAGATTTGTAAAGTCCCTTGCAAGGATGGAATATGATTGATTTACTTCTTTTGTGATAATTTACAATACCATAATCATCTGGATCATGAATATTTTTGGTATCATAATAATATAATATTCTTATGGACCAAAGGAGAGTAATTAAAATTACATGAGACCATATATTATAACATATTTAATTCCAAAAGGTTCATAGGTGAGTAATAATATTAAAAATATTCTTTTAACAACCATATATTGTCAGTTATTAATCAAATCAAACAACTAAAAAAATTAAAACATCATTGATACCACATGATTTCTTAACCTATGATTTATTTATTAAAATGTTTACAAGAATCATTAATTTTTTTAGTTTCCTCTCATATAATGATATCAAATATAAATTTTTTTATAAATATTATACAAAATGTTATTTGGAATTTAAAACAATAAAAAAATGTAGTTAACTTTTTATTTGACTCATTAACTAATGAAAATTAGCTACTTTAATTAAACACCTATATAACCAGAAACATATTAACTGTAATGTATAAAATTTAAAAAAATTTAAACTATTTAGTACATTTAAATTTATTATTTTTTTCATTATTTTCAATATATTAAATTAATTTTTTTAAAAAAAATTACATGAATAATAATTAATAAATATAGTCCATCACATTAAAACATTCCAAAATAATATCTGATGAAAATTATTTTTATTTTTTATTAATACGATTTTTTAAATCAAGTATATATTCAACGATTTTGAAATCATTTAATTAAATTAAAAAATAACTTTTTATGGAAGGAATAAATAGATTCGATTGTATCAAAATAAATGAATGATGTGTAATGGTCCTCAATTTAATAACATCAATATTTTAAATAATAATAAAAGGAAAATAGTAATCATGTGGTTATGTATTTAAGAACTAATCTATAAATGCTATTAAAAATTTAAAAATTACATTAATTACATTTATAATTTTTATAATTAGGAATAATTATACTAAATAATATGGTATGTTTTGAATCAATAACAAATTAGTTATCTATTACCAAATTAAATACTGACTAATATAGCCCTAAAAATTATTTTATCATAAGAATCAATTCAATTTAGAAAGGAAATACTTATTAAATGCGCAGTAAAAATTCTTCATACAAAAATATATATTTATTAAAAACAAAATTACCAAGGAAAAAATAATTTTATTTCATTTACATATACCAAATAAATACCAAATAAAAAATCAATGATGTGATCCATGTGTGAAGACACATTACTAATACAAAAAACTCAACTCTCACCGATTAAACCCATGATAATGATGAAAAAATAAAAAATGAAATGTTTTATAACAATTTTCATCCAAAGGCCACATTGGTAAAATGCTTATGAAATTTAAAGATGAGAAGTTTGAGAATAGTTGGGTGATTTTTTATACATCTTTATGAAACTATGAAAGTATTTTTGGGAGGTTTTAGAATGATATATCATTAGCACTTGGATTTTCCAAACTACATAGCTTCCTAGAGAAATCAGGAAAATAGAAACAATGATAAAAGGATTTTTGGTTCATTGTTTTTAAAATTATGAAAAAAAATAATAATTGGTGGACAATTTGATATGTTGGACAACACATGGTTAACGTGTGCTATCCAAAATCACGTGGCAAAACTATGTCTCATTTAATTAATTCTATCAAAATATGATCATAAATAAATTTTATCCCATGAAATCAACATGTTTACCATTATTCTCTTTATCATTATCATTAATCCCATTTTTTAGTAATTTACATTTCCCTTTAACCAAAATAAGATTTTGATGGATATATGTGTGATGGGTCTCAAAAATCAATGGAAAGACTATGTTTTCTCACTTAATCATTAAATATAATCATATCCCATAAAATTGAAATCTTGATTTTATATTTTATTAATATCATATGATCTTTTATGTGTTTTGATTACATCATTATTGGATTCACTGAAAGAAATATAAGTTTGTGTGAGATCTAAACGATTTTGGGTGTCATTTATAACTTTCATCAACCATTGAATTATATGTGCCTTCTCAATACTCTCTACATATTCCAAAAAATGAATTATTTCGTTATATAATTTTTTTTTTAAAATAACAATGTTTATTTCTAATCAAGGAAACCCTTTTTGATTCCATTTAAAACTATTGGTTTTGGGTGATTCCCTTGGTGTGTAGGATAAAATGATTCCAATAGTGTTTGTATTCCATGAAATATTTTAAAGTATAAATTTATTTAATGAAATTAATTGGTTTTAATCCTTGGTATATAAATGTTTTGGATTTATTTCATATTTAAATATATTGTATCCCTATTTATAAATTCATCGGTACCATGAAATCTTAGGGAACATTATCCTTATTGGTTTATTTTTCTGTTTTATGGTTGTATAGAAATTTGGGTAAAATAGGATTACTCTTATCAAAAAATAATTTAATATTGTGTAGTTGAGTTAGAAATTGGTGACATGATATCTTATGGAACATGTACTAGGTTTTTAGGTTGATTCAGATTAGATTACCATGCCAGATTGGGGAACATTTGGTAACAGAGATAAGTAATGATTTGGTACAGAAGTTAAGCCACCACGCCTAAGTGTTGGTACTATCATCATAAATTATTTCATTGGTTTGAGAGTTTGTAAATACTATTTAGAATTGTAATATAGTGATATAAAATTAGATTTTGTGATTGAAGGATACATTTTCTTCTTCTTCAAGGATCCTCGAATGAGACGAAGGGACATAATGGAATAACTATACTAACAAATAATGGATATAATGAGTTAATTGAATGAATAGAATAGTTAAACAGGGTGTGGGAGATGTAATCCCCACACTTTTCTAGGTTGTTTTCAGTTAGGAACCCAACCTAAATACCCAACGATAGCACAAAAATATGATGCACTAGTGCAGATCATTTAAATAACATGGGGATTGGTATAACTATAATTTCTTATTTCAAAAACATCACATGCTACTGAGTAGTAGTATAAAACTATTATGGGTCTACCAATGGTGGAAATGGCTGGTCAATGGTAAGACATGGACCCAAACCCTTTTGGGTAAGACACTTCACGAGTTGATTCATTTTGTGGAAACTATTTCTACAATGTTTTGGATTGAATTTTAGGGCATGTTAGTGTCCTATATAAATTTAGATTTACTATAGAAATTCATATCTCCATTCAAAATTTGAAGTATAATATTTTTTAGTATACCAATGAATCATAGGTTGCTAGTGGAAAATAGTCAAATCATCTATTTCTACCGAAGAGGTATCTATCCCATGATATGGAGATAACAACAACCTTGTGGAATTAATATTATCTTTAAATGAATATTTTTTATCTATTGTTCATAGCCTAATATACTATAACTAGGATAGGGTCCTTCATTTGAATGTAATGTGGGAAGGGATGTTTATATGAATGGAATAGATAGTTTCTAATAATCCTAATTACAAACTCATAATGATTCCATGTTTTGAATTCAATGTTTTTTTGTTTTTAGAAACTCAAAATCTAGATCGTTACCCTATGTATATTATCCACTCATTTTAGGATTTAAAGAGGATAAAAGAGGAATCTAAATCATGTTTAACATTATTAGAAAGAAAAAATTTAAAACAATGAAAAATTAATATAATTTAAGCTAACAAATTTTTATGAACTTGAAAACAACAATAAGAAATATAAATCTTGAATGAAACAAAATCCATTTAACTGATTACTTGATATTTGGGTATGAAAAATCACACCAACGGTTCTTCATGACATGATACTAAAAGAAACTAATCAAAACTGCATTGGTGACACAAATGGAATGATCAACTCCCATTAATTCTACACAATATTCCATTATGAAAGTAAACCAATTTTTTTTCTCCAATTTATCATGTTTAGGTTTGAGGAAGTAGATGTGGAAAAGAGAGGAATTATGAGAACAAAGGATTTCTTCTCTGGAGCTCCTATGATCTAGTTCCCTACAACTGTATATATAAGTGAAACATTACATGACATGTAATTAGGATTCTTGTTGTTTAATTATTATTTTTAGTTTACTCTGTGTATTTTGAATCTATGCATATCACATATGCAGCATTACCATGATTTGATGGTTACAACACTTTTAAGTCTTGTATCTATGACATATGACATATATCATCTTCCATGTTTTGTCTCCCGAACAGGAATAGAATATAAAAAGTACATTATGTCTATTGGAATCTTATTTTTTCTAATTTATTCATAAATTTAAGTGTTTAATATACAGATAATTACTTTATTCAAAACATGTATCATGATTTTGAAACACTTCTACACATCATGTATTGATGTTTCATGATGTGTAATAGGAATTTTTCACTTTTTCATCATTTTCTCAGATTGAACATTGGGATCCTATTTCTAGAAAAAATCAACAAATTCCAGGTGAATTGTCATATATAAAATTCAAAATCATTAGTAAATTTAAAATAACATTTATATAATATTTAAACTTTTTAATGATGAATTCAATATTTTCATTATATAGTATAAAAAAATTTAAATATCATAAAGTAAAAAGCAATAGAATGAAACTTTTCACTCTAGATTGATATATCGAAGGCCTAAGACACCCCCAATTGGATATTTTTTCTCAAAAAAGTCATGATATATATTGTTTTAGACAAATTTTTCATATTAATAAAATATATTCTCTCATATTCTTGTCTATCCGCATTAATTAATGGGATTCCAAGAGGATAGATTCAATGCCCCGGAGGAGTTATTAAAGGCGATCCACTATATGTGATACACTTTTCTCTTATTAGGGATTATCATTGAAGATGTATATATATTCATTCTCAATTGTTTTTTATCAAACAAATAAAATAAGTAAGTAATGATCTCATCCCGTCACAATTCTTATATGCAGATGACATCCTCTTATTTGAGGAAGCATCATTGAAAACCATCTCTTCCATTCAATCCCAATATAACCATTTTGATGAAGTGGTAGGATAGTCTATTCTATTGGGAAATGTTTTTTATTATATTTGGTAATGGAAAATATATGTTTAGGAAGTATGGGATTAAAATGAAGATTAGGGTGAGAAGGGGAATTATTACATTTAATTATCTTGGTGTTCTACAATTTTGGGGAAATGTGAAAAGCTAATTTCTTAGTGGAGTCATCTTTTGCATCAAAACCCATCATGCTATGTGGATTGGAAAATACACGTCTTCTTCACATAGGGTGTGTTATGTGAATAATGTTACCAACTGTGAATCTGATTACACTATTTCTAACTTTATGTATACAAGATCGCTCATCATATGGTTGTAATATATGCATAGAAACATTATCAGGATATGATATATACATGAATGAAAACTGGATACTCATGCATAGATGGAATTTATCAAACATGTTGATATTGGGGTCATGGACCTAACAAACCTAAGATAATATATGATGGACTAATTAGTATGTTTACTTGGATCTTATTTACCATTATTAACACTCCCATGAATTTATAATTAAAAGGTTCAAGAAGATGTTTTTGGAATGATATCTATTATGTCCTAGATCAATCGGTATATTCATTAATCAGGCTATATTTTTATGAAATTATGAAAAACATCAAGTGGAAACCCAGTAAGAAATCATTCATTAAGTACTAGAGTACATATTTGATTGATGAACCACTGTGGAAAGAGATGAATATTCTAACTGAAATAATGAAAATACCATTTTCTAAACTAAACACACTATATGACAACCTTGATTATATCCCAGTGTAGACTACAATAAAGATAATAAAGTTTATGTCTATAGAATTTGATACACCAATCTGGATTCCAAATTCCCATGGGATATTTAATGTTTAGGATTACTATATGATAAAAATGTGAGGCATCAAATAGAATCCCACAAGGATGTTATAATATTATTTAAATTACTATAGGAAATCATGATTCAATCTCATATGGAGAATTTAGAATAATATATTTATATTGATTACTACATGGGAAAGGCATGGTAATTTAGTATCATTCTTTCTCAAATATGTTTCAGGGATGAAGAATCCATTTAGTAATCTTCATAAGTGTTTCATATGAAGGGGAGACATTGTAACACCCTGATCTTCCATGATACGCTTCTCATTAAATAATGCAATAGCTTGCATTGTACGCAACTTCAAGTTCTAACACACCGCGACTAATCAAAGTAGCCATTATGAATAGTAATACCCACTTTTTAAAATTATAGAAATTTTATATTTCAAAATGGAATTCATTTTTGTATTCGGAATATCGAAGTTATCCTATGTTGAATTTTTTGTAATTTTCTGAGAACATCCATTTTTCTATAAATAGTGAAAAATACTTAAAAACAAATTTTTTAATCAAAATAATTTATAGTGATAAATTATAATATTGTGTGGTTTCAAAGTCTAATTAGAATATATTTTTACAATTTTTTCCAATGGTGTTCATTATAATTAATTTCACTTTGAAATTAGACATAAACAATTATCAATCTTTGGATATATATTGTTTGTTAAAAACACGCAATTTGTTTTGACAGCGGAAATTAATTATAAAATTAATTAATGAAACATATATGTTTAGAAATTTGTAAAATATAAATCATTTTTGAATTTGGAATATCAATTATATCTTAGGGTGAAATTTTGGCATTGTTCTGAAAAACTTCAATTTTTGATGAATAGTGAAACCACTAAGTGGTAGTTAAATAACTGATTTTTCGTTTAAATGAAATATTACCACTTCTGTGATTTTATTTTCAAAAATACGACATACATGGTTTTCATTAGAAAGTAAAATTTGGATCAATGGGATTAAAATAATTTTTTGGTGAATAGTAACTTTTAAGTTTAATTAATCACGATTAAAGGTAATTTGTTAAAATTAATGTAAAAATGATATTATAAAAATATGAAAATACCTTTACACTTGTCCTACCCCTATTTTATGTGTAATGTCCGACCAAGACAATCCATGGGTCAACATGGTGACCCCATGGATCCACATTGGTAGGAAAAGGACATAAATAACTTTTTACTTAAAGTTAAAATAAAAATGTCACAAACATAAGTTTTTTACTAAAACAATTTTTAAATGGTGTTATACAAGTCATATTTTTTACTATAAATATTAATTAGAAATATAAATATATTTCAAACAACATGATATTTTTTTTATAATTTTTAGAGAATAAATAAATTAAATTATTTATGACACCATGATGATGGCGTGATTACCTCATTAATTAACAATTTAAATAAAATGAAAGGATAATATGAAATCTAAGTGTTACACTTGTCAAAAACCTATTAGATGAAGAGATTTAGAACCCTAATCACCTTAGCCTCGAAATATATCATTGTGGGTCCTTTAGAATCCGAAAATAATTTCTTAATAAAGTAACATTTCATGACATTCCAAGAGTGCCCCTCCTCTCCACTTATAAAAGGCCCCCACCACTACCACCTTACTCACACATTCAAAGCCTTTTGGCTCGGCCAACCTCTGCCAAAATACTCTCCCAACTTTCCTCCCTTACTCCTAGAAGCCTCAATTTGGGCAGAATTATTCCCAAGGAAGCCTTTGGCTCAAATCACAAGAGTTACCCGATTTTAAGGTAATGTCTTCGCTTATGTTATTTTGTTTTATTTGGCTTATCCAACCCCGTAAATCTTTTTAATAATTTATTTTGTAACAAAACCAGTATCCTCAATATACTAGGATGTTTTTATGAGAAGTATTCGAGCTACACTTACACACACCTTCATCTAATGGTTAAAAAACATACTGTTTTTGTGGATGGCGAATTTCTGCCTCACGAAATGATGATTGTTCAACACTCATATAACACCTTCAAAGGTGAATAATAAGATTTAACTATATTTATATATGATATATAATATTTTTATGTTTCACTTAAGGTTCTGTATTTTTCATTTATGGCATACCCTTCTTGTTTCCATTATGGGTAAACGCGATATTTTCATTTTAGGAAGTGCGGACTACCGCCCCCTCAAAGTGATTTGAATCATTAATGCCATATGTGGGATGTATAAAGGATGAAGTAAATTATATTATATATGATATTATACTGGAATTATAATATATCTTTATATCATTATTATTTCATTAAATACGAAATAGAAATGAATGTAGCGTTCATGCGTACGTACGGCTTACCGTCTCCATGAACGGTGCATTTCATTTCTTACCTCTAAACGTTATGGAATATTATAAATGCATGTATATACTGGAGATATATGATATATTTGATATATATATCATGAATATAATTCATGATATAATGGATATTTTACCACATGAACAACATGTAGTTATAAGAAGTTTATTTTTACTCAAGTACCAAAGATCTACAAAATGAACTTTATTAACTTAAATAAATAAATACTATTAATAACATTGTAATAAGTGATATAAAAGGAATAAAAAAACATGAAAGAGGTTCCTAGGAAATTATAAATTAACTGTATTTTATTATTCAGGAGGTTAAAGAATGGCCGAGTCATGACAGGACGCAAGGTAGGGGAATTTCATAACCCAATTTCCAATCTCTATGTTAATCTCCTACTTTCAAATTATGTCATGATATTATTATGTCCTATATTTTATTTGTAAATTCTTTATGTGTACATATAGTGAATACACATAATAGATCTATTTTATTTTAAAAATGATCTTTGTAAGGACTTCGTCTCAATCTCCTTTCATTGAGGCATATTTTGTTTTATACACAAATTTCTTTTATATGGTGTATAAACCCCTTTGAATTTTACGTTTATTAAAATGGAATGTTTTTATACGAAGCGTTTTACTAAATGAAAAAAGGAATGTTTTTCTTTCCGTACGTATGCGGAAACAACGACTTCTCTGCCGTTGTGACCATTATTTGAGTTTCTGCTTCCTCTACAAGCCATAACTTTTTTTAGTGAAAAATTAATACAATGTTTTAACTTTCTTTTATTTTGGTATTGAAAATGGTTTTGAAAGTGTTTTTATTATATCAATGTTTTGTATTGATATACTGTGATTGAAATGTGGAAATGTTATGTTTCCTTTAGGCATGTTTTATTTGATACGATTATGTTATATTTTATGATATGTTTAAACCATTTCATATGAGGAATGCAGTGGACTTAATAAGTGATAGGTGGAGCCTGCTACAGCTCCTCGATGCATCAGTGGGTCTCATGAGACAAACTACTATCTTGGCACGAGGCCTTGACAAAATCATATTTGTGGTCTTGGCATGAGGCCTTGGCTACGTGCTTATGATAGTCTGGCATTATGAATTCCATCATTATGAAAGTGGTTATTGATATTGCATGTGATTATTCGACCAGATGAATATCCATGTGAAGATGTAAATGTAATTATCTCTTTTTACTTTTGCCATATTATGTTTAAGTTCATGTATAAAAGGCTTTTGTTTTATTTATACATTTCCTTAAATGTTTATGTTTATTGATGAAGGATTCTGCTATATTGTTATCTTTACTGGGCATCTGAGCTCACCCCTTTCAATGTTTTAATTTTTCCAGGATGTGATGAAGTGTTATAGGAATGACCTATAGGGATTTTCGGAAGGGGATATGTGTGTGGAAAATGGAGACTATGTTATTTTATTTTTTCACTTTGTGATGTAATATAACATATATGAATGTATCTAGTGTTTCCAAGGCTACTAAACTAATCGGTCATTCGAGACTTAATCTTTTGTGATCATGCCAATGCTACGAAGTAATGAACCGACTCTGGGTAGCTGGGGTCGGGGCGTTACAGTTGGTATTAGAGGTAGTTTAGTACTAACCATGGAAGCTATATTTAGATAAACTCTGATTAGAGAACATAGATCTAAGATAATTTTTGAGGATTAGTATAGAATAACTTCCTAGAATTTTGGTATTATAGGGATTTTGTGAGTTTCCCGAGCAATACATCCCTTTCAGGATACGAGAAGGTAGAGGCGGCTCTGGAACAGATGTACCTAGGGGTAAAACCCAAAAACACCGCTTTGATCTAGGCTCAAACAGGAACTGGTGAACGACAACGGGCCTTGCTGCACTATTGGTTACGACACTCTCGGGGGATATACTTAGGATAATTCACATTTTCTTTACAAACCACTTTGAAGGGTTATGAGTATATACTTTCTCAAAGAAATCTTTTTTTTATGATTATGGATTATATCCATAAATAGTTCAATAAGTGTTAAGTGTTTTACAAGTATGGAATTATGTATTTTGATTCATAAACTAATCTAGATTATGAAATTGTATAGAAATGGTGCCTAGTGGAAGGAATATATAGCGTATCAATGCACGCGATCCGTGTAGGGATTTCCCTCCTACATAAGATAATTATTATGGAGCTGGAGATACAACTGGTGTCGATCAACTTATTACCATACTGGGACAACCCACTCAGATTATGAATAATAACCTTACTCATATGGAGCACCCTGATCCGCAACGTGGACGATAAATGTTAGACCACTTCATGAAGCAACAAACACCAATATTTAATGAGGGTATAAATCCATTAGTATCTGAGCAATGGATACACTCCATAGAGAAAATATTCCACACCTTTGGGAGTAGCGAATGGGAGAAGGTTGTCATGGCAGTCTACCGCCTCACTTGAGATGTCGATCATTGGTGGTCGCTGATTCAAAACACAAATGAAGATGAAGAAGTATAAATTATGGAATGGAGAGAGTTCAAAGATCTTTTCTTAGAAAAATACTTTCCACATGACCGTCGAGCAGATATGGAAAGGAAATTTCTGAGTTTGAGGCAGAAGGAGGATGAGAATGTCGCAAAGTATGAGGCTAACTTTACAAGGTTAGTGAGGCATGATTCAGATTATATATGTAACCCAAGAAGTAATATTGATCATTTCTTTGATGGTTTAACACCATTTCACTATCGATCTTTAGTATCAAAATCCTTCTCATCGTACGAAGATATTGTCTCGTGTGCTATCAAGACAGAAAAGTAATTCTCGAAGTCTTATGACACCAATGTAAAGAAGGAGAAGAAGACAACGGTGAAACAAGAGATAAATAAAGGGAAAAAAGGAAAGAAGGATTTTCTATTATGTGATAATTGTGGGAAGAAACACCCTGGTACTTGCCTAAAAGGAATGGGAGTTTGTTATAAATGTGGAGAAACAGGTCACCAGGAGCGTGATTTCAAGGTAAAGAAAGAGGCTATCAATGTTGAATGCTACAATTGTAGAGAAATGGGGCATTATGAAAATGAATGTCCTAAGATTCAGGGAAACATACCTCAGAAAAGGACAAGGGATCAAGTCCAATCTTATGCTGTGACTATAGTTGAAGCGGAATAATTAATGTATTGGTTCTTTTGGACTCATCGATTATATTCTGGTTATTAGAATAATGCAATATATATATATATGGATTGTACTGCAATACTTTTTGATTTCATTAAGGTTTTAATATGATGAAGGTAATCATATTTTTGTATGTGACAATAAGAGAAACATTACCTTATTTGAGGTATCTGATGAGACAATTGATTTCGGAATTTAGAGACCTTTTAGCGAATGTTTGGATGGAGGTATTTTGGATAACGTTAAAGGTTGGAATGGATTAAGTTAAACATTGGATAGTATTGTTTAAGGATAAAACATTTATGAAGATTATTTTTGGAATATTATAATACTATATTTTTAGGAAAAGGACAACCTGCAGGGTGGGGCATAACTCGTCGCGTCGGACAAAGCTGCAGGAATCGAACCCACAACCATAGTGCGACGGACCTTTATTACCTACAACTAACCTACATGAAGTCTCTGGTTATTAGAAAATAGTTTTCCTAATCTAAATGGTATGTTTTAATATTGGAACCTTATACAATTATGATAAATAGAATATTTTCGAGTTCTATTACCTTTTAGAGTGAAAGATGGGTTTGTGGTAAAAATTTATTAAAGAATGAAAGTATACATAACAAGTATGAATATTCCCTTACATTATTAGTAAATCTCCTAAATAAATTCCTAAACATTATAAAAGGTAACATAAAACAAAAACATTGCTGGTTAACTTTTCCAACTGGGGATTCAATGATCGTTTAACCAATCACAAGTTTGTGATTTTCTTATGGTTAAGTTTCTCCTAATCCAGTTTTCTACAACTCTCCATCAGACCATGAAGGTTTTTTTTCATCCATATCTATATTTTCATAGAATATTATTATGGGCTATCTCGGATGAACTTTGTACTTATCTTTCTTTCTTTTAATTTTATATTTTTATTAATCTTATTTCTGATGTGGGTTTTCCACAAAGGTAATTTCTATTTTCAACCTTTTATTTTTAAAGAAAAATTTCAAATTGCGAGGATGAAATTTTTTGAAGGAGGGGAGATTGTAACACCCCGAGCTTCAACGATACGCTTCTCATTCAATAATGCAATAGCTTGCATTGTACGCAACTTCGAGTTCTAACACACCGCGACTAAACAAAGTAGCCATTATGAATAATAATTCCCACTTTTTAAAATTATATAATTTTTATATTTCAAATTGGACTTCAATTTTGTATTCGCAATATCGAAATTATCCTAAGTTTAATTTTTTGTAATTTTCTGAGAACATCCAATTTTCTATAAATAGTGAAAAATACTTAAAACAACTTTTTTAATCAAAATAATTTATAGTGATAAATTATACTATTGATTGGTTTCAAAGTCTAATTAGAATATATTTTTACCATTTTATCCAATGCTGTTCATTATAATTAATTTCACTTTGAAATTAGACATAAACAATTGTCAATCTTTTAATATATATTGTTTCTTAAAAACACGCTATTTGTTGTGACAACGGGAATTAATTATAAAATTAATTTATGCAACTTATATGTTTGGAATTATTTAAAATAGACATCATTTTTGAATTTTTAATATCAATTGTATCTTAGGGTGAAATTTTTTCATTGTTCTGAAAAACTTCAATTTTTGATGAATAGTGAAACCACTAAGTGGTAGTTAAATAACTGATTTTTTTGTTTAAATGAAATATTACCACTTCTGTGATTTGTTTTTCAAAAATCCGACATACATGGTTTTCATTATGATGTAAAATGTGGTTCAATGGGATTAATATAATTTTTTGGTGAATAGTAACTTTTAAGTTTAATTAATCATGATTAAAGGTAATTAGTGAAATTTAAGGTAAAAATGATATTATAAAAATATGAAAATACATTTACACTTGTCCTACCCCTATTGTAAGTGTAATGGGAGACCAAGACAATCCATGGGTTAACTTGGGGACCCCATGGAGCTACTTTGGTAGGAAAATGACATAAATAACTTTTCACATAAAGTTAAAATAAAAATGTCACAAACATTAGTTTTTTTACTAAAACAATTTTTAAATGGGGTTATATAAATAATATTTTTTACTATAAATATTAATTATAAAGATAATAATATTTCCTACAAAATGATATTTTTTTATAATTTTTAGACATTAAATAAATTAAATTATTTATGACACCATGATAATGCCGCGATTACCTCATTAATTAACGATTTAAATAAAATGAAAGGATAATGTAAAATCTAAGGCTTACACTTTTCAAAAGCCTATTGGATGAGGATATTTCGAACCCTTATAACCTTAGCATCTAAACATATCATTTTGGGACATTTAGAACCTGAAAAGCATTTCTTAATAAAGTAACATTTCATAACATTCCAGGAGTGCCCCTCCTCTCCACTTATAAAAGGCCCCCACCACTACCACCTTAATCACACTTTCAAAGCCTTTTGGCTCGGCCTACCTCTTCCCAAATACTCTCCCAACTTCCCTCCATTAATCCTAGAAGCCTCACATTGGGCAGAATTCTTCCCAAGGAAGCCTTTGGCTCAAATAAATAGAGTTACCCGATTTTAATGTAATGTCTTCACTTATGTTATTTTTTTATTTTGCTTATACAACCACCTAAACTATTTTTATTCATTAATTTTGTAACAAAACCAGTATACTCAATATACTAGGATGTTTTTCTGAGAATTATTCGAGCTACACATACACACACATACATCTAATGGTTAAAAAACATACTGTTTCTATGGATGGGGAATTTATGCCTCATGAAACGATGATTGTTCAACACTCATATAACACCTTCAAAGGTGGACATTAAGATGTCACTATATTTATATATGATATATAATATGTTTATGTTTTACTTATGTTTATGTATTTTTCATTTATGGCATACCTTTCTTGTTTCCATTATTGGTAAACGTGATATTTTCATTTTAGGAAGTGCGGACTACCGCCCCCTCAAAATGATTTGAATCGTTAATGCCATATGTGGGATGTATAAAGGATGGATAAAATGATATTATATATGATATTATACTGGAATTATAATATACCTTTATATAATTATGATTTCATTAAATACGAAATAGAAATGAATGTAGCATTCATGCGTACGTACGGCTTACTGTCTCCATGAACGATGCATTTCATTTCTTACCTCTAAATGTTATGGAATATTATAAATTCATGTATATACTGGATATATTTGAGATATATTATATCTATATCATGAATATAATTATGGATATAATGGATATTTTACCACATGAACAACTTGAAATTATAAGAAGTTTATTTTTGACTCAAGTACCAAAGATCTACAAAACAGTCGTTATTAACATAAATAAATACATAATGTTCATAACATTATAATAAGTGATATAAAAGGAATAAAAAACATGAAAAATGATCTTAAGAAATGATAAATTAACTCTAGTTTATTATTCAGGAGGTTAAAGAACGGTCGAGTCAAGACAGGACGCAACGTAAGGGAATTTCTTAACCCAATGCCCAAACTCTTGGTTAATCTCCTACATTCAAATTATGTCATGATATTATTATGACATATATTGTATTTGTACATTATTTATGTGTACATATAGTGAATACACATAATAGATCTATTTTATTTTAAAATAATATTTGTAAGGACTTCGTCTCAATCTCTTTTCATTGAGACATATTTTGTTTTATACACAAATTTCTTTTATACGGTGTATAAAACCCTTTGACTTTTATGTTTATTAAAAAGGAATATTTTTATATGAAGAGTTTTACTAAACAACAAAAAGGAATGTTTTTCTTTCTGTACGTCTGCGGAAACAACGTCTTCTCCACCGCCGTGACCATTATTTGAGTTTTGGCTTCCTCTACAAGCCATAACTTTTTTTAGTGAAAAATAAATACAAAGTTTTAACTTTATTTTATTTTGGTAATGAAATTGGTTTTGAAAGTGTTTTTATTATATCAATGTGTTGTATTGATATCTTGTGATTGAAATGTGTAAATGTTATGTTTCCTTTAGGCATTTTTTATGTGACATGATTATGTTATGTTTTATGGTATGTTTAAACCTATTCATATGAGGAATGCATTGGACTTAATAAGTGACGGGTGGAGCCCGCTACAGCTCCTCAATGTATCGGTAGGTCTCATGAGACAAACTAGTGTCTTGGCACGAGGCCTTGAAAAAATCTTATTTGTGGTCTTGGCACGAGGCCTTGGCTACGTGGTTATGATAGTCTGGCATTATGCATTCCATCATTATGAAAGTGGTTATTGATATTGCATGTGATTATTCGACCAGTAGAATATCCATGTGAAGAAGTAAATGGAATTATCTCTTTTTTAATTTTTCCATATTATATTGAAGTCAAGTTTAAAATTATTTTGTTTTAGTTATACATTGCCTTAAATTTTTATGTTTATTGATGAAAGCTTCCTCAATATTGTTATCCTTACTGAGCATCTGAGCTCACCATTTTTAATGTTTTAATTTTTCCAGGATGTGATGAAGTATTATAGGAATGACCTGCACGGATAGTCTGAAGGGGATATGAGTGTGGAAAATGGAGACTATGTTATTGTAGTTTCTCACTTTTTGATGTAACGTAACGTCTATGAATGTATGTAGTGTTTCCAAGGCTACTAAACTAATTGGTCTTTCGAGACTTAATATTTTGTGATCATGCCAATGCTACGAAGTAATGCACCGACTCTGGGTAGCTGGGGTCGGGGCGTTACAGACATGGGAATATACATATAATATTTCAAGCCTCAAGTCTAATGAATATAGGTAGCTGGGTGATAATATGGAGTTTTCAGTAAATCTGGAAGATGTTATCAAATCCCTCACCCATTACCATCCATTATGGAATCAATAATTTCCACTATTTGTAATGAAAGAAATGCATGTTTTCATTATGGGAGTGTGTCATATATAAATGAAGATATAGATGAACTTATAAATGATTTACATGAATCATCCAATTTCTAGGATTAGTCAATGTTGATCCTCATAGAGGATCTGAATATTCTCAGACTCATTCAATTTGTAATCAGACCAAAACCACCTATTATCCATAAATCCATGTGGTGGATTCCACCTATTAGCGTATGCATTAATGATATCATTGATAGTGTGGCATATGACATTTTAGGACCCTTGGGTTATGGTGGGATTTTCTACACTTATCATGGATTTTTTTAAGGATTCATTTATCACAACATTGGAATTGGAATAACTGGTGAAGATGTACTATGGTCATTTATATATGATATAAGTATAGTTTTACAATAAAAATGGACCAATTTATGGATTGAATAATATTATAAATTGGATGTAATGTCTATAAATGTGATGACCAGAAATGTCCCATAGAGGCTTCTACCACAATGGACTGAGTTTCTCAAACTTTTTTTCACACCTTGATTAATTTTTCACTCATGTATATAGGGTGGATAACTAGGTATAAAATAACATTCAATGAACAAAATCATGGAAACAGAAATTATATGACATTTCAGGGATCCTAACAACCACATGGAATTGATTGATGATGACCTATGATGAGTGATTCACTCTCAGTTTTGTAAACTTCCTTGCAAGGACTTAATTTTATTGATTTACTTTTTTATTGATAATTTTCAATACTAGACTCATCCGAATCGTGAATATTTTTGGTATCTTAAAAATATATTATTATTATGAACCGAAGAAGAGTAATTAAAATTATATGAGACCATATATTCTAAAATATATAATTTCAAAAGGTTCAAAGTTGATTAATTATATTAAAAATAGTCTTTTAACAACCATATATTTTCATTCATTAATAAAATCAATCAATGACAAAAATTAAAACATCATTGATATCACATGATTTCTTAACCTATACTGTATTTAATAAAATGTTTACATGAATCTTTAATTTTTTTAGTTTCCTCTCATATAATGATATGGAATCTAAACATTTTATTATAAATATTTTACAAAACGTTATTTGGAATTTAAAAAAAATAATAAAAAAAAGTAGTTAAATTTTTAATTAACTCATTAACTAATGAAAATTAGTTACTTTTATTAAACACCTATATGACCAGAAACATATTAACATTAATTTTTATAAATTAAAAAATTTAATATTATCAAGTACATTTAAGTTTATACTTTTATTAATTTTTTTAATATATTATTCTATTTTTTTAAAAAATATTACATGAATAATAATTAATTAATATATTACATCACATTTAAACATTCAAAAATAATATCTGATGAAAAATATTTTATTTTTTTATTAATACAATTTTTTAAATCAAGTATATATTCACCGATTTTGAAATCATTTAATTAAATTAAAAAAATAACTTTTTATGGATGGAATAAATTGATTGGATTGTATAAATAAAAATGAATCATGTGTAATGGTCCTTAATTTAATAACATAAATATTTTAAATAATAACCAAAGGAAAAATAGTAATCATGGGGTTATGTATTTCAGTACTAATCTATAAATGGTGTTAAAAATTTAAAAATTACATTAATTTATTTATAATTTTTATAATTAGGAATCATTATACTAAATAATAGTGTATGTATTGAATCAATAATAAATTATTTTTCTATTTCCAAATTAAATACTAACTAATATGTCCCTAAATTTTCTTTTATCATAAGAATCAAATCACTATTGAAAGGAAATACTAATTAAATGCGCAGTAAAAATATTTCTTACAAACTTATATTTTTATTACAAAAAAAATTACAATGGAAAAAATAATTTTATTTCATTTATATATACCAAATTAATACAAAATAGGAATTAAATGATGTGATCCATGTGTGAAGACACATTGCTAATACACAAACCTCAACTCTCACCGATTAAACCCATGATAATGATGAGAAAATAAAAAATAAAATGTTTTATAACAATTTTCATCCAAAGGCCATTTTTGTAACATGTTGATGTAATTTAAAGATGAGAAGTTTGAACATAGATGGGTGATTTTTTTATTCATCATTAAGAAACTGTGAAAGTATTTTTGGGAGGTTCTAGAAAGATACATCGTAAGCACGTGGATTTTCCAAACTACATAGCTTCCTGGAGAAATCCGGAAAATAGAAAAAAAGTTAAAAGGATTTTTGGTTCATTGTTTTTAAAATTATGTAAAAAATAATTATTGGTGGGGAATTTGATATATTGGACAACACATGGTTAATGTGTGCTATCCCAAATCATGTGGAAAAACTATGTCTCATTTATTTAATTCTATAAAAATATAATCATAAATAATTTTTAACCCATGAAATATACATGTTTACCATTATGCTATTTAACATTATTATTAATCCCATTTTTTAGTAATTTACATTTCCCTTTAACCAAAAAATGAATTTGATGGATATATGTGTGATGGGTCTCCAAAATCAATTGAAACACTATGTTTTCTAGCTTAGTCATTAAATCTACTCATATCCCATAAAAAAGAAATCTTTATTTTATATTTTATTAATATCATATGATGTTTGATGTGTTCTGATTACAAAATGATTGGATTCACTTAAAGAAATATATTTTTGTGCGGGATATAAATGATTTTGGGTGTCAATTATCATTTTCATCAACCATTGAATTTTATGTGGCTTCTCAATCATCTCAACATATTTCAAAAAATGAATGATTTGATTCTATAAATTGTATATAAAATAACAATGTATAATTATAATCAAGGAAATTCTTTTTGTTTCCATTTAAATTGATGGGCATTGGATGATTCCCTTGGTGTGTTTGATAAAATGATTCAAATAGTGTTTGGATTCCATGAAGTGATTTAACGTATCAATTTATTTAATGAAATTAATGGGTTTTAATCCTTGGTATATAAATGTGTCGGATTTGTTTCATATTTTAATGTATTATACCACTATTTATAAATTCATTGGTACCATGAAATATTAGGGCCCATGATCCTCATTGTCTTGTTGTTATATTTTAAGGTTGTATAACAATTTGGGTAAAATAGGATTCCTCTTATCAAAAAAATACTTTAATATAGTATAGTTGATTTAGAAATTAGTGACATACTAACTTAGGTAACATGGACTAGGTTTTTGGGTTGATTCAGATTAGATTACCATGCAATATTGGGGAACATTTGGTAACAATGATAAGTGATGATTTGGTACGGATGATAATCTACCACAACTAAGTGTTAGTACTATCATCATAAATTATTTCATGGGTTTTCGAGTTTTTGAAATAATTTTTAGAAGTGTAATGTAATTTCTTTATTATTATTAAATAAATATATTGTTAAATTAGAACTCTATTATAGATTTCTTGTTAATATTTTCTTCCCAAAGTAAATTGTTTTGACATGTCATTTGATGATGATTTAGGAAAATCTATAGATAAATATTATAATAATTTTGAAAACTGTATAAAAATGTGCTAAATTTACATTTCCATGTGAAATGTGTGGGATCCTACATGTGTATTTCATATTTTCTATGATTACTCATTCGGTTCATATGCACTTTAGTGTGTTTGACGCTCCTTTCGTCATAGAATCTAAAGATCGGAAAAGGGGAATATCTGAGCTCAAAGTGATTCAACCTTTGAAGAAAACATCAAAAATCGACAAAGGGATGAACAAGGAAAACTTTTCCCATAGGCCGCGCAAGTTCCTTCATGGTCGCGCAAGTATACTTGCGGGACACAACTTGGCGCGCAAGTGACTTGCGCGACCTAGTTGATAACCGCCCGGTAACCGCCCGGGGTCTTCTCCTGCCTATAAATAGACCCTGTGGGCCCCCCATTCGAGATGATTCTTTTCTAGAAACTCGGATTGAAGCTCCCGACGCCCAAGTCTCTTATCAAAGATTCTGGAACACTTCTAAGGTAATTTCTTACCTAGAACAGAAGATATAAAGAGAGGGAGGATGGCCTAAGTGTTGAAACTCATCAACACTTGCGCGCTGCCTTACTCCTTCGATAGAACTTACGCGTCCCTTTTGTGAAAGAACCTCAAGAGAATTTTAAAGGCTTTAATAAAGATTCTCTCAAGTATTTAAATGATGGTTGACCATCGCGCAAGTACACCACGTGTCGCACAGGTATACCTGCGCGGCCAATACATGTGTGCCCCCACAATACTTGCACGCCTTCCAAGATTTGCACGACCCTTACTTTTTTGGGTGCCTTTCTTGCCCATTTCACCCCTCTTAAGTCGTTATACTTCCTTTTCAACGATTTAGTCTTCAAGACATTCTTCAAATCCATTGACGGCATGATTTCATGATTTGACGTCCTTATCTGAAAGGAATGCTATGGAATATCTCTCAAAACCTAGTGATTTAAATATCCTTATGTCACTAAAGATTGAGATTCCATTCATTCAACCTCATCCTTTAAGATAAGAGAATCCTTAACCTGGGTCTCCTTTTCAGGAATAATCCCCAGTCCTAAGTCCTCCAAACTTGGGCATCCTTTTCAGGAGTAAGCCCCAAACCCTAATCCCTTAACCTGGGTCTCCGTTTCAGGAATAAGTCACAGTCATAATCTTGGGATTCCTTTTCAGAAGTAAGCCCCATATCCTCTAATTTGGGCTTCCTTTTCAGTAGTAAGCCCCAAACCTTAATCCTTAACCTGGGCTTCCCGTTCAGGAATAATTCGTAGTCATAAATCCCTTAACCTGGGCCTCCTTTTTAAGAGTAAGTCCTAGTCATAATCTTGGGTTTCCTTTTCAGGAGTAATCCCCAATTCCTTTAAATTCTCTTTAAACCAGTTCTAATTTACGTTTGATCTGGGATTCCTTCTTTGGAGTAAAACCCAGTTATCAATCCACTCCTAATTTGGGTTTCCTTTTCAGGAATAAGTCCCAAGTTAGAGTATTCAGATCTCCATGAAGAACATATACCATTATGGACCCTGTTCCTGGATTTTATCCCTAATGTAAATCCTAAACCTTCATCTATCTGGGCAGTCATACATACATAAGCCCCAAACCAGTTCTTATGATTGCATCTTTCATGGCACAATTGTCTAATTTTTACCAATACCTCTTGTTTCTCACACCGAGCATGACTCACGTGAGCTTAGAGTGTAAAAGTAATTATGAAATCCTTCTTTGATCCATCAATCATAAACGTTATAATCCCTTACTCAAACTACGTGGGTTCTGATTAATTTTCGAAAACAAAGGATATGCAGGTAGCCCATTTATGAGTTCGATCCCAACTTTGAAATAATTCATGTCCTTCTGAATGACAATAAACTTCAAGTGCCCCACTACGTGGCTTTAAAACCATCCTGGTCATCATAATGACCAAGATACTTTTATATAAACATTATGAAGGATACCATTGACCAAGAATCTCTAAATAAATATAGGTGATTCTCTATTGATGAAGAACCTCGAATACATATAAAAGATTCTCTAAATTTCTTACACTTTTAATCATTGATTGTTAAACTGAAGGAAAGCTCATTTTATACTTGGTAATGTAATAAGGATTCACGAACATAACATAAATCTATAAAGAGAGTCACAGAATAGACAATAATTCCCCTCAAAAAGGTGTGATGAGTCCGAGCTCCCATCCTCTCGACCAATGTAAATTCTTAAGCCTCATCAGTCCACAAGCTAATGAGTGCCTACCTTTGGAAAGTAGGTCCAAATGGATGTGGAATCATTGGCTGTTTCCGGTTCTACGAACATACCTGTAAGAAACTGATCGGAACGTTTGAATCTCCCATCCAGGAGGTCATCCCCGAATTCTGAGGGAAACAAAAAATGGTGAACCCGACGTGAATACTTAACCAAGTTAAAATGATGTTTTACCTATTTTTTAAGCCCATATTTAAAACTCAATAAGAGGGATAACAAAAACAATCATTGACATATGTGCTCATCCAAAGGATGATGTGGCTGAATTTTATCTTGATTACGTCTGTTATATCAAACAGGCACTCTTTTCGAAGATCTTCTGTATTTCCATAATGACTGCTCTCAAATTCACATCTGTGAATACTGCTGCTGCAAATACCACTGCTGCTATTCCTACTGGATCGTCATCCGCTCTGAGAATGACATCACCTAATCAGCATCTTCAACGTTGGGAATCAAATGCACTGGTTAAGGATTACCGTCAACACGGTACCATCCCAACTCTAGAGGCTTCCCGATAGGCTCTCCAAGTGAACAACTCACACAGGTCGTTCGAACAACTATGACTAGTGATTAAGAGGCAGGCGTTGCTGACTACCATCTGCAACCGTTTCGGGTCGTTATCCCCGGAATGCAATTTCCATTCGCTCCCTTACTCTGAGGAAGTGAATGAGCAGGTACCTTAGGGCCTTAATTCAAAAAAACCAGAGTCCTTCTTGAGGGCTCCCATCAACAATCGCCGCCAGACTCGTGCGACAGTGCGCCCTCAACATGATGAGGGTACCGACTCGAGTCATTCAGCTCAGGTTCCTCGAACCCGAGCAGGAAAGATGAACCGCCAGTGACGGATTCCGGTTAACAATGGGCAGGTTTTCAACCCTGCCATCTCCGGAAAAGTCCACAAACCTAACATGGTGGCGAACAATGAGCAGGCACCCACACCTGTCCGTTTTAATTCCGCTGTCCAGCAGACTCGTCTGGTAGTATAACGCCAATCCTGCCAGGAAATTCCGGGGGAGTACTACAGGAAGGAACATACACCTGCTTATACATCATCAGTTAGTCAGTAGGATCGCCTGACTACATATGATGGATCTCATCAACCGCGTTTGGCGAAGTGTAATCAGCAGGCACATACACCTGCTAATACTAATCAAACCTAGCAACAGTCTTTCTTGGTAGCGCACAGAGATGTCAGTCGGAAAGCTCCGATGACAAACAGGAGGTGGACTCAACTCTCTGCCTCCACACATGAGTACTGTCAGGATTCACTGATAGGAAAAGGAGGACAGGAGCAGGCACATACACCTACTCCAAGCCCGGAATGGACGTATATCCCCGTTCTGGCGGCTGATGTCACCAACCATATTTTGTCAATGGTGAAAGAGCAGAAGCAAATTCCTGCTCATATTCAGGATGCTTGCCAGGATATCATAACAGCTTCAGCATCATCTCAGGGACATACACATAAATATATCCCTAGCAGTGGAGTGACATCTCAACGATTCACTCCGGAACAGACACACACATCTGTTCCAGTCCAAGAGGGTTATGGGGCATACTCCCCCATATCATATGGACAACC
Source organism: Viscum album (assembly GCA_963277665.1). Classification (NCBI taxonomy): domain Eukaryota; kingdom Viridiplantae; phylum Streptophyta; class Magnoliopsida; order Santalales; family Viscaceae; genus Viscum; species Viscum album. The sequence continues at coordinate 201,130 of CAUJRU010000415.1, read as the reverse complement.
AAGTCAGGCACATACAGCTGATTTGAGAGTTGATCGTTAGTCTAACCTATCCATCTTTCTTGATCAGGCACAAACACCTGCTCAGAGTAACCACTTTCGTCAACAAGTGGTTTCCAAAGCGAGTAAGAAGGCATCTAAGAAAAAGATCCTCCCAGCACAGTCAGGAGATCAAAGGCCAGTCTGTAACAAGGCCTTGCTCGATGCTGGAGTTCATGAAGCCCTCAGACATATATCTGTTGGAATTCAAGATTCTGCTCCCTCAGTTCCCAATAACAGGAACATTAATTCCGAAAGTCATCAAAAGACACTTCCTCATGAAGGCTTGCTTCATGAAAATTTGGTCAATCTTGATGTTTCTTCATCAGATGAGAGTCACATGAACCCTTTGTGTGGTCAAAAGACCAAGGAGAATGAGATGTCATCTTTTGATGTAACCCATTATGGTGGTACTCCCCATGATGATGAATTTCGCTGCGAAAGTCCTCTCTGCAGTAGTGATTCACATTGCCTGGAAAATACTCCAGTGGACAATGTAGTGCCGATAAAACCCTCTTATCTTCAGGCACATGCAAATGCAAAACCAGTCATGTTTGATGCTTTATCGCTAGCAAGTGAAATACTTTCTTAATCAGAAGGTAACCCAGGGTATAGGTCATTCTCCGAACAACCCCTAAGTCATGCATATTCTAGTTTGATCAATGATCTCTCAACCAATCTTTTTGAATCCGATGAAGCAACAAGGAAACACCAACTCTAGTCAAAACAGGTAGAAGAATCTTCATTTAATGATAAAGAGGAAATGCTGAACATGAGGTAAAAACTGGCTAAAAGTGAGGTACCAGTCATATTTTGGCCTTTGGCTAACTCCCAATATGATATTCCAAAAATGTTGATGGAAGATGGAGTCCATGATATTCGTCTCAATATATAGAAATCTCTTTGTCAATTGAAGAACAAGGTATTATCTTATGATGAATATGAAAATCATCTTATGATAATAGAAGGGCTACAACGTCAGATTGATTTGGCATCTCTATCAGTCTCTCGGTATCCAAAGGCTAAAAAGCAACAGAGAACCCTTCAGCGTTCATGCCTTGAAGCACTAAGAAAATTGTGTCAGTTAATTGCCAATGCTCCATCTGGTGTTCATATCAGAGGATGGGGTGTTCACGGATCACTACATTTCATAGTGCTTTCCAGTCAGCAATGCCCGCCTAAAATGGTCTCATGCAATGTTATTGCCCATGGCCGACCACAGTCAATGGGATTTGTTCATAATCAAAAGCTTTCTCAAGATAAGGCTTCAACTAGTTCCTCCCAAATCGAGCATATAGAGAACAAGTTGTTGAATTTCTCCTACATCAAGCAGGCGAGAATATTGCACAAGCCTCTCGTATGGAGAAAACACATCATCAAATGACAAAATTATCGGAATTCATCCAACGGTCTATTGAACCAGGTGATAAATGTGGATACAGGCTAATGCATCCAGCTAATTTCTGAAATAGGATACGCAAGATCAATAGAACTTTTAAGAAGGTCTCAGACATAGCATGTCAAGAGCCACCCCAGCTTGTCAGACTGGGGACTCCTTTAACCCAACCCTCAGAGTCCACAAATGGGATTCGAGGAGTTGAGCGGAAGTAGCAGGAAGAACCCCAGTTCTCGAGACTGGGGACTCTTTCAAATCATCAATCCCATTCTCAGAGAATATCGGTCTTTTCTCGATTGGGGAAGAAGCCCAAAGAGGAATGAAGAGACAAAATATCAGGAGATTACCACCATGTTATAGCTCGTCAAGAAGTTCCTGAAAGATTAAATCAACAAAAATCAATGTCTCATCAAAGACATGAAAGAAGACAATATCACAGAAATGTTGATAGAAGGGATGAGATGCATTATACATCAGTCAATGTCATCAATGCCGTTGTTTCTAATCCACCAGAGGAGACTCACTCAGGGGACTCAGATGAAGAGCGTCCTGCTCAAGAAAATGTACGCGCCGATACAAATGAAGATGGTGTGCGTACACGAAGTCAAAAGATTACTCAGAACCTAGGTAATCCACTTCATTCTCTCCAAAAAGTATCCAACAAAGGGAGGGGAAAGAATCAGGTTACATATCCTTCCTCTAGAGAAGGTCAATCTCTCTCGTTAGAGCAACGTTTTGCACAACAAGAGGAATAAATGAAAGAATTATGAAGGTTGAATGAAGAACTACTTCAGAGTAGTCTTCTACTTAAGAATGCTGAAGTCCGACAGCCGATGGAATTTGTTGCAGTTACTAAGATGGATCAAGAATATCCTCCTATATCAGAACACACTCAGAGGTCTAATCCCGTGGGTGAAGCGCAACAATGGTTGGAAGTACTACCATCAGTTGCAGCACCAACCACCACGTCTGTCCAAACTCCATTCATTGCACCTACCCAAGACCAAATTCAACCTGATGTTTCTCAAAAGTTAATAACTTCTATTGAGTCATTAACAGCTCGGTTAGAAACTATGGAAGGGAAACGGGTGCAAGTTCAACCAGAAAATAAAGTTTACCCCGAATGGGTAGATTCAATTTCTCCTCCATCTAGTTTTGGAAACTCTGTTTTCCCTACTTTTAATGGATCAGGCGACCCTGAACAACATTTGACACATTACGTGTCTTGTTGGGATCCTATGATGGGAACTCCACAGCAGCAAGAAGCAGTGATACTCAGATTCTTCATGCGAACCTTTCAAGGACCAGCTTATTTCTGGTATACAAGCTTGCAATCCCGGTCAATCATCGGATGGGAGGATCTTCGTCAAAAATTCCTTCTTCAGTTCAACTCAACATTGCCAAAAACCACATTTTTCGATCTTACAAACTACAAGCAAAGGGAGAATGAAAGATTCTCTGATTTCATTGCTCGCTGGAAGGGATTAACGTATTCCCTGTGTTTATCACTCCCTCAGGAAGAGTTCTTGCCAATCAGTGTGGAAACTTTGTGCGACAAATTACCCACACCATTGATCCCTGTGAAATACACAGGAGGGTTTGGAGACCTTACTTCAATTGCTCAGCATAATGAATATTTCCTTATACATGCTATTGTTAAATCTCGTGTAATTCAATCAGCTTCAGGAAGGAGAATGAGTAATGCAGAAACTGCTACAGTTATGCTTAAACAAGCGCATGTACCTATTTCTACTTCAAAAACTTCATCTTCTCGAAGGGCTCAACCTCCTGAACTCCAACAAAAAAGGTCGTTTCGTCCAATTGATCAAAAAGATCAATGACGAAAACAATTTGAGGATTTGAAGAGTAAAGCATACTCCTTCCGAAATGAGCAAGTTCCTGGTTACTTCATCTCAGCTCTGGAAAATAATTTGGTTCAACTACCAGTGCCCAAGAGGCCAAACAATGAAGGAGATGAAGAACGTCCCAATTATTGTCCCTTTCATCAAATGTTAGGGCATCCCATCCAGGAGTGTTTTGTCTTTAATGACCTCCTGCAAAAGATGGTCAACTTGGGACAAGTCAAGTTGAACGGTTCTTCGACTCAGGTAGCATGTGTTACTGCTACAGTTCCAGAGGAGGAAGGTGAATGGAAGAAAGTCAAAAAGCAGAAATGCACATAAATATAATGATTGGATGGTCAGAAAGACAATCAATCAGAATCATTCCATTTTGCGAACACAATTAAAAAAACCAATTGGGTCTTCTGCCATGAATATTGCGGTAAAACCCTCTTCGTTAGAGGGAAAATCCTCAAAGAAACTGTTTGATACAAAGAAGAAAAAGGAATCAGAAGAAGATGAGTATGTTTCAAAGCCTAAATTGTCTTTGACTCTGGCAGACTTTATGCCATTTACTTCAAAACCACGGGCACCGCCCCTTCAAACGGAACAGTCTAAGCAGGCTAGTCCGACAGAGTCTTTATTAGACGAAGAGTTAATCTTCGGTTCTGTTAATATGATTCAATTAACAGATCCGTATTCTAGTCGTAATTTCAATTTTGATGAGTCTGAATTCCCTGTATCAAATAAGGGAATCTGAGGAAGTTCCAGAGGTTCAGGGTACAGGGGATGGCGTGGATCTTTCCGAAGCCACTACTCAAATTCTACCCCTGCTAGCACTGTGTATGCAGCAGAAACTCGTGGTAGAGCCCTTCAGCGAGCTCAAAAAGAACAAGCAAGTTTTCTGCCAATAGTCAACTCAGTCTTGGCACATTTATTTTGGAAGACCGATTGAAAATTACATCTTCTTTATCTCAGCAAGTAAATGGATCTAATCTGTCTAATCTTCCAAAACCAAGGATGTTTCCAACTTCTATCCCAATACAAGATGCATCAGCTTCCAAACAATCTGCTTACAAAGTACCTACTAAACCGCATATTCCTGTTGGGAAATGCAGACCTCTAGATCAAAACAATGATATATTGAAACACTTGGCCCAAGTACCAGCCATGTTATCAATTTTGGATGCTTTGAATCATTCAAAATATCTTCGAGAAGCACTCATCAAACCTTTGTCAAGTCCTCAGGAGTTTGAAGCTGAAATTGCTGCAGTTGAAGTCTATCACATAGAGAATAATCCTGCAGAATGCCATGCAGTGATATCTTTTACTGATAATGATGAAGATGATGTTGTGCATGGGAACATAAAACCTCTGTACTTATCTGGAAAAGTCAATGGTGTAGATATCCGAAGAGCTTTCATTGACAATGGTTTAGGAGTCAACCCCATGCCCATCCGTACACTTCATCCATTGGGCCTCACGGAATCTGATTTATCTCCTTCTACCATGATGTTACAAGGATATGAGAAAAATGAACAAGAACCACTAGGCAAAGTTACACTCAGATCTTAGTTTGGAGATCTTGTATCCAAATCGGATTTCATGATTGTTGATCAAGACTCAGCTTTCAACGTCTTGCTTGGAAGACCCTGGATACATTAGCATGAATCTATTCCTTCATCATACCATCAATGTCTCAAATACTGTTTCAATGGTCAAGTTGGGACATTGTATGGTGATAATACCATGTTCAAGACATGTGAGTCTCAATACATTGAGGTAGAATATTATCACCTGAAGGGAAGAGAAAAATATACAATGAATGAAATTACCAAAGTTAATGCTCCATATGGTTTGGAGAAAATTCCAATAAATCCATTTACACATGTGAGTATAGATTATGTGTTACCTATCTGTCAAATTGACAAAATAGGCCCAAATAAAAATAATCTTATGGAAAGATCCATAATGTCAATTACGGCAATTGAGCCAAACAACATGGGAGAAATTAGTAACCTACCAAACAGTGATGAAACCACAAGTGGTGACGTCTTCATTTCATCTACTAAAATCCAACAGGTCTATACTTTGCCAGTCAGGATAGAAGAAGTTATAGCAACATCAGAGGTGAATAATGATGTCAGTTCTCAATCCATCATCTCCTCTTTATTTCCCAAAGAAGGCCCTTTATCACCAATAGGGTCGGAAATTGAAGCTTCTTCTTCAAAATGTGCAAATTTTGACATCTCTTCTGATCATGAAAATTTCATTTTTTCATCTACTATGAAAGTAGAAACGGAAGAAATAGCACTTGATGAAGAGGAAGGGGAAGATCTTAGAGATGATCCTCCAGCATTTGAAGAGGGTATCTCTACCACTGTGGATGAACTTAGAGAAATAAATCTGGGTACAGAGAAAGATCCACGCCCCACTTTAATTAGTGCGGTCATGACCCTTGAAGAGCAAGAAATGTATAAATATTTTCTAAAGAAAAATAAAGATAGTTTTTGCTTGGAACAATATAGAAATGCCTGGGCTTGATCCTGATATTGCTACTCATCATTTGGGTTTACCAAAAGAACATCGAGGGTTTAAGAAAGCCGTGAGAAGAACAAACCCAACATATGCTTCCAAAATTGAAGGTGAAGTGGATAAGCTGATCAAAGCTAACTTTGTCAGAGAAGTTCAGTATCCGAAGTAGTTGGATAATATTGTACCTGTAAAGAAGAAGAATGGACAAATTAGGGTTTGCATCGATTTCAGAGATCTTAATCGGTATTGTCCTAAAGGTGATTTCCTAGTTCCGATTATAGAACTCTTAATTGATGTGATGGCTAGCTATGAAGTACTTTCCTTCATTTATGGATATTCCGGATATAATCAGATCCGAATGGCCCCAGTAGATGAGGAATCTATAGCCTTCAGAGAGCCTCAAGGTGTGTTTTGTTACCGGGTGATGCCCATTGGTTTAAAAAGTGCAGGTGCAACATATCAACGCGCCATGCATCGTATATTCAAACTTTTCTTAGGGAAGTTTGTTGAATTCTATGTAGACGATTTGGTGGTTAAATCCAAACAACGTTCTATTCACTTGGCTGATTTGGAAGTCATATTCCACAATCTTCGACAACATAATTTGAAGATGAACCCCTTAAAATGTGCTTTTGGGGTAACCTCAGGAAAATTCCTCGGCTTTGTTGTACGCCATCGTGGTATTGAAGTCGATCCTGAGAAGACCAAATGAACCCTTGGTATGTCACCTCCTCATAATTTGAACGAATTAAGAGGAATTCAAGGACACTTAGCATATATTAGACGTTTCATCGCCAATTTGGCAGGCAAAAGTTTACCCTTTACCAAATTATTGAAAAAAGTAGTCACTTACCAGTGGACTGAAGAATGTCAAGAAGCGTTTGATGTTCTCAAGAAATACCTCTTGAGTACAATAGTACTCATGCCACATGTTGAAGGTAGACCACTTATCCTCTATGTGATAGCTCTAGAGAGATCATTGGGTGCCTTTCTCGCTCAAAAGAATGATGTTGGGAATGAAAATAGCCTCTACTATCTCAGTAGAACTATACTTGAAGCAGAAACCTGGTATTCATGTATTGAGAAGTGTTGCCTGGCATTAATCTTTGCAGTCCAGAAACTGAGACACTACCTGCAACATCACGAGATCCAATTGGTATCTCGCAATAATCCGCTCAAATTTATCCTTAGTTGTCCAATTCTTACAGGACGTCTAGCATGGTGGGCAGTTATTTTGTAGCAGTTCGACATTCAGTATGTATCTCAAAAGGCAATAAAGGTCCAAGATCTGGCTGATTTCCTGGATAAACATCCTTCAGTAGAATACACATCTTCAGATATTGAACTCCCTGATGAGGATGTTTTCTCTATTCAAGAGAGTCCTCAAACATGGGAAATGTATTTTGATTGTGCTTCCAGAAGTCCAACAGGGAAGAAAATGGAAAATCGTAAATTCAACAATGTTGGTTTAGGATTTGTACACATTTCTTCAGATAAGACATTGTTACCTTATTCCTTTTTATTGTGGGAAGGTGGTACCAATAATGAAGCCGAATACTAAGCTCTAATCACAAGCATGGAGTTATCGCTTCAAGCACAAGTGAATCACTTAAAGGTGAAAGGTGATTCAGACCTGGTAATCAAACAAGTCAATGGGGATTATGCCATCAGAAAAGAAGAGTTAAACCCTTTGTATGATTACATCAGAAAGTTAATGGCGGAATTTCCTTCAGAACCGACATTTTCTTATGTCCCAAGATCACAAAATGATCAAGCTGATACACTGGAAAACATAGAAACAGCTCAAGAAGATCTAAATCGGGACGAGACAACCATCAATATTGCCCACCGACGTGAAATTTCACCTTATGTTCAAGCCAGAACAGAGGAAATTAATGAAATTAGTCCCATTCCTGAACCGTATGGTCATACTACAGGATGGATGTCACCTATTAGGGAATACCTTCAAAATGGAACACTTCCACCTGATAGAGCCGAGAAAGAACAAATCCGGCGACGAGTGGTCAACTTTACTCTTTATGATGGCCCAAACCACCTAGAGAAAATTCTCTACAAACGTGGTTGTGATGGAGTTCTCTTCAGATGCATTGATGGTGAAGAGACAATGGCTGTCATGAAAGAAGTACATGCAAGAGTCTATGGTGCCCACCATTCTGGACATAGATTGTCTGATCAAATTCAAAGGCTTGGATACTTTTGGCCTTTAATGATACAAGATTGTGTTGATTTCATAAATAATTGTCATTCATGTCATGTACACGCCAACTTCATTCATCAACCTCCAGAGTTTCTTCATACAACTAAATACTCATGGCCATTTTCCACATGGGGAATTGATGTGGTGGGACCATACCCTACAACTACAGCCAAGCAGTTTAAGTACATTCTTACTGCTACTGATTTCTTTTCCAAATGGGAAGAGGTAGTACCTCTCAAAGAAGTTAGTTCTAAATGCATTGTTAGCTTCATCAAGTCTAACATCCTTACTAGATTTGGTGTCCCTCATACCATATTGACAGACAACAGCACCAACTTCTGTTCTTCTGAGGTGAAGAAATTGTATCAAGAATACAACATTAAATCCAACTATTCATCTCGGTATCATGTGGTAGCCAATGGCCAAATTGAAGCCTTTAAAAAGACTCATTCAAATATACTGCAAATGATGGTGGATAACGATAAGAGTTCATGGCCTGATGAACTCTTTCATGCCTTAAGGGCTTATCGGACTACCACCCGCAATGCAACACTGTCAACTCCATATTCGTTGGTATATGGAACAGAAGCAGTCCTGCCAATTGAAGTTCAATTTCCCTCACTCAGAGTAGCCATTTGTGATCAGTTATCTACAGATGAGAAATCCCAAAAGCGATTGAATGAATTGGAACGGTTAGATGAGAAAATATTGTGCACTTTTCACCACATGGAAATCTATCAGAATCGAATAGCATGAGCTTTTAACAAAAAATTTCATCTTCTTTCATTCATTCAGAGAGAATTGGTATTATATGTCAGAACTCCAATGATACCAGGAAGGAAACCTCCCAATCTTGAGCCAAAATGGGAAGGACCTTATTCAATACATAGGGTCTACTCCAATGGAGCTTATTCATTAATCTCGATGGATGGAGAACTCATTACTACTCTAACTAATGCCAGATTTTTGAAGAAATATTTTGTATAAAATACAAAGTATTCACAATATGTCCCCGCAACATGACACAAAACTGTGCAGCACCAGTTCATCCTTACTATATGATGTTAAACTATACAGAAACGGTCTAACCATATGAACCTAAACTATTTTCAAATAATTCTAACATGACATTAAACTGTGTCACCTTTATGTCCCCGCAACATGACACTAAACTGTGCAACACCAGTTTGTCCTTACTATATGACGTTAAACTATACAACAATGGTCCTGTATGACCTTAAACTGCAACTTCGTCCCACACGACGTTAAAATGTGAAAAAGTTCCTTAATGGGTCTAGTATGACCTTAAACTGCATCATCAACGGTCCATGCATATGACCCTAAACTATTTGCAAGTCCCTTACGTCCAACAAGACGTTAAAATGTGACTTCCTAACTACATGACGCTAAACTTTATAAAAGTCCCTTACATTCGGAAAGAAGTTAAACAACATAACCATCCACGGTCCATGCATATGACCTTAAACTATTCGCCCTTTCGTCCAACATGACGTTAAACTGAAAAAAAAATCCCCAATGCGTCCAACATGACGTTAAAAGCTATTGTCCCCATCGTCCTAACTACATGACGCTAAACTGTACAGAAAATTCATGATATGTCCTACATGACATTAAACTGTATTTTGTCCCTGCTACATGACACTAAACTGTGCAGCACCAATAGTCCTAACTGCAAGACTTTAAACTGCATAGTCCCTTTATATGTCCTACATGACATTAAACTATGCATCGTTAAGGTTTTTGTTACCTCTTGTTTCTCTCACCGAGTATGACTCATGTGAGATTATAGAAAACCTCAACTGTAACACTCTCTTTGGGCCGCTAACCATGTATAAGTCCCAAGAACAGTTTTTTTATTTATTTTTATTTTATTTTATTAGATCGTTGTCCCCAAGAACAACTTGATCATTAATTCATTCTTCAATTGAACTACACGGACATTGATCCTTGCCCTCCAGGCTGGGTATGTAGGAAACCTCCCAGGGTTCAATCCCAAAAAAAATCTTTTCACATCGGTTCACCACCATCTCATATGATGTTGATTTGTGAAACCACCCCATGAATCAATATCTTTACATTGATTCACTTTCGTCCTTGTAATATGACGTTAAACTATGCAACAAATTTTTCCAGTATGACAATAAACTACAATACTCTTTGATTTCTTCATTTGAGAGAGAACTATTATTGACATTGATTTTTCAATCATGTATCATTTCAAAAGACTACATGCATACATGGTAATAAGTAAACTTTTTTATCTCAGGTTAAACCATCATTGCACTAAAGTCCCCTTTCACCCTTCACATGTACGAACCAAATTTGTACAAAGGGTAGTTCTAGAACTACGTGGGCTTGATTCCCATCCTTATGGGATATGTAGGAACGTTCGAGTATCCCTCGAATCCAGCCCCAAGTCATTTGGGCCTAACCCCAAATTTCTCATTCAGTCCATTGGATGAAAAGTCCTCATGAAAACACACACTCTGTATTCATTATTATGGTCCGAACTCTATGACCCTAAACTAAGATCTCTCATACTTTCGTCCTGCACAACGTTAAACTGCATTTCAAGAACTACGTATGGCTTAATTCCCATTCTTATGAGATACGTAGTAAAGTCCAAAATTTCAATTCAGGACCCAACCACAACATGATTATGGTTATCATTGACCTATGTATCTCTATATACATTGGACAATACCCATATTTATGTGTTATAATCCTAACCTTAAATATATTCAAATATTCATAACCCTTTTCATGACTTTTAGTCACAAAAATGTCAAACTTCTGAGAATTATTTTTCCTGACTATGTAGTATGTGCCCATCGGTGGCCTTTCATAAACAGTCCACAAAAAAGTCATGTTAGCCAAACGATACTATTTATTTGACTATCCAGCCAATGCCCTTAGGTGGCCCTGCATAATTCAACCCCCTAACGGGTTTGTCAGATAGTGGTAACTTCATTCTTGGGAAGAATGCCTCTTTTGTCCTTATTTGTCTTAAACAACAGTATGTAGGGATCCGAAAAAAATAGCCATCCTTAACATATTTGTCCCATATCCTTTTTCATGATATGAAGGTATTCAAGTCTATGGTTTATTTTTCGTCCCTACGTTTGGGTCAGACCTTCTTAGAAGTGATATTCATCCAATTCATCGATAATCTTGTCTGCAAATATCTTCTCCATATTCAAGTACCTCTTTCCATACAGCAAACTCTATACTTTAGAAAATTTGAATCTCCATAAACATTCACTGGCTTTTAGCCCTAGGAAAGTAAATTTCTGAGAGTTCTTTTTGCCTGACTATGCAGCACGTGCCCATAGGTGGCCTTGCATAAACAGTCTACATAACAGAATTGTTAGCCAAAAGATACTATTTTATTTAACTATGCAGCCAATGCCCTTAGGTGGCCCTGCATAATTCAACCCCCTAACGGTTTTGTTAAATAATGGTAACTTCATTCTTGGAAACTACTTCTTCTAATGCCTTTTAGCTCTTTTTCATATCATTCCTCAAATTCAAATATTCTTAAGTCATATCTTACATATTTTCCATCATACTTGAGTATGGTAATATGTTTTCAGATAAATTGTTAAGGAATTGAATCAATTTTAATCCATTTTGGTCAAAGCTATTTCGAACTTAAACATTAGTCCCTTCATGTTCGGCATGCATGACTTCAAACTGCCCACAAAAGTCAAAGGAACTCTGAATAAAAGTCAAGTTCTAGCTCACTAAATATACATTTTTGTATGATTTAGGTAATATTGATAAATTAAAAGGTTCAAAGTTTGTAGGGTTATTTGTAATAATCCTAGTAAAAATCAAACTATGCTTACTAAGCCCATTGGCTTAAGTAAATTTGAATCAGGTAGTGAAAAAATGAAGGTACAAATGATTGAAGATGAAAGTATTTTTCATTGATACACAAGAGTTAGAAGGACATCCACAGATTTGAGTCTCTTCTCTTTTTCAAGAATTACAAGAGGCTTTCAAAATAACACTTCATTTGATTTACGGCATCCCGAGCTTCATCAGCAACCACCTGGAATTCATTCATTCAACTGGATACAATAAGAGATGCAGTGATACCAGCTTGTCTTGGAACAATTGTAAAAGGATGTTCTTGAGTGCGGTTTGAGAAAATTTTCTGCTGATCAAGCAGTGACTCTATTTCTGTCCAAGAGACTTGGAAGATGGATACATGGATTTGAGAATGGAGCATTGGAAGTAAAGAGCCATTTGGAGAGAGTACTCTTTTCAGATATTGCTATAATACCATGTTTGTCTTCTCTCCACCAACCGGTAGTGGAAAACATTTCAGCCCATGCGTTTGACATTTTCATATCTGCAAGGAAATGACATGGATGAAGAATTTAAAAGATCACACCATTGTTGTTGCTCTTAATGCACAGCATAACCGAAATGAAGGAGTAGCAGTGCAGCTACATTTCAGGTGTATAGTTCGTTGCATCTGGAACATTGACTCCTTGCAGGTGACCATGACCATATAGAGGTAGGTAGATGCTCTGTGGGAAATTAAGATGATATTTTTTCAAGTGCTTAGCAAAATCTGAGAGAGTGCTATTGTATATATCATAGTAATCATGGACAATGATGTTCATCATGTCATCAATCCACTTGCTAGCCAGTTCATCAGACGTTTTAATTCCATTAGTAGCCATTGAATCTACCCAAAAGTTGAATAAATTAAACTCTTAAATGGGTTTATTTTTCATAAAATTTGTGAAAGATTTCAAAAAATGGCTAAGTCATTAAGGCGCGCAAGTCTAAAAAATGGCGCGCTAGTATTCGTGTGTCGTGCTAGTTTTTGACGCGCAAGTATAAAACGCGCTAGTACAAATGCCTTTACAGTAGCACGACATCAAGGAAATCACTAGAAAACAGAGCAACCTGCGCGGCTATGGTGACCTGCGCGGCCAGAGCTCGAAGGTATGAAGTCCGGAAATCCGGATGCTTGTACGGAAGTGAGGACGTCTATTTATAGACGCGGCCGGGACCCTGCGCGCCGGACCCTGCACGACCGAGGGACGTATCCCTGGGCGATGCGCACTTGCGTGCCGCCCTCTGTGCCTTGAAGACTTGCGCGCCCCCTTTTCCTTTGGAAGTATTCGATTTCCTCAGAGTCAAATCCTCATTTCGTACGGATCCAACTCTGAGGGGGGACTTTTCTTGACGCTCCTTTCATCACAGAATCTAAAGATCGGAAAAGGGGAATATCTGAGCTCAAAGTGATTCAACCTTTGAATAAAACATCAAAAATCAACAAAGATATGAACAAGGAAAACTTTTCCCATAGGTCGCGCACGTTCTTTCATGGTGGCGCAAGTATACTTGCGCGACGCAACTTGGCACACAAGTGACTTGCGAGACCTAGTTGATAACCGCCCTGTAACCGCCGGGGTTCTTCTCCTACCAATAAATAGACCCTGTGGGCCCCCCATTCGAGAATTTTTTTTTCCAAAAACTCGGATTGAAGCTCCCGACGCCCAAGTCTCTTCTCAAAGCTTCCGGAATACTTCTAAAGTAATTTTTTACCTAGAATGGAAGATCTAAAGAGAGGGAGGAAGGACTAAGTGTTGAAACTCATCAACTCTCGCGCGCCGCATTACTCCTTCGATAGAACTTATGTGTCCCATTTCTGGAATAACCTCAAGAGAATTCTAAAGGCTTTAATAAGGAGTCGCTCAAGTATTTCAATGTTGGTTGACCATCGCGCAAGTACACCACGTGTCGCGCAGGTATACCTGCGTGACCCGTACTTGTGCGTCCCCGCAATACATGCGCGCATTCCAAGACTTGCGCGCCCCTTCATTTTTTGGGTGCCTTTCTAGCCCATTTCACCCCTCTTAATCCATTATACTTCTTTTTCAATGATTCAGTCTTCAAGACACTCTTCAAAGCCATTTATGGCCTGATTTCTTGATTTGACTTCCTTATCTGAAAGGAATTCTGTGGAATATCTCTCAAATCCTAGTGATTTAAATATCCTTATGTCACTAAAGATTGAGATTCCATTCATTCAACTTCATCCTTTAAGATGAGAGAATCCTTAACCTGGGTCTCCTTTTTTGGAATAATCCCCAGTCCTAAGTCCTCCAAACTTGGGCATCCTTTTCAGGAGTAAGCCCCAAACCCTAATCCCTTAACCTGGTTCTCCTTTTCAGGAATAAGTCCCAGTCATAATCTTGGGCTTCCTTTTCAGAAGTAAGCCCCATATCCTCTAATTTGGGCTTCCTTTTCAGGATTAAGCCCCAAACCTTAATCCTTAACCTGGGCTTCCCTTTCAGGAATAAGTCCCAGTCAAAAATCCCTTAACCTAGGCCTCCTTTTTAAGAGTAAGTCCCAGTCATAATCTTGGGTTTCCTTTTCAGGAATAATCCCCAAGTCCCTTAAATTCTCTTTAAACCAGTTCTAATTTATGTTTGATCTGGGATTCCTTCTCAGGAGTAAAATCCAGTTATCAATCCTCTCCTAATTTGGGTTTCCTTTTTAGGAATAAGTCCCATGTTAGAGTATTCAAATCTCCATGAAGCACATATACCTTTATAGACCCTGTTCCTGGATTTTCTCCCTAAAGTAAATCCTAATCCTTCATCTATCTGGTCAGTCATACATACATAAGCCCCAAACCATTTCATATGGTGGCATCTTTCATGGAACAATTGTCTAATTTTTACCAATACCTCTTGTTTCTCACACCGAGCATGACTCGCGTGAGCTTAGAGTGTAATAGTAATTATGACATCCTTCTTTGAGCCATTAATCATAAACGTCATACTCCCTTACTTGAACTACGTGGGTTCTGATTCCTTTTCCAAAACAAAGGATACGTATGTAGCCCATTTATGAGTTTGATCCCAACTTTGAAATAATTCATGTCCTTCTGAATGACAATAAACTTCAGGTGCCCCACTGATTGGCTTTAAAACCAGCCTGGTCATCATAATGACCAAGAGTCTTTTATATAAACATTTTGAAGGATACCATTGACCAAGAATCTCTAAATAAATATAGATGATTCTCTATTGATGAAGAAACTCGAATACATATAAAAGATTCTCTAAATTTCTTACATATTTATTCATTGATTGTTAAACTGAAGGAAAGATCATTTTATACTTGGTAATGTAATAAGGATTCACGAACATAACTTAAATCTATAAAGAGAGTCCCGGAATATACAATAATTCCCCTCAAAAAGGTGTGATGAGTCTGACCTCCCATCCTCTCGACCAATGCAAATTCCTAAGCCTCATTAGTGCACAAGCTAATGAGCGCCTACTTTAGGAATTTAGGTCCAAATGGATGTGGAATCATTGGATGTTTCCGGTTCTACGAACAAACCCATTAGAAACTGATCGGAACGTTTGAATCTCCCATCCAGGAGGTCATCCCCGAATTCCGAGGGAAGCAGTGTGTGTGAAAAAATTACTCCACATAATATATATTAATGTATATCTCTCAATTATCTAGAAAATTTTCAACTGTTATATGGACTTAATTTATTAAACAAAAATTATAGGGCTCACTTCTATTTTGAACTTTTGATATCCCAATTTTTGGAAATTTTCAATTTTTTTAGCTTTTCCATTCTGTATTATTATTTGGTTACTTTTATAAGTTATTACACTCTTAATGTTATTATTGTTTTAATTATTTGATATTATGTTGTTTTGAATCATTCTGTGTAATTGTATACATTAACCATGACCTGTCATTTTGGGTTTTCTTATGTAAGCTAAAATCATCCCCCGATGATTTTGTATGATGCAAGCATTTCTTTCCAGCCATTGGTGTCTTGGAAATATCATGTATTGGTAGTGGAACCTCGACTATATCCAAGAAAATGGATAATGATATGATTTTATTTTTATGGATTTCATATATGTATTATATAATAATTTCATTTTTATGATTGATTCAATGACCATTTTCCTTAATAAATACCATGTTGTACATGTATGAGTAACATAACTAAATTTATTTGTGACACTATTGAACTCTCAAAGGATAAACAAACATAAAATATCAATTTTTTTAAATATAAATTATAGTGAACATTAGATACTAATATAAAAGAATGTAGTTTATTGTGTAATAAAATTTCTATTTATAAAAATTTTATTTTTTAGGATATATATGTTGAATAAATCTTAAAAAATATATCATATTACTAGTTTTTTAAGAATTTATGAATAAATTTCTATATGAATAACAAAAAATAAGAAATTAATTATAGAGAACAAGATCTATCGATTTTGATCAATGAGGATAAATAATCTATTCCCAGTACCAATGTTTACAATGTATTTAAATTATATTGTTTTATAATTTAAAAGATATTTTAGAATTAGTATGTTATGAAATATATCCCTGAAAAAAATACAAGTAAAAACAATATTTTTAATAATATTTGATAATTGTATGTGATATGAATATATCTCATATACAATGATATGTAATTTTTTTATATTTATTTTTATGAAAGAATAATGTTAAAATTTTATATTGGATGAGAATAATTCCACAGAATTGTAGTTATACCAATCTAGAAGTACCTTATAAGAATAACTAGAATAGTTATGTTATAATTGTGAAATATGAATACTATATATTTAAGGTATGTAACACTCCTGAACTATAAAATCAATTTTGATCATAAAAATAATAATTTAACTTTCAATAAAAACATATTATAGTATTTGGTTTCCATATATTTATAA
Source organism: Viscum album (assembly GCA_963277665.1). Taxonomy (NCBI): domain Eukaryota; kingdom Viridiplantae; phylum Streptophyta; class Magnoliopsida; order Santalales; family Viscaceae; genus Viscum; species Viscum album. The sequence continues at coordinate 184,327 of CAUJRU010000415.1, read as the reverse complement.
ATCATATACTATGGGAATTATTTTGTAGCTTTAGAAAAATATTAGTGAATACATACTCTAAATATTATGTTATATGAGTATTATGATTCTTCTCACTACTCTTAATTAAAATTCAGTAATGTTTTAGTAAAATTTTATGTTTATAATATGTTAATAATAATGTTCGGTCGAGGATATCATTTTGTGAGGTATTTATCTCATGTTATTAGGTAAAAATTGGTATATTTTGAAGACATACATGACACAAGACTAACCATAACAACAAAAAAATTGTATGAACAACAATTATATAAATACATAAGAGTGGTTTGGTAAACATATGAATATTAACAATTTAGTTCGATGTTTTCTCTATTTAATGTTCTATATCATTTGATTTTTGACTCAGAATAAATTATTTTATAATTTATATTATCTGTATGTTGATAATCATTAATATAAATAATTTTCCTATCATATTCTGGTTATATTTCTATATAACGATAATGTGGTAATTTCATATTGTATATATGAAATTTAAATAATTCTAGTGAATCCATACTATGATGGGATCCTTGATGTGACATGAAGATGTTAAAAAATTTATGTCTTATAGTCAAATGATATCATATGATTGATAAAAGATTATGTATACTAGTCAGTGCATGTACTCATATGTGGATCAGAATTAAAATCATAAATTTTTCGGTGTTTAGACATTAAATTAAAACATTATGATGATAGACCCTGAAGTGATTATTTAACAAATTATTTGTAAATTGATATTCATGTTTTGAATGTGTTTAATAATTCTAATTTTTTGATATTATTATTGAATATGTAAAGTTACAGAAATACTTTTATTGATGAAAAAAATAATTTCATGTATTCTTGGAAATGATATATTTGTTTGGTACCTAAAAAATGATTTATTATTAAGGAATTGGTCAATTAGTTTTTTTTATTTTCATCTTTATAGATGATAATGTCTTGGGTTTTTTATTTAAATATAACATTTAAAAAAATTACATTTTTATAGTGTTTTGATAGGTTCATTTCTAGATATTGTAGAAAAAAATAAATAAATATAGGTCGATTAAATAAGTATGAAACCATCATGATGATATAAAATGAAAAAATGTATATTATTATACAGTGATTATTCTTTATTGGTTATCATAATTGGGAATTTTACATCATCCTCTATGTGTATATTTATATATTATTAGATTCTAAAATTGGTCATTGGGAAAACCAGGCTGTTATTACAAATGACGAGGCTGTGTGGGTAACAGACATATAATTAACATTGATATAAATGAAATTATTTTTGATTTTTTTATTTGAATAAATAAGCTTTTGATGTTGGGGAATAATTTTTAATCATAATTTATTGATCACATATATAGTTTCCTTATTTAATGTGACGTTAATATTAAATAATGAATTTATTCAAATTAATGTAAATATAATTAATATTATTAATATTTATCAAATGATTAATGTCTAGTATTTGATGTTAGGGAAAAAATTGAGGAACTATAAATGGTGTTAATAGGTCTATTGAGAATGATGTTTTAAATAACATCATAATATTTATTTATTAATTTATATAAAGAAATGAAATTAAATTTATCCATAGGACATGAGGATTTCAAGGAAGTAATAATAATAATAATAATTATTATAATAATAATAGAGATGTGATTTTATATGGATTATATGAATAACTAGCGAGACTGGGTTTAATTATTAATTATTTAACAATATTATATAAATTCATTGTTATATCCTTTCAATGTGTTAGAAATTGTTATTCAAAACACAACCTATCTAGATATTCTCTCATCCCATGAGAGAAAATTATCTAGAAAAATATCATTAACCAAGAGTAAGAATATTTCTTCCTTTGTAATATTAGAATTGTAAGGATCTACACATTCCTTACAAAAATATTCTTTGGAGATCAAGGGAGCATACAATTTATGATTGGTAATGTTTAACTAGCACCTGCAGTACAATAGGCTATGTTTCGAAATGAATGGATAACTTATGGATTACTCTTATGGGGATTCTACTTTGGATCGTATCAACACAATATCTATAAAACCATTTTATTATTTTGCGTATCAATATATACATTATATAATGACATTAGTAAAAATGTAATATCATTTTTTTTGAAATTAATTATAAATTTAACATTTTTTTCTCCTCTTACTTCATTCCATCAATCATTATAAATTTTAATTAAATATATAAATTGATCAGGATAATAATCATCCTATAGTTTTTAAAATATTAATTGCATAAATTATTTTTCATGTTTGAACCAACCATAATATATGTTTTCATAATTCATAAAACATTTAGTACAATAATTACCATTACAATGAAATTTCGAGGAATGCCATATTTATAAATTTAAAAGGGTGTATTCTTATAAAATTGTTATTGTGAAACCCGACTAACATTTTAAAAAATAAGGCATCCTGTTTTCCAAAATCACAAATGGATATGTCACATATATGTTACATATCGATGATTATTATAAATAATGCTCTTATATTATCATTTAGGTCCTATGAGAAGAATTAAGGAATAATTATTTAAACTATGTACACCATTAACTTTTAAGACATAAGAAAGCCATTTTTTCATAAATTAACATACATTCCTAATTTTTTCTACTACTACGTATAATACAAAAAGTATCATATTTTAAAACATGTGATATTTATAAATAAGTTTTCTATCAAAAGGGTTTAAGAAATCTATATGAAATTTAACAATTTTTTTGTGAACTATAATTTAAAATTTTAAAAAAATAAAATATTAAAAATACAATAAATGTGGTATAAAATATTTAATATAGTTCCCCAGAGTAATATTATGATGTAATAGTGGATACACTAATTTTGAAATATTATTGAGTTTTCAAATCATGATTATTTATAAATAATGGTGAATAATGTGTTTTTTTACATTGTAAACAACAATATTCTTTAGTTAAATATGTACATCATAATAATGTTGTCATCAACTCTATGTAAATATCTTAGTTTGAGTGGACCAGGATAAAACTATAGTAAAACTTTCTTGATTTCATTTCCATTAGTTTTTGCTAAAATATCCTGATAAATGAGTATTTTTTCAGAAGATTGAATAAGTTCAAAGGTGGAATTGTTTTAAAATTCCATTTCTGGATTCACCCCAAGGGTACCCAACCACATGCCTTTGAAAAAGGATTTTTTCATCAATACATACTCAGGATTTCAAGATCCTCTTTGTAGAAATTATACCTCTAATCACATGAGTATAAGACATGTGATATTTTTATAATTCATTTTATAACTATGATCTATTATTTTTATAGGTATGTATTCGTAAGTAATATTATGTTATAATTGAATCAACTAATAATTTATTTAAAGTCATGTATTTGTTATATACTTCTATAAGAGGTATGCATGGAACACATCCAGAACCTAATACATATTTGGTGAAAGTTTGCGTACATAGGTCATAACTCCAATAATATCCAGAATTTAAAATTCTCTTACACACCTAGTTATTAACGTTCCCTTCCTCCAAAAATTATAACTCTCTTAGTGTAGATAATATATGTTAATTTATCCCCAACCTAAAAATATAAATCACAACAATGATCATCAAAAAATCACTAATCTGGACACTTAGCTAATCGAATGTATTGATGAATGGGTAGGACCATCATGGAAATATCATCTATCAATTCTAGACCCAATATATTCATTTATCTATCATCATACAGACATGTTTTTTCGTAAATTTCAACCCAGGGGAACAATTATATGAATCCATCTAATTTCTTTATTGGAATCTAGAATTTTTTAAGAACATAACTAGAGGATTTTTTTGAACCCATACCCATTTAGAGTATATTAAGTTAGAAATCCACATATCCTCTTGAAAATTAACGGCCCTTTGTAATTGATAAACTTTTTAAGGATGAATTGATATACTAAAGTATAAATCTATGTTCAATTCCACATAATAAATATTCTGTAACATTGAGGTGACCCTAAGATCACGATATAATAAAATTTATTGTGGTGTTCCATGTGACATCATGAGTTATCTTGTATATATAACGAATGGTTTATTTAGTGAAAAGAATTATTTAATTTTGATGATTTTGGGATTATTTGTAATATAATAAACCACAAAACGTATTAAATTTTATCCCAAAATTTTTTCAAACATCCTCAAGAAAACTCTGTTGTGATATAGTATCATTTAAATATTGGTTTGGATAATGGCCACATCATCCATTATTAAAATTACCATTACACCCTAAATTATAAACATACCATGAACATTAATTCATATTCAACAGTCTTTTAATTTATTTTGAACCAATATAGATGATATATATGACCTTTATATTTCGTTTCACAATATAGGTTAATATAGAATTTTCATATTCTGAAATTATCTAATATCACATTATTGATCTTAGGAACAATTACTATGCATAATAATGTCAAAAATCATAAAAATACCAAAATATAAATGGTTAATTTTTAAATTTTCCTCTTTTTTATTTCTTCCAAATGTATTTTAATTTTTAGATCATCCATTTTTTGTTGCCTCAGTTTTATCCAAGTTAGATTGTTGATATTGTACAACTCATTATTATATATGTATATCTATTTTGGTAGTTTTTAATCATGGGATTTATTGGGATTAGTCTTGGGATGTTTCATATATATTTTTTCATGTTTTACATGTTTTTTAGAGGAATCATATTTGGATCACATGTTATGAAAATCACGAGGAATCAATATGTAACAATGTAAAACCTTGATCGAGTTTAAGAAGAGGTTGATATTTTGTTCATAGTTTTAGAAAACCATGTTGTTTCCACTTAGAATAATGTGAAACTGTATATATGTATTTAATATGGTTGGAAAATATATTTTGTATATTATAAAGCTAAAACATTTGACCTACGTATTTAGAGACATTGGTGAAAATAACATTGATGTATAGTTTGGTAGAGTACATGACCTAACCATGATTAAAAATTACATTTTATAAAAAAAAATATTTTTAATGAAAAATACACAAAACCCACATTCTAACTATTTTTTACTAGGATCTCAAACCATATTGTCTCCCTAATTTATTATGTTATTCCTATCAACATAGATAACATTTTTAATGGACCATGGCGTGTTAAATCAAGATAATTGCCGTATGTTTCCCCTTTAAAAATATATTTCTTGATCTCTGTAATGTACCGGACCTCTCTGGTACATTCCTTTGTTGAAAATAAAGTCATGAAGTGTTCTTTAGGGTAAAAGGGCCTTTTCACACACATTTCAAAATTTTGTAACTACACGCCGTGTAGTGTGAGTACATGATGTGTACCCCCTCTCCAGGTATACCCCGCATTGAAGCTGTGTCCTTGTTGTGTGAAATAAATGAGTACACATCGTGTATCCCACACTACACATCGTGTAGTGTCTCCCCGCGTATGCATTCCCCTCAAATCGTGTGTTAACCAGTCAACGACCGTGTTCCATGTCGAATAAGTGTCCTTACCATGTGAAATAAATGAGTACAGGTCCTGTAGCCAATACTACACGAAGTGTAGTGTCTCCCCGCGTATGTGCTACCCTCAAACCGTGTGTTGACCAGAAAATGACCGTGTGCCGCGCTGAAGGCCGTGTTGGAATCTGGGTGGTGACCGTGTGAAATGGAAGAGTACATGTCGTGTACTTTAGTTTTTATCACCTATAAAAGGAGGGGGTCTCTCCTCCTTTTCAAAGCATCCCTCTCCTCCCCTATCTATATTTTAGAGCTCTCCCAAGAGACTCTGACACTCTTTTCTTCCATAACTTTTTCGTCCGAGCATCGATTTACGATACGTTAGTGGCCACGAGATAGTAACGACAAGGAGGAACTTCTGAGCTTGGATATGTTGCTTCCACTCGGCCTTCCTTCCCAGCTTCCACCCAAGGAGTTTTTTCTTGGTTTTTCTAGAAGCGACGGACGCTGACGGACATCTTCTAAAGCTGATCCGGGGGAGTTTTGGGATCAGAACCTATTGAGGTAGATATCTTACCTTCGTCTCTCTAAATTTTTCATCATGCGATTTGGGAGTCCTCTTGTTTACATGAAACACATTTAAACCAGTTTAATAAAGATAATAACTTGATTATATAACGGGTATGGGTCGTCTGTGAATGCAGTTACATTATTTATATCTTGTGATATTATGTTGTGAAATAAATAGGCTAATGCCTACTGAAAATCACGGTCATTGGGGGCCTTTTCTTGTGAAATTATATGATTCCTATATTTCAAGACCGTCTATGGATGGAATCATTGTGGAATGTGGGAATTGGTTAATCACGTAAAGTAGGCTGATTAAATGAATAACTTGAACCCTTGTGCGATCACCCAGGTTGAACAAAACTGAAATAATAATCATGTGGGTGCTGGTTAAGGTTTATTTATGTGAAGGGGGAGTTTTTTGGGTTGTTGTGGATTGGGTGAGCAACGGGGCTGCGGTTGGCTTGGCTGTGGGTTGGTGTGAATGCTATGTTGGTGATTGGCAGTGGGGCTATGATAAATGGTATCAAGGGATGATGATGTATGGGTTTCAGTGTGTTGGTGGTTATGGTGGTTGGCAGCGAGGCTGTTTGGATGGGGTTTAATGTGAATGAATTATGGGTTTTGAATGATAAATAAAAGTGAAAGAGTTAATGAATGGTGGGGCATGATAACAGATGGTGTTGGTTGGTTAATAAGAAGGGACTCGTTGTATGCAAGCTCGAATTAGCAGTGCCGAGGCATGTGCTCAGTTTCTTTGTTTAGAATCCATAGGTTGGGATGTTTGTTTGTTATACATATATATATCTGTATCTTTGTGTTTTGTCGCACCCCACCCATGTTGAGCACTTAGTGACGAACACTCCCATTTCATGAGAGAGGGTGTTTTCCCCTTAGATACTAGCTCCTCCCTGCTGCTTCTTTCATAGGCTATGATGTCTTGAGGAGACTTTACACTCAATACCCTTCAGTTAAGATACGTTTGGGGTTGTTTTATCCCAAGAATCTTCGAGAAGGTTTACTATTTCCCAAGAATCATCGGGATGAGGCCCAGGTATGTGCGGCAGGATATGTGGTTGTGAGGCCCAGGTGTGTGCAGGCGGGATATGTGGTTGTGAGGCCCAGGTGTGTATGGGCGGGAAGAGTGTGGTAGCATCAGGATGTATGCAATTAGGAAGAGGAGCTAACTAGTGGGAAATGGTGCGGATTACCCAATACTTTTGTTCTTATATACTACTACCTATTGTTTTTTGTTTTTGTGAGCATGGCTGGTGAGGTTGGGTGGATAGTTTTCCTTGAATGATTTTGGTTTCTTCTGTTGTTCTCATGGGACATTAGGATGTATCCCCACTTGTGCACGAGATCTTTAGTTTTCCCTACTGTGTATAATTGTATGCTCACCCTACGTTTACTTTCAGGTTTCTAGGAGGACTACTAGGGTCATGCGGGACCCAACTAGTTTGGACAGTTGGAGTTGTTGTAGTTGTTGTAGTCTTGTTTATTTTGGTATTATACATTTGAGTTTTTTGTACTTGTTTCAGAACTGTTTAACCATGCATGTGGGATCATTTTGGGTTTATTTACTTGTCCTTCTTCTTTTCGTTTTTTACTCAACCTATTTCCGAATATTAAATAATAAAAAGGGTAATGCCTCACATATTGTGAAAACTCATACCCTTGTTGCTAGTCGCCACTCCAGGGCCTAAATGAGGTGGGAATCAGGGGTCATTATCTCCCATTCATCTTTTCCAGCTCAAGAGGGGCATCTTTGGTGGGAGGGGTCGTGATAGAATGGTATCAGAGGTGATGGTTGAGAGATAGACTAAAACCTTGAGAAAATTTCCATACTACTTGTTCTTAGGATATCTTTGTTTACCGTACAACTATAGAAACTGGACGTTGTCCCTGAGTGACTTAGATGGTCGAGGCCCATCAAATTCAGGCAGTTGATCAGTTGAGGATTGACCAAGAGAAGGAAGATGATCAATGGAAGAAGACCCACCATTCATTCCAGTGACAAAATCTCAAGAAGTAAAGGGTAATACTTGGGATATGGAGATGGAGGGGTGGCTTGAGGAGCTAGGGATAAATTTTACTTTGATCCGTGCTTTGAGGGAGTACTGGGTTCCCCTAGCAGTTAGTCAGCTATGAGGTGTGACACGTCTGTGGTGGAAGCTCTACCTCGGATAGAGGACATAGGCAGAGGATACGTGGGCTATCTTTGAGAAGGAGTTCTTAGAGGAATTCCTTTCTTCCATGATCAGGATGGAGAAGCGGCAAGAGTTACTCCCCCTCCCACAGGGGAGTATGTCAGTATGAGATCTGGGGCTCAAGTTCAAGGATCTCCTACACTTTTTTCTGGATCTCTTTTCAGATGAGGAGTCTCGAGCATGATGTTTCAAGGAGGCGATTCATCCTTCGCTCCAGTACGTTGTCACCCCTTTCACACATCCGACGTACTTCACAATATAGAAGATGGACGAAGTTGTAGAGAGGATGTAGTCACAGGGAGGTTCACCATGAGAGGGGATTCAGCAGGGTTCATCGAATAGGAAGGCACTCTGTAGCAGGTCTCCTTTGACAAGACCTTCCAGATTCAGGCCAGTAGGGATCAGGCCCCAGCAGTTCCTGTTCAGATCGTTGGGTCCTCATCCCTTATTCACAAGCCCAGGACCGAAGTGTATCTCTTGTGGAGGTTTCAGGCACATCCAGTGTATGTGCCCGACCCGAGCTCTGTACGATGGAGGTGGGGAGGTTCAGCGCCCACCTAAACAGCACCAGTTACTGGTACGGCCCTTCCAGTAGCAGGACCATGCTCCTCCCAGGACAGAATTTGCAGGAAGAGGATCACCTTAGGGTTCTCCTCAGGGACCTTGAACTAGGTGTAGTCGGGGAGGTGGTCGACATTAGAGAGACAGAGGAGCTGGGCGTGGACAGTTGCACGTAGTTGAGTTGGTAGCTCCAGTAGGACCAGAAGTGGTGTGAGATACGATTTGTTTGTTCAGCACTCTCGTTTCTGCTCTGTTCAATTTGGTAGCTTCACACTCGTTTGTTGCACCTGGTCTAGCCCATGCTTTGGGACTAGACACAGAGAAAATTTTCGTACCCCTGGTGCTGAGTACACCATTTGGAGGCCAGAACAGCGTATCTTGTGTTTTCCAGGGATGTGGGCTGACCTTGGGAACACATTGATCTTGTGGGGACTTTTTTTTCTACAGATGCAGCCATACGACGTCATCCTAGTCATCGACTGTTTGTTTTCAGTTAGTGTCGTTATTGACTTCTTCCAAATAATAGTCGTGTTCTCCAACATGGATGTGCAGCGTGTATCTTTTGTTGGTGAGAGGAGCTATCAGGTAGGAAGCCGGGATGTGAGGCCTCTCCTTTCCTTGTTAGTCATGTTATAAGTGGTTCTAGCTGATACAGATATGATGGATGTTCTAGAGGTTGTTGGGAAGTTCCTATATGTTTTTACTGATGAAGTTGTGACTCTACCCCCCCCCCCCCTGACGTGATGTTGCTTTTAGCATAAACTTAAATCCTGGTGCTCGTCCAATTTCGATGGGCCCTTATCGGATGGAACCTTCAGAGTTGCAGGAGTTGCAGATTCAGATTGATGATCTTATAGAGAAGGGTTTTGGTCGACCCAATGTGTCACCATGGGGTTCTCCAATTATGTTCGTGAAGAAGGCAGATGGTGGTCTCATGTTATGCATAGACTACCGAAAGATGAATTAGGTAATGATCAAGAACCGTTACCCCCTTCCAAGGATAGATGATCTATTTGACCAGCTGAGGGGAGCATGATGGTTTTCTTTGAGGGATCTTCGATCTGGATATCATCAGCTGTGAGTAAAGGACATTGACATCTCGAAGACGGCTTTCTGGTTCAGGTATGGGTACTTAGAGTTTGTAGTGATGTTGTTTGGAGTTACGAATGCACTAGCTATGTTCATCGGACATATAAACATTTTCTTCCAAGTGATTCTGGACCATTTCATCATTGTGTTTATCGATGACATCCTGATATACTCCTGATCAGAGGAGGAGCACATTGAGCATCTTAGTGCAGTCTTGGAAGACCTTCGACACCACCAGCGTTATGAGAAATTGTCGAAGTGTAGGTTCTTGATGCAATAATTACAATTCTTTGGGCACATAGTGTCTCCGCATGTAGTCTCAGTGGACCCGTCGAAGGTGGAGATAGTTGTTCCTTTGGTGTCACCCAAGAGCGTGGAAGAAGTTCATAGTTTCCTTAGGTTAGAAGGTTATTATCGGAGGTTCGTCTCAGACTTCTCTTGAGATTATGCTCCATTTAAATCTTTGACTAGGAATAACCAGGACTTCCTATGGAGCGAGAAGATCCAGAAAACATTTGACTACCTAAAATAGATGTTGGTCAGTGCTCCGGTACTCAGTTTGCTAGAGGAAGGGTTATTCTATGAGGTGTTTTTTTATTCTTATGTCCTTGGTTTGGGGTGCGTACTAATGCAGAAGAAGGGTTTGATCTATTAAGGGTGTAGGCAGTTGCGCCCTCAAGACCATAACTATGCCACCCATGACCTAGAGCATGCAACATTAGTGTTCTCACTGATGTTTTAGCGACGTTACCTCATTGGGAAGCGCGTTGTGGTCTTCCCAGATCACAAGAACTTATGTTATATCTTCTCCCAGCGTGACTGGAACATACAGCAGCGGAGATGGGTTGAGGATCTCCAATACTGTGACTTCATTATCTCTTTCACTGAAGGTAAGGGAAATGTTGTGGCTGATTCCCTGAGTAGGAAGTCTCATAATGAAGTGGTTTGGGAATCCACTGATGCCTGGAAAGTGAAGGGAGAGTTGTCTTCCTTGCACTTGGATGAAAGGGTAGAATGTGTTAGAGGCTGTTTGTTTCAGATGACGGTGTAGTCCTCCATGATGCAGTTGGGTGAAGAGTCACAGTGGGGGGACACCAAGGTGGAAGTAATGCGTGATCGGGTTAATCAGGGAAATGCTCCAGAAGAATGGTCAGAGGACAGATGACATCCGATTCTTTTTCATGGAAGGTTCTTTGTTCCAGAGGCGAAGCGTGAGGGAGTCATCCATGAGTTCCATAGCTCAGTCTTGGTGGTATATTCGAGAGTTTTATAAATGTACCGAGGCATGGGGGGGCAGTTTTTTTGGCTTGGGGTGAATTGGGCAGTGGCAGAGTTTGTGGCTATGTGCCTAGTGTGTCATCAAGTAAAGGAAGAACACCATGTTCCAAATGGTTTGTTGCATGCTTTAGATGTCACCAAGTGGAAATGGGATGACATCTCAATGGTCTTCATTATAGGAATACCCAGAGCATTGGGTGGTTATGATGCTATCTGCGTAGTGGTGGATCGACTGACGAAATCAGCTCACTTCTTAGCAATTAAAGAGTCAGGCCTGGTGAGTACCTTAGCATAGAGGTACATAGATGAGGTGATGAGTTTTAATGATTTTACAAATACTATCATCTCATATTGGGATACTCGGTTTACCTCACGATTCTGGAGAGGGTTACAACATGGTTTTTGCACCCAGCTATGCCTTAGCACTGCTTTACACCCCCAGACCAATAGGCAGATAGAGCGGACTATCCAGATATTGGAGGACATGCAGTGGTCATGCGTTCTAGATTTTGGAGGATCATGGGTGTGACACTTTCATTTAGTAGAGTTTTCCTATAACAGATTCCAATCTACTATTGGAATGACATCGTTAGAGGATTTGTATGTAAGACCATGTCGTTCAGCCATTTGTTGGGAAGAAGTTGGTGAGACAGGTGCTCTTGGGACAGAGGCAGTACAGAGCACCACAGAGAAAGTTCAACTTGTGTGTGAGAGGATTAAAGTGGCTCAGGACCGACAGATGTATTATGCTGATCGTCTGAAGAGGCCTTTGGAGTTTGATGTGGGAGATCATGTGTTCTTATTGGTTTCTCCTCGATGGGGGCAGTAGAGGTTTGGGAAGGGGAGTAATCTCCCCCTAGGTTCATTGGACCTTTCAAGGTGCTGAGGCAAGTCGGTGAGGTGGCATATCAGCTGGCACTTCCACCTCAGTTGGAGAAGATTCATGATGTCTTCCACATCTCCGAACTTCGTCAGTAATGGCCCAACTACTCTCACGTTAACGACTGGGAAGAGTTAGATATGGTAGATGATGCGACCTTCGAGGATCGACCAGTCAGAAATGTGGATCGTAAAAATAAGGTGCTTCGTGGATGAACCGTCACCTTGGTTCGTGTGATGTGGAGGCTTGGCGGACTCTAGGAGAGAACATGGGAGTGGGATACCCAGATGGATGCTTAGTACTCAGAGTTGTTTTGACTTGTGTTTTTCTTTGTTCTTCATAGCATTTTTTTGATGATATACTTTGTACCATTGATATATGGAATGCTTGGATTGTCAGTTGTGAGATGTTACGATTACATGTTCTCTTGAAGTCTGTTACATGTACGGATGTGTGGGGAAAACAAAAAAACATGATCCTTAATCGAGACGCATTAATACAGATGCTATTAAACTCGTGTGGGTGAGTCAGTGCAGCCTAAAGTGGATAATATCTCGACACAGGAGAGGTAATTTCCCCAAACCACATCTTTGGGATGTGTGTTGGTTGTATAGTGTTAGTGGCAGTGGAATTTGAAATATCATAATGTATGGATGTGGGAATAACCAATTCTTAATCGAGACTCATTAATGAGGATGTGATTAAACACGTGTAGGTGAGTCAGTGCCACATAAAGAGGATAATATCTCGACATAGGTGAAAGAATTCCCTACACAAATAATTATGTTTTTTGGATGGGTTCTTGTTATAACAAGAGCCCTAAGAGGTTTCTTGTTGGGTTCCTCTAGGTTGGTTTTTGATTTCTCTAGGATGATAATGTTTTAAGAGGTATCTGAGGTAATGGCCCGACCTCTCCGGCCCATTACTTTGTCGAACAGAAGGTCATTAAGTGTTCTGGATTGTATAAGGTACTTTTCCCACATTTTTTAGAATTTTGTAACTACACGACTTGTAGTGTGAGTACATGTTTTGTACCATCTCACCGGGTATACCCCGTGTTGATGCTATGTCCATGCAATGTGAAATAAATGAGTACACGACGTGTAGCCCATACTAAACGCCGTGTATTGTCACCCCGCGTATGTGTTACCCTCAAATCGTGTGTTGACCAGTCAACGACCATGTGCCATGATGAAGTCGTGGCCTTGCTGTGTGAAATAAATTAGTACACGCAATTTATCCCATACTACACGTCGTGTAGTGTCTCCTCGCGTATGTGTTACCCTCAAACCATGTGTTAACCAGTCAACGACCATGTGCCGTGTTGAAGGCCGTGTAGGAATCCGCATGGCGACCGTGTGAAATGGATGAGTACATACCATGTACTATAAAATAAACACTGTGTACATTAGTTTTTCTCACCTATAAAAGGAGGAGGCATCTCATCCTTTTCAAATCATCCCTCTCCTCCCCCTCCTTCGAGGAGAGCTCTCCCAATAGACTCAGATGCTCTTTTCTTCCATAACTTCTTCATCTGATCTCTGATTTACTATCTGTCAATGGCCACAAGATCGTAACAATGAGGCAGAACATCTGAGCTTGGATATGTTGCTTCCCCTCGGCCATCCTTCCTAGAATCCACCCGAGGAGGTTTTGATGGGTTTTGCTAGAAGCGACGAACACCAATAGACGTCTTCTAAAGCTAGTCCAGGGGAGCGTTGTGATCATATCCTGTTGAGGTATGGATCTTACCTTCTCCTCTCTAAATTTTTCATCATGCGGGGTGGGTTTTCTCTTGTTTACAAGAAACATATTTGAACCATTTTAATAAAGGTAATAACTAGCTTATATAAATGGTATGGGACGTTTGTGAATACAGTTAAATTATTTATATCCTGTGATATTATGTTGTGAAATAAATAGGCTTATGCTTACTGAAAATCACGGCCATTGGGGGCCTTTTCATGCGCAATTAAATGATGCCTATTTTTTAGACTGTTTGTGGATGGAAACATTGTGGAATGTGGGAATTGGTTACACACGTAATGTTGAATGATTGAATGAATAACTGGAACCCTTATGTGATCACCCTGGTTGAACAAAACTGAAATAAAAAATGTCACGAACCAGGTCGTGTCGCCATCCGACCCGGTGCCTGACCCGGCCCACGACATGGCCCGAAGGGCGTTACCGATCCCCACGGGCTGGCACAAGTTCCTGGGTATTAAAAACAAACTTGGAAAAGATTTACCCAGATGAATAATTATAAAACAGACAACAAGCTGATTAAATTGAAACTAAAAACTGAAAACCAAACATGCCCTTACCAAGTTCAGAAATAAGTTTAACAACTTGAAATAAAAACCCAAAAGAAACTACATCAATAAAAAAATTCCACACAAAAATCTGTGTGACACAATGTGTCACATCCCCAAGCCGTCGCCACCAAACCAACACGAGGATGCCACTGACAACCCGAACCACCAACTCCAGGCCCGATGCCTCAACCTAGAAAGAGAAATAAACAGAATCTACATACACCCAAGGGTGTATGTAGGGTGTGAGCTAAAATCCCAGTAAGATACCACCTAGAATAGGTTTCACACACAATTATTAAATGACAAATACATTTGCAATTTTTAATTTATGAAAAGAACTAAAAGCTAGAACAACTTTACAGAAAACATGTTTAGAGAAAACATTTTTAAAAAGAAACAATTTGATTTAAAAAACATGCACAATATTAATTTTAAAATAACCAAAGTGTCACACTGATGAGCGTAAATTAACTAATGAGCACTAACAACGGAGAGGCCGCATGGGTGTTATCTAGCTCGGGTTTTTAGATCTTCGTGTCTCGGTGAAACATGGCATAAAAGTCCACGACCCTCAGAAAACGTGGATTAGATGTCCACGACCCTCAGAAAATGTGGATTAGAAGACCACGACCCTCAGAATAGCATATGTTTAGTTAGTGTTGAAATCGCCAGTCCTGCTAGTGAAACCGGGTCGAGTCGCCTCCGGAATACTTGCCAACTAGTCTAGTTCACCCTCCTAGCTACCTGGGCTTCCCAGTTTTTGCTCAAACAAATTTCAAGTTCATGTCACGTGTCATAAAAATATACTCAAACCAGAAAAAGTCCTACACACATCAAAACCACCATTTTCACACCCAAAAATCCATTTTAAATAAGCACACACAAAAAAATATCACAAAGGTATATCTACATCAGTTACACAACTAATTAAAATAACTGGACAATAAAAGATGTCACTTTCATTATCATACATGCCACTAACAGAATTTATTAAAAAAATTCCACCCATGTCGCATGACTTTAAGCACCAAAAATATTCACATGATTTACCCAAAACAATTTTCACCCTTATTATTTATTTAATAAAACAATTCCAAATTTCATAAATAAATTTTTAAGAGCAAAACACTGTTTTACACGCTAGACCTACCCAAACCCCCTCACATAACCACACACAAACAATTCCACCTCAGGAACCAAATCTGCATCACACACGTGATTAAAGAAACCACCAGAAAAACTTGCCAACCCATTTGAAAATACGCCACACAACCAAAACAGTAAAATAATCCACTCAATTTCTAATTTATGAAATAATTCATACCAACTCTACTCCAAAACACCAATTTCACCCCTTGCACATCCTAATAAAGTAACTGCATAATTCATAAAACACTGGCGGATAGTCTGACATTGGTTCTCACAGCGATAACTCACTCATATCACCTAGACACACTAATAAACACATTAACACATACTAACCTAAAAAAATTACATCAGACAAACTAATTAGTAATCCATCCTCACAAATAAACAAAAACACAAACTAATAGTTAAACAAGAATGATATTTCAGCAACAAGCACACTTACTATGACAACATGCTACTAAACATATTTCAATTCATATTAAACTTCAAATAGAAATAAGTTTATTCCACACATATTAATGAAACTACAATATAAACTAATTAAAATTACAAATTAATTAATCAAGTAAAAATTGAACCTGGAACCACCTACCTCGGTGTAGACCAACTTCGCAGTTCGGCGCAAAACTCCTGCGGCATGATAATCACACTACGAGCAACCTCACTTTGGCTCTAATTACAAAATTTTAACCAGAAACATAAATCTAGACAAAAAAAAAACAAACAAACACTACAAAATTGCATCAACAATTATAACAAAAGTAACATAAACCCTAACCGAAGCTTAATTGAATTGAGCAAACAACACCCGACGTAAAACGAACCTGTGACGACAAGTCCGAGAGGCTGGCCGGAGAGAGCGGTGAAGGCGGAAAGGTGTCGTGCCGACTGGACCTTGCCAGAGGGGGGGGGGGTGATGGCCGTGGGAGCGCAAGGTGCAGGAGGTAGGTCGGGATGCTGGGCTGGTCGGGTGGAGAGTGGTAGTCGGAGTCGATCCGGCCAAAACAAGGAGGGGACGTTCGGCTGGCCGGATATGGGGGATGGCGTGCGCGGCTGGCGAGGGCAGCACGAGGTCGAGGCGCCGGAGCGAGGTGTTGGAGGGGTGCCTTTGGACAGGAGCAGGCCGGGGGAGGCCCAACGACAGCCGACACGGCTGGGTAGAGTGGGAGGGAGACGACGGCGCGCTACGTCCCGGCTCATCGGGAGGGTCTGACGGGCAGTTCGACCGAGAGGGAGGTGACAAGAAGGAGCAGGAGGGCGCAGCTTGAAGGTGGATCGGCTGGGAGGTTGGGTGCCGGAGGGAGGCAGTAGAGCGAGGCAATTCGCCAGGAGGCGGGGCGCCGGTTGCGGACCGGAGGGGAGGCAAGGTGGAGCGCGACATATGGGGATGCGGTGGACCCGCTAGACAAGGGTGGTGCAGCAAAGCAGGTGGGGAGGGTTCCGGCCTGAGGGAGCAAGGGGAAACGGATGTGGCAGCTAGGGTTGTGGGGGGGAATGTGAATCCGAATGGGGAAAGGGTAGCGCAAGAGAGGAGAGAAAGAAGGGTGGGGGGAAAATATATGAAACTAAAACTAAATAAAAATAAAAAGAAAAGGAAAATAAAATAAAAATAAAGATAAATTAAAACTAAAAATTAAACTCCAACTCTACATAAAATAACAATAATGTTTTTAATAATAATAATAGTAATATTAGGGGGGAAAGAATTCTAGAAATTCTATAAAGACAACTTAAAAAAATATAACATAATTAATATTAATACTAATAATAAAAAAACCAAAAAATAATAAATTTATAAATTTAGGCCGAACAATGTGAAAGATTGCGTGCCAGGTCGCGCACAGGTTCGCGCGCACGGGCGCATTCGCGCACCTAGTTGCGATTATGTTCAAGCACCCATAAAAGATCCGAATTTCATAAAAAAAGAAAAAAAGGAACTTGTTCAAACCACATATCAAAAGAAATACTTAAAATAATTAAATTAAAAAGGAGTGTTAGTCTAGATTTGACAATTCTCCCCACCATGACACTTTCTGCCCCTAGAAAGTCCCAAAAGACCTGGTCAACCAAGGGTACCAAGTGAGACCACGAAGACTCCTAAAACAAAACCTCAATCACCCGATGGTCAAGCATTCAAAATACCCATGAAATGAAACTCAAAATAAAACTACAACAAGGAACACCTCGACTCCTAACTTAGGGATCACTAGGGTCACTCGAGATCCCCAAGAACGCTTGTCAAGAACACCATTACCCGAGCTAACCAATTAGCATGGTCGAGGTCGGGCGGAGCGGAAGTAAGATGTCACCCCGCTAAGTGCACATTCATGATAGAGCCATCCACAAGTATGTCCTATGGTAGTCTCCCCACCATAGTAGGTTTCTCATCAAATATTGTTTCTAGAAATCAAAATGAGTCCCAAACCACACAACCTCTAGCATGACTTGACCCTCAATGTCCCCAATGTTTAACTAACACAAGTAAGGACATCGGTGAGACTCACATAGGGTCTCCCAAACATTTTAAAAGTTCCTAACACCATGAAACATGCACGGAAAATACCAATTATCTTTGAGCAATACAGTCTGAATCCTTCATTGCAATCCCACCAACATGGGCCGACCCGCACTGATTATTCCTACAATGGAGAACGCTCTGCCACATGAGATGGAATTAACATCAGAAACCCCTAACCAGGAGGCGAACCAGACAGGAGAACGACAAATACATAAGACATGAGCATCTCTGACCACAAGAAGGTTCACGGAGCACACCCACTAGCTTTACAAGAATACAGATTCTCCGGATCACTTTAAGGATCAAGAGGAACTCCCATAAAATAAGACCATGACAAGTAGACAAGGGTTCCACGCCCCTCACGAGAAGAATGACGCCTTCAGAGAGGGTACCACCATGGGAAAAATTAAATTGTCTTTGTCCCGACATTGCAGACGAAATTCAGACCAAGACCGTCCCATCACCGATGAGTTTTGACTGTGCGCAAGATTCACCCCGAGACCAATGGTTGGGGCACTGGTGTTTGAAGCATCTGCAGCCTAATTTTCATAAGCTGACCACCTCTAACTGGAACTTCCACCTCTGGAAAAGAAACCTGCATACTTCTCCTTGTGTCCCGAGTAGACATTTCGTCAACATACTAACTAATAATTACAGCGAATGACTTAGGGTGTCTGAATGACCACACTAGAGATAGGGGATTGAGCGGTCTGTCAAAAGCGCGACACAAACTGATGAGATGGGGACACCAAGAACAATTCCCTTTGGTTCACACTCTTCATCGGACGAATAACATTCATTTACCACAGTATAAACAGGACCAACAACTATTCTGAGCTTTAAGCTGGTTGTTCCACACAACCTCTGGTGAACATGAAACCAGCACATCAGAAAGGTCCACGCACCCCTTCGCCGCCTGTTGACTGGTCGAGCACCTACGAGATCCACCAAATTCTCTCGCCTTTACATTGATACAACCATGTAATGAGACTAGTCTTGAGGGTTGCTCACGGCGTCGCTATTCTCCACGAAAACAGAACTATCACAGTTTGCTGGTTTAGTCTCACTCCTCCAAACATAATCGAGACAACTTACGCATACACAACATCTAGAGTTCCTCCAAAACCAGAGACACTTCTAACTTTCCAAAATCACTCAACGATATCAAACTGACCTCGACGTCTACGGACAATTGACACCAACGAGCATAACCCAACTCCACCACTCTACTGAGAGTCTGGGCTGGGCCAAGAAATGATAGAGACCTGCTGGAAGCCATGGAACGTTTCTAGGGGGATTATCCCAAACACGAAACATGAAAAAGACTTCCACAAATCCATACACATCACAATATAAACATCAACATTCCAGAAACAAATCCAATAATTCCAATTTAAAACATAAAATCATTTTCAACGAAAAACATTCACTTGAAAAACCAAGCACCGCACAACAAGACCAAAAGCTATTTTAAAAATCCATATTTACTCTAAAAGAAATGACATTTTTTTCATTTCCAAAACCATTTTTGCACAAAAAACCATTTTAAAAATAGCCCCACTTTCTATGAAACAAGAAGCAAACTTAGAGATCAATCAACCACCACTGATATTCCATGATGCCCCACAAATATGCATTTTCGTTCCACTCAGGCACCCGTCCACACGAATCATCACCTAGACATTAATCAAGTCCACACGCACATGCGAGAACCCATAGGAATACCACTGGAAAGAATCAAGGTTACCCCACTTTCAAAACAAAACATTATCAATATCCGAAAATACTTTTTTTAAAACCATTTCAAAAATTCAAGACTCATTTTAAAAATGCTTCCAATTTCAAAAATAACTCACTTCAATTTCAAATAACACAAAACCTTCTTTTAGAACATCAACTTCGACAATTCAACGCCAAATTTCCAAAACAAGCTGAAAGAGAAACACACCCCAAAATAAAGTAAGAGCAGCAGCATAGTCTGATTCTTTTTTTAAAGGAAAACAATTTAACGTCAATCCCAAAATTGAAGCAAGATATCACAAACATGAAACACCAGGGCGGAGGACTAGTGGTCGTGTTTAACCCGGCTACATGGTTTAGCAGACCATGCCCTATGTAAGCACCAACCACTAGGAGTGTCGAACCACACTCTCGGTCAACACATGGGTCGCTACTCCATGTGAGACCACGCGTAGTACCGGTTTACTCCTATTGTCATCCCCCATCCACAAAGACCAAAGTCAAAACATAGATCCCGGACTACCCCTAGTTACTCGAGAATCAGAACAAGCAAGAGTTCGCGACGCTCTTCCCACACCTACCACTCGAGTACTGACAATACTATCTCCGATCTACCTGATACCCCAAAAAACAAGAACAAAACCAGCTCTGATACCATTTTGTAACGAACCAGGTCGGGTCGACATCCGACCCGGCGCCCGACCCGGCCCGCGACATGGCCCAAAGGGCATTTCTGATCCCCACGGGCTGGCACAAGTGCCTGGATATTAAAAATAAACTTGGGAACGATTTACCCAGATGAATAATTATAAAACACACAACAAGATGATTAAATTGAAACTAAAAACTGAAAACCAAACATGCCCTTACCAAGTTCAGACTTAAGGTTAACAACTTGAAATAAAAACCCAAAAGAAACTAAATCAATAAAAAAACACAACTCCACATAAACCTCTGTGGGAAACAAGGTATCATATCCCCAAGCTGTCGCCACCAAACCAACACGAGGATGCCACTGACAACACGAACCACCAACGCCAGGCCCGATGCCTCAACCTGGAAAGAGAAATAAACAGAATATACATACACCCAATGGTGTATGTAGGGTATGAGATAAAAGCACAGTAAGATACCACCGAGAAAAGTTTCCACACACAATTATTAAATGACGAAAACATTTTCAATTTTTAATTAATGAAAAGAACTAAAAGGTAGAACATCATTTGAGAAAACAGGTTTAGAGAAAGCAGTTTTAAAATGAATCAATTTGAATTAAAACACACGAACACATTTACTTTTAAAATAACCAAAGTGTCACACTGATGAGCATAAATTAACCAATGAGCACTAACATGGGAGAGGCCGCATGGGTGTTATCCATCTTGGGTTTCTAGATCGTATTGTCTCGGTGAAATGTGGATTAGAAGGCCACGACCCTCAGAAAACGTGGCTTAGATGGCCACGACCCTCAGAAAACGTGGCTTAGAAGACCACAACCCTCAGAATAGCATATGTTCAGTTATTGTTGAAATCGGTAGTCATGCTAGTGAAACCGAGTTGATTCACCTCCAGAATACTAGCCCACTAGTCTAGTTCACCCTCCTAGCTACCCGGGCTTCCCAGTTTGTGCTCAAACCAATTTCAAGTTCAGGTCACGTGTCATAACAATATACTGAAACCAGAAAAAGTCCTACACATATCAAAACCACCATTTGCAAACCCAAAAATCCATTATAAATAAGCACACAAAAAATATCAAAAGGTAAATCTACATCAGTTACAGAACTAACTAAAATAATTGCACAATCAAAGAGGTCACTTTCATTATCATACACACCTCTAACAGAATTTATTAAAAAAAATTCCACACACGTCCCATGACATTATGCACCAGAAATATTCACACGATTTACCCAAAACAATTTTCACCCTTAATAATTATTTAATAAAACAATTACAATTTTCATAAATAAATTTTTAAGAGAAAAACATGGTTTTACACGCTAGACCGACCCAAACCCCCTCACATAACCACACACACACAATGCCACCTCAGGAACCAAATCTGCATCACAGACGTGATTAAAGAAACCACCAGAAAAACCTTCCAACCCATTTGAAAATACGCCACACAACCAAAACAGTAAAAAAAATCCACTCAATTGCTAATTTATGAAAGAACGCATTCCAACGCTACTCCAAAACACCAATTTCACCCCTTTCACATCCTAATAATGTAACTTCATAATTCATAAAACACTGGCGGATAGTCTGACATTGGTTCTCACAGCGACAACTCACTAATATCACCTAAACACACTAATAAACTCATTAAGACATACTAACCTAAAAAAATTACATCAGACAAACAAATTAGTAAGCCAGCCTCACAAATAAACAAAAACACACACTAATAGTTAAAGAAGAATGATATTTCAGCAACAAGAACACATACTATGACAACATGCTACTAAACATATTTCAATTCATATTAAACTTCAAAGAGAATTTATTTTGTGCCACACAAATTAATTAAACAACAATATAAACTAATTAAAATTACAAATTAATTAATCAATTAACAATTGAACCTGGAACCACCTACCTTGGTGTAGACCAACTTCGCAGTTCGGCACGAAACTCCTACGACATGATAATCGCACTACGAGCAACCTCACTTTGGCTCTAATTAAAAAACATTAACCAGAAACATCAATCTAGACCCCAAAAAACAAACAAACACTGCAAAATTGCATCAACAATTATACCAAAAGTAACATAAACCCTAACCGCAGCATAATCGAATTGAACAAACAACACCCGACATAAAACGAACCTGTGACGACATGTCCGAGAGGCTGGCCGGCGAGAGCGGTGAAGGAGGAAAGGTTTCGCGCCGACTGGACCTTGCCGGAGGGGGGGGGGGCTGGCCGGGTGCGTGCAAGGCGCAGGAGGAAGGTCGGGATGCTGGGCTGGTCCAGTGGAGAGTGGAAGTCAGAGTCGATCCGGCCAAAACAATGAGGGGAGGTTCAGTTGGCCGGATAAGGGGGATGGCGTGCGTGGCTGGCGAGGGTGGCATGAGGGCGAGGCGCCGGAGCAAGGGGTTGGAGGGGTGGCATTGGATAGGAGCAGGCCGGGGGAGGCCCAGTGATAGGCGGCGCGACTGGGAAGAGTGAGAGGGAGATGGTGGCGCGCTACGTCGCAGCTCATTGGGAGGGTTTGACGAGCGGTTTGGCCGAGAGGGAGGTGACGCGAGGGAGCAAGAGGGCGCGACTTGAAGGGGGATCGTCCGGGAGGTTGGTCTCTGAGGGAGGCGGCGGAGCGAGGCAGTTCGTCGGGAGGCGGGGTGCCGGTTGCGGACCGGAGGGGAGGCATGGCGGAGAGCGGCCAATGAGGATGTGGCGGACCCGCTGGACAAGGGTGGTGCAGCAATGCAGGTGGGGAGGGTTCCAGCCGGAGGGAGCAAGGGGAAAATGGATGTGGCATCTACGGTTGCAGCGGGGAAAGTGAATCCGAATGGGGAGAGGGTACCGCAAGAGAGGAGAGAAAGAACGGGGGGGAAATAAATTAAAATAAAAATAAATAAAAATAAAAAGAAAAGGAAAATAAAATAAAAATAAAGATAAATTAAAACTAAAAATAAAACTCCAACTCAACATAAAATATCAATAAGGTTTTTAATAATAATAATAGTAATATTAGGGGGGAAATAATTCTAGAAATTCTATAATGACAACTTAAAAAAATTATAACTTATATAATATTAATAATAATAATAAAACCAACCAAAAAATTAATAAATTTATAAATTTAGGCCGAACAATGTGCATGTTTTCGTGCACGGTCGCACGTAGGGTCCTACGCACGGGCGCGTTCGCGTGCCTAGTTGCGATTACGTTCAAGCACCCATAAAAGATCAGTATTTCATAAAAAGAAAAAAAGAAAAAAAGGAACATGTTCAAAACACATATCAAAAGCAATAATTAAAATAATTAAATTAAAAAGGACTGCCAGTCAGGGTGTGACAATAAACATGTGGGTGCTGGTTAGGGTTTATTTATGTGAAGGGGGTGTTTTGTGGGTTGTTGTGGATCGTGTGAGCAGAAGGGCTATGGTTGGCTTGGTTGTGGGTTGGTGTGAATTCTATGTTGGTGATAGGAAGTGGGGATTTGATAAATGGTATCGAGGGATGATGATGTACGGTTTTTATTGTGTTGGTGGTTATGGTGGTTGGAAACGGGACTGCAGGGATGGGGTTGAATGAGAACGAACTATGGGTTGTGAATGATAAATAAAAGTGGAAGAGTTAATGAATGGTGGGAATGGTAGTGGATGGGGTTAGTTGTTTAATAAGAAGGTACTTGTTTTTGTAACTTTTGTTTTCATAACATGATTAGGGGGTGGAAAGGGATGTGTTTTATGAATGATTGAAATGGTTGGTTGCAGTTTATTACCCAGTAGATAAGGAACTAAAAATCTAATTCTATTGAAACATAAATACCTAAATGGGGTTGGGGTTGTTTGTTTTATGCATGGTTTAATTAGTAGTTCCAAGGAAGGTGCTTAGTTTCTCTATTTAGAATCCATAGGTTGGGCTGTGTGTTTGGTTTACATAAATATATTTTAATCTTTGTGTTTTGTCGCACCCCACCCATGTTGATCACTTAGTGTCGAACACTTCCATATAATGGGAGAGGGTGTTTTCCCCTTAGTTACTAGCTCTTTCCTGCTCCTTCATTTATAGGCATTGATGGCTTGAGGTGACCTTACTCCCAAGACTCTACTGGTAGGTTTCAACTTGGGTGGTTTTAGCCCAAGACTCTTCGGGCAGGTTTACTATTTCCTAAGAATCATTAGGATGAGGCCCATGTGTGTGTGGGCGGGATACATGGTTGTGATGCCCATGTGTGTGTGAGCGGGATATGTGGTTTTGAGGCCCGGGTGTGTGTGGGAAGAAAATGTGGTTCTGAGGCCCAGGTGTGTGCGGGCAGGATATGTGGTTGTGAGGCCTAGGTGTATACGGGCAGGAAGAGTGTGGTAGCGTTAGGACGTTTTCCATTAGAAAGATAATCTAACTAGTAAGATATGGAGAGGATTTTCAAATAGTTTTGTTCTTATATACTACTACCTGTTGTTTTGTGTTTTGGTGATCATGGCTGGTGAGGATGGGTGTATATTTTTCTTATATAGGTTTTGTTTTATTCTGTTGTTCTTGTGGGACATTAAGATGTCTCCGCACTTGTGCACAAGATCTTTAGGTTTCCCTACTGAGTATACATATACGTTCACCATACGTTTACATTCAGGTTTCCAAGAGGACTACCAGGGCCTTGCGTGACCCTACTAGTTAGGATAGTTGGAGTTGTTGCAGTTGTGGTACTCTTGTTTCTTTTGGTATTATACTTTTGTGTTTTCTAGTACTTTTTTAGAACTATTTGACAATGAATGTGGATCAGTTTTATTTTATTTACATGTCCTTTTTATTTTTTTTACTCATCCTATTTCCCTATCTTAAATAATAAAAATGGTAATGCCTCATATATTGTGAAAACTCATACCCTTGGTGCTAGTTTTCACTTCGGGGCCTACTGGAGGCGGGACACGGGGGTCATTTTCTCCCTTTCACCATTTACAGCTTAGGAGGGGAATCTTTGGTGGGAGGGGGTCGTGACAATCTCTTTATTTAATCATGGAAAATAGAACATATAAGAACAATTGTTCACAAAACCATGGGTTATGAAATTTTTTTATGTTGTTATTTTGGAATAATTGAGGTAATTGAATGTAATACCATAATCAATCTTGAATATTTATTATTCTTTATATATTTGTTTTTATTGTGATGTTAATGGATTTTCTATCTAAACTTCTTGTATAAAATGAAGGATATATATATATAACTCTTGGTATTATTCATTGGAAAACTTATTGTTGAATTAATAATAGAAATATCAAATTATATGTGGTTTGAAAATAAAATTCTAATAAATATGTACACAATATGATTTATTCCATTACAAGGTAAATTGATGGATTCATCCATTGTTTTTTATGCAAATTGGTTAACACAGATGGATGACTAAGTGAAAACATTGTACATAAAAAGAGTTACGACTATGGAGTATAGGAATTTTCATATTGAATTCAATCATGTGTGTTTGAGTATATAGAATGGGTATTCTAATATGAATGAACACAACAAATTATTACTAAAAAATGTTTCATTGAAAATGTTTATTCACCATGATCAAATTATTAAATAATTATATTTATAAAATTTTCTATGATATTCCTTCTGAATTAATTTAAATGAGTCCTTTTAAATCTATTTCCATAGTCATTTTTTAAAACATATAAAAATGTATTCTGGACATGGTGTCATGTGTGTGATGCTCCATAAAAATTAGCTACTATAGAGAATACTCACCATCTATATGTGAACTATCATGCATATGTAGATATTTTAATAATAAAATGGGTAAAGGGGATATTTTATATATCTCCAAAAGATCTCCATGATGTTGTTTCCATTAGAGCTATATTGTGGAGTAAGATATATAGTAGAGTCTAGTGTAGTTCAACCATAGTGCCCATGTCTTCTCATCCTTTGAACTTTTATAAAATTTTAGAGTATCACACATTCTACAATTAATCTAATTTATATTATTTTAATATGTATATTTTTATTTTTTCATTTTTAAAATAATTCATCATTTAGTAATAATGTTTTTCTATATAGAAATTTTTTATTATTGTGTATAACTTATAGAAAATATCTTTTATTGACCATTTATGTGCTTAGAAATGCTCAATAATTTGGTATTTTTCGGTCATCTCTTAAATTCATTAGAACATCCACATCTTCCAAAGGTAATAGATTTGTGGTGGGAATTTACAAATGTTATTTTTATATTTTGGTCCATTTTTCATGATTGTATTTATCAATATTGAATGTGTCAGAACATGAAATGTTGAATATAGAAAGGCCTAACAAACATATTTCTGTATAAAATAATGTTAATAGGTCAGTTAATGTTCTATATGTGTTCAGACATACTTTTAATAGTTGATTTACTTCATCGTTATGGTTTTAGATGATATTTATATGGTATCAAAACATGGTTTACACACATACAATTAGGATGACATCATCATGGTTTTATTAGAAGAAAATTTAAATCATGAAGTGTTAAATTTCATAGTTACAGTTTTAAATTTATTAATCAATTATTTTTGTTGTAATTTAATGTCTACATGTAAAATATAAATGGTTGTTAAGAGAAGGAATAAGTTTGAGGATCAATAAGTCAACATGAGAAAATGGATGACGTTTTGGTACATCAAGATCCAAAGCGTAATCATCAACTCGTATAGAGTATATATCAATCCGTCCATTATATTTTTAAGTGAAATATAATTCAATTTCATTTCCATAATAATCTATCAATAAATTTTCTGATGGATAATCCACAAATCATTATTTGGGATTTAGAACCAAAAAATTATTATTCAGTACACATTCAGTTTAATCGAATATTTGATATTCAAGGGATACAAACTAATATCAATATTAATCTATCTATATACAATTTCAATGACCATGTTAGTATATGGTAATATATATTTGATCAATCTAAACACGATCAAAATAGAATTGGAAATGGTTTAATCAATTATGTGAAAAATATTTCTACCCATATTCTATTATGTTCACAATAATGAAAGATTGATTTACTATCACATATTGATATTTGTCTTTTATAGAGTAAATAGATGAATTCCGGAATATAGATACCATATATTTAGATTTCTTCAGTAGAGTGTACAATAAAAAGAACATCATTGAGGTATGACTGTAACCATAATTTCTCTATAATTTGGAGTCTTTTATATTGATGATAAAATTGATATGGACAATATAGTGATTGTGGACAAAAAAATATTTTATGGGACCAATAGTGGGTGTACAATTTTATAAAAAAATGAAAAATAGGGAACCCAAAAACTAAAAATTATCTGAAAGTAAAATATTATTCTAATAGAAACACAACCATAGGGAACCAATCAACCATATCCATTTACTTTCCACCATATCACTTCACCATATCATATTTGATAAAAGTGTTTCATTGTATCAAAATAAAATAAAAAACATATAACCATATTGTATTTGTTATAATTTTTTCAAAATGGGACACCTTATACATTAATGTAGTTGCACACCGTGGAAAAAAATGAAATTGATCGAATGTTCTACAAGCTGCTAAATCTAAAATGGGTTAGCCACATAATTTTTTTTATTAGACCCATAACATATTGATTCATGTAAATTATAGGAGAACCTCAAAAGTAAAACTATTCCCACAACAAAATGGATGTATCATTTATTTTTTATAACACAGAAAGATGATGAATAGTGAAGAGAAACTAGTATGGAAATATCAAATACAAAATTCCATGGTGTGACGTACCATACATTTTACAACAACTCTTTTCATAATTATTATTGATATATTAAAATCTCTTACTTTTATAAATTTTAAATTTTTATTGATTAAAGGGTTTAAGATTACAATGATTCTATGTTTTATGAGTATCCAAAAAACCTCATTAAACAACAACACAGAGGGGTTAAATGTATAAAATGACCAATAACTATTTATTTAGATTAGTCTGTGTAGATTTTTTTGATTATGGAGATGTAAATATGTGATATCATTGATAAAATTTATTGAATAATACATCTTAAATCCACATTAATTGTTTCACAAGTAATTTTATATATACACTCCATAATAAAGTGGTACATCCACTAATTTGATATTGGTATATAACTGTAGGTAAATATGGACCATTCTTAATAATGGAGGTGTTATATTTAATCATCTATAATCATATACATTTGTAAACATTTATAAAATCCTGAAAACACACATCCAAACCTTCATAATTTGATATCTTTATTTTTTCAAAAACAATAACACATATAATTATAAATGATTTTTTATTTAATTTGAACATGGGAATAATTATATTTTACATATTTATAGGATGGTCCCAACATAATTTATTAAATTTAATTGATTGTTCTATTAATTATGCAATTAATGGTTTCATAAGGTTATGAACATCACCTAGTGATAATGTAGTATTCAGTTTTTACAAGGAAAAAGATCATCTATGGTTAGGTATTTATTATTGTTAGATAATTCCCATTATAATAGATAATTGGTATAATAATACAGTAATTTATGAATTTTATATCAATTAATGGAATAAAAATGGTGAACTATGGTTGACTAAAATTAGGGGATTTCTATCTCCACTTTTGAAATGGGGATATTCTAAATATGTCTTTTCATATTTGATATGATCCTAAAAAATATATTTATATCAAAATTGGTCTCAAGAATTAAGAATAATATTTCATGGAATTAATGTATCATATTTTTAAAGGGTTCCACGTATCATTTATAGTGTTATTTCTAAAGCAGATACTTTTTTATTCTAGAACTTGAAGTGACATTAAAGAACACATAGAAATGGTATTGATCTCCGTACAAGAACACAAAACTTATGTTAAATTCTCTAAATAAGGCCTCTAAATTTTTTATTTAAGTTTCAATGTGAATATAATTTATTATAATATTGTGTCATCAGATCATAAAATTATAATAGTTGATATAACATGAAAAACAATTCAAAAGATGTTCAACATGAACAACATGTTATTCAATAACTTGTCTTATGTAATGTTCAATTATTAAAATTTGTTAATAAGTAAAATTATATTCAAAATCCACTCTAATAGAATTCTTTAAATAAATTTCATAAGTATAATCCATCAATTATTATCGTGATTTAGGATGGGAAAAAACAGTTGTTTATCTTCATCAAATTAATCAGATTTTGAATTTTTATGGATGTTGATAGATATGAATATAAATATAATGTTATAAAATATTTCATAACTTAAGAGGAAATGGTGGGGAACAATTTTCTTGGATTTATATTCCAATTTAGGCATGTGGTTGCTCAACCATGCCATGATGTGGTAAAAAAGTTATTTTATACTCATGAGTACTGGGGTCGTCATAACTATGTGTTATTTTTTATTAAAATTTCCTAAAAACTTGTTTCACATTACATATATTTTTTTATAAGTCAATATATATGGTTCTGGTCATCTTGGTTGGTGTGGGAATATATTTTCAGATTTACATTTTAGTTTTACACTCCCCCTATATATGCATTGAGTGTGTGTATATAAATGTATTTTTTCATCAAACACATAAAAGAACGATTTCACATATCACTAGTGGAATTCCTTGATATTATGATCAATGTGGTTGAAGCATATAGGTGATATAATGTTAAGTTTTAGTGTGGTTACTCCTTGGAAAATGGGACATTTCACCTTTTTATTTATTATGACATAGTCATATCTATCATTTTTATTCAACTCTTATTTATCGATTGTATTTTATTTATATTTTTAGGAATTTGAGTTTCCTTATTCACTCTTATGAATAATTTTGTATCATGATTTTAGAAAAATGTATTTTTTCAAGATTTTTATTATTAATGGGAAATTATCTCCCAATGACATTTTGAGCCCTTGGAATTAGTGATCACTCTTATTTTCATGGTATG
Source organism: Viscum album (assembly GCA_963277665.1). Classification (NCBI taxonomy): domain Eukaryota; kingdom Viridiplantae; phylum Streptophyta; class Magnoliopsida; order Santalales; family Viscaceae; genus Viscum; species Viscum album. The sequence goes on along the minus strand of CAUJRU010000415.1, from coordinate 153,850 downwards.
GACATATAATTTTCGTAGCACTTCCACCGCATTCTAGGCCAAAGAGTAAGGGGTGGGATGGTATAGTTGATAATTAATTTGATAAAGGCATGATGTCAAAGTACCAATTATGATTACAATGTCCATACTCTCTATGTATTATAAAATTTAATCCCAATAAATATTCATTATATTAATGATTCAATGGTCCACTCTTCTTATATCATCTTATACTTTTCATAGTTTTCATTTCACAGTAATTGATTGAGTATTTATATAAATTGATTAGGTCTAATAGTCATCATAGGGATATTTGAACAACATATTATTGAATAAATACCTTATACTTTTTAAATATGTATATATGATACACTTTTCCATCATAGATAAAATGCCTCAAAATATTTTAGTAAAATATTACGAATTTTAACACTAGAAAATAATGAAGGGTTTTTTCTCATGTACATTGAATTATCAAGACAAATAGGATATCACATTTTCATTTTTCATCAGTATAAAACTGAATACATTCATGCAATTATCAATGTATAACGCAAATCTTGGTCCAAATCCCTATATAGTGTGTAACATTATTTGAATACTACTTTACTCAAATCATTGAATCTTTATTTATATTGATCTATATCGATTATATATAATTCATTTTCATTAATATTAGTCAATGGGTTTTGAAACAATTTTAAAATTCTTTTAATACTTAAATTGTAATAAAATTTTCAATATAATATATATATATATCGGTTAATTTATTTTGATTGGGCCTATTTATTATTCTAATTTCTCATTGAATTTTCTACAAAAATCCCATTGAATTAAATATCATGTCCCTATAATGTGGAATTTTTAATCTATAAGTTAAATTAAATACACAATACATTCTAATTTACTATTTGAAACAAATATAAAACATCTATCAAGGGTCCTTCCTATTATACCGTAGTTTTAGAATATTAAAGAATATCCTATATAATGACTTAAAAAAATTCATGGTAATATATAGAGACTGTACCCATAAAATATAAATATATATATATATAGTGTATTAGGTATTTTTAATGAAATGACTATAAACCCATAGAATCAATAAATTATTTGAAAAAGAAAATCATGTGAATTAAATCTCATTTTCAACATAAAATTTATGACATCCTTGTATATAATCCATCTTAGAGATATACAAGGCCCCATATGGTTGTTCAAACATGCCATCTGTCTATTGATGAGGAAAATTTTCATTATCATTATCTTTATATGCATGTTGATAGATATGAATATAAATATAGTGTTATAAAATATTTCACAACATAATTGGAAATGGTGGGAAACAATTGTCTTGGATTTATATTCCAATTTAGGCATGTGCTGGCTCAACCATGCCATGAAGTGGTAAAAATTAATTTTATACTCATGAGTACTGGGGTCGTCATCATCGATCAAATAATGACTATGTAATTAATAGAAATGGATAGTCCAAGAAGATATATTTTATATATATATAATATAAAATATTTTTTGGAAGATATTTTTCATTAACCATTGTAAAAATATATAAATCATATTTTGATATAAATAACCTAGATAAAAATATGCCTTATTTTTTATTAAAATTTCCTAAATTTTTTTTTCATATTACATATTATTTTTTATAACTAATTATATATTGTTCTGGACATATTGGTTGGTGTGGGAATATATTTTCATATTTAAATTTGAGTTGTACACTCACCCTATATATGCATAGAGTATGTGTATATAAATATATTTTTTCATGACAAACATAAAAGAGAGATTTCAGATATCACTAGTGGAATACCTTGATGTTATGATCAATGTGGTTGAATCATATAGGTGATCTAATGATAAGTTTTAGTTTGGTTACTCCTTGGTAAATGGGACCTTTCACCTTTTTATTTATTATGACATAGTCATATCAAACATTTTTATGCAACTCTTATTTATCTATTGTATATTTTTTATTTTTTTAGGAATTTGAGTTTCCTTATTCACCCTTATGAATAATTTTGTAACATGATTTTAGAAAAAGGAGGTTTTTCAAAAATTTTATTATTAATTGGAAATTATCTCCCAATGACATGTTGAGCCCTTGGAATTAGTTATCAGTCTTTTGTTTCATGGTATGGACATATAAATTTAGTAGCATTTCCACCGGATTCTACGCCAAAGGGTAAGGGGTGGGATGGTATAGTTGAGAAATAATTTGATAAAGGCGTGATGTTAAAGTACAAATTATGATTCCAATGTCCATACTCTCTATGTCTTATAAAATTTAATCCTATTAAGTATTCATTATATTAATGGTTCAAATATCCACTCTTCTTATATAATCTTATATATTTCATAGTTTTATTGATGGTAATTGATTGAGTATTTATATAAATTGATTAGGTCTAATTGTCATCATAGGGAAATTTGAACAACATATTATTGAATAAATACCTTATACTTTTTATATATGTATATATGATACACTTTTCCCTCATAGATAAAATGCCTCAAAATAATTTAGGAAAATATTACGAATTTTAACTCTAGAAAAAAATTAATGGTTTTTTCTCAGGTATATTCATTTATCAGGACAAATAGGATGTCACATTTTCATTTTTTATCAGTATAAAACTGAATACATTCATGCAATTATCAATGTATAACGCAAATCCTGGTCCACATGCCTGTATAGTGTGTAACATTATATGAATAGTACTTTATTCAAATAATTGAATCTTTGTTTATATTGATCTATATAGATTATATATAATTCATTTTCAATAATCCTAGTCAATGGGTTTTGAAAAAATTGTAAAATTCTTTTAATACTTAAATTGAAAAAAAAATCAATATAATCAATATATATCGGTTAATTTATTTTGATAGGGCCTTTTCATTATTCCAATTTCTCATTGAATTTTCTATGAAAATCCCATTGAATTAAATATCATGTCCCAATATTGAGGAATTTTTTGTCTATAAGTTAGATTCAATACACATTACATTCAAATTAACTATTTGTAACAAATATAAAACATCTATCAAGGGTCCTTCCTATTATACCTTAGTTTGGGAATATTAATGAATTTACTATATAATGACTTCAAATAAATTAATGGTAATCTATAGAGACTGTACCCATCAAATATATATATATATATATATATATATAATGTATTAGGTATTTTTAATGAAATTACTATAAACCCATAGTATCAATAAATTATTTGAAAAAGAAAATCATGTGAATTCATTGTCATTTTCAACATAAAATTTATGATATCCTTGTATATTATCCATCGTCGAGATATACAAGGCCCTATATGGTTGTTCAAACATGCAATTTGTCTATTGATGAGGAAAATTTTCATTATCATGATCTTTTTATGCACGTTATAATCAATGATTAAATTACATAATCCATTATTATTTTGGGTATCGGACTAGTGCACCATAGGTAGAAATAATTGTGCCTATAAAACACAAGTACATGTTATCAAGTAGATTCTTCATAATACATTATAGTTTAACTGGTTCTATTCAATAAATTCTACTTGATTTGTTTAGATATTCGATAAAATGTTTTAAAAATAAATCCAACTATTGATTATGTGGAAGTCCACACGACACATTTTGGAATAATTATCTATTTTCTCAATTAATTTCCATGTTAATATGGACAATTCATTCTTTTTATTCAATAATTATAGACACATAAGATTTATCTTAATAATATAATATCCATTCATAATAATATGTTTATAATGAATATTAAAAATTCTCATTGCATAGATACAATATTGAAAGATGTTTTAGGGTCTGAAAAATTTTTTTTGTCTAAAATAAATTGATGTTAGATCTATATAATGATAATAATTATAAACCTAATATGAAATAAAATTCTTCATAATTGGGGATACGAATATTTACATGATGATTATACGTAAATATTTTAAGTATGTCAGACTTACAAACATGATATTTATTGATTGGACCAGAAAAAATTTACTAATAGTGTGAACTCCATGAATTGAGTAGCTATTTTAATATCTAAAAAAACATGCTTTATATTAAAATATTAATATATTTCTCAATCAAAAAGTAAATCAAAATTTTAAAAAAATAATATTTATTCTTCATAGATATTGTTTTTATTAATATATAACTATATTAGTCATAGAATAATTTCTTAATGTTCCCTAGTCATTAGAGGTTGTGGTCATCATATAAAAATGATATACCTTGGAATAGTTCACATTGTTTCTTAGATTATATATCATACGATGTCGAAATATTAAACCATTTGGTGGGATGAGAATAGACATATTTCTGTCTTTTATATATATTTTCTTCAGCATTTCCGTTCAGTACATAGTAGAATTATTCTAATATATTCCACACATATATCATCCCATCATTTTATTAACACATATATTTTGGTGATTATCTCAAAACTTATGACATGTTGGTAAATGAATCTTCTTTACTCTATGATGATTATTAGTTGAGCCGCCAATTAAAAAAGAAAATGTTTTTTCATATCACCAATCCCATGATACCATTGAAATATTATAATCCCAATCTTCACATTATGATCATATAATACTATTTCATCTTAGTTATCAATGTATTTAATCTCTATATATTTTATATATATTGTGATTAATCCAATAAATGAGTTTTCAACATTTACTATAATGTAAATGATAAAGTTATAGATACAACTATAAATCCTTGAAAATGAGGTTTTATAATAGCCAATTAAATATTCCTCAGATTTAGCATGCCTTATAAATTCGATTTTTATTTTAGTTTGGAGACTCTGAAAAAAATATTAATTTCAAACTATTTTATAGAAGTTATTTAATTCCATTGAGTCTATATAATCCTATTTCATGGAATTTTTTGACTAGTGACAACCCATATTTGATTTCTCCACAAACAGCCTAAATAATAATGTCATATTATTTTTCTAAGATCATTAGAGTAAAGAAAATATCTTCTCATTGTATTATTTATATTTCTTATTGATAATGGGTGATAGGGTACACAAAAAAAGGTCCATTATTGATGTATAACTAAATCAACAATAATGCTATAATTATTTGGAGGATTCATCAACTCATTGATGTTCTTAATTTTGTTCATCACATGATTTATGTGAATAAGTCTTCCCATGAGGGTTTCAACTCACAACTCTATCATATTATGTGTCTCTTTAAGAATATAGTTTTTATTCCCCATCACATTATTTTTTGACATGATTCTTATTATCTGTATCCGTTTAGAAAACAAATGATGGTCAAGGATGTAAAAATATGAATTAATATATATATGTCCTATTTTGTTTATAAAAATAATATTTAATAAATAAAATATAATTAATATCTTATGTTAAATGTTACGTTCTATTTAATTTAGGGTTTATTTCCAATAGTTTATCTATCATAATCCCCCAAAATTATATTTCACATGGATGAATGAAAAAATATATGGAAATCCATTTCAATACAAAAAAATATTACAACAGTATATATATATATATATATATATCTGTAAAAAAGCCTCAAAAAAATATAAAAATTTGTGTATTTGTGAAATTAAAAAAAATTATCTACAAGAAATGATTCGATTAGATTTTTTTTATTTTTCATTTCCATGTTTATAAATTTCGCTAAATTTTTTAAACATTTTTTTAAGAGGATAGTGTGGTTATTGTAAGATAATAAAAATTATTCATTTTTTATGTTTGCTAAATCATTTTTACATACTTGTATCATCTTTAAAAATTTACAGAGACACATTTTCCAAATCAAAAAAATTATTGTTTATTTTTAATATAGAATAATGATTACTACTTTATAGATTATAATACATCATGAAGGTTTATGTTTCAGAATACGATTAAATATTTAAAATAATCAATAAATGAATACAATATGAGTTAAAATAAAATCAATTATAGTGACGATGAAATAATATGAATGCATGTAATACAGGTAAAATTACAAAAAATGGATGAAAAAAATAGTTCAAGAGAAAATAATAACTAGAATAAATATTTAATGATGTAAAATAAGTAGGATTACCCAATTAGATGGTTGGAATGTGTTTTTCGTTCATTAGTGCATTAAAATAAAGAATTATAGGTGAAGAGTGTTTAGAAAAATTGACATTATAAATTTATAATCCAATCAAAAATGAACTCTTACGGACTATAAAATTTAAGATCAATCTTTTAAAAAAAATTCATTCGATATTCAGTAAGAATAGTTTTCCATTAGAGATTTATTTTCTTTTAATGTAAGGAAATATTTTATCCAACTAATAATAAGATAAGTAAAAAATGACAAAATGAATTCATTGTCGATATTTTATCAATGAATATAAATTTTTTAATGTGTAAATAGACAACTAAATGATCAAATGAGAAGTATCAAAATGAAGAAACACATTAGTGAGGTAAAATTAATAATCAACATAGTCATATTATATAAAATATACCATAATATGATCATATTTGAAACAAAAATATTAAATAAATCCATCACATTAAGGAATGGAATGTAATAATAAATTGAATTGGATTATTTCATGTAAATCCACTTACATATCAAGCTCATATTACCAGGTTCTTATCTAATAATTTCAATATGCCTTGTTTACATTAAATCTAAAAATTTCATTCTATTGATCGCATTCAAGAAAATAATCTTCCCATGAGGTCAACCTCTCAAAACATGAATAGTTTCTCCCATTAAATCATATCATACAACATATCCTCTACTGAAAATCACAATTAGATACTTAATACTCAACCTTTCAGATATCACTTGGTGTTTCAATCAATGTCCATCCTCTCCCTAACAATAAATGAGAAATTCAATACATGATGTTAGAAATCCCATTTTCATTTTTTAATAATCATTGTGGTTGACCTATAATTTTTATTGTTCATTACTCACCAATAAATATCACTTGTTGTTAGATCAAATTTCCATGAATTCATCATATTCGTGAATGAATCACCCTATATGTTCATTTTCTAATTTAGAAAATTAGCTCTATTTTTTAATTTCAATATAAACTATTTTTTACAAATAATTTATATTCCAATAAATATTATTCAACATAAATAAAAATTCAAATTCAAAAATTAAATTTAAAAAAAAATAATATTTGAAATTTTCACATTAATTAATTAACCTCACATGAAAATATATTAATCCTTTATTAAAGAATTTTGAAATTTAAAAATATAATTAGTCATATAAATCCCAAAAAATAGTCATTTCTTTTAAAATATTTTACTAATAATAGATTCTAATTAATTGATTAATAATTCCATAACATCCAAATAAATGTGCCAAATTTTACTAAAAATTAAACAATTAATGTACTTAGATACTGTATAATGTATCCAAATATTGTGACATAGAATTTACCTAATCATAAAATATTAATTTTCTTTATGTAACTAATAAATAAAAATTGTTTTAGAATAGAAATATCATGGGTGATGATTTTAAATGCCATAATGATTTGAATTCAAAATATTTCCCCCACAGACACATCCAAGTACACAAATGTGATTTCACTTCTCAAGAAAAGTATTTTGGAAAAAAAATTCATTTTTAAAAAAATGATTGAGATTGAATATTTTGAAAAAAATTCATAATGAAACATTATTTTTCATTATAAGAAATATTACGAATTTATCTTTTCCACAAATTTACAAAATTACATAAATATTATAGATTCAATAGGAACAACTTGTAAAATGTGAGTTTAATAAATTAAATAATCTATAATTTAAAAATACAAAAATTATAGATTAAAGGACTTTTAGTTTTACAAGATTAGGAGATCATTCCATTATTAAATTTAATATATATACATATATATTTAAAATTAAAAATCTAATTAAAATTTAAATATTTTAAAATATCATAAATCTATTCCCTAATTTTACCAAAAAATGTCACGATGGAAAATCAAATGATGAAACGAATAATATCAACAAAAAGATAAAAATTATTATCCTAATAAAGGTAAAAATAAACGTCACAAGTTATAATAATTTTAATTCCCAATGTAATACGATTGAAAAAAAAATTACGGATAGTTCAGACATAGTAAACCAGTTATATAATATACAACTTCTACTAGAAGATACCTACAAATACTACATTAGAATTTATAGTAATTAAGATTTGTATATAGGAGTTAATAATTGATTTTTAAAATATAATTATTAAATGAAACCACAAATAAATAGATTTAGTGGTGGTGGACACAAAATATAAAGGTATCTAGGATTATTTACTACAAGAATTATTTTTATAATTAAACTAGTATAAAAAAACACCTCAATGATGATCTATAAGAATTACAATCATCAAAATATAAACTAGATGTTTTTTGTTAAATTTTCGACATTATTTAAATACATAGAATTGTAATGAAAATTACCATTAATATAAATTCTTTATTCATTGAAAACCTAAATAAATGTATCATAGATTTTGACTTTAATAAAAATATAGATTTCATTGTTATGTACTGTAAATAATAAATAAAAAAATATGAAATTCCATTATTAATTATCAAATAAAAAAGAGACAAAGTATGATTTTTTGGATGATTTCTACATTTCTTCATCAAGAAACTCCAAACTTACTTTGAAATAATATTGATACTCTACTCCATAACTATACAATGTATCTCATTGTTGTACATATACATGATTGACTAATGATTTATATTGTTCCTCATAACCGACCACACCAACAATGAACCATTTCAATCATCTTGGACAATTGACCATGCCCTGAATATACTAATAAACCATATGAAAAATAAAATATTGGTAGAGAATAGAATATTGGACTAATCAAATGGAAAAATAAATTCTACCTTAATACCAATTACCACACCAAGAAAAATTATAGAAGTCATAAATAAACCTTACAGAAAAACATAGTATGAGAAATTCTTAAAATGACAATCATTTTTGAGGACTTTAAATAGGATAACATGATTCATGAGGAAAATTGACTAAACATAGGTGTTTTATGTAGCTGGATGAATGAAATGTAGAAAATGGGGACAAACATATGGACACAAGTTATTCTGAATGAGTTCAAAAAATTGTAGAATTTTTTAAGAGGGAAACTCTACAAACCATAAGAAAAACAAAAAACTGTTGAATAAAATAGTTTAATCATATATTGAAAATATGAATATATAGAATGAATTATGAAAATTAAATACATAAAAATTTATACCATGTTAGAAACTAAATAGGGAAATAAAACATTCTAATGTTTGGGTATTGTGCTAGTTCAGCTAACCATAAAATAAATGTTAGATAATGTTTTATACCTAGCACATAAATGAACTATGTTTTTGAAAAAATGAATGAATGATACTAAATTAATGACTAAAATAATGAATTTATTGAAAATATTTTTGAATGAAAACACAATATAGGATAATTTTGATGATTAATTTATTTATTTTTATTCAATAAAAGAAAACAATTAACACCATAATTATATATCCATGGAAATTTAATTCAAATTCACTAGTTATACACAATACAAGATCTAAATCCCAGAAAATATATAGAATCACAACCCTTATCCATAAAAAATACCAAAATGAAACATTATCACTTAAAAATAACACCAATATCCCATTGACTAACACTGTCAAAATATATTACAGAAATAAATTTTTCTAATGAGTTTACCTTTAAGATTATTAAAACTATTATTGCACTGAATGAACTTTTCTCGAGACATTAATTGATTATTTTTTATATAGTTTCATGAAATGAATTTTCTATATTTTTATAAATCATGAAATTTATATAAGTCAAACATATAATTTAATCAAGTTCACTCAACTCCAACATCCTAATTTAACTATTGAACATATAATAATCATTTAGGGCCTTTAAATCCAATTAATATTTGTGATGCATGTACAATGGTAGATAACATGTCATACTAATGAAATGTTTTTAGGGATTCCACATTATTGGGGTTTTATAAGTGGATATGTTACATCATAAATACTCATTAATCATAATTGAAAATTTGATATGAGATTTAGACTATATTTTTTTCAAGAATTTATTTAATCACAATATTGTAATTTCTTGTTTAAACAATACACTACATGTGAAACGTTTATTATATTCTATGATCACATTTATATTTTTTAAATACATTATTTGACCATGAAATTATTAAAAAAATACCTTTATTATTTATAAAATCATATAGCAGTCAATATCATGAGAATATTGTTTTTATAAATATGAATACAACAATTACAATGATTTACATGAGTTTCGCATCAAAAACTAACATAAACACACAATACCCATCCACAAGAATATATTCATTTTAATTAGAACATTGAAATGGATGCATAATGTATAATCCCATAAAATCAAACATTTTATACTCAAAATATATTTTATGGTAACTTCATAATCCTACCAACATTTTCAATCCTCATATACATTTCACACCATGAATGAACATTGAGCATATTTACACATCATAGGCCAATAAAATCATGAATATAGATCTATTTCAATTGTTAATCATCCTCATGGTTTCCACCCCAATGTAAACAGTGAAAAATCTCAAGGATTGAAAATATACCATTCACATACACACATATATTGGTGATCCCATTACCACACCTACAAAAAATAAATGTTTCATCCCAATATAATTATATTAATTCATAAATAAATTAATTATTTTATTAGAAAATATTTCAATATAAATATAACATATAGATATAATATTGGCATAATTTTCAGAAAAAATTAGATTTTCTAATAGATAAAATATTGTTTCTTTAAGAAATTAATTATTTATCTCTCGTTTTTCACCACTATAGAAGTTGGGGAATCATGAGAAGTGGAAAACAACAAAATTTTATAAGACATTATTATCATTTATTTCTAAATAAAAGTCATATAACTAAATGATACATATTATAAATTGTGGAATATATTCATTTTTATCTAGAATATAATTAATGGTTTTATAATATTTGTTAATTATAATCTAAGACCACAACATATATTTCTAAAAATTATAAAGAGAAAATATTACTATTTATAATTATTTATCACTGTTGCTCTAAATTTTTTATCTTATAATAGAATATATGTTTAGTAAATCACATGGATCATACTCTCACTACATTTCCCAAAAAAAACCCCAAACCATATTCATATAATCACGTATTACTTCAAAATAAATTAGCTAATTCGGGAAAGTAAATATTAGTGATGTATTGTTTTTTATGTTATGATTGATAAATGATTCCCTAATCATATCTTACAAAAACTGTGTATTTGAGTAGAATTGAAAAAGGGGGCTAGCTTTTATATGGAAAAAATAGTATTTAATATATTTTAGAAACCAAAAAGACCAATAAAATTTCTAATTCCATTAACATTTTTCGTTGGTTGTTTCTATTGGATCAATTATGTTTTTTTCATTACCTACATATATATCCATCATAGAGACATTGTGATATAATGAAAGTCACTTATAATCCAATAAATAACATAATTACTAGTTTAGAACAAGCTTTTTTTCTACAATACATCAAAAATAATTTTTAGATTCAAAAAACAGATTTCAAAAATACATGAAACTATAAATAAATTACCCATGAATAAATAAATTATTATTAATATCATATTAGTGAAAATGAAAATTAAACATCACTAATAGGTTTATGAAGACCCAAACTTATAAAATGGGAATATTAAGTAGTAATATATTACCAATGGGTATGTAAAAGTGGTATCTTCATCGTATTTAGTGTATATGTTATTCTACTTTCCATCAAGAAAATTTAATAATTCATTTCTATCTAGCATCTACTTATTTTGGTCATTAAATAATTTTGAAAAATTATATTTTCCTAGGGTTTAGTTATGTGACATATAATCTATAAAAAATTTCAACTTATTCATGCTTTTTTTCTAGATTTTATAATTCATTGCATTTTTTTAGTTACAATTACCTTATTTTAAAGTCAAAATAAACCGGACTAATCGATTCACTATCAAGAAATGTGAAAAATAATTCCACTATATTGTAGTATTATCTAACTATTCAAAAAAATTATTTAATTTTTGGGTTATTTATTATTTTCCACATGAATCTAGCTTTATATTCTAGATCATTGGGTATTTTGTACATATATTAAGGATTTTTTCCAAAAATAAGAACTATGGTCCAATGAATAACACATTAATCCTAACAAAAACACATTCATTAAAATATCATATTCACTTCATCATTGATTATATAGAGTAATAGAAATTAGTGAAGTGTACTCACCCTTAAAAAATTACATTATATTATATTTGAGTAGTTTGAGCTTCCAAAATGGTTCTATTTTGACTCAAGGGAAGACTCGTGGGAATAAAAGGTACAATGACCTCATTCTATATATTAACGAATAAAATTTTGAAATATATCCTTCATAACTAGTATGCCCATAAAACATGTGTGTCTTTAAGAAATTTTATAAAGAAAACACATCTTGGTGCTCTATCAACTCACCCATTTCATCATCTACACACACTTCATCATATTGAGATAAGATTTCCATAAATATATCAAATAATATTGGATTTATATTAATTTAATTATGATACTCAATAAAAAATCCTCCTTATTATCAACCGGTTCTTCATATTTGACTTATCATCCTTAGAAAAAAACAAAAGGTGAAGGTTCTTTATTCCCTTAAAAAACATTGAACGGTTGTTTTTATCCCAAGTTGAAAATAAATTTTCCTTTAAAATAATTTATGACAACAACTCTTGCAGATATAAAGGTTTTACCAAGTATAATAGGAACACCCTTATCATACACATTGTCAAATATCATAAATTCAATAGGTAGGTATAACATTCCTACTCCAACTAACAAGTCCCCGACTCTACCAATTTGGTGATTAGTGTATTGTTTTTTAAAATATTGAAATAAATAGTGGGCTATATAAATCCTAATATCTGGTGTTCAAATAGTAATAAATGATAAAATTTATACCCTAAATATATTCACATAAATTGTCAATAAAAAAATTATATCATATGTTATATTGGATGAACAATATTTATAGTACATGATTTTTATGATGTATCTTATTTTGAAGCACAACACCACACTCTTCTGTTGTATTAAAGAATAATATTATTTTAAATAACATTTATTTGAGATAATATTATCCAATTTTTTAATATATTATAGGATAAAAATTAATTATTTCATGATTGGAATATTGATTAAAAGTTTCTTGAAAATTACATGGAATATATATAATTTTGGTTCATATTTCATTTTTTTATTAATTGAGTGAAGAAAATGGTTGGAGTGAAATTATTTATATTATTGGGGGTCTAATAAGTCAACTCCTATGTATTTTTCTACTATTTTTTTATTTTTTTTAAATAGTTTATAATTTATTTTTATCTTAGGAATTGTGTTTAAAATGAAATTAGTGGTTTTTTTCTTGTCATAATACTTCTAAGACACCATGATTCTAGTTTTTAGTTTCATCAATATTCTCTTATTGAGTTTGTTAAGGTAAATTTTAATCTACCATGTGATTTTAAATAAAAGTACTATTTGTAATGACAATTATTGTCTCCCTAGTATTAACATTATTAATGATTGGAAGTTTATCTTTATCTATTTTAATAATTCCCCTTTTACATTTGTCCTATTTTAAAAACATGATTCTGAATCCTTGAATTTGACTATGGATTATCCGTCTCATTTTATTATATTAATCAAATTATGCATTTAGAATTATTTTTTAATAATAATTAAAATATATGGGAAATAATTTAATGCATAAAAATTCACTTTGAAAATTAATTATTCAGTCGTTTATTGATTTATATATAATAATAATGGTTTTTATTAAATCCTATAAGAGATATTTGGTATAGATAGTAATTATTATTTATAGGAAATATATTTATTATTTTATATACACCAGGTAGTAGATATTCGAGAAAATTTCAGTTTTTGACTATATAATAGTACTATACCAAATTAATTTACATTTTCATGGGGACGATGGGCATATCATTGTTGAAAAAATAATTTTTATTTATCTAAACATAAAATAATAGTGAAATTTCTCCCTATGTTTATTTTTATTATCCTCAATATTAAAACTAGATTTTTCAATCATTATAATGATGAAAAAAATTTATTCCATCAAAACTATGATTCTTATTCGTGAAAATTTATATTTTGAGGCTTGTTATAGAGTATTAATAAAAATTAATTATTTAATGTGTTTTCACAAAAATTTACTCATAAGGATTGATCTACCATAGTATGTTAGTATAGAGTTAGACTATTATTCCATGATTCCATGAGGAACAATGGAGTATATTGATATTTCATACAGTGTTTCAGTATGTTCATAAATATATTAGATACTTCTTGGAAAGCCTGATAATCATCACAAAAATATTTTGTTATTTTTAAACTAATTTTATATTTCATTCTTCTTAGATAAAATGTCATAAAAAATGAATTAAAAACAATATCCCATATATAATATATATATTCATCCATTTTTGTAAACTATTTTCTCTAATTTACCTTCTTGAAAACTGGAAAAACATTTAGTTTTAACACTTCTTATATCATCCCACTAATTAGTAGATTCTACACAACAATATTTATCTCTATAATTATGTTCACGGATTACTCTTTAGGTAATATATTTTATAATGTCTATAGGAAAATCAGACATATCGATCTCATATTTTCAATACATATGGATTTTATTAATATAATATGGAATACTAGAAACTATACGAATTGTGAAATCATTGATCCCAAAATTCATTACCAATTAATTTGAACGTGGAGTTGGATTAAATATATATTTCTGTTATTATTTACATCCTCACAATTACAATAAAATTTATCTTTGTAAACATGAGAGCTCCATTGAATAAAATATCAGTTTTGAAACATTATTTCACATAAAAAATCCAAAATATAATTATAAATGATTTTTATTATTTTTTTCCTCAATAAATTTTTTAGTTTTTATAGAGTTTTTATAATATTTTTTTAATCTTATTATGTCATATTAGACATCATAAACAAAATTGTCGTAATTTTATGTTATTTTCTTTTAAAATACATTAGTATATATTTCCTTCTTTTAACTCGAATAAAAATAGAGTAGAGGCAATTCCTTAGGGATGGTGTATATGTGTGGCCAAGAATGAAAATAAAAACACTTAAAAATCAAATAACATTAGTGATGAATCAGAAATGGTGGCATTGATGAAACAATGAGAATGAACGTTACATGGGTAAGAACATATCAAAATTGGAAGTAGTAAAACAACATGATGGAGAAGACATTTCAAATAAAATTGAGAGGAATAATCAAATAAGAGGAGTAAATTGGTTATATTTTTTATTGAGGATTTCCATTATGCTTGCACTAAGAATATCAGAATTAAAAATGAAATTTTTCTAAATTTCATAGTTAGTTGGTCAAGATTTTCTTGATTAAGTACATTGGTTTCCCAAATATAGATCCCACTAATAAAAATAATAATTTGGTTTTCACAAAACTGAATTTTCCATTTAACATTGTGTTTTACTATCATGAGTTAATCTCAAATCTAATTAACTCATAGATGATTAATTTTTTTTTACAAAAAACCAATTAGTTATCATTTAATCTTGTTGTTTGGAATGAGTAAGTACTTAAATTATTAATGAGGATATAATTATCCATATAATAAATACATGAATGAAGTTAAATATGTAATCATATCAACATAATTATTAAAAAAAAATTAACCAATAATATTGGTTTAAAGGGTAATATTATATAAATACATTACATGAATGAACCAAATGGATAATGATAAAAAATATTAATATAATATATTGTGGAAATATACGTCTTACTCTTGGTCTTATTGTCTGTTTATTAGTCTTTAGTTTCAAGAGATTGAGGTTACAGATCTCCTACAAAATGACCAAATATATATTACCTTTTAGAAATGAATCTCTCGCATATGTAATCCACTTTATAAAGGATTGAGATCCCTTCTTAAAACCAAATCACACACCAGCTCCTCAAATAAAACTCATACTTTTTGGCCCCAGTATGGTCTTTATAGTTTCCTTATGAAATGCATATAATTTTGTCCTCAGTCTGATTGTATGTTTTTTGTTGTATAGTTATAATTTAAATCCCATTTTTTAAAAAATAATAATAAATTTATATTTGTAACATGCTTCTTTATAGGAACTTGATGTCTATGTACCTGAAAATTTTGGGCCAAATGATCACTTACATCTAGTGTTGTGAGATGACCACCCTGGTAGAGTAAGATGTCGAACTGGGAAAAGTATAGTTCCGATGTGGTATTAGCCCTCATCAGGTATGAGTTGTAGTTCCACGGAGTTCCATCAGGTTATGGAACATGTAGAATAGGAAACAAAAAGTGCCATAGATATGGTAGAATATTCTACTAGGGGAAACACTGCATTTATGAAAATGATGGTAGTATTACATCCAACACTTCAACCAGAGGCTAGTAGAGCTTGTGATTAATATATGTAATCGATTCACTATATAGATGGTGCACTAGGAGGCTGGTCTGGTAGTTGTCAAGATAATGATGAGGAGGAGGCCATGCCGAAGGAGAAGGAGGAGGGAAAGTAGGAGGTCGTGGTGGATAAGGAGGTAGAGAAGGAGGTCGAGGTAGAGGATGAGGGCGTTGTTGAGGTCAAAGATGAGTAAGCTGGTGAGGAGGAGGGCATTGAGTAGGGTGGGGGTGATGATGGGGATGATGATGAGGATGACATTTAGGCTGATTTTGACAGTGAGAATAGTGATGGTTATGAGGGAAAGATTGATCAAATACATTTTTGTATAATATTGCTGATCATTGATGATTATTGATTATTTTTTCATGAATATATGTTAGACATGGTAGGTGAAATTATATATATATATATATATATATATATATATAATAAAATAGGACCAGATGATTTGTTGTGACTAATTGACCCCATCCCAAGATAGCCCCCCACCCCCGTGGACATCCCTCCCACCCCCTGCACAGCTCTTCCCAACCCAATTGACAGCATCACCCACCCCCTAGACATCCCCCCTAGATAGGCACTCCCCCCGTGGACAGCCCCCCCCAACCTACCACCATGGATAGCCAGACCACCCCCCTTTGAATCCCCCTACACATTGGACACCCCAACCCCAAGGGAAAACCCCGCTACCCATTTGGATAGCCCCTCCACACCTACAGACATCTCGCCCTCCCCCCGTGGACCCCCCTTGGGGCTAGCCCTCCAACCCCCCTAAATAGACCCTACCCACCTAGGCAGCGTCGCCACCCCCATGGATAGTCTACCCACCCCCTGGACCCCAATACCCACTGGATAGCCCAGCCCACCCCCCCTAGACACATTGTGGCCTCGAGATAGTCCCACCCAAAAACTAGACCCCATGACCCCCGTGGATAGCCCCCCCCCCCTCGGACAATCCTGCCCACCCCCCACAGAGCTTTCCTGTGCCCTATATAGTCCCCCCCCTCATAAAAAACCCCTCTCATGTGGATAACCTCTCCACACACCTTGGACTCCCCTACACCCTGGACACCCAGACCCCCATCCCCCATGAACAGTCCCGCCACCCCGGTGGATATCCCGCCCACCCCCCGGACACCCTGTATCCCCAGGATAGACCTACCAACCAAACTAGACACCGCGTTCCCCCTAGACAGGCCCCCACCTTCGTGGATAGGCTTCCCACCACCATGAACAACCCCTCCACCCCCATGTATAGCTCACCCTCCCCCTAGACAACACCACCCTCCCCCTAGACTTCCACACCCATCCACCTGGGCAGCCCCTCCCCCTTTGGACAGAGCCCCACCCCCGTGGACAGCCCACCCACCCCTCATGGACACCACCTCCCCCCGGACACCCCTGGACCCCTTGGACAGCTCCAACACCCACATGGATAGCCCTCCGACGCCCTAGATAGCCCCTCCACCGATGGAAATCCCCCCCACCCCTGTGGAAAACCAACCCCCACCCCTAGACACCCATAACCCTTGACAACCGTGTACACCTATACAGCCCCAACCACCACCATGGCACCCCGTTCCCCTGGAAAGCACCCCATCCCCGTGGAAACCCCCCCATGTGTACATCTGTCCCCCCATTCAATCCATACCAATTGGAATAACCACCAAAAATCATGGACAACCCCAACCCATGTGGATAGCCCCCACACATGTTGGCAACCCACCCACACCTATTGATAGACCTACCACATCGTGGATATCCCTTCAACATCCTCAAACACCCCCACCCATGTGGATATCACACCCACACATGTTGATAGGCATGCAACATCTTGGATAGCCCTTGAACCTATTTAGACATCATGTACCCCCAAGACAGCCCCACCCACCCCCTGGAACCACATCCCCCTTGACACCACCCCACCCCACCCACATGGAATGCCCACCCACCCCCTTAGAAATAGTGCACCCCCTGGGAAATCCCTCCACCCTCATGGAAAGCCCACTCACCCCCTGGAGACACCCGTATCCCCCTGGACACCCCCACCCCACCCCCGTGGATAGCCCACCCACCACTATGGACCCCCCACCCACCCCATGGAGACCCTCTAACTTTCTAGAATTCCCTGCCACCCCTGTGCATAGCCCACCCACACCCGTGGGCACCCCTCCCCCCATGGACATCCCCTCACCCTAGTGGGTAGTTCAACCACCCCCGGGACACCCCTACCCCCCGTGGAAGGCCGACCCATCCCCTGTACACCCACTGCCCATAGCCGACCCTCCCATTGACGTGTACATCCTTCCCACCCCCAAGACACCATGAACCACCTTCAAAAGCACCACCCCCTGGACAACCCTACCCCTAGGAAATCCCCCCATTCCATGGACTGCCCCACCCAACCCCTGGACATCCCCGCCCCCCTGGAAAGCCCCGCCACCCACGTGGACACCACCGAGACATCCCCTCAACCCCTTAGATAGTCACCACCCTCATGGATTATAGGGTTTCTGACAAATATATGATCCATTTAATAATAGATTCCCACTTGGTTGGATCCTGGAATTCTTGATCACCAATAAAAAATAGTGGATGGAATTTTAGAAACACCCATTAATAATAAATGATCATATAATAACATGTTTATTCCACAAGCACAAGAGTTTTAGTAGAGACCAAGATAGAAAAATGACTACCTAAGCTATCCTATTATAGAATTTTTTTTTGATTTATAGTTTTATTATTCTAATGATTTATAAAAAAAATCTTTAGTAAAATAATATTATGTTCTAAATAAAGGGACAAAAAATCGCACATCCAATAAAGATAAATCATAAATAATTCATCAAAAACCCATTTCATAATCACATAATGGAGACTTCTTTCTATTTAAAACTCCATAATGGTTTAAAAAATACCTTTTAAGGTTCCATTGGAAAATTCATATATTATTTTTTTCCCAAAATAAAAATTCATTCATTTTCCAAATTTCCAAATCCCCCTTCCTACCATACACACAAAAATCATTCAGTTTTTCCTTAACGAGTCATATACTATTGAATAAAAACAATATTATAAAACCAATTTAAAAATTACAATTATCGTAAAGTCCATGAAATTCGCTCGATTAAGAAATTACAACCCCCAACCCTCAAAAAAACCACTCAACCACCTAGATATGCCCTACCCCCTTGGCCACCCCCACCCCCCTACGCACCACCTCACCCTATGGATTTCCCCTCAATCCCATATACCACACCAACCCAATGGACACCAACCCATTCCTTGGACACCCCCACCCTCTAGACACCCCTCCCCCTGGACACACCCCACCCCCATGGACATCAACCCTACACCCTATACTGCCCCAAACCCCCTAGAATCCACACCGCTCCTAGAACCCCCCCCCCCCAAAAATAGACACCCCACCCATGGACAACCCTAACTACATGGATAATCAACCCTGCCCCATGTACACCACCCCACCCCCTTGGATAGGTCACCAAACCCATGGACCTCCCCCACCCCTAGACACCACCCCACCCCCTGAACACCCCCACCCCCCAGGAAACCCCACCTTCTAGACACCCCTACGCCCTGGACACCCCCAACCCTTGGAAAACCCCCAACCCCTTGGACACGACCCCACCACCGGGACCACACCCCAACCCCTAGACACCCCCATTAATACTGCCCACACCGCCACCATGTACTTACCCCCCCCCATGTGGACACCCCAACCCCTTGGAAGACCACACCCATCTTAGAGACCACCCCACCACCTAGACACCCCCACCCCCTGGACAATCCCACCCCCACGGACAGCCACCCCCACCACCTTGACACCACCCCTCCCCCTTGGACTACCCCCTGGACTGCCCCCACCCTGTGGACACCACCCCACCCCCGGGACACCCCCACCACTAGACACCCCACCCCCTGGACACCCCAAAAACCCTAGAAAGCCCCCAACCCCATAGCCACCTCCCAAACCCCAAGACACCCCCAACCCCCTAGAAACCACCCATGAACACCCTAATCCCCCCTACTCCCCGGACATCCCCACCCCCGGGCCACCCTTACCCCCTTGGAAAACCACCCCAAACCCCAGAACAAACACCAACCCCTTGAATTTGGAATTTAATTCTTTATAAATTTAATTAATAAATTAATTATGCATTAATGGTGTATGAGTATATTTTTTGTATGGTTATAATTGTTTTATGTGTTTAAATTTTGTAATCACCTTCCGAATTATGTTTTAATTATGTTAATGATGTATGCAACTCTATATATAATGGGCTCTCGAAAATGTGATTGTCCTCTCAACATTATGTGA
Organism: Viscum album; assembly: GCA_963277665.1. NCBI lineage: Eukaryota > Viridiplantae > Streptophyta > Magnoliopsida > Santalales > Viscaceae > Viscum > Viscum album. Next base: position 132,841 of record CAUJRU010000415.1, on the reverse strand, counting down.
TGAATGCACTAATGAAATTAAAATGGGTTAGTTGGAAGCATGGTTCTCATGTGAAGACTGAAATGGGGAAAAATGTTGTGGTACATGTTATAGTTGGATGAGTCTACAGTTTTTTATTTTTTATTGTTGGTCACTTTTTGTTCTATTTTATGTGTTGTTTATAGGTGTGTTTTGGGTGTATGCAATAGAGGGGATGGGTGCATACTGTGATTTTTTTAGAAATAGACTATACAAAGGGTTTTAAACCGTTGGAAAATTGTATTTTGAGAATAGTTTTAGAGATTGTTTGAATAAACTGTTTAAAAATACATTATACCAATGGTTCAAAACCATTGGTAATGTGTATTTCCAAAATATATTTTCCAATGGTTTTAGAACCGTTGGTAATAATATTTACCAATAGTTTCAAAACCATTGGTAAACTAGATGTAAACTATATTTCCTAATGATTTGGAAACTGTTGGTTTATATATATATATATATTTGAATGGTTTCAATAAAACTATTGGTATACTGAAGGTTACATTTCCATATTAAAACAGTTAAAGACACACCATTAGTATAGGCCTTTCGCAATTGCTTACAAACCAATGGTTTTCAAAACCATTTTAGTATAGTATACCAACAATTTTAATGCCTAAACAAAAGGATTGAAACAATTTTTATATATTTTATTTCTTGTAGTGAAATTACACATGGGGGTTAGGAGGGTCTCCAAAACAAATTAATCATATAGAAATAACATAAATGTACAAAACAACACTTCTATAAAAATAAACTCAAATCGCTATGTCATCTATTTGATGGTTTGAAATTGAAATTAAATCAATTCATTGAAAATAAAATGCCTAAAATCAATTTTTGAAATGTTTTAATATTTATCTCAATAAATAAAACAGATATATAATCAAGAGGACCAAATAATCCTTCATCAAAAAACCACAATAATCCCAAACATCATGTCTAGATATTATTTTTGAACAAAATGATGTCAATTTTTCAAACATCTCATATTAAATAAAACTATTATTTTACCATCTTTTCAAAAGATGTAATTTTTTGCAACATATACAATCTATATACCCTTTGAAAAATCCATTTATTCTATTATAATAAATGTTTTACCTATACTGGATAAACATAATTAATAAAATTAAATACTCTGAAACATTCATAATATAATATAATTGAATTTTAACAAGTCAGACATAGTACCTACGTAGTTTCAAAGGAAATTTATCAAATATTTTTCACCAATGGTGGAGAATGCAATAGAAAGTATTACACAGACCCAATAAAATATCATGAAATTAATGACAATATGAATAAAGATCCTTATTAAATTAATATAGCCCCAACAACGATAGTGATCATGGGAACTAAGGAATTTGAGGTGGAATGGGATAGTCAAGATTGAAGAAGTAAATCATGTGATTATATATGGTTTTATCTTGAAAAATACATCCTGATGCTTGGAATCATCAAAGGAATGAGGAAATGTGTGTGTAGAAGGAGCCTACATTGAGTCAAATAATGGGGAGGAAGAAAATTATAGAAACCCCTAAAACAATCCAAGGGCAATTTTGTAAACAAAAATGAGAATATAACCAATAATGCATGGTTTGGCTACAAGATTTGGAAATACAACCATCCCTCCAAAGGCAAAAACACATTTTCTTAGTTTGGATTATGAATTTATGATAAACAATCTATTTTATATTAATTAGAACCACATATTTAGTTCAATTTCAAGACCCTTTTGATTATAAATAAATAAATTAAAACTTAATTTTTACCATTTCACATGGTACATGGGTTATATAATGTTAATGGACAATTTTATGAAATTTCTACGGATTAGTGTGAAATTCATGTTTCTTCATAAGAGTCAGTCTCATGATCATGTAATATGTAATGGTAACTATACAATTTTGAAAATTTAGAGGGTATTTTATATAAATAACATAAATTTAATACTAGTTATAAATACGTGTATCTGGTATTTCTAATTTTTGTGTAAACATTGATACCCACTATGTAAGGGTACAAGATCAAGTAAGGTTATTGCATAAGGTTTTTGGATTTCATAAGAGCACTGACTCATGTAAGGTACCAGTATAAGGGTAATCATTCTTTTTAACAACTCTTGTAAGGGTATAAAGTCCCTTATGGGTAGCCTTTCCTTTTTAATAAATACGTAAATTTAATATGGATCGAGTATAACGTTAAGTCAAAACAATGTAAGGGTGATTCCATGGGATAATTTTTTTGAATAAACGTAATTACATGTTTTCAAAGGCTGTTTGTGGGTATCATTAAACTCACAAAAACGATAAGAGTTGTGTATGTGTAATGCCTTTTTACGCTTACACAACAATTTTTGGGGAAAAAATTCTATTTTCTATTTCTTTTTCAATAATAGAAATCATAACACAATTTTAATAATTTTAATTGTAAATATCATTGAAATCAATTACATATCCCAATTTAAATATTTCTAATCCTATCTATTTTTATAATATATGAATTTAATATATCAATAAAATTGAATTATTAAATGATTGTTTTTATTTGAGGGGTTTATCCAATGAAAATTGGTGTTTTATATATAATATCAAAAACATTTCCACCAATTTTTGTTGTATGCCCATGGATGGTTTTACTAAATTCATTAAGAATTATAAAAAATTTTTACTTCCAATGGTTTAATTTTTCCCCTTACTGGTTCTTCTCCCTCTATATATATCTATTCATTCTATATATGGTTTTAGACATTGTTATTTTCATACAGGATTTTTAAATAGCTCATTATCCTTCTAATTCAATGTTTCTGGATAATACATATATATATGTTTCTTATTTTCTAACACATATTCTATAAATAATTACCCAAAAATTCCTTATTAAATATTCCTTGAAATTATTCTCTATGATCTAATGGTGTCATATATATAATTTATTTTGGTCAAGGTATCATTTTTTATGAACTATATTTTAAATCACTATTTTATATAAAGATTAATTACATGTGGTTTATAAAAAATTATTCATTGATCTAACCAAAAATGTTTTTCAAAAATTGAGGTCTTAGGATGGATTTTGATTTGATATTTGAAAAGATTTGATAGAAATTAAATGGGTGAATTATGAATTGTTTCCTATTGGGTATTTTATGTTTTGATGTTTGAATTTACTAGTAACCCACATTGAATAATATTTCTTCATATTTTAAAATGTGGGATTTATGGGGTGTGTATAAATTAATTAGTTTTTTCATAGGGAAAAGTTCTTTAACCCATTTTTTAAATTATTCAATAATTAGAAATAATAAAACACACATTAAATTCATTAGGTATATCTTCAAAATAAATTCTTGGTTTAGATGACTATTTTGAATTTGATAGAGAATTGTGAAATTAATCGGGGGTGACTACCCATTTTGAATTTTGATTTGTAATAATTAATTTGAATTGAAATTATTATAATGTCATATCATGGTATGTACTTTGTGATGATACTAATTCTTACTAATCCCTTACTGTAACATAGATGACTGTTTAGATTCTCATTGATGGGTACATATTAAAAATTATCCTCATCTAGGGAGTTTATTGGTGAGGGTGAGATGTAAACATGTAATCACTGATATGTTTATGCCCGTAGACCACACTATTAATAATGGGTTTTTTTTGTAATCGTCTTAATTTTATTATTTGACTCTCCACTATATACTTTTAATAGACTCTATGATGGTTTTATGAGAAGAAATAAAATGTTTCTTTACTAACAGTACCATGCCCATAATACTAGATCTGTAGAGAATATAATGAAATTCAGATATGGATGTGTGGCCATGTATGTGGGTGTGTGTGATCCTATGATTCCTGAGAACTCCTGAATCATAATAAAATAATAGAATTATAACATGATTAATGAATTAAATATATAAACTACAGTAGAATAAATTATTTATCTACATTGGAATCCTTATTCATGATACTCAATACATGACATCACTCAATATCTATATAGTGAATGGGTGTCTCCTTTATTGATTAATTATTATTCTATATTGATCATATTATTTATATTATTAACTATAATATATATTATTTAATATAGTTTAGATTTTTTATATATAAGAAGTGTTGTTATATTTTCTTAATTTTTCTAACTTTTTCTTGTGAAATCATTATTAAAAATTTTCAAGATGTGTTTTGGCATTCCAATAATAATATTGATGATTATATAACCACAGTTTTATAATTATTTTTAAATAATTAATCTTCTCTTTTCAACCAATCCTTATTGTAAACATATTACAATGTGTATATTTTCCTATACAGAAATGTTATTAATTTTACATACATTATAATAATCTAATTTTATAATATTTTGAATACCTTTTAATTAAACTGAAAATACTATTTAGTGAAATATAACTAGGATCTGTATCTCACAATCTAATTTTATCATTTGGTGTTTTCTACCATTGAATTCTTAAAATAAGTGTCCATGTTATCATCATTTCCCATTGAGTTTTTTTCATTGGTTTGGCCGAGAGCCGATAGTTTGGGACACAGTGGGTTTATATGAACTACTAGAGATGGGTTTTAGTATTTATTCATAACATTAATTTTTTTTTCTTATTTGTTTTGGGTTTATCATACGTTAGAATTTACATTTTATATTGTTGTGATTTTGTGGCCTTTGATGGGTATTTTTTATAAATGTTTTTGTATGATATTGAGGTGGAAATGTGTGGTGCAGCTATCTTTCCATTATTGGCCATTCAAGGTGTGGGTTTTGATATGGAAATGGTAGTTTGTGCTATTTACAAATGGTGTGAGTTTGTTTGTACAACTGGGTTAAATATTTGAAATGGTTGGATGGTTTTGTTGTGATTTATAGATTCTCATTGTACGTAGTAAATAGTTTTTTTATGATCATTATAATGTGTGTTGGATAAAATTAAAAGAACTATGGGACTTGAATGTAAAGATGATATATAAAACAGAAGGTTAATATATGGATTAAAATTTTGTAACGAATGAATAATGTTTTACCATTAAAAATAAGATTGAATGAAATATTTAATTTATCATTTTGGGAAAATTATAAATCATAAAATAATAAAATTAGATGATTAAATATGAACATTTAAATTTTGGTTGTTTTTGTTTCATTGAAATTAGTGTGGGTTTGTGGAATTTAAAGTAGTAGTGATAGAAGTTCATTTAATAGATAGGGTTGTGGTTGGGTAGAAATGGTAGTGTTATGTGGGTTTGAAACCTCATGGTTGTGATTAGGTATATTTTTATTATATTTATATTATTCTGTGATTTTATAAAAACCCTTTCTATGTTAGATAACCTAACCACACCCAAATGGTGTTGTGTTTTGGGAAATTACAAAAATACAATGTTGGTAAGAGAACATATGGGTGACTGCCCCAACATTACCACTATTCTTTATAAGTGAGATTTGGGAAATGATGAATCGTGATATATGAGTCTTGTAGATGTGATTAGGGTACATATTGGGGGTTTAGTATGATCGGATTATGGAACAACGTTGATATCCATTTTATTTAAAATAATATTCTATATTGGATTTATGATGTGGTTGTCAGGTGTGGGTTTGATGTGGGGTAATTCTAGAGTTGATATGTGATGACAATGTTGTTGTTTATGGTGTATGTGACATGTGGTTATGATATATGAATTGGTATGCTGCAACATAGGTGTTAAAGGGATTGGGATTAATAAGGAATTTGTTGTCTGCAATTAGAGTAAAACCCCAATGAAGAATTGTTTAGGGGATGAATCTTTATATATTCTTAAATTATGATTATATTATTCTCATATGATATATTTCGTCGAGCGATTGTCGGTGATGTTTGGTGATAAGTAACGATGTATATTTATGATTCTTATTTTTTTTATTTTCTAAATCATCAGTACTCTTTTTCACCATTTTAAATAGAGTTATTTATGAATACATTACTATGTATATATGTATTCGTTCATCTATATTCACAAATATATTTTCCAATATTCCATGGTGTGTATGGATAATTATTTGGACCTTAATAGCTCGTATTTGGGATCTATTATCGAATTTTTTGACAAAACTATTTATTTACGTATTACGTTTCAAATAATTATATTTGTTAGAAATTTACATGCATTATCTTTATTTTGGAATATTGGTTTGATTAATTATATGTTGTTTATAAATTTTTTTTCTTATAATTATAAAATTTAAGATATAAATTAATCATACTTACTTGATTTTTAACATCGATGTTAATCATCAAACTAGATACTTTTAGTGGTTGGACACATGTTTCTACGTCATATTCAATTTTTCCATTTCAGGGGTTCACTGTGGGGTTAGATTATGAAAAATTTATAACATGTATATGAATTAGAGGAAAATATAACGTTTTATGTTAGGAAATAGTACGAATTACATGTATGTTTAGGGTAAAAATGTTAGTATAACATAGTGTGTAATGTATGGGATAGACTAGTTGAGAAATAGGTCATTAAGGATCCATATATTACAACATAAGGATCATATGATTTCATAAAACCAAATATGAGATAATTTTGATTATTTTGTACATACCTAGTTGAGGTACATGTGTCGTATTTGTTTATTATTTTATTTCTAATTTAGGGTTATATTGGGGATAATTAAAATGTATCTAGTTATAAGTGTTTTAAAAGAATTTTATGCTACAATGAATAATTATTTTTTAACATGATGATATCTCTAATGTTCATCACCTATATATGGATTATATTTTCAAATTCTGTAATGATAATCTTGGAATCCTCTAAGGTTATAACACATCTTTGGAAGAAGACTCTAAAATTAATATGGTTATCATTTCGCATTTTAATATTTTCTTGAAATATGAGAGAAAAATGTTCGATTTTGTGTCTAAAAACAATTTAGAGGATCACATGATTTCTTTTAGTATAATTGATATTACATAAGTTTATTATGATTCCATCGTCATCATCAATATGATTGAATAAACACAACGGTGGTGGATTTTTTTACCTCTTAATTGGTCAAAGGATGTATTAAATATTTATGAAGATTTATAGATAAAATTTTATGTTGAGTTTCTATCATAAATTATTACTGATGTGATGAGGATGAAGTTATTAACCATTCAATTGTTATCATGGGAATTTAGAATAATTGTATTTTCTTTAAGGACCATACATGCTTCTCCCCTAATCATATCAAAAGGGAGTAAATAAAAAATGTTTAAAGGATGTGTTTCTACCATTTATTTAATATCAATTCAACCCTAGTATTTTTCCTATGTATCTCAGGCAATAGATAACGGTGATTAAAAATAGGAATTTGTATATACTATTATCTTATATGGTGAGTTATTTGGGCTCATTGAGGGGACATGATATTTTTGGAGGATCAATGATTTTAGGGAATGTTGGATTTCATTGACGGGGTGAGTAGACCAGAATAGTTTCCTTCCATATTTATATTGTAATGGTAGAAATCATCAATTTATCACAGTCTTAATGTCCTTGTGATTATCTTATTTTTTCCTTGGAAACTAGTAGTTCATGATTCTATGAATCTTTGTGTCAATTAAAGAGGAATAATTCAGCTTCAATTTCATTAGCTGTTGTAATATCATTGTAGATAATATCATCATTGAAGAATACGTTACCGCTTTCCTCGATGATGATATAGATAATTTAGAATAAATCATCATTATTTACCCAATACTAAAGTATATTGGGTTTAGTGTTACTATCCTTATATCCTTCAAATAGTTGGTTGAGGTCTGTACATACACAATTACATACATTGGAGATAATGGTGATTGATGGGCCAATGGTTACCAATGGTGATATCTATTTATATTCTACAATGGATTGTTCATCAGTTTACTTTAGAGCATCATAATCCTACATTATGCACCCCATTATACAAATTTATGGATGTTATGTTGAGATGCCTCAAGTGCATATAATGTTTCCTATGACAATTATAAGGTAGATATGTTTTTAGAAATTTTGATTTAATTTTGAGATGATTCTGGAGAAGAATCCTTTATCTAGAGATTCTATTTTTCTACCAATATAATCTGGAGTCTTCATCATAGGAATGAACTAGTTGCACTATTTAGTTATGGTCATTGATTACTTATAGTGGATAGTAAAATTTTGTGATGAGGAGGGACATCAGGTAGTGTTCATTTTAGAGTGAGATTAATGGATGGTTCATTGAATTCTATAGTATATTTTGTTGTAGATTCTAGTGTTTTCATTGTCATTAGTAGAGTTATAGGTTTCAATATAGCTATTGTCATTGATATTACAGTTGTATCCCCTAAACTGTTACATTTCTTACCCCTCAAAATAATATATTCGTTAAGATAGATTCGTGACCTACTGACTACCCAATTTTGAAGGATCCTAATAAAATAGGACATTATGAATTATCATAGTTGAAGATTAAAATTAACGACTTGGTGAAGAATTTTTTCATCAATCCCATCATGTCAGCATGGGTGCCCCTATTTTTTCTAAATAGGTCAGATAGTGGAATGAGATAATGTATATTCTTATAAAACACTTCTCAAAGAGTGATATGATATTTTTTTAATTGTATATTACTTGTAGATATTGTTTTAAAATTATTATTATCACCATATAGGGGAGTATTAAGTTATTTTTTATTTTTTTATAAAAAGATGGTGTTTTAAAAAAAATCTGTTTATAAAAGTAATTCAAATAATTATGCAAATAATTATGAAAATAATTAATAAAATGATTGATGTATTTTTTTTAAAATATTCTTGGAATCACAATATTATAATTATTAAATTTGTCTCCCTACTAACAAATAAATGTGAATATTTTCAATATGTTCTTTTATCTTTTTTTTTATTGTTTTGGTTATATTATACTTTAACACCCCTGGTAAATAAAGAATATGTAATTTTCATATTTATCCATATTTGTGAATAAAATATTAATATTACTTTAAAGGGGACGCTATGCTCGATGGCGTACCCAACACGCAACAACGAGTTTCTTGGAAATCTTACATTGCACTCTAATAATAAAATAATATTATGTTAAATGTTAGTTAACATGTAGCCGATGTATTGGCAGGAATGGATAGAAATAACTAAAATATGATGATATATGTTTTTAAATGTTTTTACATTTATCCAATAAAAGATAAAGGCTTAAAATACGGAAAGAATTCAATTTTAGGCGTATATGCCCTTGTTTTCACTAAAGGTTCACTTATCGCCTTTTGATGGAGAACCGTCATTAAATATAGTTTTGTTCTCTCTTATACATTCTATTGGACCGAATAAAACTCTTCTTTAGAATCGGGACATCAAAATTTACTTTTTGTAAATTTTTGATATCTTTCCGATAAAGTTCAATTTTTTAATGAATAGTGTAAAATGTTGTATTTTAAATCAAAACCTCTTTTTAATATAATTTATTTATATGATTAGATTATTTTTTTAATTGGTTTTAAAGTAAAATTAGAATATATTTTTATCATTAAATTCAATAGTGGTCGTTGAAATTAATTTCACTTTGAAATCAAACTTAAACTAGTGTCAATCTTTTGATACTAATTGTTTCATAAAAACACGCTATTTGCTTTGACAACGGGAATTAATTATTAAATTAATTAATGTGACTTATATGTTTTGAATTTTTTAAAATAGACTTCATTTTTGAATTCGGAATATCAAATATAGCTTAGGGTGAAATTTAGGGATTTTTCTGAAAAACTTCAATTTTTGATGAATAGTGAAACCACTAAGTGGTACTTATAAAAATTGATTTTTCCGTTTAAATGAAAATTTTCCATATTTGTGTTTTGAATTTCAAAAATCCGACATACATGGTTGTCATTAAGAAGTAAAATGTGGTTCAATGGGATAAAAATAATTTTTTGGTGAATAGTAACTTATTAAATTTTTAATCGCGATTAGTGGTAATTAGTGTAGTTTAAGGTAAAAATAATGTTTTAATAATATGAAATGAACATGAAACATGTACTAACTTCATTGGATATGTCATGGACGACCAAGACAACCCATGGGTCAACTTGAGGACCCCATGAAGCCACTTTGGTTGGAAAATGACATTAATATCATTTTATTTAAAGTTAAAGTAAAAATGAGACAAACATGAAATTATTTACTAAAACAATTTTTACATGGGGTTATAAATATCCTATTTTTGACTATAAATATTCAGTGGAAAGATAAAAATATTTCCTACATCATTGTATTTGTTTTATAATTTTTAGACATTAAATAAATTAGATTATATATGACATCATGATGATGCAGCGATGACCTCATTATTTAACAATTTAAATAAAATGGAAAGGTAATGTAATATCTAAGACCTACACATGTCCAAAACCTATTGGATGAGTGGTTTACGAACTCTTAGCACCTTATCTGAGAAAAACATCAATGTGGGACCCCTTAAATCTGAATACCATTTTAAAATAATGTAACTAATCTTTACTTTCCAAGAGTGCCCCTCCTCACCTATTATAAAAGGGCCCCACCTCTACATGCTTACCCACAATCCCAAAACCTTTGGCTCGGCCAAACTCTGCCCATTTTGTCTCTCTACTTCCGTCTATTACTCCTTGAAGACTCACATTGGGCATAAGTCTTCCCAAGGATGCCTTTGAGATCAAAACAAAGAGAGTTACCCGATTTTAAGGTAATGTCTTCACTTATGTACTTTTGTTTAATTTTTCTTCTCCAACCACCTAAACTATTTCTATTCATTTCTTTTGTAACAAATACAGTATCATAAATATAGTAGGAAGTTTTTATAAGAAGGATTCGAGCTACACTTTTACACACCTATATATAATTGTTAATGAACATACTGTTTCCGTGGATGGCGAATTTCGGCCTCCCGAAACGATGATTGTTCAACATTCTTTTAACACTATAAAAGGTGGCCATTAAGATGAAACTATATTTATATATGATATATAATATGTTTATGATTTCCTTAATCTTCTGTTTTTTTCATTTTGGGCATACCTTTTTGGTTTCCATTATGGGTAAACGCGATATCTTCATTTAAGGAAGTGCGGACTACCGCCCCCTCAAAGTGATTTGATTCGTTAATACCATATGTGGTACATATAAAGGATATATTTAATTATATTATATATGATACCATACTGGAACTAAAATACTGTTATGTATCATTATGTTTTCATTCCATTAAATATGAAATAGAAATGGAAGTAGCGTTCATGCGTACGTAGGACTTACCGTCTCCATGAATAGTACATTTCATTTTTTATCTCAAAATGATATGTAATACTATAAGTACATATATATAATAGATATATATGTAATATATTACATCAAAATTATGGATATAATTCTGGAATTATAACATATATATATCTCTCTCATTTTGTTTTAATTCCATTCATATAGCAAAAAAAAGAAAGTAGCGTTCATGCGTACGTACGGCCTACCGTCTCCATGAACGGTGAGTTTCGTTTTTTATCTCCAAATGATATGGAATAGCATGAAATAAATATTTACTGGATATATATGATATTTTAATCATTAATAATATTCTGGATATTATTTACTTATAACTAAATGGGAAATCTTTTTTCAAACAAGTTCATTTTTGACTCATGTACCAAACATCGGCAAAAACGTCTGATATGAACTAACATTTTTAAACAATTATTATAACATTATCATATGTGATATGAACTGAATAATAATATATAAAGGAGGTAATTAGGAAATTATTAATTGACCAAAATTTATTATTCAGGAATATAAAGAAACGAACAAGGAAAGTTGGACTTGAGGTAAGGGATCATACTCCTCTGTTTATTTTTAAGTACACTCTTTTTTGTCATTCCCTTTAAAGATAATATTTCTTGTTATTTGGATGTTCTTTTATATTAATACTAATGTAATTTTTATGTTCATGTGATGAGAGACCCTATTCTCTCTCATCAATCCATTTTGGAAGTTTTGAGTGGCGCCGTTAGGCTGCCAAATTTTTGTAAGAGATCTAACCTCTCTCTTTCTTTTTAAGTACTCTCTTTTATGTCACTTATTTTAAGATCCACTTTGTTATGTTGGGGGATGTTCTTTTATATTACTCTTTCTATAAACTTTATGTTAATTTGATGAGATACCCTATTTGATCTCATAAATCCAATTTTGTAAGTTTTATGTGGCGCCGTTAGGCTGCAGAGTTTTCGTAAGGGATTTTTCATCTCACTTTTATTCCCTTGAGATTTACACTACATTTTCCATAATTTATTTTGAGTGGTGTATTTACTGCCCATTTTTCTACTCTTTGTGAAATATAATTTCGTTTATGAGTATTTACATCAATGATTTATTGTCCTTCTTTCATGGGGTGTATGTTTTGAAAGATACCCAAGTCGGTAAGGGAACCTTTCACCCTCCTCTTTTTTAAAAGACTTATTTTGTTGGGTCTTTTAATTTACATATTGTTATGTTGTGATATGTTCTCATATATCCTTATTGATATAAATTTATATGTCCAAGTGATGAGATACACTTTTTATCTCTCATCAACTCATTTTGATGTGACGTCGTTAGGTTGTCAAGGGAACTTCTTAACCCAATTTCGATTTCTTTGGGTTCAACATGTAGTTATTGAATATGTCATCCTTTGAATATGTGTGAATGACCTTTGATTATTTTACACTTAATATCCACTTATATTTGTTGTATTCATTTGTCACACATAATTATGCAATTGTTTTATCCTTAAACCAAGGATACCATCATTGTATGGGACTTCGTCTCAATCTCCTTTCATTGAGTCATATTTTGTTTTATACACAACCTTTTTTTATATGGTGTATAAACCCCTATGAATTTAACGTTTATCCAAAATGAATCTTTTTTATACGAATCATTTTACAAAATGATAAAAGGGAATGTTTTTGTCGTACGTATGCGGTGACAACGACTTCTCCGCCGCCGTGACCATTATTTGAGTTTCGGCTTCCTCTACAAGCCATACCTTCATTCTAAAAGGAAAAAATAAATACCATGTTTTACTTTTCTTTTATTTTGGTATCGAAAATGGTTTTCATAATGTTTTTATATCAATGTGTTGTATTGATATCTTGTGATTGAAAGGTGGTAATGTTATGTTTCCTTTATGCATGTTTTATGTGATACGATTATGTTGAGGTTCTTGGGAATTATTATGAAGATGGGTGGTTCCGTGATAAACTAACGGTGGGTGTGCCCGATATAGCTCTCCCATGCATTGGGTAACGCGATGGAGTGAAACGTTAATGTTTCTCCAAAGAGATTTAGGGAATATATTGTGATGGGTATTCCAAACATAACCAAGCGGGTTAATCCCTTCGTAAGAATGTTATTAATGTCTCAAGTTACCTTTATGTCTTATGTTTTCTATGATTTATTCATGGTTTGATGAGGTATGTTAAAGTGCCTATGTTTTATGGGTAAAATATGATTTTATTCTTATATATATATGAACTCATGTTTCCTTTCCATATTTTTATAACACATACTGAGATTTTTATTCTCATCCCATGTTTTTGAAATGTTTTTCACAGGTCAAGGTGAAGGTACATGATGTGATGATAGTGTCAAGGATGTGTCAAGAAAGAATCCATGTTTTATTTTCAATATGTTTCCATTGATGGGAAAAATGAATAATATCTTTTATGTAACCAATTTGTTTAAATGTGGAATGTAATGAAAGTTTCATGATCTAATTCTCTAAAACTCTAAACCTGAAAAGATCCTCAATGTGTAATCTTGTAATAACTCATGATTAGGTAAGGATTAAGGCTGGGGCCTTATAGTTTGTATAAAAGGTCGGTTTAGATAACTTTAGAGGTTACAGTATTCTTTAAGCATAAGTGACATTACCATAATGGTTAAGATTTCAGAAAGAGTCCTAGTTTTAGATAAAGTGAATGAGTAAGTGTATCTTAATGTTTACCCTCCTCATTAGTACATGATGGTTTTGTTGATATACTCACACTGACATTTCGGTTTTTAGTGAATGGATGGATCTAGCAGGAACCATAGAGACAACAGGTTTGAAGGAAACTGTGGTGGTTCTATGATTAAGATACTAGATAAAATGGGGGATTCAATGAGGAAACTCGTGGTTGTTCTAAACCAACTATCAAGGAGTCATGATCAAACACTCGAACCTTTGTATGATCTTTAATGCATCATGTAAGAGATGACCAATCCAAGTGGAAGTTCAGGTAATAATTATAAAGGTAACCATTAGAGTTTATATGATCCTTACTTTTGAGGTAATTATGGGTTATTATATGATATGCTGGAAGATGAAAGGCATGAGATGAACTTGAGATTAAAATATGTTATGTTCATTTTTGATGATTTTATCTATTTTTGGGGAATGATTTAAGAATTATATAGTTTTGTAAAAAGGACAACACGTAGACCGTGTGACAACCCGTCACGTCAGACCAAGTTGTGGGAATCGAACCCATAACCAAAGTGCGACTGGTATTTATCGCCTACCACTGGACTACGTGAAGTCCCTGGTTAGTTTGACCGATTATTTTTAGTTAGATGATTTTATGAATTAAGAGTAAGTTAATTTTGGGTTATTTATGAAAATGATTAACCTATCATGGAGGATATGTGATAAGGTTAATTACTTTTCAATATGAGACTTTAGGAGCAACTTATATTGTATGGAGATAAATGTTACGATTTAACTTGGAAGACTATGTGACTAAATCCTTCAAATATTTGTGTTTCAATCTTATATTGGTTTACTTTGAAGAATTTTATGGGCAAATTGTTTACAGGATGGTCCTCGTTGAACTTTGGGTTTTGTTGGACAAATTTTGAGATTAAGAATAGATCTTCTTTTTATAAAGGGTTTTCCTTTTTTGGATTATCTGACCTTGTAATAAACTTTCTAGTTTTGTTTTTGGTTAAAGACTAAAGACATCGGATGTATATAGTTCTCTTTTCTGGATTAGGTGATTCTCTAGAAGTTGATTATAGTACTCTTAATGCGAACAAGTCTCCCTAAATACTCATCTTTTGGATAAAATATGAGTTTGATTAAGGAATCTAGGAAAAGTTGAAAGTCAACATGATAAGTGATTATGTTTCCTTGTGAATAAATTCCTCAACAAAAAGTAACTTAAAACAAAAATGTTGTCTATTAACTTTTCCTACTGGGGAACCCAACACCGTTTAACCCATCACAAGTTTGTGATTTTCTTATTGTTAACTTTCTCCTAAACATGTTTTCTATCACTCTCCATCAGAACATGACCCTATGTTTTCTCCTCCATGTCCATATTTTCCTACATGGAGTCCTAGTATGGGTTAACTCGGGTGACCTCTGTACTTATCTTTCTTTATTTTAATGTTATTGTTTTACCGACTCTTGTTCTGATGTGGGACTTTCAAGAATGTTTCCAAGCACAATTTTAAAATTGCGAGGACGCAATTCACAAAAGGGGGGAAGGATGTAACACCCCATGTAAATAAAGAATATGAAATTTTCATATTTATCAATATTTTTGAATAAAATATTAATATGACTTTAAAAGGGATGCTATGCTCGATGGCGTACCCAACACGCAACAACGAGTTTCTTGGGAATCTTATTTTCCACTCTAATAATAAAATAATATTATTTTAAATGGTAGTTAACATGTAGCCGTTGTATTGGCGGGAATGGATAGAAATAACTAAAATATGATTATATAGGTTTTTAAATGTTTTTATATTTATCCAATAAAAGATAAAGGCTTAAAATACGGAAAGAATTAAATTTTAGGCGTACATGCCCTTGTTTTCACTAAAGGTTCACTTATCGCCTTTTGATGGCGAACCGTCATTAAATATAGTTTTGTTCACACTTCTACATTCTATTGGAACAAATAAAACTCTTCTTAAGAATCGGGACATCCAAATTTACTTTGTGTAAATTTTTGGTATCTTTCCGATAAAGTTCATTTTTTTAATAAATAGTGTAAAATGTAGTATTTTAATTCAAATCCTATTTTTAATATAATTTATTTATATGATTAGATTATCTTTTTAATTGGTGTTAATGTGAAATTAGAATATATTTTAACCATTAAATCCTCTAGTGGTCATTGGAATTAATTTCACTTTGAAATCAGACTTAAACTAGTGTCAATCTTTTGATACTTATTGTTTCATAAAAACAAGCTATTTTATTTGACAGCGGGATTTAATTATTAAATTAATTAATGTGACTTATATGTTTTTAATTTTGTAAAATAGACTACATTTTTGAATTCAGAATATCAAATATATCTTAGGGTGAATTTTTGGGATTTTTCTGAAAAACTTCAATTTTTGATGAATAGTGAAACCACTAAGTGGTACTTATAAAAATTGATTTTACCTTTTAAATGAAATTTTTCCATCTTTGTGTTTTGAATTTTAAAAATCCGACATACATGGTTGTCATTAAGAAGTAAAATGTGGTTCAATGGGATAAAAATAATTTTTTGGTGAATAGTAACTTATTAAGTTTTTAATCGCGATTAGAGGTAATTAGTGTAGTTTAAAGTAAAAATAATGTTTTAATAATATTAAATGAACTAGAAACATGTACTAAACTAATTGGATGTGTCATGGCCGACCAAGACAACCCATGGGTCAACTTGGGGACCCCATGAAGCCACTTTGGTTGGAAAATGACATTAATATCTTTATATTTAAAGTAAAAATGAGACAAACATGAAATTGTATACTAAAACAATTTTTACATGGGGTTATACAAATGATATTTTTGACAATAAATATTCATTGGAAAGATAAAAATATTTCCTACATCATAGTATTTTTTATAATTTTTTGACATTAAATAAATTAAATTATATATGACATCATGATGATGCAGCGATGACCACTTTATTTAACATTTTAAATAAATTCGAACGATAATGTAATATCTATGACCTACACATGTAAAAAACCTATTGGATGAGTGTTTTTAGAACCCTTATCACCTTATCCTCGAAACACATCAGTGTGGGACCTCTTAAATCCGAATAACATTTTAAAATAAAGTAAATTATCTTTACTTTCCAAGAGTTCTCCTCCTCTCCTCTTATAAAAGTCCCCAACCTCTACCTGCTTACCCACACTCCCAAAGCCTTTGGCTAGGCCAAACTCTGCCCATTTTGTCTCTCCACTTACCTCTATTACTCCTTGAAGCCTCACTTTGGGCATTAGTCTTCCCAAGGAAACCTTTGAGCTCAAACCAAAGAGAGTTACCCGATTTTAAGGTAGTCTCTTCACTTGAGTACTTTTGTTTTGTTTTGCTTCTCCAACCCCCTAAACACATTTTATTAATTTCTTTTGTAACAAATAAAGTATCATCAATATACTAGGATGTTGTTATAAGAAGGATTCGAGCTACACTTACACACACCTACATCTAATTGTTAATGAACATACTATTTCCGTGGATGTCGAATTTCGGCCTCCCGAAACGATGATTGTTCAACATTAATTTAACACCTTCAAAGGTGGAAATTAAGATGAAACTATATTTATATATGATATATATTATGTTTATGATTTACTTAATCTTCTGTATTTTTCATTTTGGGAATACCTTTTTGGTTTCCATTATGGGTAAACGTGATATCTTCATTTAAGGAAGTGCGGACTACCGCCCCCTCAAAGTGATTTGATTCGTTAATACCATATGTGGTACTTATAAAGGATATATTTAATTATATTATATATGATACCATACTGGAATTAAAATACTATTATTTATCATTATGTTTTAATTCCATTAAATATGAAATATAAATGGAAGTAGTGTTCATGCGTACGTACGGCTTACCGTCTCCAGGAATAGTACATTTCATTTCTTATCTCAAAATGTAATGTAATACTACAAGTACATATATATAATGGATATATATGTAATATATTACATCAAAATTATGGATATCATTCTGGAATTATAATGTATATATATATATATATATATATATATATATCTCATTTTGTTTTAATTCCATTAATATGACAAAAAATGAAAGTAGTGTTCATGCGTACGTACGACCTACCCTCACCATGAACGGTGCTTTTCGATTTTTATCTCCAAATGATATGGAATAGTATGAAATGAATATTTACTGTATATATATGATATTTTAATCATTAATACTATTCTGGAAATTATTTACTTATAACTACACGGGAAATCTTTTTTCAAACAAGTTCATTTTTGACTCATGTACCAAACATCAGCAAAAAACATCTGATATGAACTAAAATTATTAAACAATTATTATAACATTATAATATGTGATATAAACTGAATAATAATCTATAAATGAGGTACTTAGGCAATTACTAATTGACCAAAGTTTATTATTCAGGAATATAAAGAAACGAACAAGACAAGTTGGACTTGAGGTAAGAGATCCTACTCCTCTCTTTCTTTTTAAGTACACTCTTTTATGTAATTCCTTTTAAAGATCATCTTTCTTGTTATTGGGATGTTATTTTATATTAATCCTAATGTAATTTTTATGTTCATGTGATGAGAGACCCTATTCTCTCTCATCAATCCATTTTGGATGTTTTGAGTGGCGCCGTTAGGCTGCCGAATTTTCATAAGAGATCTAACCTCTCTCTTTCTTTTTAAGTACTCTCCTTTATGTCACTTCTTTTAAGATCCTCTTTGTTATTTTGTGGGATGTTCTTTTATATTCCTCTTTCTATAAACTTTAAGTTAATATGATGAGATACCCTATTTTATCTCATTAATCAATTTTTGTATGTTTTATGTGGCGTCGTTAGGCTGCCGAGTTTTTGTAAGGGATTTTTTATCTCACTTTTATTCCCGTGAGTTTTACGCTACATTTGCCAGAATTTCCTTTGAGTGGTTTATGTACATCCAATTATTCTACTCTTTGTGTAATATAATTTCGTTTATGAGTATTTACATCAATGATTTATTGTCCTTCTTTCATGGGGTGTATGTTTTGAAAAATACCCAAGTCGGTAAGGGAACCTTTCACCCTCCTCTTTTTTAAAAGACTTCTTTTGTTGGGTCTTTTAATTTACATATTTTTATGTTTGGATATGTTCTCAAATATCATTATTTATGTAAATTTTATGTCCATGTGATGAGATACACTTTTTATCTCTCATCAACTCATTTTGATGTGACGCCGTTAGTTTGTCAAGGGAACTTCTTAACCCAATTTCGATTTCTTTGGGTTCAACATGTAGTTATTGAATATGTCATCCTTTGAATATGTGTGAGTGACCTTTGATTATTTTACACTTAATATCCAATTATATTTGGTGTATTTGTTTGTCACACATAATTATGTAATTGATTTATCGTTAAACCATGGATACCGTCATTGTATGGGACTTCGTCTCAATATCCATTCATTGAGGCATATTTTGTTTTAAACACAACCTTTTTTTATATGGTGTATAGACCCCTTTGAATTTTATGTTTATCCAAAAGGAATCTTTTTTATACAAATCATTTTACAAAACGACAAAAGGGAATGTTTTTTTCGTACGTATGCGGCGACAGCGACTTCTCCACCGCCGTGACCATTATTTGAGTTTCAGCTTCTTCTACAAGCCATACCTTCTTTCTAAAAGAAAAAAATAAATACCATGTTTTACTTTTCTGTTATTTTGGTATCGATAATGGTTTTCATAATGTTTTTATATCAATGTGTTGTATTGATATATTGTGGTTGAAAGGTGGGAATGTTATGTTTCCTTTATTGATGTTTTATGTGATACGATTATGTTGAGGTTCATGGACATTATTATGAAGATGGTTGGTTCCGTGATAAACTAAGGGCTTGTGAGCCCCATATAGCTCTCCAATGCATTGGGTAATGCGAAGGAGTGAAATGTTAAGGTTTCTCCGAAGAGATTTAGGGAATATACTGTGATGGGTATTCCAAACGTAACCAAGAGGGTTACTCCCTACGTAAGAATGTTATGAATGTCTCAAGTTACCTTTATGTCTTATGTTTTCTATGATTTATTCATGGTTTGATGACGTATTTTAAATTGCCTATGTTTTATTTGTAAAGTATGATTTCATTCTTATGTATATATGAACTCATGTTTCCTTTCCATATTTTTATAACCCTTACTGAGCTTTTTATGCTAATCCCAAGTTTTTGAAATGTTTTTCACAGGTAAAGGAAATGGTACATGATGTGATGATAGTGTCAATGATGTGTCAAGAAAGAATCCATGTTTTATTTTCAATATGTTTCCATTGATGGGAATAATGAATACTGTCTTTAATGTAACCACTTTGTTTAAATGTGGAATGTAATGAAAGTTTCATGATCTAATTATCTAAAACTCTAAACCTGAAAGGATCCTTAATGTGTAATCTTGTAATAACACACGATTAAGTAAGGTTTAAGGTTGGGGCCTTATATATAACAATATAAAATCTATACATGGAAAATCATCACACCTATATTTGAATTTCTAATAGAAAATCTCCCCTATTTGACTAATGAAATTCTATATTATGCCATATTCTTTATGAAATCATCCAGTAGTTCTCAGAAAACCTTAATGATGTTTTGAAAATCACCACGAATATGAACACTCAACCATTCAATTTTACATAATTTATATAGAAGTACATAATAGATGGAGAATATGGGTCATTGTACAGGGAAACAATTAAAAAAATAAAACAAATATAATCTAGTATGATGCATAAATATTTTGATTATATATAAAATCTAGATAAAAAAATATAAGGTAATATATTTGTTGATGGGTTGATACACAATCATTTTAGAAGAAAGAACATT
Source organism: Viscum album (assembly GCA_963277665.1). Classification (NCBI taxonomy): domain Eukaryota; kingdom Viridiplantae; phylum Streptophyta; class Magnoliopsida; order Santalales; family Viscaceae; genus Viscum; species Viscum album. Next base: position 111,901 of record CAUJRU010000415.1, on the reverse strand, counting down.
AATTATTTAATAACTCTATATTTACCCCTCTATTCAATGGTATATAATGAATAATGATGAAAATGGTTTTTCGGTATAAAAAAATGGATAAAAATATATATAACAGTAGACAACAATTTTAGCAGTCTTGGAAGTGCCTCTATGGAGAAATGTTTGTTATGTTCAATGGACATCATTTCATATATACCATTTGTTTAAATCATCTTCATTCATAGTATATCCAAATATATGTCAACTAGAAAATTCAAATATATATTAATTTTCCCTCACAGAATTAAATCTCTTCCACATCCTCCATTGAAAAATATCCAAAATTTATTTCATTTTTCATTTTCAAAAAATTATGTTTACAATTATCCAAATTGAATCATATTTTTATCATGCGACTTAAAGTGGAATACCATATCCTTTATTTTAGTCAAATAATATGAATTTATTTTAAATCCATGAAATTTGTGAATATTTAATATTTATATTTGTTATCCGTCACAAAATTCTATAAAATTCCAAAATCCCATTTATCCTAAATGGTCAATACTCCTACAAATAACTGAATTTTTTTTTCAGAAATAAAATTACATAAATTTAAAAAATGTTCTAATTCATATGATATATATCATAATCATATAGAAATTAAATTTGTATAGGATAATCTCAATTTAAATATTAAATCAAATATTATATGTGTTGGGGATAAGTTGGATGGAAAATGATGTAAGTGGAGTTTTCTTTTGAAGAGTATAGTATTTATTTCAAAAGGATAAATTAGTTGACATTTTAAAATACTTAATATGTATGTTTTTTTTTGGAATTTTATTTCATAAATATGATTTGTAATTTGAGAACTTGTGATGCAAGCTTTTTGATTGAATGGGGGAATAATGTTGTTTCCAGTCATATTTAGTAATGATTGTAAAGAAATATGTTACTGGAAGACAATGTAGAATACATATATTCCCAAAAAAATATGACATTGAAAAATGATCATTGAAAGGTTAAAAATCATGACATAGGAAATTTTTTATGATAGCAGATGACCATGAATCAATATGGTAGGATTTTGCTGAAATGGGGTTTATGATGGAAATGTTTCCTAGTGTTTTCAAAAATTTCGGGCCTGAAATTCAGGTGTGTGGTTTGTTTTTGGAAAAGGATAAATTTTAATGATGAATAGTTCATGGAAAATGATGGGTGTTTTGAAGAATTCATAGAATGTATGTGGAGCTGTGAAGGAATATCGGTAAATGTTGTATTGGACACAACAACACTATACAGACTATAAAGATCATTATATGGATCAGGTTGGATAAATGGTTCATTAGGGGATAATAGTTCATGAGAGATTTTAATTTCATGGTTTATGGTATTTTTTAGGGAATAAATATGGTTATTTAGGCCTCAACGAAGGAAAAATGAGTTATGTGGCCCTCTTAAGGAAAAAAGTTCACGGGACACACATAGTATATATTGATGTATGTACCACATTAAAAAATTGGTTAAATGGAATTAACTAGATATTTGGTTCTATATTCTTTTACTGTAAATATTATCCCATAATTAAGGTTTTAATGTTTTCATAAAGTCTCATACTCAATCCGAGGAAGAATTTGGGTGCATCCGAAAGTGTTTACAATTGGGAATTTGGCAAAGGTAATCAGTTAAGAGAGGAATTACTCTATGAAGGATGATTTTTTCGAGGGAAGAAGAAAAGTTTTCAAGATTATGATGAAGCATTCAATATTATAAGGAATTTTTTTACATGAATTGGATGTTCATGGTATTAGTATGTGAATATGGTAGACCGAACATGTGCACGGTGACGATACATGGAATCAGAATGTAAACGTGGTATGCAAAGAAGTGATTGTCTGTGGAGTGGATATTGTTCGTGGATGAAGAGGATGTTTGCGAAGCACTTGATATGCATAGTGTAACTCAGTTCACGGAGGATAAATGTAGTTTTTGAAGGAATAATAATAGTTTTAAAAGTAATAATGGATGTTCATACCAGCTTATTGTTAGTAATGGGACTAATTGTTTTGTAATTTAAATTTTGTTAAATCGAATTAAGAATCACTCTAACATTGATTCAAATCATGTCAATCTAGAAGAATCTCACACACTATTGGATTGTTTTCAAAGGTCTAAACATGTGTAAATAAACATCCAACTCATTCCATTCTATATAAAATTATTATTATCTAGTGGATTATAATGTATTTAAATGTTTCTATACCATAAAAATGTTTTAACTACTCTTATTGATTAGCGAACCATATGAATTCATTAGTTCTTTTGGTTGTGTGGGTAAATTGTGTTCACTATAGAATTAAATCATTAACATAAGGGGTAGGTTGTTTTATAAACTTAGTTACAAAAAGAAATATATATCACTATTTCACACCCTCCTATCTTAGTGATTCTTTGATCATGACTCTACAACATTAATTATTTTTAGATCACAAGTACCATTTTTTGTTCTTTGTAGAAGTTTTCATGAGATGATGAGATGGAGAATCTGAATTTTGTGAACATTAATAGGATTAAAATATTTTATAGAATGAAATATCAATCTAGAATGATATAATGATTTTTTATCTTATGTATCTTGGCAATGAAGTTCAAGAAGATACAATATATGGATTTCTTCTTATAGATGAAAAAATCCCTTTAACAAATGTTGATTGGAAGAATCATGGTAATGGTGAGTGTTCTAAAAATTATTTCCTTTCATCACTTTTTTAATGTTCATTTTTATGATGAAAAATATTTTTCACATATAATGGTATTTTGGATAAGCTTAAAAACATCTATGTGGGAATTAAAAAGGTGAAAAATGAAAAACTACTAATTTTGAGTTATAAATTTGTTGAATTGAAAATATGATATTTTTAATTTATTGGGGACTTTTTTACCATGATAAATGAAATTGTATATACTACCAAATGACTTGGTGAAATGTTGTGAGACTCTACCATTAATAAAAAGTACATATGAATTATACCAACCATGTGTGATGCTAATGTTTCTTCATTAGAAGATAATGACACTGAAAAATTTTATCTGGATGAATTTCATATAACTCTAATTACAAATTATATTATAAGGGATAATATTTAAAAGGGAAAACCAAAACATAACATATATATGTTTATCAATTCCATCAATAAGGAAAATTTTATTATCGATATTTATAAATATTATATTATTACCTTGACTCAAAAAATGATGTATACAAAAAATATTAATGATATTATATCATAGTTTTATATAAATGTGAAAAGTGGACTTGGTAAATATAAATAGATACATCCAATGATTTTTTTAATATGGAAATATTGGGTACTTTTTGGAAAATTTACATCCATGAAATAATAGAGAATATAGTGATAAAGAAGAAAGAAGTCCATTAAATTCATGAGATAAACAAGGTGATAAAGTAAAATATATTTCCAAATGTAAGGATAAAAATATCATCAAATCTAAATGAAGAATATTTTTTCTAATGATAATGAATATAATGACGGTGAAGTTGACTCTGAAAAATCTTTTGCTTAGAACCGAGATAATAATTTAATTGTATGAGTGAATAATTGTGTTTTAGGAAGTTACAGTTCTGATAAATATGGAACATTACATGAATGTCTTTTTAATGAAGATTAAAATGAATATCTATAAAATATAAGAATACATGAAATTGAAAACAAGAAATTTTTAAATGAAAATCCCACATAGAATGATCATTATGTTTTCTTAATGAGAAAGGAAATACAGAAAAAGAGATTGATAATCAGAAGAATTCACCTGAGAGTGAGAAGAGTAATAATAATCATCTGGTAGAAATGATGAAGGTAAAAAGATAATATTTGGATCATTTCCAACATAATATTTCTAATGATGAACAATGGAATAATAATTTAAAAAACAATTATTCAAAATTTCGTGAATGTTCAGGTGTCAGTTATCTTATTAGTGGTCAACAATTATTACATTAAAATGTTTTAATGAAATAAGAAAAAAAATCATAAGAATAAATCATGGAATATTTAGTATTTGTCGAAAGTAAATAATTTTTATAATCAGATGTATCCAAAAATCCTATGTCCTAAAATATTTCAATTACATCTGCTTGTGATATTCCTGAAATAAAGTGAAATGAATATATGAATATTTAATATGAAACCCCAGATTTTGATGTTCATTTTGATTGTTAAAATTGTTAATGACAAACATACTCACATCACTGATTAATATATAAATTTCAGAGGAATATACTATATCTATGGATACTACTGGTATTATGGAATTCTTGGTAACCTAAAAAATATGTGTTCGATCATACGAAAACATTACTACTATTCCACTAGTAATGGGAGTCATGGTTTGAGGTGAATAACATCCTCTTAGATGAATAATTTTGAGAATGAAGATAATAGTAAATTTAATAAGATTGAGGTGAAAGATGAGAATTGTATTCTACCATTGGAAAATATTATGGAAATACATGAAAACCCATAAAATCTTGTTAAGGGATTCATTTTTTTACCAACAGAAAAGTTGTTTCTAAAAAATTCTCCAAATCTATAGGTGAAGAATGGGAATATAGTAGAATAATACCATGTAGTTTAAACTAAATTAATTGATATAAAATTTGAATGACAAAAAATTACTGATATTTGGTGTTATTATAATATGATTGAACACATACTGTTGTTAAATAATGTAAAATACTTCAAATAATGAATGGTGACATATTTCAATGATAAATTTCTATGAATAAAATTTGTTGGATCAGCCATCATTATTGAATAAAAGATGAAATCCTAGAAAAAATTATATTTTTATGGATTGAATAAAAAACAACTTACTGTTTTACAACAATGATGTAAGGGTAAAAGAGTTATCTTCATAAAAAATGTAATTTGGTGAGATGTGATGTAGATGTAATGATTTATACAATAGGTTTGTGTATTGAATGTAACATGTTTTAAGTTGGTGATATAAAAACATCTTATTATATGGGTTTAGTTTAATAAAATTATAGAAGAAGGTGATGAGAAACATGTGTCTGAGAAACATGAAAAAGTTATCCAATTGAGATAGTATCTAAAAAATTAATGATATGTCATTAAGAATATATTACTGTTACACTATTTTTCATAATGGAAAATTTAAAAACTCTTTGAATAATAAATTTTACATATGTTCAAATATACCCCCTGAAATTGTACATTATGATATGCGTGTGGAAAGGAGATTTCAATAAACCAATGATTCTTAGTACTTAATAACATTAATTTATGACTTTACACCCTCTTTATTTGGTATGTATATGAGGCATAAGTTACAAGCTCTAAAAATAAATGAATGAATTGAGAGGAATGCTGGAAAAGAATGTGTGATTTCAGTGAATAAGTTGAGAACTGATAATGGTAGTGAATTTAATAATGGAAAATATTAAAATTATCTTTATAATCATGAAATTTATAATTTCTTTGTTTAATCATACACACCTCAATAAATGGGGTTTTTTGAAAGAATGGAAAGTTGCCTAGAAGAAATGGGGAAGACAATTTTACGAGCTAATGGTCGCTCTCATTATATTGGAGGAAAGATATGAATAATTAAGCATATATACAAAAATCACATTTCATTAATATAAGATAATATATGACTCCATATGTATTGATTTATTGAAAAAATACCTATTTTATAAAATTATGATTTTTTGGTAGTCCATACATCATAATAAAAAAGAACTAATCCTAGGAATGATTTAAGAAAATAAGGGAAGATTTAATTATTATGGTCTATTATCCATAATGAATATGATATATATACATCAAAAAGGAAATAGTTGGAAATATCAATTCAACTTATGTGAATAATTTAGAAAATATTGATAAATAAATTAGATTAATCTAGATACAAAAGATAAGCAAGATATGGAATGATTTGTGAACTATGCTATAAATGTTGTTGATAGTGGTAAATTCTTGTCAAGAAGAAGAATCATACTTATTCATTTAATGTTATGGGGATGAAAGTCAAATTGATATACATATGTGTAGGAATAAAGTGGTGTCTCGTAACATTATTGGTAATCAACCTCAGAATGTTTGGAAAAAAAATAAATGGTTTTTCCACAAAAAATATTTTTTTCCAAACTCAAGTCAAATGTTTTTAATGAAGTGTTTGAGAATATATAATGGGTTCAATATATGAGTTATGATATTTAATAATTAATAATTATAGTTGTAAACTCATACACTAGGAGGATAAAAATTATATTTGTACAAAAAGGGTTTTTCAGAATATGTTGAATGATGATGGTGAAGTTATAAGAAATAAAGAAACATTTGATTGAAAAGGTTATTCATAAATTATGTGTATAGATTTTGATGGATCTATTTCTCATATAGAAATATTATAATTTATCTTAATTTTCATTCTATTTATACAGAATGAGGTTACAATATCACTCCAATGAATGTAAAATTGAAATTCATGAATGGAGATCTTAATGAGGACGATTACATTCAACCACCATGTGTCGTTATTGTTGGGAATAATGATATTTATGTGTGAATATTAATGAAATATTGTAATGGGATAAAAAATATTCATGGGAATGGTTTTCCAAATTAGATACTTACATAATAATGATTTTTTAATCTAAGTAAGAGTTTAAAATGTACAATATATCAAAGAAAGTTATGACATACACTCATTGTAATGGGATATTTAGGACATTACCTTTTTTGAAATGATGACAGATCATGTGTAATATTTTATGAATGGATTACTAAGTTGATTTAGATTCCAATTCTAACAGAAATGAAGTATTTTTTGGTTAAAAATCATATAAATTAGGAAGACGATATTCTCCCTCATAAAAAGTATGCTAATGAACTTCTTATAAATATTGAATGGAAAATTAGATTCCTGTTTCTACAATGATATCAGTGGGAACTATGTTTTTTAAACATTTTTATGTATATTAAGTTGATCATAATGTGTATTAAAAGATGATTAGAATTATTTTATATATGAATACCTCTGTACAAAAAATTTATTATATTTTTACCTTATGCCAATGGTTTTATATTTCTCATAAAGAATAATATTTAATTTAAAAAGAAAGAATCATCAAATATTTAAAAGGAACAACAAATATTTGAATCTGGTATGATGGCTAAAAAATAAAAATTTATTTGGGTATTAAAATGTAGATTTGGTTGAAAATGATGATAACTGACGATCCAAATATAATTGAATTTTTTGTGTGTGGAAATGTTCTGTTATATTTCATATAATGAAATATATTTCAGTAACTCTAAAAATGGATTATATTGAGTATGTTGATTTAAATCTTGGTACTACTTAATGTATGTCGTTGAGAACTGATTTGGAATTATAACATGTTAATGTAAAGATACAATTGAACTTGGGATTTGATAATGAAAGTTCAATAAATCATAAAAGGAATCAGGTACAACATTATAATTCAAATCATATTTAAAATAGTTACAACTTTATCAAAGAGAATGTTGTGAATAATGAGTAAAATCTATGATATGTCCCTACATCAGAAGATGTTCTAAACATATTAACAAAACATTTACCAAATGGAACTATTTTCTAAATTGAGGTTGAACGTTGGCATCCAACCTCCTCGTAATAATGTTTGTGGTATGTAGATATTTTCCCCCACTCACCATAAAATTGGATTGTCTTTTCAAGGGGTAGTATTATTTCAAATATATATCCTTTTAGAAGAATTCATAAATGGGTTGATTTCTGTAAGCTATGTGTCCAGCATGTAAGTGTGTTAACAATTCAATATGTTTCTGAAAGTGGTGGTAGGGAAACAATTTTTCTATATTCCTATAATGATAAATAATTGAGGAATTATGAAAAGTACAATTAAGCTAGAATACATAGAGAAATGATGATGATTTTTTTACGAAAACAGTGGAGGAATTATGAGGAGGATTCATAGTCAATACATTTGGACATTAGGTTTTTGCTATCAATACTTATTACTTCCGAAAATAAGTTATATCGTATAGGATTATAATATTTTTTAAGTCATATATACTATTCCATTACAATGTTTACTTATTTTTGAAACATTTTTGACTACAAAATCCAAAGGGAGTGATTTTTGGGAACTTATTGAACAAAATAATTAAGAGGAGTTTTCTTTTAAAAAGTGTTATCATATTTTTCAAAAAGATATATCAATTCACATTGTAAAATCCTTGTAAAATTGATGATTCTTTTCTAAATTATTTTAAAAAATTTATCATAATAAATTTAGAAAATGTATGATGGAAACATTATTAAGTAAAGTGGGATTAAAAGTGATTCCAATCATACTCAGTTTTGAACATAATGAAAGAAGTTCTAGGGAGACCAGGAACATCCTATAATTTCCATAGAAATATGAATATTTTAAAAGTGATTGATAAAAGGATAAAAATAATTATATAATACGTTATTAATGAATGTAGATGATGGTGAATCTGTATGTTTTGCGTTTTCTGTTGTAGGTTGTATGGTGTCATCATTTTGTAGTGTTTTCCAAATTTTTGTGGTTGAAAATCAGTTTTTTGTTTTGTTTTATAGAAAATGAATAATTTCTTTAAAGAAAAACTCCTATATTTTAAAGGTATGTTAATGGAATGAATACAATATACGTGGAGTGGTGAATGAAAATGGTTAAATTATTTATTCCACATAGCGGAGCTATACAGATCATAAGGTGAAGTATGCAAACTGTGTATGAGAATTTTTTCACAGGGGGATTATTGTTCATGGGATACATATAATTTATAATGAAGGTTGTTATTTGTGGAATAAATGTGGTGATTTATTCCACCAATAAATAAGAAATGTGGTATGTGGACCTTATAGATATAATTTTTTGTTGGATGTTCATGATACACTGGGAAGACTATACCACATTGTAAAATTACATAAATTGGATTGGTGATATTTTTAGATATATTTGACTATATAAATAATTTTAATACCATTATTATAGTAATGTGAATTACATATGATCGCATATTCACTCATAGTAATAATTTGGCTATTTTTTCAAGATTTTACTAGGGAAAACTCCACAAAGGGAAGTATTTAGTGGTGGAATGATTCTGTAAAGGATGAAGTTATCAATAGAAAAATTAATTCTTTGGGTAATATGAAGAGGTATTCCAAGGATTAATGAATTAGACAGAAATAGAGGTTGTTTATAAAATGGTTACATTATTATGGTATGTGGAACTAGTACTTAAATATAGTATGTAGAATCAGAACATGGTTGCAATATGCTGAGCTTCCACACAGAGGCGGTACAAAGAATAGTGACAGTATCTGAAGCAGATCCAGTTGATGGATGAAGTGGTTTCTCGTGAATCACGAGTGCTACATAGAGAATCTCAGTTCTAGTGATGGATATAGGTAGTTTTTGGAGGAATAATAATATTTCATGATAGGCTAAAGGATGTCTCTACTAGCTTCTGGGTTAGAGAGTGAAGAATTTTTAATCAAGATCAAATTTGTGAAAGATTATCAGGATACATAATGAAATTGATTAGAATCAATTATTTACTTAAGAAGCACACAAAATATATTATTATTTTTAATGTTATTGAAGAGTGTAAATGAATATCCTATAAAATGTATTCCATGTTAAAGGACTATTATATAGTGGATTAAATCTCTTTGGATTTTTTCCAAACAATAAAAAATTCATATCTACTCTTGATGAGTAGTGACCCTTTTAAATTATTTTTTTATGCATTTGTGAGGTTACATTATATTTCGTATGGAAATATATATCTAGTATTTGTTAAAGGATGTCTCTAATATAGGTAAACATAAAATAAAAACATATCATTTATTATTTCCCCCCCTCTCAATAATGGATAGATCCTGACTTGGTAACTACAATACGAATTTTTTATTTCCTAAATTTTGAATAGTAAAATATCATTTAGTTAATCAAAATTACCCATGAACAATATATATGTATCATGTGTTGGATAATTTTATTGTACAAGAAACAAATTGTTATTCACTGGTAACATATTTTTTTATAATGGTGTTGTAATATAGTTTCCATATATATTTTTCTAACATTACCATAGTACTTAAAAAATAACTTAATATATGGAAAAAATTATAAATAAACTATTTGAATATAAAATAACCATAAAACAACCTATATGAATGTCAAAACCACCAATGATAAGTTTAGAGAATACTTTTATTATTTTAATGGATAAATAAATAATTAAAACAAATTTTTTAGACATTTAACAAAACAATTACCGAACATTCCTAAAAAATTAAATAAAATATTTACATATAGATCTATTGTGGGATAAAAATTATTTATAATAATTTGATTTATATGAAAATATTTTTTGTATATAAATTTTGTAACATTTAAACAATAGATACAAGGACAATAAGACAAAATATTTTTTACCAAAAAAATCAAACAGTAACCAATGTGAGTTCTATTTTCAACCCCATTGTACATATGTTATCATGACTTCTTAATTATGTAAACAAAATTTTAATTATAATGTAAATTTATTATCTTCCACTTAATTTCCCCTCTCATCAATACATATACAGCCTTTCTTGAAATGTATCACTTAACATTCAAGTTTGAATTTCATGGATTTGTTTCTCGTTCTAAAATCATGAAAGGTTCACAATATGATTTTTGAATTTTTCCATATCCATCTTAGATAATAAGAATTTTCGAAATACTGAGAGGTTTTTTATCATTTAATTCAAAAAGATTGTTGGTATTATAGAGAAATTATATTTACTAAATTATAGTATTAGTATTTATAATAATAAATAATTTATGTCTTTCAATTCCCTTTATGAATGGAATCATAGGTAATCATACAAAACAACTAATGAATCAATTTTTTTTATAATTAATATGATAGATGACAGGATTGAAATTCATACAAATTAAAACATTTATGCTCTTTATTTTCATTAAAAGATTCCAAAATATTATATTTTTTCTTCTATGTATACCATTACCTCTAGAGTGGGGCCTTGGATTTATATTTGTATGTGTTGGGTTTTGAAATCACCAATTATGAGGTATTTCTATTCATTATTATTTGGTTCATATTCATCCTTAAATAGGTGTAATACATCATCAATACAATTCCACTGGGAAACACTAATATAACAAAATTTGTTGATTAGTTTAGCTTATATACCACTCCTATTGTCTTCAAAACTCATATCCTGATTATTCTTCATACCACATTATATAACCTTATAATTAATGGATTTTTTTTCATTTATTACTTTTTTATAATTTTATCTTCTTGAATAATAGTCTTCAATTCTGTGCATAATTATATTTCTTAAGGGGACTTGGGTGACTTTTCTCTTCAAAATATTGGTAGTATACAATGACCAAACATTAATTATATCAATATTATCACACCATTATTCCAATATTTTTTTTTCTTCTAATTTATCATAATATATATATATATATCACTTCAACTCATTCACATCAAAAATATTATATAACATACCCTCTCTCAACACCCTTCTCACATTCCCTAGAAAAGAAATCATCTTGGATTAATCATTAACTTGTAGATGATGATATATTAGTATTTTGGATTGTAATGAGGATAAATGTTATTTTAATTCATAAATACTATTTTCTATACGGGTTAAATGTAATTGTATGAATGGATTTATTGTTTACTAAAATTTGATCCTCTTATTGAAAAAATTGTCTCAAATATATATATCTTAATATCCTCAATGCTCTATATTTTTGACATTATTAAATTGAAAAACCTTATTCTATTTGAGAATGAGTTATTTCATTCATTAATTGTTGGTAATGTAAATAATATGTAAAAATATATTCATATTCCTCTTAGTTATGTCGATAAAAAATATATGATAGTATGTAATGGTCTTAGATTCAAAATTTAGTACTTCTTAATTAAATTATCCAAAATATAATTTGATAAAATGATTATTTAAAAATTAATATTATGAAATTAAATGATATTAATAAATTTATTGTCATATTAATATATTAAATGTTATATGAGAATTTAATTTATGTTCTTTTTGATAACCCATATAAATTTAAATAGTCACCAAATATTTTGGAAAAGGATAAAATTTATTGAAAAAACTAATGATGTGAATTATAATGGTTCCATAACCAAAACTAGAACTTTTTAGGGTCATATATTAATTTATATAAGTTTATAATGAAATAATTTTTTAAATCGAATCATAAAAATTAATCATTTGTTAAGGATTTTTTTATCCTAATGGTATTTCGTTGATATACAGTATAGTGGAGTGTGATCTGCTCTAGTATTTCTCTAAGAATATTTATATATAATTTAATCAACCAATTATCATTAATAATAATTCATATTTTATACTTCATATACAATGTATAATGTAACAAAAAGATAAACATTACAAATTCATATAGTGATTTTCAATGTGGGATTAAGAATACCCAGTGTCATCTTCACTATTGAGTAATAAAACTACACCCTATCCCATGGATGGAAGACTTTTTGTTGTGATAATTTTTTTCAATAAACTAATGAACAATATTTATAAATTATGGAATTTTTAAATGATATTATCTAATTTCTTCAATTTGTAAAAGCTCAAACTTCTGCCATTTATATCTTTGTATAGTACTACATTGACCTCTAACAATTCCAAATATGTGTAGTTTTCCATCCCCATATATAGATAAAAAATATTCCTATTATCCAAAACCCATGTATTTATCTAAATATATATTTTATAGGATTTTATATAGTCTCCTAAGGGGTACCCCAAACTTTGGGTTTAATAATTTTAGTTTAATACAATAATTTTATCTAAATTTCCATTGATTTCAATATGAGATAGTATAGATTTATCATTTACTTATTAATGGTAGGGTGTGGATATCATATGATGAAACACATAAATCCTCATGAAACCCTACATCTTCCTATTAAAAAAAATGTCTTTTGTAATCGATGTAGATGATAATTTGTACTCTAAACCTGTAAAACAAGTTTTCTCTAAAAAATACCATACCACATGTGAATCATTAGATTCAGTGTCCATTGATTCCACATATTTTTAATTATATTCAAATATAATAAATATATAAGAATTTTATAATAAAATTATAAAAATTCATATAAATATTAAGTCCATGATTAAATCTTTTTAAAAATTTCAATATTTTGGGCTTCTTTTTTTATTAATGTCTCTTGTGAATATACATTTATCACATTTAAAAAAAAAATAAGGTGCATCATTGAAAATATAGACTAATAAATTCTTGATTCTAAATGATTCATTCAATTCCATTAACTTCCAGTGATGTATCTAATGACTTTTTTGTGAAGAAAAGGATCAAGTATCACTCAAAATTATGCACCATATAATCACATGGTCATTGAAAATAATATAAAATATAGATAATCTCAAATAATATATATATATTCCATTTTAATCCATTGAAATTATGGGAATTCAACTAATATGGTACATGGGATGTTACTATATAATTGATCATGTATGTATAATAAGGCCTATCAAGATGTATTCAGGAAATGCATTTATATTTTTAAATTATAATAATGTTAAAATAAAATTAAACAAATAATCCAAAAATCCCAATAAAAAATTATTTTATTGAGGAGTTTCTATATAAGAATATTATTTTACAACCCTTCTAAAATTTCTCTAAATATAATTCATTGTAGACTTCCACTTATATATATTATACATTAAACTCAACATCTCAACATAGATAAATATAAATATAAGAAATTGGTGAGCTCAATTTATCCATAAGGTTAATATTAAGTGATAATAATAGAATATAAAAGTGAATATAATATAAGAATATCGACATAATCATAATGCATAATAAAATTATATCCAAAAGAATCCATGATCTCAAATAGTGGAATATAACATCGAATAAAATATTACATGATTTAAATAAGTTTTAACAGATGATTCAAAATACATGATCAATGATAGATTATCATAGTCTTGATAAAAAACAAAATACAATTAAATAAACATCAAATTTGAAAAAAAAAATTGTAAATGATAAATTAATTTATGAACTCTATATCAGTGCTCAAACTTATAAGAAATCATAATTATATAGTGAATAAAAATATAATGAGATTTAAATTATAAACTAGTTCACTGGCAGGTGATATTTGACCCTACCCATATCCATCAAAAATTATATGTGCCACATTAAATCAATCAATTTTCACATCAAAATGTAAATATTGAAATAATATTTCTTTCAAAATCATTCTAATTTACAACCCTGAACCTTTAAACCAAAATGAATCTATGGAGATAAATTGGTTTTCTTTCTACACACCATTAAGAACACATATATATAAAATGGAATCAATTTGGGCTTTGTTAAGGAAATTATTAATAATTAAATCAATAATATAAAAATGATAATTTCATGGAAAATAATTTTTTATTCCAATTACATCGAGAAACATTATAGATAAATACCATTCAATATGGATAATGGAGAATATGATAAATTAACTATAATGAAAAGGATATAATGTTATCAGAATAATTTCATCAAATTTATCCGTTAATGGAATATAGGAGGATAATGATAAATCATATGAATAATATATATGATATTCAATATGTAAAATCATTAGGGGAATGATAAGATCATACATAATGTATGACTATAAAATAAAAAGCTAGTGATAGATCATTAATAAATTAAAAAAATGAATGTTTCTAAGTAATCTAGATAATGAATTCAAATTGTTATATTTGAATAATATCCTTAATCAACAATAAAATATTTCAAAGGAGATTGAATTAAATTTAAATTATATTATTGGAGTTTTAAGAAAATAAATTTAGGAATAAGAATTATGATTGAAAATTTGATATAATTTTATAATATATATTTTATAAATATTATTTAGAAATAATATAACATTGAATATATCAAAATACAGTGTGAAATAATAATATAAAATGAAAACGTTATATATTTGATATGATCACACATAATCTTTGAAAGAGAATAGTTTCAAATGTTTATGAATACAACTCAAGTAATGATCATTAAACAATTATTTAAAACATTTAATGGATGTTTATATTGGAATCATTGACAATGATAAATTATTAATAAATATATAAGGACATATGAAAATGATTCCAATGAATAATAATTTATAAAAAGATGGATAATTATTGAAAATAATAGAACAAGTTGGTTTCACATATTGGAAAATCATATGGTAAATTATTAGCCAATTGAAATTGAAATTGAAATATCAATGGAATATATAAATCTTTAGAAAAAAAATATCTTATTTTTTAAAATAATTATAATTCCTTAAATGTATAATCATTCAAATAATATAATTAATTTAAATATAAATTGGAAAGGGAACAATTATGGTTGGATTATAATTTTAATCAAAACCACAATCAACTTGGGTATCCTTTGATTAAAATAAAACAAAAAAAAAGCATGATATGTCACTTAAATCCCCTATAATATAATAATTTAGTAAAATAAGTAATTATCACATAATTTTGATGGTATCATAGTTATCATTATGAAATATTTCTCATGATGTTAAATTTGAGTCAAATCACCCATTGCCTTGATTACCTACACAGAGGAATGCATTCTAAAAATTATTTGTGGAAAAAGAATAATATTAATAACTTATTTCAAATAATATATTTTATATAAATATATCAATTATTAAAAATTATTTAGTATTACTATCTACATTTATATTTATTAAATACCACTTATTTTTTTATTTGAGTTGTTGGTGATATTGATCATTTTGAAAAAGTGCCTTAATAGTGCTATTGATACTCATTATTATACCCATGTTAATCATTCCGTGTACGTTAAGGTCTCTATAATTAGTGTTTTATAATAATTTATGAAGATTATATTTTCTTTCATGTGTATTATTTTTAATCTCCTTATAAATTAGATCGACAATAATCAATTTTCTGGTGATTTTAAAACATTAAAGTGTTTTTCAATGTTTAATGTGGTAAATAGAGATATAAATTTCTACAAAAAACCCCATTATTTACAAATTTATATCATTTTATAATTTTATTTTCTATTTTACAATCACCCATTATATAATTTCATATAATTTTTCAGGTATGCTGTCAAACTAACCAAAACATAAACAAATCATTATTATTGAGAATTATTCGATGATCTAGACGCAACATCATCAAAAAATTATAATAATAATATAAATTAGTATTTATTAGTTTATTATATCTAAATTATAAATTAAATTGAATTATATGTATTAAAATATGAAAATTTTATGTAATATGAGATAAATATGGACAACTTTTTTTTGTTATTTTAAATGATTGAATTAATGAAAGTCATTCGTTTATCATATCATTAACAATGCAATTATTCATAACATTACCATAATGATACTATGAACATCCGATTTATTGAACAAACCCATTACCATTAACTACTATTTAAGAAGGTGATGAAATGAAAACAAAAAACAATTATCCCATAGATGTTGTATTCTACACCAATGTACGTGTGATGAAATTGTTTTCAAAAGAATAAGAGGATTGAATAAACTATTTATTTATTTTATAATTTATCATATATTTTAAATATCAATGAAATTTATTAAATTATAAATTCATACCATCTACTAATGGTTGTTAAGTAAAATGAATCATTATGTTTTGCATGTGGTATTCTATCCACATAGAATTTTTTTCATTCATATAATAATGAAAAAATGGAATGGTGGTTAATGATTATAATATAATTATAGTAACATACCAATATTTGAAATACACCCTCAATGAAAATTGATCCAAAATTGAGAAATACTATATAGGAGAATAACTATATTTTTTCTACACCTCAAATTCGACATTAAAACATTTTTAACATGTTTGGCCATTTACATATTAGGTTTCTTGTTTAAAAAATATTGGTTTTAAACATGATAAAAAAAATTTACCTTGTAATTTATAATATTTAGAAAAATATATGGTCCTTGTTATATAATTTGGATATAACTATTCAATTTTATAAATCAATGAATTTTTCTATTATTTTTAAAAAAGGTAAAAATATATCTTAATGTACATAACTTATATTGTGTTAAAACATATTTTTAATAGAAGAATATATCATAAATTAATATATGTCAAATATAGGTGTATGTATTAAAAAATATATTTTATAAATGATAAACCTGACAATAAATCATTTATATTTTTAGAAAATTCTTTCTCAAATTTTAAATCCACACGTATATACTAATAATGTTTTAAATTTTATGTTATTTGTAAAAACTAAATTTCTATTTTTTAAAATAAAAATAATTATTTTAATAAAAAACCCAAAATTTTATCATAAAATTATTTTATAATTATGAATTTAAATGAGATTTTTATTTCATCAAATTAAATTTATAAAATTTGATAAATCAATATTTATATAAAAACACCTAATATAGTGTAAAATTATTGGTAATGGAAAATATAATTTTAAAATTATAGCTATTTAATAATTATTAATTACATGAAACTACTAATTAATATAATTTTAATATTTTATTCATGTCTTAAATATATGTTATTATTAATTTATAATAATATACTTAATTTATTTTAATTAAAACTTATTATATAGAAACATATTCTTTCAATCTAAAATGAGTTCTTCAGTTATTTTATATATTATAATTTCTCTTAAATAATATTAAAAGTAATATTTATTTATCATTATTCAAATATTTGATATAAATTATAATTATATTGGTATCTATTATTTCAATGTATGGATTTAATGTGATTGTTTAATATTATTGTTTTACATACATATAATGTGGTTTTCATTTTAGTTTGTTTTTGTGGGTGCGGTATGATACCAATCACAATATTTATTGAAGGAAAATATATAGGGAAGTAACAGGTTTTTATATTCGCCCATAAATAAATTATACCCTGTCAGTTTTTTATTACCACATAATAATAGAGATATTTATAGGAGCCCATATTATATTTTTCAATCAAGAGTTAATTTACAATGGGTTATTTAGATTACTAATTTGTGATATCCAATGAAACTATATTTATTCTAATATCCATTTGAAAATATAGATTTTATTTTTATTAATTTGATCTAAACTGACATCATGAATAATTTCCTTGGATATTTTATATTCCTCTATAATGTGATATATGATCATAGGTTTATTTTTTGTATGAATAATGATTTCATTAATTTAGAAATTAATACTCTCTAAGTGGGAAAACCGAATCCTATCTAAAAATATAATTATGATAATATAAATATATGATCGAATGATTTACATTCAAATAATCATAAACATTGGATACAAAAATCATAATATAAAGACCCAAATTTTCAATGTAAATTTTTTTTATATAGAATTATTAAGAGTTTGTGAAAATTGACAGCACTTGAATTAAAGGCTTGGAGTGTCGGGAAATTATTTCAAAACATTTTTTAGGTACGTTCCATAAATGCGTGGGTGGAAATTTGTAACTTTTAAACTTTTTCTTAGATTAAAAACATGACAACACTGTTGAATCTGCATCTCTAGGATTCGATTATGGGAGGATTTATATTGACTGCAGTTGATCCGGAGGAAATTTTAAATTTGTAAATTATTAATTAAAATGATGTAAATTTATTATTTTATTTCACATCCTCCAACAGAAAAGCTATGTGTGAGTCATGTGATGTGTCATGTCATTAAATGGATTGACCTTCCAATCCTATGTAACGACATTGTTGTGGAATTTGGTTGGTTCATAATTTATTATCCCCCACTAATTCCACACGTCTTTTCATACGCTCCGCTCGCGTATATATATTGAGCATGGGTTGGGGTAACATCACAAGATTGCCAAATAGCGAAGTGCTTAATGAGCATTGTGATGTCTGACCCTGGGAAGATGGAGCCGATTATAGAGGGAGGTGACAGGTTCCCCCGGACCACGAACCTAAGGACAATGTGTGAGTGGCGTCGTTGGGAACTTATTGCGGTAACAGAGATCACTGACTCACTTCCACAAATGTGTGCTATTCATCGATTAGAGGTAGGTGGGGTGTTGATGATTTTTATGTTTTCCCTATAACCATTTCTAAAATCGAATGAATGTATCAACTCATGAATAAGTTATTATGTTATTTGATATATAAGTGTTGGGGGGTATGTTTTATTTTTGGGATCAGGATTTAAATTAAGGCAATAATTCCAGTTGGACATCTTTTCCCCGAAACCCACAGGATTTTTCTATAACACAGAGGATGGAGGCCAACACAAACCAGGCTCGAGCCCCTATGCGTGTGTGATTGTTGTGATTTCTAAATTTTGAGATAGAGAAAATCCAAATAATAATCTACCATAGTGATGAATGAGATCCCAGGAGGTCGCAGGATCAGACAACATAGGAATTGGGCCACAGGTGCACGACAAGCAGCCCAAAGAACACCCAGATATTGCCACCGGTGTCGGCGATGGAGCATAGAGGTGTGGCAGCTGTACACTACGTCATTGACCACATCTCTGTGGAAGGACTGGCAACCAGAATGTATGGAGACAGAGAAATGGTGGGGTGCACCACCAGCACAACACCCATGTTGCATTATGGTCAGGGCCTGCGTTGGCCGCAGCGGGAGTTGGGGCCGTCGGATCGACCAACGGACGAAGGATGGGGTGCGGCAGGCAATGAAGCTATGGCCCATAAGTCGATGTAGAGAGGTCTCATGGGGAAATTTGTTGCCACCTTGGTTAAACCCCTATTGGTAGACCTACGAATGCGGATCTGCGCAACAATATCCCTACTCAGATGCACCATGTCTGGGTGACCCTCGCGGCCCGCGCTGCCAGGCATGTGGAACCAATAGGTCGGCCCACCGGACCAACCCACCACCTAGCGGGCTGACCCGTGAAGTAGCGGGCCAAACTACAGCCGAGCATCCCAAACCACAATCCAGTCAGGATGGGGTGGCTCCATTTGGCCGGGCTTTCCCGGGGATTGGTCAGACCCGAGTATGGCCGGTCTGACTGAGATAGAGAGGCTCCAGACACAGTACCGACCAGTAACTCCAAATATGCCCTAACATTTAAACCAAAAGTATTTTTTATGAACCATATATTGAATATGAATCCTTAAGAAAAGTAGGATCTTTTTAGACACTCCACCAAAGTTTTAGATAATATTGGGGTGTGGATGGGTTTGATCGAACACGAATCCAATCGGGTCCTCGGTAGTAAAATGTTTGTATGTTGAAAATCATGGATCAATTTGACATTCAATTTCTGCATATTGGATTTTTTTTTATGGGAAATATATTTTGGGATACCTTCTGGTGAGAAACATGGATATCAAGATGCAGTGAGTGGCTTGAGGGGTATTTCTCCCAAGCAGACTATGTACGAACCTTTCGGTTGGATGAGACCAAAAGATAGCTTAATGATGGCCCAATGGGAAGAGACTCTGTGTGACCCAGCAGACCTAAAGTGGGGAGTGGCTCTCTTTGACCTGGATGACCCACGATACTCAATGGGATGAGTACCTCATGTTATCCAAGGTCGAAAGTGGCACTGTGTGACACAACAGACCCATGGTTTAGAGCATCCCTATGTGACTCAGTATTCCCATGACAATTATCATAGATGAGTACAATAACAGTTCAAGGTTAATGGGAAGCATATTTTTGTGACCTGGAACATCCACTTTACTCAATTGGTTAGGATTTCTCCAATGGATAAGGATTTATTCGATATGTTTATCCTTCTAAACTAGACCAAAAAAGTGATACCTATTTTGAGATGAGACTCTATTTGACATGTGTTTACAACTTTGTGATTTGTCATTGAGATTGTGATTCATGATTTCCTTTATGGAATTCTGAGAGACCTTTGGGGTTCTTAGTGTCCCTAATGGGAATTTTTATACTAACCCCTACACGAGATTTTCCCACACCTTATTGTGTCTTGCGTAGATAATGAGGAGATGGGCTAAGGATTGTGGGACCCAGGACTAGTCAGTACGCGGAGAAGACTGGAAGCCAGGGAGTTCTAAGGAGGAAATATATACATACCCTTTACATAGGATCCTCGAAGGTTGACTCAATATCAATTTTGAATTTTTCATTTGTATTGTTCCTTTCTCTTGTACATGTACATTTATAGTTGGGCTTGTTTTCCGACCCTCTTCACTTTCAGCAATCTTTTAATCCTGTCTTTTATTTCACAGTTGCATCTTGTTGTGTTCTTGAGACATTTTCTATATATTTTTAAAGGTAATTCCTTTCCATTTAATGGAATTCTCCTTTCGGTGCTAGTCTCCAGCCATTGGCCTATGGAATACAGGCTTGGGGTAGTCATGGCATGGGCCCTGTGGGAATGGTCGTGACAAAGTGTTTTCAAAGGAGTCCATTCTTCCAAAGGACTATGAAAGTGATCTTTTCAATGTGGAAATAGTTTAATGTGATATTAGTGCAGTTAACATTTGGGTAATCCAATGCTGTTGTGGTGGCCGACGTATCCATACACCAGGACCCTAACATTTTATTTACAAATAAGTGAATGAAAACACTGATTGTAGGTTTTTTTGAATGATTTTTTTGAGTCATATCATCCGGTATAACAGTTGAACTATGTCACATCGTAATATATATTTGTGTTCTTCAATAAGGATGACTAGCCAGGATCCAGATTCATGAGGAAGGCCCTCCAAGTGAAGAGGTGTCTGTCCAGGGACTAGTGAACAAGATTGCCCCATCGAGTGGTGCCCTAGTGCTATCACCACTTGATGGTCAGCCCCTGCTGCTGGTGGTTCCAATAGGTGACATTCATAGGCACATTTTCTGTCATGACTTTCAGAGGCAGAGACGTCCCATGTTCATGTGAGAGATAGATCCTTTAGTCATTGAGTGCATGCTAGAGGCTACAACACGTGTCTTCTACTTAGTGAAGACACCTCGACCAGATAGAGTTCTTGGCGGAGAGAATTCTATTGGGATAAATTGGGAGATGGTGTATTATGACCATCCAGGTTCATGATGTGGTGAAAACCACATGGGATGTCTTCAGGACACTTTATTGGGAGAATTTTTCCCCAAGACATTGTCCTCTGTGTACATTCAACAGCTTCTTCACCTCCAGTAGGGCTGCATGATAGTGGTCGAGTACTCAAAATTGTTCAATGATATTTCCCCCTAATTTATGGATATGGTTTAAAACCGTTTCTTCCAGGATCTACCCTTAGATCCATGGCTTAGGAGTTTGATCATAGCTTTAGTGGTGACCCTTATCACCCCCACCTTGGCTGGGGGGCTATAGTGGTCTTTTCATGCAGAGTGCTTCCATGCTGTGTTGGCGCCGGCAGCTAGAGCCGCCAATAAACCGCCATCATCACATTCTTTGGCAGATATAAGGAATCAAGAGCATGATCCCAAGTAGGCTAGGACTTTTAGAGGATGACCCTAGGACCTTGTGTAGGTAGTAAGAGGCTCACAGTCCCATGGGAGCCAGTAGGGAACCAAACAGTACTATACGGGTGGCGGGCCAGGCCACAAGGCTCGAGACTGCCGAACTCGCCATACCAAAGATCTGAAGATGGTCGAGGGATATCTGAGATATATGTATCGGTTCGATAGAGGAGGTTCTATGGGTGGTAAAAGAGGTAGATGAGATAGTAGTGTAGTAGGTAGTGGGTGGTGATTCAAGATTCTATCACCACCACCACCATGTTTTCCACAACGATCATAGGGAGCTGGAGGATATGGAAGAGCTCAGCTCTAGGCAATTGAGGCCTATGACCACCACACTCTGGAGTATATTAGAGGTATTATTTTTCTCTCTTCCACCCCAGCTGTAGTATATATAGACACATGTTCTGGTCACTCTTTTATTTCCACAACACTCATTTGGAGCTTAGAGATTCCGACGGATCCATTGGCTTGATCCTTACGTCTAGACACTCCTACGAGAGTGAATTCGATGATTACAATCTGGAACTAGTAGTGTGAGATTTATCTAGGTGGAGATTACTTTGTCTGGGATAACATAGTTTCATCGTAGATTCCATATGACCTCATCTTGTGTATAGACAAGCTATCTATATCTCATTCTCATATCGACAGTATTAAGTGCAATGTGAGTTTTTTCCACTTGGATGTGACTAGATTTTCCTTCACTAAAAAGATGGGAACCTTTTTAGTGAATGATGGACTTTTCTAGAGGAGGGTGCTTCCAATTAATCATCAGTTGTCTAGACATGCCCTTAGGGAAGTAAATGTTGAGAGTATGAAAATCTTGTTATGGTTGACATGTTTGTGAATGATTTTCCTAATGATGGTCAGGGACTACCTCCACGTAGAGAGGTAGACATTTACATTGACCTGTACCCTTAGACAACACTGATATATATAGAAGCATATCAGATGGACCCCATAGATCATTGTGAGTAACATGTACAGTTGGAGGAAGTTTAGTGGAAGGCTTTCATAAGAGCCGGTTTTAATTCGTGGTCCGCCCCAATTTTGTTTTCCAAGAAGTAATAAACGAGTTTGAGACTATGTGATGACTATAGGAACCTGAACCAGGTTACCATGAAGAAAAATTACCCACATCTAAAGATTTATGACCATTTCGATCCGATAAAAGTAGCTCGTTGGTTGTCGAAGATAGATCTTAGATCATGCAATCATAATCTAAGAGTATGAGAAAAGGATGTGCAGAAGATGGCCTTCAGATGTCAGTATGGCTACATATGTTTCTTGTTTATGCAACATGGCCTGACCAATTCCCCTTTAGGGTTCATGGGACTCATGAACATGAACTTCTAGCCATACATTGATATCATTGTGGTAGTCTTTATTGATAACATTCTGATATACTCAGTGATAGAGGAGACGATTCTCTATCATCTGATGATAAATCGAGGGACACTACGAGACCACTTTCATTATTGTATTCTCTCGATGTTCCAATACTAGATATGATATTTAAACTTTCTAGGAAATGTTATATATGATGATGGAGTCGTAGTTGATCCAAGGAAGATAGAGGCTTTGCCTTCATGGAAGCCACCCATGAGTGTGACCACGGTGCAGAGTTTCTTGTTGTTGGATGGATACTACCAGAGATTCATATATGGATTCTCCATAGTTGTGGAACCCTTCTCATCATTGAAAAATATGATAAAACCCTTAGTGTGAATGGAGAGATGCCATCAGTGTTTTCAGTAGTAGACACAGAGATAGACTTGTGCACAAATCTTATGGATACCAGAATAGGGAATTGGGTACATTGTTTTATGTGAAACATCAGAGAACCGACATGTTTGAGTCATGATACAACTGTGAGCAGTGATCACTCAAGAATCATTACAACTAAGCCAACATGAGAAGAACTACGCTACCCATGACCTTGAGTTAGCAACACTGGTCTATTCCTTGAAGCTGCTGTAACATTACTTAATTGGTGAATGTTTTATAATATACTATAATCACATGAGTCGCATGCATATATTCACTCAAAAGTTCCTAATCCTATGATAATATAAATGGATCTAGTTATTATAGGTCTATGACTTTGAGATAGTTTATACTGCTGAAGGGAAAATGTTGTAGTAGATGCACTCAACAGGATGTCTGGTCTGCAATTGCAGAGTGAGGTGATAGAGAAGCTAGCCACTTTGCAGATATCCATCATTGATTGAGAAAGAGAAGCATACATTCTGTCTATGATAGTCACGCCACACTCCATTATCATGTTAGGGATGCATAGCTGGGGGACATTGACAGTGAGGCTCGACGTGATCAGATATCTTCTGGACTTGCACTTGAAATATTTTTTGAAGGTGCGGATCATGTCATCCTCTTCAAAGGATGTACCATGATCCCATAGGAACTACGAGAGGAGGTGTTGAGGGGGTTCTATATGTCTCCTCTCGCGGTACATCCTTGTGTGGTGAAGATGTACAAGGACCTCTGACATCATCACTGGTGGCCAGGGATGAAGAATGTTGTAGCAGTGTTTGTATCATGATACCTCACTAGACAGAAAGTGAAGGTTGAGTATCAGGTTTCAGTAGGATTAACACATCCAATAGAGGTGCCATATTGTAAGTGGGATGGAATATCCATGGATATTATGATTGGGCTTCCACATATGTCATGGGGATATGATTTTATTGGGGTGACCATTGACCGACTCACCAGGTCGGCCCACTTCCTACCTATCCGAGACCAGGGATCAGTAGAGGGTTTGAGATGACTCTATTGATTAGATATTGTACGTCTTAATGGGGTGACATCGACAATCATCTATGATTATGATGAACGTTCCACATCCTAGTTGTGGAGGGGATTTCAGGAGGCGTTTGGGACTCATCTATGTTTCATCACAATCTTTCATCCCCATACAGATGATCAGACAGAGTGGACCATTTAGACACTGGATGAAATGCTTCATGAAATCTTCATAGATTTTCACCGTAGATTGGAGGATCACATTCCCTTAGTGGTGTTTTCATACAATAACAATTACCACACCACCATCGGTATGGAACTTTTTGTGGATCAAAATGGTTGACCCTACAGATCACCTCAATGCTGGACAGACCCAGGGGAGTCAGCATTTATGGGTCCAAAGATTGTTAAAGATACCACTATGAAGGTCCATATCTACCAAGATCATATGAAGACTGCACAAAGTAGGAAAAAGACTTATGATTATAGAAGATGGACACCTTTAGAGTTACAGGAGGGGGACCATGTATTCTTCTGAGTCTCTCTTCAGCAGGGACTACAATGATTTGGATGAGGCATCAAGTTATCACCTATGTGTATCAAGAAACATTGGATACATCGTAGGATAGGTGAGGTGGAATACAGCTTGGAATTGCCACATCTGTTAGTTAGGTTGTATGATATCATTCACATATTCTAGATGTGGAGATACGTTCACAAACCATCTCTCATCATAAACCATAGAGATACAGACATATACGATAGGGAGATGTTTACGGAGGTTCTAGTAGAGATTGAGGATCGACATGAGTGAATCCTTAGTGGGTTTTTTATTCATCTGGTGCGCGTTCACTGGCAGCACGGGAACCTCCAAAAGAGCACATGGGAGTGGGAGGCTCAGATTCGTTCTCAATAACCCCATTTTATTCTTTAGTCTATAGTGTGGAGATTTTTAATACCCAAATTTTCAATGTAATATTTTCTATTATATTGAGTTATTACGAGTTTTTTAAAATTGGCGATGCGTGATTCCAAGGCCCAGAGTGCACGGAATGAATTTCAGAATTTTTTTATGGTATATTCAGTAAACGCATGTGTAGAATCTTCTATCATTTGAAACATTTCTTGGATAAAAAATCTGATGGTACAGTTGAATATGCAGTTCTGAGATTCACATAAGGAAGCCTTTACATTGACTGTATTTTTTCTAGAGAAATATTTATGAATACTGACATTTTAAACGAAATGAAATAAAATAATTTAATTACTTTAAATAATATCATGAAATGGAAAAGCTATGTGTGTGGACAATGATTTTTGAAGCCAATGAATAGATTGAACATCCAATTCTAAGTAATTATGTCATTAGGGAATTAGGAAGGTTCATAATTTTTGAGCCCCTGTTAATTCCCCATATCGTTACATACCCTCCCCCTATCCTATATATATGGAGCCTGGGGAGGGGTATTATCATAGCTTCACCAAGAAGAAAAGTGTTTAAGTAGCACCATGACACTAAACCATTTGAAGATGGAGCCGATTCTTGCAAGAGGTTATGGGTTAAACCATACCATGAACAAAAGAATGACGTGTGAGTGGCGACATTGGGAACCAATTGTGGGAATGTTGAGCACCGACCCACTTCCACGAGCGTGCCCTCTCTATCGATTTGAGGAAAGAGTGGTGTGGGTATTTTTTTTATTTACTGACAATAATTTCTAAAATTATTAGAAAGGATTAACTCATAAAAAATTTGCTCTGTTATTTGGTATATATGCTGGAAGGTGTGTTTTATTGTTGGGTTTGGGATTGAAATTATGGCATGAAATCCAGTGGAACAAAATTTCCCTGAAACATCATGGATTTGTCTCTATCATGGAGTGTGTGGGCCTACATGAACATGGAATGAGCCCCTCCTCTTGTGTGTTGGTTATGATTGACCTATTTAGAGATTGTGACATGCCGAAAAGGGCCTACCGTACTAAAGAACACGATCCAATGAGGCCACATTCTCAGAAAACATAGGAAATGGGCTACTAGGATGCGACCAATGGCCCAATGAGCACCATGCCACTCGCACCGGCACCGGAACCAACTGTGGGACTGATGATCGGATAGGCCATCGCCACAGGCATTGGTGGAGAAGGGGTGGGGCACACCCGCGATAGCACGCCCAAGTCGCAGTAGGGCCACGACCTGCATTGTTCGCGACTGGATTAGGGGCCGCCAGATTGATCGACATGCAGAGGATAGGGTGCGATAGCGGCCTTCCCAACGGCAAATCTGGGGGTCTTTGGATGTGGCATGGAGGACCCGCGACACCATGTGGTGCCATGTTGGGTCCACAACCATGGGATGACCCGCAGACGTAGCTATGTGGCTCGTCCGCCCTAGTCAGACTCGCCACATCTAGGTGTCCCTTACAGCCCACTCTACTAGGCGGGTGGCACTACTGGTTTGGCCCAATGGACCAAACCACCGCCCAATTATCCAACCAGTGTCCCAGTAGTCCAACGCATGACATAGAGGCCAAACCCGTGGCCCAGCAAGGTCAGGTCGTGCCCATCGGACCGAGTGGACCTGGGTCGGGACGTACTCGAGTTAGGCCTGGTCGACCCTATTCTGTTGAGACCCAATTTGGTCTAGGTTGACAAAGGTAGATCCAATTTGGAAGATTCCGAACTAGGATGGGTATTTCCGATCAAGGAAGACTGGACCCAGACCCACTACTGACCAGTTACACAAAATGGGCCCTAACTTCTCAATCGGATGTCCATTTGAAAAATCATCTGCAGTTACTAGATCCTTAGGACAAGGAGGTCCTTTTGAGACACTCCACCTGATTTCTATAAAATTTTTGGGTATGGCTGGGTTATATCGAACACGAATCTAACCGTCCCCTCGGTAGTAAAACACACGTATCTTCTAAACCATGCATCTTTTTGATGATTCATTTGTGGCTATAGTAATCTCTTGAAGAGATGGTTCTTTTGGGAAACATTTTGGTGGAATTAATAGATATTCGGATACATTGATTGTCTTGAGGAGTTTTTCTCCCGATCATACTATGTAATAGTTGTGGTAGGCATAGACAAGAAGACTGCTTAACGATGGACTAGTTTCAAACTACTCTACGTGTCTAAGCTGGCCCATGGTTGGGAGAGGTTATTTGTCACCTAGTAGACCCATGATATTCGAAAAGAGAATTAACTCACTTCAAAAAAGTTTAAATGCAGCTCTGTGTGACCTGGATCGCCTACAGTGGGGAGCGGCTCTATGTGACCTAGCATACCCATGGTACTTATCTAGGATATGTACTACAATAGTTCATGGTTAGTGGGATGTGGCTCTCTGTTACTTAGAATTACCAAAATACATTATAGAGGACGATTTCTCTAGTGGATAAAGAATATGACGATATGATGATTCCTCTAACTTTGACATAAAATTGACACCTGGCTTGAGGTGGGACTTTATTTTGACCTCTTTTTATTCAATTGTGCATTGTGATTACTGTCATGTTTATTGGTTTTACTTATTGTAATTTTGAGAGTCCTTTGGGGGTCTTGGGGTCACTACTGGGTATTTTTATTCTCACCCCTGAATGGGCTTTGGCCAAACCTTGTTGTGTCTTCTGAAAAAGCTGAGCCACTAGGCTGATCTTTGATAGAGCAAGGACTATTCGGTACATGGAGGAGACATGCAGATGTGGAGTGCTGAGGAAAACTGTACCTACCCGTCAGGTAGGATCCTCGAAGGATGACACATTATCATTTTCCATTTTTAGTTGTATTGTTTCCTTCAGTTTTACTTGTACTGTTTCATTCGGCTTGTAATCTTCCCCCTTTTACTTAATTGTCTTTTACTCCAGTAGTTTATTTCACAGTTTCATTGTCTTGTGTTCTCGGACCATGTATTAGTACAATTTTAATGGCCATGGATTCCTGTTTTTTGTAATATTCCTTTAGATAAAAGTCACAAACCACTAGTCTATGGAAGGATGGCATGGGGTAGTCATGGAATGAGCCCTAGGGGAAGGGTCGTGACACATAAAACTAGAATATTTCATTAATTCCTAAATAATAAGTGTGGTGATTTAATTCTGACATAAAACACTCTCAATATATTATGGTCGATTTACATGAATCTAATAAAAAATATATAGTTTATGATAATTATTAATTAATTATAAGGATCCTATTTAGTATACATTTTATATGAATTCCATTTTCAAATGGGTGTGGAGTTTTCGGAGGTCAATTTTACATGTAATCCCATGTATCTATAAGCTTGATTTCAAATATAATCAAAACTGATAGTTTTTCTCGTTGCTTTTAGGAAATCTCATGGTTGATTATTTCCCCATGTCATACACGTAAATATTTCATTGTTTTTTTATCATAAATTTGATTTGAGGTTATATGAAAAAACACACTTAACTTCATTAGTCTGTTTGAGTGATTTTTTTTGTTCATGGATTTTTTTACAACTACTGTAATTATTTTGAAAATAACTATAATATTTTTAATGTCAGATCATATCAAATTTGGATTTAATTAGTAAAATCATTACATTCCCCATCAAATCTATTATTAGAATAATTTTTTCATTTATCTTGCCATTCATAATTGATAGTTATTAAATATTTATATGTATTATAATCGTTATATAATTATGTAATCATAATCATCAATATGTATAATTCCATAAATCCATCACATTAGCTTTTAGAAGATCCTCATTAATAAATTTATCATTCCTTGTAATTTAATTGTGGGTTCTTTATATTACATAACATAATAAGTCCATATTAATCTATTATAAATTGAATTTGATTAATAAAATCATATTTTCAATGATTTTGTACTTAGTTTTACATTTGAAGTCCAACTAATCATGCATTAGTTTGAAGTTAAAGATAATTCTCAACCACACATTTTCAGGGTGACAATTCCATGATGTATTTCTATGAAAGATCTGTCTTCTTTATAGAATTCAAATTTGGCTGTTTTTTCCCAATGTCACAAAATATTTAAATTTCCAATATTTTATGATATTATCATATAATTTTTATCTACTCTAGTGTTTTTATTAT
Source organism: Viscum album (assembly GCA_963277665.1). NCBI lineage: Eukaryota > Viridiplantae > Streptophyta > Magnoliopsida > Santalales > Viscaceae > Viscum > Viscum album. The sequence goes on along the minus strand of CAUJRU010000415.1, from coordinate 81,413 downwards.
GGTTATCTAACTCTAATACAAAACATAAAAACACTAATCTCCAAAAATTACTAAAAATTATTTTTACACCAACAATAGAGATCCATGATATAAATGTATTCATTTAAAAAAATATCCATATGGTTATCATTATATCTCACAAATAAGAATATAATTCCTTGAATAAAATGAATAGTGTTTAATAGGACCATCTATATAATAATCACGTTTTAAAACACCTACTAAAATTTATATACAATTGAGATCCACACAACTCCCTCGAAAAATTATTATACATTAAAAAAATATTTATAACCTTTGGAAATGATAATATAAGAGTTTAGTGATACTGGATTCTCATTATGGGTAAAAATATGAGATAACAATTAAATATATTTTTTTACATACGATGAACATAAAAATATAATAAAATTATATACTAAAACTATTTCCCAACAAATAGTTGATATTAATTCATTGTATATGATATAAAATAATTTAATACATTAATAAAATTCTTATAAAAAAATGATTCAATACAAATAATATATAATATCTTAATAAAATCATTATAATAATAACAAAAACAATGAAACATATTTGAACATTGTTATTAATATTAGTATAGGGAACATTAAATTAATGAAAAATACAATTAGGTCCCCCATATAAGAGAATTAAAAATGAAAATTTCACTACATTACTCATGGGATATATAATTTTAAACTATAAATTATTGGAGATTTAGGAAACCACCTATCATATTCCACACTTATAAGTGAAATTTGAATATAATTAAATACACCATCATACAAAACAATGGAATTAAAATGGTTTTCTTAAAACATTAGAAATGAATTACATTCAATTTTACAGCATAATGAACACATGTAATGAAAAAGAGTTTCATTTAACACATCCCAATGAACCTATAGAATTAATAAGTTTTTTATAATTTTTAACACAATGAAATTATTATTGAATCCCTAAAATATCGTTTCATGATAATCAGATATTAAAAAATTTATTTAGAAGTGACATCTAGTGACTTTATAAATAAATAGAAATAAATCATGACAATAAATAATATTATATTTAAATATATATAATGTGTAAATACATAGGATATATATTTCTTAAAATCAAGGAATGTATTACATATATGTTAACACCGTCAAATAAAATGAATAGAAAATAATGTAATCACAAAAGAATGGAATTGAGTGTAATTTTATGATCGTATATTTTAAAAGATTAAAAATGATGAAGGGAATGAAGTACCATTCAACAAAATGATAAAGGAATTTTTTTAACCGTATAAATAAGGAATAGAGTTATATTTTATGAATATCCTTATAACACCCTTTGATTTTGAGATTTTTCTAAAATAATTTAAATTTTTATATATATTTTATTCCTTTCAACACTGGTTATAGCTTTTGATAGATAAATGAACTGTGTTTGGATTTTACTTCAAAGAACATCGTGTTAAAATTTCTCTATACAAAAAAATTAGATTAAATTTTATTATATTAAACACTATTTTTGGATTTTGTTATTTGTATTACTGTGTTATTTCGAAATAATGTGATATACAGAAAATCTAGTTTTTCCAAACTATAACATACTATTTGTATTATTTTTAAATTATTATTATTGTTTTTACCTAGCCAGTATAATGGAACATAGGAATATGATTAAATAAATTCTGAAAATATTATTTAGACATATAGATTAATTGTATCCATTTGTTATCAAAGAGATTGAAATAAAAGTAATAACTATTTGAAAATAATGAAATTGATTTTCTATGAAAACCATTCTCTTATGTACAATCAAAATTTTGTCTCAATAAATTAAATAGACCACATTGGATGAATTAATTTATAAATTTATAAATTCAATATTATATTTTTTTTCTTAACACTCATCAAAAATATTTTCTAGGCATAATATATGAATAAATCTTTTTTATTAATAAAAATATAGGTATTTTAAAATGCAATTTTGCTGCCTTTAAATTTATAAACAAATTTAATTATAATTATTGACACTTTTAGAAATTTTATTTGAAATGAATATATATATATTTTTGAAATTTGAATATCATAATTTAGATTTGATGATTTTATGGTAATTTTCTATGAGGATTTATTTTTTATTGAATAGTGAAAAATATTGATTTTCAATTGAAAGGTTCATTTTTGACTAATTATATAATATTTGTATATTATAATTTTAATTTGTTTTAAATTTAATTTTTATCAATTTTAAATAGATTAATACTATTTTTTATAATAAATTTCTCTCTGAAATTGGAAAAAATAAATATTTTAAACATTTGAATATTTTTACATTATTAAAACATAATGTTATATCCTCCCCGAATGATTGATTTTATATTAATATATACTACATATATTATTAGAATTTGAAAATGGATATCCTATTCAAAATTAGAATATTTTTTATTTTTTGATAATGTTAACTTATTTTTTGACCAAATATATGTGGAAGTAATTAAAATTATTTACATCAATTAAGGTACAAATTAGAATAATTTGAAATTAAAATTTTATTTAAATGAACAAATAACCTAAAAAAATTAAATAATCTATTTGTCAACATATTTACACCAATTTACCTCTTTTAATTATTATTTAAATTTATTATTGGAGAACAATGAAAGGGAGAACTCTCAATATTGATTACATTTATATATTTACAAGAATGACACACCTCCTCCACTATAAAAAGAGAACTCACCTCCCTCAATTATTCACAACTCTCATGCAATTTGAATAAAACAAATCCTTGGAAAATCACGTACAAGCATCCATAACATAATTCAATAAGACTCAATTTGGTCATAAATATATCCAGGGAAAACCTTTGGTTAAAACCAAGAGGATTTTCCCAAAGAAGAGGTAATATCTATAACATCTGGTTTCAAGACCCGCCTAGAGGTGCCCTATACAAAGTTGGTCACATGGCCTCAAACACATTTCCCCTGACACAAGAGGCTGTTGTCTAGTAGCGAGGGCCTTGGATGTAATAGTAGGGAATCTAAACCATCATTTATAATTTAACACAACTAAATATTAATAGATAAAAATAGTGGATGAAGTAATAATATCAATCAACAAGAAACTGTGAAAGACAGAATAAATTAATATCCAAGCATATATATAAAAATTATGCATGATACATTGGTCAGTGAAGGCATCCAAACATGTCAAAATGCTGAAAATATAGTACTAAACAATTATGCAAGATAAAATGTTTGTAGCTCCACAGCATTGCAAGACAAAGCTAGTTCCCATGCTATCCAGCTCCAAGCTGTCCATTACCGGGATTATAATGTCACATTCCCTTGTCTATACCTACAATAATATAATCTGTTTGGGCCCAAAAGCATGGCCCAAAAATGGTGTGAGACTAAATCCCATTCAGAAAACACACAGAGATATGTCCCTAATAGTCAGTGAATATATATTGCAGGAAATATGCAAAAGAAGAAGTATACATTTTAAGTACTCTATAGTAAAAATTAAGATAGATTCAATGCATTCATATACAACATGACAAGTAAGCTGATAATCCCAAAGATGTAACCGTCATGGAACTACTCATATCCAATCTGTTCTGGTCTTACCTAGAAAAATAGACAACCCTCTAGGAAGTACTCATAGTCTAACCCCTCTAGTTCTACTTTAATATAGACACTCTAGGAAACTGTTGCTATCAATTCCCCCAATAGTTTTGTATCAGTAACTAATGATGCTCTGTGTAAGCACTTATGTCACATTTCCCTTGTTTCCCACGTCGAAGAACTATATACACACTATGTAAGCACTTAAGTCAATTTCCCTTGTGGTCTCGCATGGTAACAGAAAAAACTGACACTATGGAGAAGCCCTCACATCCATTCTCCCTATGGTCTAATACACTAGGTTCTCACAACCCTATGTAAGTCAATCAAGCCTGTAAATGCATAACATCCAACGTAAACCTCATGAACTAATTGGATAATCGTCTACAACATAATAGCAAGGCAGATAAACAAACAACATTATCATGAAATGTAGGCATGGGATACCATCAAGGCAGCCTAACTAATTAAACAAGACCAAACTGTCATAAACAAACATGCATGGGAAAACTCTGCCAAAACATAGAAATTTACCCTATTCTTATTCAATTATCCTATAATCAAGCATTCATTCATAATAATCCATTAACATTGCAAATACAATAAACATGCAATACTAGATTCATGTGTATTGTGAACTATTGCACATATAACTCAATGACATTCAATGGAAAGGAACAAAATACCTACCTCGGTGGTATACGATCGATATAAGTGTTCCACAAGACTAGAATCACACAAGAATGCCATATATTTAAAAAACATTGATAGAAAATGCTCAATCGATGATAAAATGAAAAAGTGGAGGAATCAAGAAACAACTTTCTAGAATAAGGAAGAGATTACCAAGGCAATCAAAATGTAATCGATGTTGATCGATTCATATAATAGACACTTGATCAGGATCTCAGAGAAGGATCATAGTCGTACCCTCTATCTAGGACGAACCAGGGAAAAAATAGGGATTTCTGCCAATTAGACATGACCCTGGTGTGTTTAATAAAAAAATAATTTACATGGTGTGTACATTCCTTCACCGGCCACCGAAGTAGGCGGTCTCTACATCCCCACACATGGCTGTGAGAATGGCCACTACATGGATAGCACCTGGCTACCCACAGTAACCAAGTACATGACGTGTACTCCTTAACTACACGACACATACTTAAAAAATATCCAGAAACTCCTATTTCTCCTCAAAAACACCAGGAAAAAGATAACAAACATGTAAATAAGATCCGGGTTCATACAAACATTCCCCCTTAAAGAAAATTTTCCCTAAATTTCTCTAACAATGTGGCGTAAAAGAAGAAACCCCGAACAACTCCAACCACTGTGATTATACAATGGTCACCATCTCCCAAGTCACATCCTATACACGCTCATGATTCCATAACAATCGTACTAGAGTAACAGACCAGCCACATAGATCCTTCGTTCTTTGATCAAAAATCCGTATAGGATGATACTCGAATGATGTATCAACCTCCAACTTCACATCCTCAGGTTTGAAAGCATGAGATGGGTCTGAGAAGTAACGTCGAAGATGTGAAATGTGGAAGAAACCATGCATAGAATGATACCTATGAGGTAACTGCAATAGATAGCCAACAAAACATAATCACTCCAACACCTCAAACGGCTCATCGTACCTCGGCGAAAGCTTACCCCCTCTCCAAACCCTCCTGGGCCCCATCCTTGGTTTGACCCATAGGAAAACCTGATCCGATACCTCGAACTCTAGAGGTCGTATTCATTGATCATCATAAAACATATTTGGAGACTGTGTAGTATCTATCTACTTCCAAATCATCTCTATCTTCTATATGGTCTCATGGATAACACAAGGTCCCAGCATAGCTGCCTCTCCTTCCTCCAGCTTACATAAGGTTGATCAACATGACCTACCATACAAATCCACAAAAGGCGCAAACATAATAGTTAACAGAAAGATATTGTTGTTGTAAAAATCCACAAGTGTTATGTGTTTCACCCAAGAACATCCAAAATCCAAGATGCATGCTGAAAGCATGTCTTCAAGCACCTGAATCGTATGCTCGGACTGGCCATCTGTCGGGGGGTGGTAAGTTGTACTCAAAATTACATGTGTAGCCAAGGACTTCTGAAGTCCCTTCCATTCCCGATATGTAAAACAAGAATCCTTGTATGGAACAATGGAGTGTGGAACTCCATGTAGATGTAAAATCTCATGGATGTACCACCATCCAGCTCATTAACACTAAAAGTATCTGTGATAAAAAAAGTGAGGAACTATCGTGATTCTGTAAATGGCCACCCAAACTACATCATTCTCTCAAGGGTTTCTCAGTAATTTTATAATGAAATCCATCATGAAATATTTTCATTTCCACTCGTCAATGGGTAACTATTGTAAATTCCCCGCTGGTTGCTAATACTCTAGCCTTCACCTGCTAACAGGTAGAACCCCTCATGATGAACCCATCAACATCTCTCTTCATTCCATGCCACAAATAAGGATGGTTTAGATCATGATACATCTTTGTGACACCAGGATTTACTGCACAAATGATGGAATGAATGTCCCATATCAGTTCCTCGCATTTTTCTGATGAAACCCATACAAGACCATGGATATGCATGATCTCATCCTCACATATGGTCCATCCAAGAATAGATTTCTCCTGTAACACACTTTCTTATATGACTAGGCCTTCAAAATATTCTAGCTACCTCATTCGAATTAAAAAAAGGAATGTATAGGTAACATGTATAATAGAAAGAAACATCTACCCCTGCATATCATGCACCTTCATATGCATCACAGAGAATAGATCCATAAGACGCCACTCACTGTAGGCCTCCTGAACTAGCTGTATCTGAGTCCTCTTAATCAACACATCAGCCATTGTGTTACTTATATCTGGCATATCGGCTAGCTCAATGTCATAGACTAAAGGTACTTAACCCACCATCATTGTCTCAAGTTTTGGTCATGATGTGTAATGATATACATGATAATTTTCTGTTCAGTGAAAAACAAAAAATTCACTCATAACTGGTAGTCTCTCCAAGATCCATGCCTGATGCATCGTAGTACACAGTGTAGCTTCTGCACAGCTCAGGAAATACTAGTATCATTACTAAAGTCAACCGCCTTTTTATCTCTTCAATGGCTGACTCACTAGAATCTGACCACAAGAACTCTGAACCTCTCTTATTCTGTCCCGTCAGTGGAAGTACTATGCGTGAAAAGTCTTGTATGAAATGTATGTTATATCCTACCAGCCCTAGGGAACTTCGTACCTCAAAGACGTTCTCTAGATGATCTCAATAAACTACTATTATAACATTCTCAATTTCCATTGATACACCTATATCTGAGATAACCTGACGCTATAAGTGAAGTTGGTCTATCCAATAGTGGCATTTTGAGAGAATAACATATAACTGATGATCCCTAAAAGTACTCAAAATGATCTCAAGATGAGAGGAATGATCATGTTGGGTGTGAGAGTACACCAATATATCATCCATAAAGACCACAAACAAAGAATCAAAGTATGGATTTAACACTTTGTTCATGAGTGCCATGTATACTACATGTTCGTTTGTGAGAATGAACAACATAACCACACACTCGTATAGACCATACCTACTCAAGAAGTCTATAAGAGGTATATTAGATGACCTAACACACAACTGATGATAACCCGACCTCAAATAAATCTTCATGAAAACACAGGCTCCTCGTAGCTGATCAAATAGATCATTAATCATAGGAAAGGGATATTAGTTCATGAACATCTATTGGTTCAACATCTGATAATCCACAAAATGTCGAAGGGTAGCATCTTCCTTCTTCGCAAAAAAGACAGGATAATCCCAATGAAAAGTACTAGGTTGGATGAAACTACTTTCATGTAACTCCTCCAACTACTTCCCGGGCTCCTACAAATCAGGTGTATCCATCCTATAAGGATGAATAGACAGTAGTTCCGCTCTTGGAAAATGCTCAGTATAAAATTCTATCTCTCGCTACAAAGGAAAACCTCAAATGTATTTTGGATAGACATCACTAAAATGATCTAAAATTAGAGGAAAGTCAATCTGTGATGTCCCCTGGTCATCTACATATAGACTAGAAATATAGGATGTAACTCCTCCCAACCCATGATTATCGGGTCGTGCACTACATTCCTGGACATCCCATTCTCACTTATAAATAAATGATCTACCTTCTGGTAATGTAAATGTAACCATATGTCGATAATAGTTGACAAAAACTTTGAGGGAACTAACCAATCCATTATGAAAATGAAATCATACGATTTCATCTCTAGGGCATAGATATCCCATACGAATTGAAGCCTGTCTTCCTCTAGAGTTCACTCCTTTCACTTTCACATAGTAACAGTTCATGTCCATAAAGGAGTGTCTAGTGTCAAGACATCAGTAAAAGTGAAGGCATATATCCCAATGCTCACCTCAATAGAAATAGAATTAATGCTATGGGAAGCCCCTGTATCAAATATAGAATAATCTCAAATAGTGGAAACTATGATCATACCTCAAACAATAAAGGGTCTGAGATCCTGCTCCTGATGGGTCTTCTCCACTACAAAAGTCTTACCAGCACTGTGGCCCAATGATCATACATGACAACCCTGAGCTGATCCACTATGTTGTTGCTGAAATCCTGGCGACTGTGTTCCACGACCATGACCCCCAACTCAACATGTAGTCATAGAAAAAAACTAGGTCACCATCTACTGGTGAAAATATCTAATATAAACACCGAATATGATCCATCTTCTCACAAGATCGGCACTCTACAAGGTCACTCGATAAATGTGGTCTCGTATGCATGATCTTCCTACACTGGTAGCATACGACCTGGGAACTTGAATATGTGTCTCGTATCCTTGGATAAATGCCTAGAGATTCTCTCTGGAACATCCAACTATTATTATATGTGATTCAAAATCCGTATGTTGAACTACATAGGCTCAAAACTCTAGAATCCCTCAAATTGTGCTACGTTTTCAGCTCCGGGTTGATGATAGAAGTGATGGAAGTAAATCTGAATATATTAACCTATGATTGGTTGTCATAGAAAAACCCATTTCACTATCTACTGGTGATAATAACAAATACAAAAACTGACGATCTCCCATCTTTCAACAAGATCGACACTCCACTAGGTCACTCGAGAAATGTGGCCTCGTATACCTACTCTTGCTTCATTGGTAGATCACCGCCTGGAAACTAGAATATGTGTCTCGTATCCTTGGATCAACACAAGATGATCTTATCTAAAACATGCTACTATCAGTAGAAGTGATACAAAATCCTTATGTTGAACTACCCTGTCTCACAACTCTATAATCCCTCAAATTGTGCTTTGTGTTCAGCATCTGGTTGACGATTGATATGATGGAAGTCAATATGAAGACATTAACCTATGATTGGTTGTCTTGCCTTAGTCCATCCTCAAACATACATTATAGGAATAACTCATCAACTCCTGTGATGGGTGTAATGCACTGCCGAACAATGAAGAGAGAAGAGTACTCGATAACAGAATGTGTACCTTGGTCCAGACTCAAAAAGTCTCAGGCTCGATCAACCCTCAAATCCTCTGAGTAAAAGTGGTCACAGATGGTATGATGGAAATCTTCCCAGGCCATGAACTAATTGATTCCCAACTGTGAGATCACATCCCACCATCTTTTTCAGGAATCACGAACCATATAGGTAGCGAGCTTGAACCACCTCTCTAGAGGTGTCCCCAGATGGTCGATGAAAGAATGCATGGCTTCTAAACGAGACTTTGCAGCCTGAGGTCCTACTTCCCCAGTGATGGTGTGAGGATGCTAATGCAGGAAAACCCTTGTCAGATCTTCCATAGACATGGTAGGATTCATTACACCTCATAAGTTTTCAATGAACCTTAAGAAGACCTCAAAGAACTTTTTATCAGTATTTGGGTCCAGAATGATGGTCGGTGCGAAGACTGGAAAAACTGGAGGATCTACTGGTAGTCGCTGATCATTCATCTCTGGTGTCTGATCGTTTCCCTATAACTGGTATACAACCGGAGGATGTATCAGTGGCATGACTCTTTAAGGCCAATCACACACCATAGATCATGATTATAAAGGACATAAAACAGAAGAGTAATGAGGGAATAATAGAATGAATGCATTCATGTTTTTTAAAAACATGGATACACAACGTGTATATTTAACTACACATCGTGTTCCTTTAAGCCATTCACATCGGCATGTACCTCATCGAAAACTGGTCGTGTAACAAACCCATACATGGTGTGATGTCCTTACACATGGAAAGTAATTTAATCCTCTTACCCTACTCGACTTCCCAACAACTGCTATGCCACATAGTTCTCATAGAATAAGATTACACGGTGTGATAGTGCTAGATATGACGTGTAATAGAAGATATTCATTGACCTGTGTTGTTAGTGACATGAAAAAATACATTGCTCACACCATAAGGCATGTTCCAGATGGACACAACGTATTATATAAATATTTTTCCGACCCGTGTTTCAGTGACATGATCAGATTCTTGGGTTACACAACACGACATGTTCTAGACGGACATGACTAGTATTAGAAATAACTCATCCAACACATGTTGTTAGTGACACGACCATTTACCTGGTTCTACAACACGTCATGTACATCAATCAAATATTGTGTCCTACCAAATAATCACATACCCCGGGTCTCTACCCACACAGTCTGGGACATAGTTAGAGAATACATGGAATGTACAAGAAGTATAAGACATGTACTCAAGATGTATTGTTTGTTCCTGAACATAACAACCCATGCCGTGTATAAATAATTACACGTTGTGTATTTTGGGATTTTCAAAATAGAAAGCCTCAGAAACTACTTTAGAGCCTAGAGAAAACACAGAAACAAACCTTAAGGTGCCACATTCCGATCCATGAGTGCCAATAATCCCAGGAAATAAAATCTTGGCATCATATATATGTTATAAATAAGTTTAATTGATCAACGATCTAGAAAATTATGGTCTATAAGGGCCCATACACCCTCAAGAACCAAAGATTGGTGTCCATTCAAACAAAACCATACATAAACAATACCCTTTTAATCATCATGTATTTTTTATAAAGTCAAAAATCACAATAACAAGAATAACAAGTACACCATCTATCATAACAACAAGAAATTGCTAATGCAACTTATATGGCATAGAAAGAAAGAATGACATGATATCCCCAACAGGTGTCTATAAGATGCATGTGATTCCATTCCATCATTTTATAGGGTTGCAATATAAATAGATCCCCAATAATAAGAAAAATATCATCACAAATAATTTGAATAACTTAAGGTGAAATCAAATCTACTATAATAATGGGAAAACCTGAAAACCTACAATATTGAAGTAGATAGGATTTTCCCTGTACCCGGGTAAACTACTCCCTAGAATAGCTTATTACCCCGTACCAATTCCTTCCTATCCATGTATATATTATCAAAATAGTAACTCAAGTGAAATGAGTTCCTATTATACCACGTTTTAATGTCCCAGTTCCAGATTCATCCTAGAGGAGCCCCGTACCTGATTGGCCGCATGGCCTCATGCACATTTCCCTAATTCCAGAGGATGTGGACTAGTAGCAAGAGACATTGGTGTAATAGTAAGAGAAACTATACCCCCATTGGAAGTGTAATACAACTGAAGATACACAGATAACTATAGTAGAAGTAGAAATAATTTCAAACACCAAGAAACAATGTACGTTTGATGAAATATACAGCTCTAGCACATATATAAAATTTTGCTTGAAAAATATGTATAGGAAAGAAGTAAAACATGTTGAAATGCTAAAAATACTATACTAATCCAATTTAAAAGTAAAATAGCAAAAAACTACACAAAATCACATGCCAATGTTTGGTTCCATACTCTCCAGCTCCAAGCTGTCACGTAGCAGAACAAGAAGGGTGTTTTCCATTATCTATACCTTTAGTAATATAATATTTTTGGGCTCAAAATCATGACCCAAAAATGGTCTAAGACTAAATCCTATTAGGAAACCACCAAGTGATATGTTCCTAATAGTAACTGAATATATAAAAAATGAAATAAAAAAAAGCAGTAAATAATGAAGTACTCAATAGTAAATATTTATGTAGTTTAAAATCATTCAAACACCACATGGAAAGTAAGTAGATATTCACAAATAGGTAACCATAAAGGATGTACTCATAACTGATCTCTTATGGGCATAACTAATAATAAAATAAACCCTATGTGATGTGCACATAGTCTACCCTCGCTAGTTTAGATTTAATATAGAATCTATGGGGAAGAAATTGACGTCAATCCCCCCTATAGTCTCGTATCGGTAACTAATGGAACTCTGGGGAAGCACATATGTCACATTCCCCATGTGGCCCACGTCAAAGAACTACATACACTCCGAGGAAGCACTTACGTCAATTCACATGTGGTCTTGCAACGTAATAGTAAAAACATACACTTTGGAGAAGCCCTTACGTCCATTATCCATTTGGTCTACTACACCAGGTTCTCATGAAACTATGTACGTAAAGCAATCATGGAAATTCTTAACGGCCAAAGTAAACCTCAAGAAATATTTTCCTAAAATTCTATATTATATAAGCATGGCAGATAAACAAAACCACTCTATCCTACAATAATTGTCATGGGAAACCAACAATGCAGCCACACAAGAAAATCAATACCAAATCGTCATAAACAAAACATTCATGGGAAAACTCTTCCAAAGCATATTAATTAACCATATTATCATCCAATTTACCTATACTCAGGAAAACATGTATAGAAGGCAATTGACAGTGCTGAAAAATAAACATGCAATACCCCATTCAAGGGTATTGGGTGATTTTGCACATATAACTCAATGAAATTAAACATAATGTCACAAACCACTTACCTTGGTGTCACATAAACATTATAAATGATCCTCAAGCCTTTAATATCCAAAGAAAATTGTATTTCTACAAAAACGCTAAAAACGATCAACTGAGGATATCTTGATGAAGAGGAGAAATCAAGAAACAAATATATAGAAGAATAAAGATCATACAGAGGTGATCCCAATACAATTGAATGTGGTCGATTCAGATAATAGATTCTCAATTGGAAGCTCGGAGAATGATCATGGTCATACCCTAACTATCATTTGAACCATACCAAGAAGGAGGGTTTTAGACTAATTATACGTGACCCCGGTGTGTTTAATAAAATGAAATATATTACATGATGTGTACTTGCGTTCACTGGCCACCATATTAGGCAGTCTACATGTCACCACACATGATCGTCTGCATGGCCACTACACTACCAGCACCTGGCTACCCTCAGTAACTGAATACATGGCGTGTAGATTTGAAATTTCTAGAAAATCCCCTATTCATCAAAAACCACAGAAAAAGGAAAGAATACTTGAAAAAAATATTTGAGTTCATACAACATCCTTCCATAAGAACTTTTGATTTGTTTTTATTATCCACCTTGTCAATTATTAATCTTCTATAATTACATAACAATATATGAATCCTAAATATAATTATAAGGTCTCATTATATGGATTATACCTACACCTACAGACACATCAATCAAATTGAAAATGAACGTACCATTTGTGTGTATGAAGGACTACCACCTCATAAAATAAATCCTTTTATTTTTCCATTAAAAATATCATGATTGGAATTTAAATGGAAATTATTTGTTGATATTATAAATATCATATTTGAAATTTCTTTATTCTTATGGAATTAATATATATAATATGCCATCATTATTTCCATTTTTTTAATATATGATTACATTATTTGTCGACGTCTGGACTACTTCCTCATCAAAGAGATGTGATTCTTTCACACGTTTCAATGAATGTATAAATTAGGGGTTTAGTACCTGTATATGATATTTATGACATAATAATTAATATTCAATATATATATAGAGTATTTATATTATTTATTTAATTATTACATAAAAATTGGAACAATGTTCATGCATATCTATGACTTACCATCTCCATGAAATGTGGATTAAATTCGATAATGAAATCAATTATAATTTAACAAAAATATATATAATGAGTATATATGATATTTATTTCATATTTAAAAATATTTAAATTTTTAAATTTTTTTCCTATGTAAAAGGGTCAATAATAAATAGTCAAAACAGATATGAAATGTAACACCCCATAATTTCATAGTATGGTTTCTCTTTAAAATAATTTATTATCTCGTGCTACATGAAACACTAAGTTCAGGCACACCATGTCTTACCAAAAAATCCCTTAAAAAAGTATTTATGAATATTATTAACAAAATTAATAATTTAATATAATCCATATAATTTTATAATCCATATTATTTGTCTTTTATGGATAATATAAAAACTTATTCATTTTTTTCCCGAAATAAGAAGAATTTTTTATAAAATGCCATTTTTCCTCATTTTAATGGGGAATCCTTTTTAAATAAAATATTAGATAGTTTTATATAGTCAATTTAATGAATGTATTTTCTTCATTAGATTAATGACATAAAATTTTAGTTTGGATAACAATTTTGTACATTTTTTATAAGATTCAAATTATGATGAATTAGGAAAATTTAAAAATTTAAATTGAAAAAACATTTTAATCAAAATAAAAAATAGTGTTAAATTATGTATTTTAGAGGATTAAAAGTATTATTAGATTACATTTTTTTCATTTAATATAATGTAGGTAATTGTATGTAAATTCAAATTTAATGTTTATATAAACACATATCAATTTTTTGATAGTTCATACTTCTAAAAAACATGCATTATTGTTTTTACAATTATAATTAATTATAAATTAATTAATGATACTCATATGTTTCGAATATGATAAAATTGTCCTAATTTTTGGATTTATAAAATGATAATTATACTAGTGTAAATTTTTGTACTTTTTCACAAAACATTCAAATTTTGTTGAAAAGAGAGACAATCTTTTTTATTGTTTAAAACTGACTTATATTTAAATAATTTTTTTTGTAATTTTAATTTATTTTAAAATAAAATTATATACATAACACCAATATATGTTCAATGTAATTAATTGTAGTTATTTTATAATAATATTAAATTTATAAAATTTTATTTATTTATTTAACGTTTCTACCCACCTTCCTGGAACATTTGCAAATTTGCATGAAACATAATTTTTAACTTGTTTTTTAATTGAATTTTAAAAATCCAATAGAAATTGTTGACATCGTCAATTATAATTTTATTCAATAGGATGAAATTTTTTTTGGTGAATATTAACTTTTGAAATTTATTTACCCCAGTAAAAACTAAATATAGTATTTATAGTTAAAAATTTTATTATAATTACAATAAAAAATGTACTAATTTTATTTGATAAGCTTATTTCGTCCAAAATAACCCATATGAATAAAATATGATGCATTTGGTCCATATGGATAAGATTAGGTTATTAATTATTATTTTATTTAAAGAAGAGTTAAAAGTGTTAAAATCAAAGATTAATATCTAAACCATTTTTAATATTGGGTTATACATAATATAAATTCAACTATAATTATTAATTATAATGCTTAAAATATTTCATTCATAAGGGGATTTTATTTATAATTTTTAAACATTAGATAAATAAATTTATTTATGACACAATGATAATGAAATAACTACCTTATTATGGAATGATTAAATTAATTTATATTATAAATATTAATATAATTATAAATTTAGATATTTGATGTATTCCATTAATTTTCTAGGTTAATATTACTTTTTACGGTTTATTTAATAATTATTTATATGTGATTAAGTTTTGAACCCTTTCCCAAAAACCAAAATCTATATAGTGTCTAAATTGACATAAATGATATTAAAAAAATACTATATTATTAATTTATATAATACTCATAAAAATATATGGTTCGACAAAAGGACATATATAATAACATGTATGTCATTAATGTACCACATATGGTCCTCATGGAATTTTATATTATTTTTATTAACAATTTTTTATAAAAATACACAAAGAAATTTTAAATGTTACACAATTTAAGTAAAAGTTAAATCTGTAAGATAATGTTAATATGGTGACCTAAGCCTGTCTAAAACCTATTAGTTTAATGTTTATTGACCTAGACCCCAATTATCCTCAAAATAAATCATTTTGGAGACAATATAAATCAAACATAAATGTATAATAAAATAATTTTTCATACTTTTCTAAAGTAACCCACACCTCCGTTATAACAGGGTACATCACCTTCTCTCAAAATGACAACTCCAATGCCATTTGGCCCGACGAAAAATTACTAAAATATCCTCTAAACTACCCTAAAATCAACCATGGGGACATAATTTGATCATAATCGCACTTAAGTGTCCATTTTGATAAATCAAAAGGAAACACCCAAAGAAGCGGTAATAATATTATCACCTTATTCAATGTTCTTTTCTTCCTTCATTTCCTCGTTCTTTATTTTTTCAATACAAAAACAATATATCTACGACGTTATTCAAAATTAAATGTTATTATAAATATGGAACCATTATATTCAAAATTATATCCATTTTATTTATGAAATATACATCATATGTGTGTACGTATGACTTACCATCTCCACGTCGTGGAATAGTTTGTTATTCAACACTTCATTATTTGGATTTGTATAATAATGAGTATTATTTATGTAAATAATAAATATAACATTTTAATTAAATATATATTTATATACCATATAATTTCATACGATTTCACCATCAATATAATGATATCATCATACTTGCGTACGTACGGCTTACCATCTCCTCGACGCAATGAGATTAATTTCCACTTTCACCATTCAATGATGTTTAGAAAAATATGTATTATTAATATTTATGAAATATATGGAATGATAATGCAACTACATATATATATATTTATATGTGTGGGGTGTCTATATATTTACATATATCTCAATCACTTATTTCCGTTCAATACGATATGAAAACAGAAACAACGCTTATGCGTACATATGACCACCTGTCTCCATAAACAATTTTTCCCATTTCATAAAAATATATATTATACATACTAATATTATGAATATATATGATAAATAAATATTTATTAATATTCTGGAAGAAATTAAATCCTGATATACCCAAAAAATCAAGAATAACAATTTAAAACATGTACGATAGAGAAAGATATTATTAATCGAAGTATTATTTTAACATAGAAATTATTATAAAATGGGTAGAATAATGCCATGAATGAATAATGTATGATATCATAAATATTAATATTGTTCATTTATAATTTAATAACATACAATGGTCATTTTACAGGAGGTTAAACGTACCCTCGACCAAAGTAATGTACAATGTAAGGGTTAAATACTCAATCTCATTGATATCTAAGAATTTTTATGAGTAAATATTTACTGGGTAATATTTATCTTCCATGTATATGTTTCATAAAATAGTTTCAAAGTAATTTTTTATTGGAATATTTATCTAAAAATTTATTCTAAATAGATTAAATATTTATTCTTCTAAATCATTCTCATTACTGTCAATTTTTTCAAAATAATTTTTATGATTTATTTTTATGGGAATGAATTTTTTAAAATGACAATTACATTAAAATGATTAACCATGTTATGTGAAACAGTGATTCAAAAATTTCTTTTCAATTTCCTTCTTTCTATATTTTTGACTTTTAATTGATTACAAAAAAATATATATTTCTCTCAATTACTTTTTCTTATCATTTTCAATTATGTATTCATTTCTTTTAATTGTGTGAATTTTAATTTTATTAAATAATTTATGATATGTTTGACTGTGTTTGTGTTTTTTTATTCCATTCATAGTTTATAGTTAATGTATTGACATTCCATATGCTAGTTTTAATATGAATGTCATGGATTTGTTTCATCCTATTCATATGAGGAATTAATTAAACATAGTATGTGACGGGTGGAGACTGCTATAGATCTTCAATACATTGGTAGGTCTCATGAGAAAAATTAGTGTCATGTCACAAGGCCTTGACAAAATATTTATTTATAGTCTTGGAACGAGGCCTTCACTATATGGGTATGATGTCTGGTAATATGCATTCCATTATTATGAAATTAATTATTGATGTTACATTTGATTATTAGACTAGTAGAACAACCATGTGAATAAGTAAATTGAATTATTTGATTTATCGTTCCAATATAATTTTGTTTTTATTTGTTTATTGTTTTTGCGTTTAAATTGTATACATTTCCATGAATGTTTCTGATAAATTATGATAGCTTTCACTATATTTTTTATCCATACTGACCATCTATGATCACCCAATTCTTAGTATTTATTTTCCCATGATTCCATGAAGTATATTATGATTTATATGAAGGTATAATGTAATGTACTAATGGAATTTCAAATGGACTATTTTTTTCTATGATTTATGTTAGAAAATTTAATGTAACATTCATGTGTGAAATATATTTTCCAAGACTGCTAAATAGAATTTTCCTTCGAGGCATGATTTATAATAATCATTCCAATGAATTAAAACAATGCACTGATTCTGGGTAACTAGGGTCGGGGTGTTATAGTCAGTATCAGGGGAATTTTAGCAACATAATTGAGGAATATATTCATATGGAATCTGATTTTGAAACAGTACCCTAAGATAGAATTTATTGATTAATTGAGAGGAACATCCTAAATTTTTTTGTAATGTAGTGATTTTGGGAAATTTACAAACAATACATCCCTATCTGGATACGAGCAGATAGAGGCGTCTCCGGAACAGATGTACCTATGAGTGAAAACTATCACAATGACATTAGTGTTCGACATTGGGTATCTTGGTATATGACATAGGGCCTTGCTGCACTTTTGGTTTCGACCCTCATAGGGGATAAATTTAAGATAATCCTCATATTTTTTCAAACCATTATGAATGATTTATGAGTAAATAACTCCTCAATGAATTTCTTATTATTATTATGGATTATATGCATAAAATATTCAATATATGTTAGGCAATTTACATGTTTGGAATTATGCATTGTGATTCATAAAATAACATAGTGTATTCCATTGTTTCATAAATGGTTCCCTGTGGAAGGAATGAGAACTCAATCAATACTCATGATCCCAAGAGTAATAAGGACCATACCCTTCATGGGATTAAGCCAACATTTAGAAGGGAAATAGTCTCCCATGTATTCTCATCATATGAAGAAATATTATCATGTGTTATTATGATAATTATAAATTTTTTTTGGTTCCTATGGATTTTATGGGAATCCAGGTAAGAAAAAGATAGATTGGAAAAAGACGGATAAGGGGAAGTAGGGAAAATTGGATTTACCCATATGTGATAACTGTGAAAAGAATCACCTTGGTAAATTATAGCTGGGAGTGTGAGTTTGTTATATGTTTAGGGAAAAAGGACACCAATTATGTGATTACAAGGGTACGAAAGTGGTTTCAAATGTACAATGTTATATCTATATGGAGTTTGGACACTACGTGAATCAATTTCTCAATCATTAGAGTATAAAAATATTATATTGTTGGATAATTATAATGTTATGATACTCCCGCGGATAAAAGGGAATGACATTATTTCTTATGTTGATATTTAATAACTATGTCATTTGAGTGTCGTATAAATTATGTACTAGTTATAATAATTATGTCGTATATAGAGATTGTACCCAAATAATATTTCATTAAGTATTTCAGATTTTGTGGTACATTGAAAAGTGACACAATAACATGTTTATCATTTTTAAAACTAATGTATGATGGAATTATAAACATTAATATGGTCTGGATAGTGACATATATATTTTGTAATAAGAGATGATTGATATGGATAAATTATATTGGATATTATTTAATACCTTGGAACAAATAAATTGTCTGATTATTCCATCATTGTTGTTAATTACAACATTTTTGGATTAAAAAGTATATCTAGTATTGTATGATTTACCTATAAAATAATGGTGTACTTACCTATTAAAATATTTTTTTGGTAATTCATTCTATTACATCATTTTAAGAAAATACATGATGAAGTTATTCACATTTATATTATGTGACCTTCCTTATAAATATTTTCACAGTGTATTCTGATTGAAGTATTGTGGATAAGTCTAAACAATGGAATGGATTATGTTTGTCTTTGGATAGTATTGTCAAGGATAAATAATTTCATATTATTATTTTTTAAATTTTCTAAAATGGAATCCCGGAGGTTGGGCTACAACACGTCGCATCTGGGAAGGCCACGCGGTATGAACACGCAACTGAATGGCGACTAGGGTGCATCACCTACCACTAAACTATGTGATGACTTGGATTGTAAAATGTAGTTTTTATAAAAAAGTATGACATATGAATTAAAAATTAATTTTTTATAACCCAATAAGATTATTATAAATATAATATTTTTTAGTTCTATTATCTTATGGGAGTGAAAGATGAGTTTGTTGTAGAAATTCATTTAATGACGGAACTCTACTTTTCAATTTTTTTTATTTTGTGAAGAAATTAATAAATAAACTATAAGGAAAGGATATTAAACCCAAAAATGTGTCATACTAATACTGTATGATTTAATTAAATAATATTATTTTAATCCATCATAGATTCATGGCTTCGAGTCCCACAATTTATTCTTTATTGTTCACTTGTTTGTGATTGGTGATCTCAATCAATCCTTATAAATATTTATGTTTTCAAAAAGTTATTTTTCTCAAAATTCCTCTATTTTTCCCCAATTCCAAATCCTTATTTGGTTGTGAATTTTTCATTTCCCTTTACCTCTTATGATGAAAATATTTATTAACCCTCTTTTTGATATGGGTTTTCCAAAAAAAGTATTTTCTATTTTAAACATGTTATTTTCTAAGAACAATTTCAAAATGTGAGGACATAATTTTTCTAAGGATGGGAGAATGTGACACCATATGACTTCATATTGTGTTATCTCTTTAAAGTAATTAAATAGCTTCTGCTACACGCAACATCGAGTTTGAGCACACCACGAATTAACAAACTATCATTTAAAAAAGTAGTTGTTAATAATATTAACTACATTTGGAATTTTTCATAACCCATAAAATTTTAGAATCCATATTATGTGGTAAATATCATTATAGAAGAAAAAAATAATTTTTTCAAGATAAAAGAAGTATTATTAAAAAATGAAATTTTACTGACTTTTAATAGAGAACCATTTGTAAAAACAATAATTGACCCTTTAATATATTTATTATCATGAAAAGAAATTTTTCATTAGAAGGGGTATATAAGAATTTAATTTTGATAAATATTATGAACTTTTTTGATAACATTCATATTTTGTTGAATAGTGATTAATAATAAATTTTAGTTTAAAACAACATTTTTATCAAAATAATTTATAGTATAAAATTATGTATTTGACTGGTTTTAATGGTAATGATGATATATTTTAATCATTTAATATAATTTAAGTCATTGGTTGTATATTCACATTTAAATTGTATATAATCACATGTCAATCTTTTGATAGTTTTTACTTCTTAAAAACGCGCTTTCGAGTTTTGATAATGAGAATTACTTTTAAATTAATTTATAAATATAATATGTTTTCAATATGGAAAAATATACATCATATTTGGAGTCATAATATCAAAATTATCTTAGTGTGAATATTTAGTATTTTTCAAAAAACTATTAATTTTAGATAAATAGTGAAAAACATTACATTATTGTTAAAACCAGATTTTATTTAAATAATAATAATTTTTATTAAAATATATTTTAAATTTAAAATAGATAAAAACACCTATATTAGTTCAATGTAATTAATATGAGTCATTTTAAAATAGTATTAAATATATAAAATTTAATTTAATTTTTTAATGTCTTTTACCAACCTTCTAGGCAATTTTGAAAATTCTCATAAAATGTAATCTTACCACTTCTATGAATTTAATTTAAAAAATTTGAGAGATAAGGTTGAAATTAGTATATAATATGTGGTTAAATAGGACGAAACTAATTTTTTTATGAATAGTAACGTTTGAATTTTATTTACTAGGTTTAAAAATAAAGACTATAATTATGTAAAAAATTATAATATAATTAACATAACACATGTTTTAATTCATTTGGATAAGTGTAAATTGACAAAAAAAACATCCTTATGAATAAAATATGATCCTTTCAGTCTCAATGTCGTGGTTTAGTTTTTATTCAGCACTTCATTATTTAGATTATTCTAAAATTAGTATAATTGATGTAAATAAAAAATATAACAGTTTATTTATTTTGTACATATAATATATTATCCAATTACATATGATTTCACCATTAATATAATGGTATCTTTGTTCGTGTGTACATACGACTTACTGTCTCCACGACGCGATGAGATTCATTTCAACATTCAACCTTCAAGGATGATTATAAATATTTATATTATTAATAAGTATGTAATATATGACTTACTAATGCTACTATATATATATATATTTATGTATTTACATATATCTCATTCACTTACTTCTGTTAGATACGATACGAAAACAGAAACATCATTTATGCATACGTATGTCCTACCGTCTCTGTAAACGGTGTTTTCCATTTCATATATCTTTCTATTATACATAATTATATTATAAAAATATATGATACATATTATATGATTTATATTCTAGATAAAACCAAATAATGAAATAAGTTATACGATCAAGAATAACGAAATAAAACTTGTACGATAATGAATGTGATTATTACCCGAAATATTAATTTAACATAGAAATTAATATAAACTGGGTAGTATAAATCCATAAATGAATAATGTATGATATCAGAAATGTTAGTATGGTTATTTTATAATCTAATAACATACAATGGTAATTATACATGATGTTAAACATACTATCGATCAAAGGAAATTACAATGTAAGGGTTAATTCCTCAATCTCATTATTATATGAGAATGTTTATGTATAAGTATTTACTGGGACATATTTATAGTACATATCCATGTCTCATAGAATTATTATCAAATGAAATTTTTTATGGGACAATTTAACTAAAACATCATTTTTAAATGCTTTAAAAATTTATACATCTAAATCATTCCCATTAATGTCAATGTTTCAAAAAAAATCAAGGATTTATTTAAATGGATAAAAATATTTTGAAATGTTATTTCCTTTAAAGGATTGAAAGTTATATGGGACACTTTGATAATAAAATTTATTTTAAAATAATTCATTTATATGTTGTGTGCTTTTAATTTATTATATGAAAATGTGTTATTTCTCTCGATGAGTTTTACTGATAATTTTCAACTATGTCTACATCCTTTACTGGATATTATTCTTAATTTAGGTTTATTTATTTTTATATAATGTTATATATTATATTGAATGTGTTATGATATGTCTTAATATGGATGTGTTGTTTTTATAGCATTCATGGATTGTGGTTGAAGTGTTTACATTTCGTATTCTAGTTATAATAGGAATGGTTATGTTATGTTTCAACCATTTCTTATGAGGAATGAATTCTATATAGTAAGTGATGGGTGGAGCCCATTATAACTTCACGATGAATTGGTAGGTGTAATGAGTAAAATCAGTGTCTTGGCACAATGCCTTGAGAAAAAAAATATTTATTGTCTTGGAATGAAGCCTTGACTATGGGGTTATGATGTGAGACATTATGCATTCCATTATTATGAAATAATCTATTGATATTACATGTGAATATTCGACAAGTATAATATCAACGAGAATAAGGAAATAAATTTATTTGATTTATCATTGTAATATTATGTTGTAGTTTAGGTTTAAAGTGATATTGATTAAATTTTATACCTTGCTATAAATGTTTACGATTATTTATGATAGCTTCCGCTATGTTGTTTAACCTTACTGAGCATATGAGATCACCCTTTTATTATGTTTTATTATCCCAGGATTCTATGATGTATATTATGATTTATATGTTGGTTTATGCTATGGGAATAAAAGCATTCCCAAATGATTATTTATTCCTTATTTTATGTTACAAAATTCTAATGTAATGTTCATATATGTAATCTATTTTACATGCCTGTTAAATAGAACTGTCCTTTGGGACATGATTCTTGTAATCTTGACAATGTGTTAAAATAATGCATCGACTATGGGTATCTTGGGTCATGGAATTTCATGAAAAAGATGATATTACCCGATGTGTAACATTATCATGGGATTGTTAATAAACCTATAATGTTACGTCATAATAAAATAATATATGTTATAATGTAAATTCATATAGTTTTATGGTATATTTAATGTAATATTATTTTTTTCAGTATATCTGAATATGTATGAAGATTTTCAACACATTATGTAATGGTTTTCTTATGTCACTTTAATATCTATGAACTGTATACTATATTCACCAGTTACACTTTTTTTGTGTAATACCAAAATATGATATTTTTTATCAATAATTTACTTTAGGTAATGATATTAATTTTTTTTATTTTTTATTCCATCCTTTTTACAAGGATTAAAATTATACTCCTGGAGTAATGGTATTTCTAGTATCACATTTATTTTTGCGGGACTTATTCATCATTCCTCACTCATTTATTTTTTGTGGTGTTTATACTACCCATGAATGTATTCAATGATTATTTTAAAAATAAATACCTCAATATATATAATCCATGATATCTATTTCATTTTGATTATGGATCATAAGTTACCATATTAGTAATGTAATTTCTTCTGAAATTTCCTTCTCTGAGTAACATTCCATGGTATACACCCATATTCTTCTAAAAGGTTTATATAATACCCTTTTACATGTTATATAAGTTGTTAAATTATATTAATTATATTTGAAGTTTCATTTAATTTTATTCGTCCATGGGGATTATGATATAATGTAACTAATTTAGCCACAATTTATTATTACAATATCGTCATTTATTGTGATTATTTTTCATTATTCTTTCTTTAATAAAATATTATAATAAATCATTCATTAAATCTATTAAATTTTCTTTTACCGGGGATAATAATTATTTATACATATAAATGAACTATTTTTCTACTCTGGAAATTAATATGATGAATATTTTTAAAAAAAATCTTACATTATGTCTCTCTTAAGATAGAAATGTATTTTATTTAAAAACAATGTTTTCTAAAAATGTATTTTTTTAGTAAATTACATCAAAAAAATTTCTAGGGAATGTATTTGGAAGAAAAATTTTAAGTGTTAATGTGGTCAAAAATGATTACATTTATTCCATTATAAGTTTTCATGGTTCTTCTTCAGAAAATTTGTTTTCGCAATGATATAAATTTTAAATTTGATTTGGAATTTGGAAAATATATATTTACCCTAATTTTTTTTAACGGTGTTAAAATATAAATTCATAATATTTCAATGTGCTTTTCAAATAATTTTTTTTTCAATATATTATATGATTTCCAAATACAGTTTATTTTTATAAACAATTGTTATGTGTTATCATTCATAATCCATCTTCATATATGATGAAATCCTTTGATATAATTATGCATTACATTGGATATGATTCAAGGAAAACATTAATATTCCTACTGTAAATGGTTTACAATTTTTTCATGAGGTTTATGAATAAATTTTTATATACATGAGTAAATCATGTTTTAAATTGTTTAAAATGAGACCCATTTCGCATCGATGGGTTATATCATAATAAGTGTTATCGGACTCACATTCATATGTGGGTTATATATGGATGAAATGATTATCAAACCTATATATTTCCATATATTATGATATAATTAAATTATTATGACATGCATCTCATTCCAGGAGTTGTGATATGATTTTTTTGATACTCATATTTATTATGGGTAAGGATATTTTAAATGTTTTCGTATCTTGTCTAATATTTATTTATTATTTCATTATGTGATTGGTGGGACATATATCTCTATCTAGTTTATTGGATAATGATAAATTATTTTTTATATCCGTGGGTACATGGGTTTTATCCCATGATCGTACACAAGAGGGTATATGGGTAGTATCCCAATCATGACAAAAAATGTACATGGGAGGGCATCCAAATCATAGAATAGGATACAAAATGGGAATGAATCCCATGTACAAAATAAGATGGTATTTGGGATGTATTCACAAGACTTAAAAATGATTGTACATAAGAGAAAAAATGGGTATATTTAACGACATCCACATCCCGAAACAACAGGGTAATCAATGGATAATCTCAAGCATGATACATGTAAAAGAGTGGTTATTCGTAGCCTAAAATTTTATGATGGTATTGGTATGTATAATTGATAATGTATTTTCAATGATTATATGTATTCTAAAATTACATTTTTGGTCCTTTTTTATTCTTTTATGGAATATGATATTGATTACATTATAATTTAACTCTTAGGAACTACCAATATTTAGTCATATATTATTGATTATGATCTTCAATATGAATTTTATGATCTTATTATGTTATGATCATATTATAATACCCTTATTCTCGTTTTATGATCACATATATCCATATTTTACCCTTAACGAGCATCTCATCTCACCCATTTCTTTTGAATCCATTCCCATTGTTTTGAAGAAAAGATTTAAATATTATCACTAAAGCGTAATATCATTAAGGGAAATGTTGAAGATATTTTACCATGTTAGAAGATTAATATTCCATGTTTCAAAATATTCTAAACTATTATCGTCATCATGAAATTATTTCTAGAATGTTAAAAACAATCATCTAAAATGATTTAATTTCAATGTATGTCAAGCCCTTGTCACTGTAGTTTGTATCAATGGACATGTTTAAAAAACCTTAAGAAACTACGATGAGAAAAAATTGGTTATATCCCAAGGGATATTTTAAAGGATTTTTATTGGTATTTCACTAATTATAAGGCTAAGGTATTAATGTTTTAAAAGTAGGTTTCATGAATAAGGTATCCTATAAGTAAATTTTCATTATTATGTGCTTTTCTTCTATGATAGTGGTTGCTCGCACTATGCATTCAAGTATTTTTCATATTTGGGGGTAGAATAAACTTGGTTAAAATTGAATTCTTCATATGTGGAATGTATGAGAAGTATGAAAAATTATTTCCATCATTTCAATCTCATGATGAGAATCAAGAAGGTAGTACAAGTACTAGTTATACTACGGATGATAACGAGACAATAAATTACATGGGAAAGATATGATTTGTTATAACATTGTTTTTACATTAATGGTATGAAGTGTGATTATATTTATGGTCAATAACCTTAATAAATTATTTATATTTAATTATAGAGGAATGGGGTATTAAAAAATAATTTCATGAACCATGAGTGATTGTTTAAGAATAATTTTGGATAACTGAAGTGTATATGATTTGGAATTCAAATATTAATGATAACCAATCAAAAAAATATAAGTATTATCTATATATGATTTTAATTATATATTTAAACAATATGTTAAATTGTGATGATTACAGATATATTTGATTTAATAGAATGGTGGTATTTTTATTAAGGTATGTTAATACTTAAAGTGTTCATTATATAGAGAAAATTATGTTCATAATGGATAATGTAATAATTTATATGGATAAATTAAATTCCACAGTACAGGATAACAAGTAAAAAATTATTGATTTGCTAGAAAAGTGGAATGTGTTATCATGGATTAAGTCTACAACAATTTTCATTCTATATAATATATCCAAAAATCTATGGAATAATAATTAACAGATGTTTTCAAAAATGATATATGAAAATTTCGTTTATTGACATGATTTAAGGGAATACATGATGAAGGTAATCACATGTTTGTAATGTGAAAAATAAGAGTTGCATTATAATATTTTGGGGATTAATATTATGATAATTCTAAATATGTAGTTACATTATTTCTAATGTTTTTTATTTTTTATTTTTTTGTAGGGTTACGAGGCTATATCTTTATGGTATTGTTTTTGTTAAAATTTGAATGTGGTTTTAGATATTTAATTATTGTCTATCCATAAGAGGAATTTTTTTTATATTGAAAAACCAATCGTAAGAATTTTTCTATGAAGATAACAAAATACGGATGGATGAAATTATAATTGTACTTAATGATGTTTTACTACATAAATAATGAAAAATTCACTTTCATTTCATGAAAGAGGAGATGATATAAAAATTGACCAATTCTAATAAAGGGAGAGGTTTTCATTAAATTATAGAATTTTATTTCCACATGAAAACTATTACACATTGGAATAAAGTTATTGGGATAATTTGTTTTCCACTTATCATTATTTTTGATTAATCAATGACCATTTTGATGCCACATTATTTTATGGATTTGTGGACATTAAACATCTCCAAAAAAATTTCTTAGTCACACTCCATCAAAAATCAATAGATAGTTTTCTCTTCAATTTTAACACCCTGTGAATCCATGGTATGTTTCCCATTGAATAATGTAAAAGCTTTGATTGTACGTAACTCTGTTATTTTAAAACACTACAACCAATAAAACTAGCTGTCATGAATTTTAATACCCAATCTTTTAAATTTTATCATTCAAAATGGACTTCATTTTTTCTATTTGTAATATCAAAATTTTCTTTGGGTGAATTTTTTTATTTTTTTGAAAACATTCAATTTTTGATGAATTGTGAAAAAACATTGTGTTATTGGTTAAAACTAACATTTTATTTGAATAATTGATTATTTCATTTTAATTTATTTTCTGTCAAAATATATACATAATACATATAGATTTTCTATGCAATTCATTTGAGTTATTTTATAATATGTTTAGATATAAAAAATTTTAATTAACTATTTTTCGTTTTTTACCCACCTCCTAGGAGCATTTGAAAATTTGTATAAAACATAATTTTACCACTTCTGTGAGTTGATTTTTAAAAACTCCGAGAGACTTGGTTAATATGAGTATGTAAAATGTGGTTTAATAAGTGGAAAATAATTTCTTGTGAATAGTATCATATTAATTTTATTTGCAACAGTTAAAAGTAATTACTGTAATTAAGGGTATATATGATATCATAATTACCATAAAACATGTCCTAATTCTACTGGATATGTTCAATTCGACCAAAAACATCATTATGAATTAAATATGATCTTTTATTTCACTTTGATTGGATTATGACATTTATTATTATTTAATTTAATGAAATTTAAAAGAGTTAAATTCATTATTTAATAAAAATACATTTTTAATATAGGGATATATATAATATAAACTAGTATTTATGTATTCATTAAAGTGTTAAATATATTTCATACATATTTATATTTTAATTTTAATTTTTTTACATTAAAAAAATATATTTATATATGACATAATGATGAAGGAGTAATTACCTTATTAATGAAAGATCAAAATAAATTAAATTAAAAATATCAAAATAAATATAATTTGAGACTATTAATTAATTACACTACATTTATAGGTTAATATTACATGTTAGGGTTTATTAAATGATTTTTTCGATGTAATAATGTAGTTATAAATTTAACAATAACAAAATACCAAATAGGGTCAACATTGACATAAATGTGTTTTCAAAAAATAATATTTTATTATTATTTGGTATTATATTGTTAAAAATATATGGTTTAGGAAAAGGGAATATATAATAATATATATTTCATTAATGAAACCACTTTATGTTTTGTTTGATGTTTATATTATTTTTATTAACTATATAATATAAAAATAAAAAGAGACATGGTAAATGTCAAACTATTAAACTAAGAGTTAAATCTAATATATAAGGTTAATATGTTGACCAAATACTATATAAAACCAATTGGTTGTGATTTTTTAGACCCATCTATAGATTATAAATTAAATAATTCATTTTGGAGCAATTAGAAACTGAAAACATATTATTATAAAACAATATTTCAAGCTTTTCATAAAGTGAACCTCACCTCTCATATAAAAGTGAACCTCCCATTATCTCAAATTCATAACATCAAAGTAAATTGTCTTGGAAATCCCCTTCCCCAATATTTATTCAACGGTCCTCCCTTCATCCAAGAGGCCTTATTTTAGTCAAAAAGTCATCCAATGGATCCCATCTGATAAAATAAAAAGGACGAACCTGAAGAAGAGGTAAATATTTCATCACCCCTTCCATGTTTTTTTATTCTTCCACATTCACATTCATTGTTATTTATATTATAAAATAAGAACTCCAATATGTTGGAAATATTGTTATTTTATTATTAAAAAAATTGTACTACCATATTAATTATTCTATCAATCCTACAAATGAAAAAGTCACCATACATGCGTATATAGAGATTACCGTCTCCACGTCGTGGTGTAGTTTGTTAATCAATCACTTAATCATTTGGGTGGTAGTAATAATGAGTATAAATGATGAAAATAATAAATATAACTTTATAATGATTCTGTATATACAATAAACCATCCAATTATATATGATCTTAATATAAAAAAAATGATATTGTCCCTCATGTGTATGCCCGGATTACCATCTCCATGAATGCGATGAGATTCATTCCCCATCATAATAATTAAAAAATATTTTTCATTTTATGATTAAAAATAATTTTTATGAACATAATATCATTCAGTATATGAATCAAATACATCCAATCCATAAAAATGGCTTCTGTTACACAGCATATAAAGGAATACAAATCAGTTATCACCTGAATTGATGATACACCTATAATATCATTAACAAAGAAATATTATAAGATCATATATGATATCATATTAATGTATATGGTTATTTTATAGTTAAATAAAAATTATTTATCCATTATACAGGTTGTTAACCTACCCAATACCAGTGAAATGTACAAGGTAAGGGTCAATTTCTCAATCTCTTTATTATTTGTGGTTGTTTTTACTTAAGTATCAACTGGGACCTCTTTATCATCCACATCCCTATTTCATAAAAATGTATTCCATAACAATTTTATTATTTACTAGAATTTTGTTTAATGTAATTTACAACTTTGTTTGCAATTTAATAAAATGTTTTGAACATAATATTTTCTTCATTTTCAAATAAATGAACCATATCTCATTTTCATACAACTTAAGGTTAGAATTTTTTTTAACTTATCTGACATGTGTGTCTATTTTCCGCCATTATAACATCATCAATTCTTATTATAAAAGAATATAAGAATATTTTTAAAATATATTATTTATATTATTATTATCTGAATTTTAAATAATTTCAAAATAGAATGAGATATTTCTCTCAAAAATATTTTATTTCATCTATGTGAACAACTGTTGATAGATATTAAAAAATTTTGAAGTTTATTTTTTATGATACAAAACATCCATATTGTATTGACTGTTTTATGATATATTTGATTGTGGATGTGTTATTCTCTTTCCATTCATGGTATATGGATAATGATTTGAGATTTCGTATTCTATTTTTAATATGAATGTTTATGTTATGTTTAATCATTTTCATATGGGGAATGCATTGGACCTTGTATGTGACTGTTGGAGCCCTATATATCTTTCAGTGCATTGGTATGTCACATGAGACAAACTACATTCTTAGAACAAAGATTTAAAAAAATCTTATTTGTAGTAATGGAACAAGTCCTTCACTATGTGGTTATGATGTTTGGCATTATGGATTCAATCATTATGAAATTTGATATTGAAATTATAAGTGATTATTAAACTTGTAGAATATCCATGTGAATAAGTAAATGGAGTTTTTTTATATTTCTCATATTATGTTGAAGCTCATGTTTAATGTCATTTTGTTTCAGTCTTACATGGAATTAAATGTTTGTGCTTAATTATGAATGTTTTTTCAATATTTTTATCCTTACTGAGCATCCGAGCTCACCCCATTCTATTTTTCAATTTTCCCAAGACGTGAATAAGTATATTATGACTGAACTACGTGGATAGTACAAGGGAAATGAGTGTCGCATATGGGGAATATGTTTTTTCATATTTTTATTTTGTATAGTAATGTAAAACATATGATTTTATCTAGTATTTCCACACATATGTAACTAATAGGTCAGTAGAGACTTGATCTTTTTAGATCATGAAAATGTTATGCAATACTTCACTGACTCTGGGTAACTATGGTTAGGGCATTATGGGTTGTAGCATATGAGGTTTATTGCATGCATTGGAAGCTATATTTAGAGAATCACTGATTATAGAACATTACCATAAGATAGACATTGAGGATTAATATAGAAGAACATATTAGAATTTTTTTACAGTAGAGATTTTGTGATTTTACCAAGAAATATATCCAGGTCTAGATATGAGCAGGTATAGGAGGCTCTAGAAATGATGTACCAAGGGAAAACCCAAATACACCTCTTTGAACCATACTTGAATGAGAACTGGTTCACGACAATGGGCTTTTCTACACTCTTGGTTATGACACTCTAGGATGAAATGCGTAGGATAATTCTCATTTTCATTACAACCCATTATTTAAGGTTTATGAGTATATACATCCCCAAATAAAACATTTTTATGATTATAGATTATATCCATAAATTATTTAATTAATGTTAAGTGTTTTACATGTTTGGGGTTAAGTATTTAGATTGATAAACTAATCTAGTGTGTGAAATTGTTTAGAAATGGCCCATAGTGGAAGGAATAGAAACCATATCAGTTCATAAAATACATGTAGGGATTCCCCTCCTACTCAATATAATTATACTGGAGCGGGTGAAGTAACTGGTGTTATTCAACTTATCACCGTAGTGGGACAACTCACTCTAGTTATAAAAAATAACATTACCCATATGGAGCACCCTGATCCACCACATGGAGGATCAATGTTTGACTAATATATGATCAACAACCACAAACATTAAATGGGAGTACAAATCCATTAGTAGATGGGAAATGGATAAATTCCATTGAGAAAATATTTCATGCTTTGGGGAGTACAAAAAGGGAAAATGTTTTTATTGATATTTATAGCCTCAGAGGAGATGGAAATCAATGGTGGTCACTGATTCAAAACAAAAAGGAATATGATGAAGTATCAAATATGGAATAGAGGTATTTTAATGAGACATTCTCAGAAAAATAATTTATCGTAACCATTGAGTGGATATGGAAAGACAATTTCTGAGTATGAGGAAAAAACCAGATGAGAATGTCACAAAATATGAAGTAAAATTTACAAATTTATCAGGAATGAAAAAGATTATATACATAACTCAATGAATAAAATTAGCCTTTTCATTGATGGGTTAAAACCATTTATTCGATGATCATTACTCTTATAATCCTTTTCATCATATGAAGATATTGTCTCATGTGCTATCAATAGATAAAAATATTTCTCTATGTCATACGACTTTAAAGCAATGTAGGAGAAGTAGAGATATGTAGAACACTCTAGAAATGGAAAAAATGGGATGATGGGAAATGTTCAATATCTATCCTATAGTAAATGTGAGAAGAAACACCCCAGTACACTCCTAGTTGCAATTGGAGTATGTTAAAAGTGTTGTGAAAAATACCACCATGTTTGTGATTTCAAGGGGAAGAATGAGGATGTCAATGTTGAATGCGATAATTGTAGAGAAAACGGGAATTATACAAATGAATTTCCAATGTTACAAGGGAACATAGCTCAGAAAATGCTAAGGGAGAATGGCCAAGATTATGGGATCACTACTATTATGGTTAATGCACTAAAAGACATGTTGGAATGAAATTTAATAGTTTCCTCATGTTTAGGCAATGATTTATTTGGTTCTAGATCATCACATTATTTTATATCTTCCAAATTTTCAATGAAACTTAGATATTTTCAATTTGACATGACAAGGGATTTGTATGTGAAAACACCTAAGAAAAGTATCATCTCAAAAACATGTTGTGAATTAGTTCCCATTTGGGAATAAAAATTTTCTTTATCTGCCGATGTCATCAATATAGCCATGAATGAATTCAAAGTAATCCTCAATATAGATTGGCTTTCATAACATGTTGCAAAAATATATTGTAAGAGGAAGGTGGATACAATTTTAGATGATGATAATGTGTACCTTGTCATTAGAGTAGAAATGTCACCTCCTAATTCTTATTTAGATACACCCCCAGTGGCTCTACTAAATTCTATTATTGTAGAGGATGACAAGGAAATAATTATTGGTGTGGAAAAGAATGTGTGAATAAAGGACATACCTATTGTGCAAGAATGTATTGATGTGTTCAAGAGGATTTAACTGGACATACTCTACATCAAGAAATTTTGTTTTACAATGAATAAATTCCCGTATCAAGGACAATATCGAAGACCCCTAATAGAATGGCCACTATAGAATTAGAGAAATTAAATGAAAAACTAGATGAATTGAGTAATAAAGGATTAATAACCACAGTGTTTCTCCATGTGGAGCCCCTCTCATTTTGGATTATATGGAAGATAGATCTATGAAGTTATGCATTGACTACATACAGACTAGTGCTATAAAAAATAATGTACAGTATCCCCTCCTTCTAATTTATGATTTATTCGACCAAATTCATCTAGATAAATATTTATCAAATATTTTCCATCAATCTGGATATCATCAGTACTGTTTGAAGAAGGAAACAATTCCGAAAATCGTATTTCGGACCAGGTATGGGCATTACGAGTTTATAGTAATTCCTTTTATGCTAACTAATTCACCATCTATTTTCATGGATCTAATGAACATATTTTCAAATGAATATCATGAATAATATTTAGTGTAATTTATTGATGATATCCTTGTATACTCAAAAAGTTATGAAGATAATGAAAATAAAGTGCGCACCATTCAAGAAACCCTCAGAAGAAATTAATTATTCGAGATGTTTAGCAATTTAATGTCTTTATTCAAGAGATTTAATTTCTTGAACATATTGTCTCTAAGGATGGAATATCTGTTGATCATTCAAAGACAAAGGCAGTCCATGAATGTACAGCACCAACAAGTATAACTGAGGAACATAGTTTTATTGGTCTAACAGGTAATTAATAGTGTTTTGTCCCGAATTTTCCCCGAGAGGATAACCCATTAACCTCGATCACACGTAAACGAGTTAAATTTGTTTCAAAAAAAGTGAGAATAATTTTCTTAAGAACTAAATAGAGGAGAAGTAAATTCCCATATCTGGACTCTACCATCAGAGAATGATGGGTTTGTTGTTTATAATTATTCATCAATGAAATGACTTGGTTGTGTACTTATGCAAAATGAAAAATTTATTGACTATGCATCACAGCAGCTAAAAATTAATGAAAAAACTATCATAGTCACCATCTAAACAGAGTAGATGTAATCTTTGCCCTGAAAATATGAAGACACTGTCTGTACGGTGAAAAATGTGAGATTTATAATGATCAGTGGAGTTTGATGTATATTTTGTCACAAAAAGAACTCAACATGATGAAATTATGATGGATTGTACTACTCAAGGATTCTGATTTAATAATAAACTGCAATTTGGGGATGGAAAATAAGGTGGACGATTCTTTGAGTAGAAATTATCATGGATTTTTGAACAATATGAGAGTTGAAAGGGATCCGATTTTCATGGATATAGTGAAAATTGATATGGGAAAACTCATGGAATGTGATACATCAATAATTTTTCAAATGGATGACAAACCATATTTACAATAAAGAATTAAATGTTCCTAGGATGATGATGAGGAGTTTCAAAGGAAGATTAATGCTGTGATGATGGGAGGTTTAGTGAATTCATATATGAAGATGATATTTCAAAATTTTGGAAGATACATTGTGTTCCCAATATATCGTATCTAGAAATAGAATTTTTTGAGGATTATCATAGCTCAAATTTCTCTATACAACCAGTTATAACCAAGATGTATAGATATTTGAATGAACATTTTTGGTGGGACAACATGATGAGGGAGATTGATGATTTTTTGACAATATTTCTGGTTTGTAAATAATTTAAAGCTTGAAGGCAACCACCTAGATGAGTCATGTAACCTCTTCCCATACCTGAGTAGAAATTGGATAATATTATGATAGAAATTATCCTGGGTATTGAAAAGAATCTTAAAAGGAATGATGCAATATGGGTCATTCTTGATCGTCTTACCAAGCCAGCACATTTTCTTGCTATAAGGGAAGATTTACCACTTGAACATATAGAATGACGGACAATCAGAATGGACTATTCAAACATAGAATACATGTTGAGATCTTTCTGACTTTACTTTCAAGGTATGTGGGATCAATATTTATCTCTGGTAGAATTTTACTATAACAATATCTTCCATTCAAGTATTCAGATAGCACCATATGAATCATTATAAGGAATGAGATGTCACACACCAACATGTTGGGATGATGTCGGTGAATGAAAACTCATAGGCCCAGAACATGTTGAGGAATCAATAGAAATGTTGAAGGTTATCCAAACCCACCTCAAAGAAACCAAATGTAGGTAAAAGAGCTACGCCGATAACAGAAGGAATGATTTGGAATTTCCAGTAGGAGACTATGTTTTCATTATGGTATCTCCATTGAAGGGTTTTATACGTTCTGGTAAGAAAGAAAAAATTGAGTCCAAGGTATATCAGACCTTTTGAAATTGTAGAATGAATTGGTGTTGTAGCTTGTCATTTTGAAATGCCTCCATGTATGTCCAATGTTCATGATGTCTTCCACATATCACTTTTGAGAAAATACATGCCTAACCCAATGCATGTACTCACCTATGAGGAAATTGAACTGGAACCTGATCTGTAATATTGTGAAGATCCTGTCATAATTCTTGATACAAGAGAACAAGTGCTGAGTAATTGTACAACTCAACCTTTAAAAGATCTATAGAGAAACCATAAGATGGAAGAGGCAACATGGGAACCTTAGAAACATATGATGAAGAACCACCCAAATCATTTTATGTAGTAATATTTTAAAATTTCCGAGAATGAAATTATTTGAAGGAGGGAAGAATGTAACAACCCATGCTTCCACGATATGTTTCCCATGGAATAATGCAATAGCTAGCATTGTACGCAACATGAAGATTCTAACACACTAAAACCAATCAAACTATCTGTAATTATTCGAAATACCCAATTTTTTAAATTTTATAAATTTAATCTTTCAAATTGGAATTCATTTCTGGATTCAGAATATCAAAATTAGCTTAGGATGAATTTTTTGTATTTTTATGGAAACATTACATTTTTGATAAATAGTGAAAAAACATTACGTTATAGGAAGAAAATGAATTTTTATTCAAATAATTAGTTATTTAATTTTAATTTTTTTTCTTCAAAATAGATACATAATACATATATATGTTCAACGTAATTCATTAGAGTAATTTTATAATAAATTTTGATATATAAAATTTTGTCGAATTATTTACAGTATTTTATCCACCTCTTAAATGCATTTGAAAATTTGTATAAAACCTAATTTTTCTGCATCTGTGAGTTGATTTTCAAAAATATGAGAGACACTGTTAATATTAATATGTAAAATTTTGTTTAATGATATGATGTTAATTTTTTGGTGTATAGTAACTATTTACTTTTATTTATCGCGGTTAAAAGTAAATTGGGTAATTAAGGAAAAAAATTATATCATAATTACCATAAAACATGTATTAATTCAATAAGATATGTTTAAATGGACCAAAAACAACCTTATTAATAAAATTTGACCCTTTAGGTCCACTTGGAATAGATGAGGACATTTATAGATAATGTTTTCAAAAAATAGTTAAATGAGTTATATTCAAAGATTAAATGAAAAACAAAATCTTAATATAGGGTTATACATAATGTAAATTTGACAATAAATATTCATTTCAAAACTTAAATGATTTCTTACATAATGTAATTTTCTTCATAATTTAAAGACTTTAAATAATTAATGTTATTTATGACACAATGATGCTGTAGTAATTACATTATTAATGAAATATTATCATAATTGATATTATAAATATCCCTATAAATATAATTTGATAATTTTTAGGAAGTAAACTAATTTTCTAGGTTAATATGAAATTTTAGTGTTCATAAAATGAATTTTTTTGTTGTAATAATTATTTTATGAATTTATCAAAAAAATAGTATGAAAGTGTGTCAAAGTTGACATAACAGAGTTTTTAAAACAAATATTATATTATTAATTGGTATTATGTTACTAAAAATCAAAGGTTCATCCATATGGATTATATAATATTATAATGTCATCAATGAACCAATTTAGGTTTTTTTGAATTATATTGTATGATTATTAACCATCTAATATGAAAATATAAAGAGACAGGGTAAATGTCAAACTATTTAACTAAGAGTTAAATATAAAAAATAAGGTTAATATAATGACCTAAACCTGTATAAAACAAATTTTTTGAGAGGTTTTAGACCCATTAATTCCTTATCCTTTATGTAATTCATTTTGGATCCATTAAAACCCGAAATTTATTTTATTATAAATTAATATTTCATGTTTTTCCTAAAGTGACCTTCACCTCTATGATAAAAGGGTGCCACACATTCCCTCAGATTAAAACCATTAATTCCATTTGGATCATCCAAACCAAGCCTAAATATCCTATAAAATTTCTTTCCTTCATCCTAGAGTCATTTCTTTAATCATAATTCCATCCAATGTATCCCTTTTGATAAAATCAATACGAATAACCCGAAGAAGAGATAATTATTTCATCACCCATTTCAAGTTATTTTATTATTCCACATCCTCTTTCTTTTTTTTTTCAATTGTAAAATAATTAATTCAATATATTCTACATAAAGTGAAATTATTATAAAATAATGGTACAACCATATTCAATATTCTATAAATCCTATAAATAAAAAGTCACTATACGTGCGTATGTACTGTTTACCATATCCGCGTTGTGGTGTAGTTTGTTATTCAAACACTTGTCAATTGGATGGGTATAATAACATGTTTAAATTATGTAATCAATTAATATAACATGATAATTATTATGTATATATGTTATACCAGACAATTATATTCGATTTCAATATCAAAATAATGATATTATCACCCATGCGTACGTCCGGATTACAGTCTCCACGAACGTGATGAAATTCATTCCCCATCGTAATCGGTCAAGAATAATATTCATATTATGATTTAAAATAATTTTTATGAACATAATTTTATTCTGTATATGAATCAAATACATCTTATCCATAACAAATATGGCTTACATAACAATGGATATAAATGAAAATGAATCAGTTAACACCCAAAACTATGATTCTATTTAAATATCATTGACATAGAAATATTAGAATATCATATATGATATCATATTAATGTATTTGGTTCTTTTATAATCTAATTAAAAATTTTTCACCATTATAAAGGAGGTTAACCTAACCTCGAAAAAAGAAATACACAAAGTAAGGGTTAATTTCAAAATTTAATTATTATCTAAAGTTATTTTTACGTAATATATATTGGGACCCTTTTATCATTCACATCCAAATTTTATAAAAATGTATTCAAAAACATTTTAAATATTTACTAGACTATGGGTTAAAGTTATTTATACGAATTTTTTACTTTTTATAATATGGTTTGAATGGAATATTTCCGTCATTTTTCAAATAAGGTACCTTATGACCATTTAAACAAAAGTGAGGTATGAATGTTTTTTATCTTAAATGGTGGTTGTGGCTATTTTATGTGGTTATAATATCATAAAATCTTCCTTCACAAGCCTATAAAATTATTTCAATCTAATTTCTTTTATTTTATAAATATATGAGTTTTAAACAATTTCATAATAGAAAGTGAAATTTTTCTAAAAAGGTTTTGATTTTATCTATGTCATTATCCTTTGATGGACTTTAAACATATTTTATTTTAATTTATTATAATAAAAATCATCCATATTGTATTGATGGTGTTGTGATATATTTGAAAATGGATGTATTATTCTTATACCACTAATGGTTTATGGATAAATTATTGACATTTCAAATGATAGTTTTAATATGAATATTTATGTTATTTTTAATAATTTTTGTATGATGACTGTATTGGACTTTGTAGGTGACAGATGGAGGCTGCAATATCTTCTAGATGTAGTGGTAGGACTCATGAGACAAACTAGTGTCTTGGCACAAGTCTTTGAAAAAAATCCTTTTTTTGGCACAAGGACTTGAATATGTGGTTATGAAGTCTGGCATTATGCATTCCATAATAATGAAAGTGGATATTTTAATTTCATTTGATTATTCTACTAGTAGAATATACATGTGAATAAGTTAATATGATTATTTGATTTTATATTTTCCATATAATGCAGAAGATTAGGTTTAAAAGGTTTTTGTTTTAGTCTTACATTGTCTTAAATGTTTATGCTTATTTATGATAGATTCTGCTATATTGTTATAATTACTGAGCATCTAAACTCACCCTATTCTATGTTTTATTTTTCCCAGGATGCGAAAAAGTATATAATGACTGACCTATAGGGATAATATATGAGATATGAGTGTGGCCAATGGAGACTAGGTTGTTTTAGTATTTGATTTTATAATGTAATGTAAAACATATGAATTTATCTTGTATTTCTAATGCTACTAAACTAATCTGTCTTCTGATAGTCGATCCATTGTGATAATGCCAATGTTATATAATATTGAAACGAATCTAGATAACTAGGGTTGGGTCATTACTTCCATGTCCATATATTAATTTTTTACATATTTTCTCTTTAGTGGAATCATTGTCAGCAGTTACATTGGGTAACAATTATGTTTCCATCCTTCCTATACTTAAGTATGTTTTGGAATTCATTTTTACAATGAGGGTTTCTATAGAAGGATCATTTGAGATTTTATCCTTTGAATTCATAGAAGAATTTATAGGTTGAAATAATTTTTATGGGGTGTATAAAATGACACCATGAGATTTTTTGAATTTATTTTCATATTTATTTATCTATTTATTATATTTATTATTTCACCGAACAATTATTATTGTATTTTTATATGAATGAACAATGTTTTGGATTGAATTATACACACCAAAACGTTATGATGGTGATACACACAAAACATAGATTACCTATCAGTACACACAAGACAATGTTTTTGTTATGTATCAACAATATCGTGTTTCTTAGATAGGTATCAATTCAAGCAAGACCCAGATTTAAAAAATTACAAAATAATATTAATAATATTAATAATATATTTTTATAGCTGTCACAGATTAGTTTAAAAAGAAGTTATGAATAATATTAACTAAATTAGGAAAGTATTATTTGAATATATATAAATATAATTATTCATTTAGTTATATATTCGTTAGGAATTAAATAAATAACATCTTGAAAATAAAGAAATTTCTTTTATAAGAAACATTCATCTCAATATAGAAAGTATACATTTATAAATTAATCAATGATCTTTTGATGAATTTTCATAATAAAATTAAGATATAAAGAATTTAATATATTTTAATTGAAACTCAAACAATATTATTGATATGGTAATGATAATAACAAATCTAATTTTATTTATAGAAATTTATATTTTTTTAAAATAAATTCTATCATATTTTAATGATGAAGGGAATTTTAATATATTTTTTGAAAATTTCATTACTTTTATATGACGAAATACAATGTATTTTTGAAATAGTAATTACAATATTTACTTTGGGAGAATTTTTTGTAATCAACTGAGATGTTTCATTTTTCAATGAATATTTGGAAATACTAAATTTTAATTGAAAACTGCATATTCCTATAATTAAATTACATACTTAAATCATATTTTAATTGTTTATATAATTTTTTTAGATAAATTTTATATCAATTAAAATAATTTTTGCCTTTGTAATAAATTTCAAATTGAACCTTTAAAAAATAAATAATACTTCTTAACATTTTCACTTATAAAAAGTACTTATTTTGTCACTTCTACAACATTAATTATAAATATATTTCAACAACATATATTATTTTAATTTATAAATTTTTTTTACATATTTTAATCATAATAATTTAAAAATCTATAATTACTTCAAGTTATTCTTTGACCAAATGTATTAGACAACCAAATTAATATTAATTATGGAGATTAAGGTAAAAACAATTTATCTTATTGTTAAACATTATTTTAATGTCTGAAATAACATAAAAAAATGTCTACAATCCCTTTAATGTTATATTTTAGTAAAATTAACAAATTTTATAGAAAATTTATAATTGATGGAGACCCATGGTATAAGGGAGACATCTCTATAATAAGTTCCTTTTTTATTTATAGAATATCACTCCACCACCAAAATGAAATGGGAACTCACAACCCATCACATATTAAAACTAATCATGTAATTTTTATCAAAAACAAAATTGGAAAAAAATCATCCAAAATTATATCACTTCTATGTATTTTACTACCTTTGGGATGAAATACAACCCAAAAAGCCTTATGTGAAAAACAAGAAGAGTTACATGAAGAAGTTACAACATCCATCCACAAGTTCTTTTTTATTTTTTTTAACCACCACATGAATTCATATTATTCCATGAATATATAATAAACTAACAATATCTAATATACTAATATATTTATATTGTAATGGTTTGACCAACACCAACATAACCTTAAATCAAATGGGTAATGGAGATTCTATTCTTATACACGATGGAATTTTTCCTCGGGAAATGATGTAATTGACTCCCATTACCACCTCTCATGGTTTGGAATTATTATTTAAATATCATTTTTATATGATAAGTATGATAATTATGAAATATTTATTCTTATATAATTTTTATATAAAACAATCCTTCATTATTTACATTTTTTATAAATATGATAACATCGTTTGGGGACGTGTGAAATATCAACCCCTCAAAGTCATGTGATTCATTCAAAATATTCCTATAATGTATATATATATATATATATATATTTAATTTTCTATGTTTAATTTAATATGATATGGAAACATAAACAACATTCTATCGTGCGTATGACCAACTATCTAGATGAGCAGTGTCATCCATTTCATATATTAGTATG
This sequence comes from Viscum album, assembly GCA_963277665.1. Lineage (NCBI taxonomy): Eukaryota > Viridiplantae > Streptophyta > Magnoliopsida > Santalales > Viscaceae > Viscum > Viscum album. The sequence continues at coordinate 38,594 of CAUJRU010000415.1, read as the reverse complement.
TCATATATTATTATGAATATATATATATATATATTGAATGTACACAATATTTATATTATCTTTTACATTCTATAAATAATTAAATCATGACCAATGTAATTTGATCAAGAATAAAAATTCAAAACATATATAAAAATAGTGTGGATATTATATGAAATGTTATATTAACTTGGATTTTTTAAGAAAAATGTTATATAAAGTCATTTTAATATCATTTATAGTATTATATATAATAATATGATTCGATTTTATAATTTCAAAAAAATTGTATTAATTTTATAGTATGGTTTAATGTGTATTAAGAAATTCATGATTTATGTTATGGGTTTTCTCATCTCACATTTACCGATGTTTGGTAAATGATATACTAAAAACATATTCTTATTGTGTGGTGTATATATATCCCATTATTGTATTCTCTTATTATTGTCCATAATTTTTTTTATTTAAAAATAAATTTCATGATATCAATTTCATGGGGTTTATGGATCAAAATTTACCAATTCATTATAGAAATGTTTTCTCAATTTTCCATATTTGAGAGACATTCCATATTTTGCATCCATATTTTCATATGATAATTTTATATGATAATAATTTGAAGAAATTTTGTAATGATTTAATTTGTTTAGAATGGATTTCAATGCATCCTTTCAATATTCTAAAGGTTATTTTCAAATAAAATTGTTTTCAAAATTTTTATGCTTTAAAAATATGTTTTTAAAGTAAAAATAATACCATTATAATGAAACGTTTTAAATTATTTTTAAATATTAAATCATGTGTTTTCAATGTGGTATTCATAGAAATTTATTTTTATAATGATATATGATTTCCATTGACTGTTCGATGTGATTTTTTAGAATCTTTCTCAATCTTGGATGACATCCCAATATATTGTTATGATTCACTAGGGATAAAATCTGGGGATAACATTAATATTGTTTATCTAAATGTTACCATTTAATGGAATGATGTTTATGAAACACATTTAAATTACATGTGTATGTCCTGAGTGAAATAAATTGACATGAATCCCATTTCTCATCAATGGATTATTCCATGATAAATTCTTATGGAGATTGCTTCCAGTCATAGGTTTTTCTAGGATGAAATGACATTGAAACCCATCTTCATTCATAAGTTATGATATGATGAAATTTTGATAATACACATTTTATTTCATGATTTGTGATATGATATTTATGAAACCCATATATTTTCATGGGTCATGATATGATGAATTCTTTATTAAACTATGGCACATGTTTCATATATTTCATTATTTGATTGGTGGGAACTATATCCCCCCGAAATGAATGGGGTAATGAAAAATGTTATATTATATTATAGGGTACATGTGATTTAGACTAAGCCCAAGAACATGAGGGTACACATTTTAAATCCATATCCCAAAACAAGAGGGTACACAGTAGGCATCCCAATTCCTTAATAAGATGGTACAAGGGAGGTCATACCAAGCTCAAAGCAAGAGTGTACATGGGAGGCAATCCCATGACTGAAACAAAAGGGTACACATGAGGGAATCCAATGAATGAAACAAGAGGGTACATAAGAGGACATCTAATTTCTGAAATTTTAGGCTATTTAAGAGGTCATCCAATTCCCAATACAAGAGGCAACATGAGAGGGATTCACAAGACCATAGTAGGTACAAGAGTGATTATCCCAATCCTAACATGTTATGATGGTATTTGGTATGTATCATTGACATATGATTTTATATTCATATTTTAATGACACAATTACATGTATTTTTAATCTGTTATGAATTCACATATTATTCTACTGATTCCCTCATAATGCAAGACATATAAACTACCAATATTTATGTTGTGACTCTTGATTATGATTATTTATATTTCAATAATGAACTTATAAAGTTATTATCATGTTATAAAACACATATCTTCTTGTTATGGTCACATATATCCATGTTATTCCCTTATATAGTATCTGAGTTCATTGATTCCTTATATCTTCTTTCCATAGTTAATGAAGAAATGTTTAAATAAGGAGTAATAAAGAGTATTATATTTTAGAGAGATATTTATGATCATTCAACATGTTATAATATTATGTTTCCATGTTTACAAAGTCTCTAATCTATTATTGTCTTTAGACATGTATTTTCATAATATATAGAATATTAATCCAATCCAATGTAATATCCATGTATTTAAATCTTCTGTATCAATAATCCTTGATCAAGAGGAATATTTAAAAATATAAAATAACTTATTTGAGAAACACATTTTCAATTTCTTAAGAAAATCTAATTGGAAATAAGATGTATCCTAGTTACATTGAAATAAATTTAAAATAATTTTTTTAATATGTGGGAAATATCAATTCCTCTATAATCACTTAATAAAGAATGTGAAATATTTACATGAAATAAAAATTTAAATTAAATGAATTTGATATACTTAAATGTGGCAATGTTCATATAATACCATTTTCATGAAAATTTCCCTGTCGAGAAATAATAAAAATTTATGAAAAAATTATAAGTGTTGTTATAGTAATGAAAAGTGAATATAATAAATTATTAATGTATACATATGTAAATATGTAAAATAATAGATTGAATATGGTTATGAAAAAATGAGATCCCTATCCCAAAATAAGAGGTAGGATAAATTACAATTACAAGAAATAGTTCGGAGAAAAATACGAGTGATTGGAAAATAAAATATCTAGGGAAAATATAAAAATACACAAATACAATAATAAATATTTTGAGAGGTTTTATAAATAATATAAATTTCCCAAATGTATTAATCATAAAAGAAAATTTGATTCCATAATAAGATCTTCAACAAATCCATTATGACTTGAGTAAAATTTTCATCAAAACTACATTCATGATATATATATTTTGAATCAATGAAAAATCAAAATATGTATATTATATGGATATTGACACCCCATGATTATGGGAAAACACACAAATTATGTTGTAATTAATAAAAATTATATGTATGAAGGTTTAAATTTATTAGTAATACTCCAGAAGATATATTTAGGACAAAGAACTGGTTACCTTGTTTCCCAACTAAGTTGAATGAACACTATGATTCTCTATAAAAAAAATAAAAATCACAATAAAATAATTAATAATATTTTTCATTTAAGAAATATTTTATTATATTAATTTCCAAATGTTTACTAATTTTTTAATATTTGATAATTTTTATTGTAGAGATGTAAGGTGTGGTTAAAGATTATTGTTTTAAACATGTTTTCTTATTGTATTGTTGTTATATATCATGATACGAACCATTTGATTCACTCCATAAGCCCTACAATAATAGTCTTAGGTAATTAATTAACACAAATTAAGAATATCACAAAATTAGAGGCTTCAACCATAGTACATGTATATACGCATCTCAAATCCCTGGAAACAATGAAATTTAAAAAAACTAAATAATCAATCACGCATATATATAAATCCCAAAATAGATGTATAACATGATAGAAATGAATGTAAAAAAACAAATGCATGTTGTGTCAATAAAGTTTTCCTTATGACTTTTCCATTCCTTCTTGTTTTGAAAATCACAAACACCTTATCTTAAGGAATGTTGCTTTTAAAAGAAAAATCGCTTTTATAAGGAAAATATCTTTTATAAGGAAAATCGTTTTCTTAAGGAAAATTGCTTTCATAAGAAAAATACTTTATTAAGAAATTGCTTTTATAAGAAAAATAGATTTTATAAGAAAAATTATCCTTATCTTATTTTCATCTATATTTTTATTAAGTATGAGATTCAGATTCATTTCTATTTTCTCGGAATCGTTGAAACATTGATATAAAGCATTCTGTTTTAGGATTCGGATTCTGGATATGAACTATAAGGAAGTTTCATTCCGAATTCCGGATATGAACTCTGACTATGTTCTATTCCAGATTCAGGATACAAATTCTAAAGAAGAATTCTCATTACGAATTATAATGAATAAATCTCATTCCGAATTCCCATTAAGAATTCCAATAAAGAATTCTCATTACGAATTCTGTTGATGACTTCTCATTACGATTGCTGATGACAAATTCCTATTCTGAATTCTCATTCCGAATTCACTTATTAAACAGAATTTGAGTATCTTTGTTTTATACACTCTAAATTAATTCAGACTATGAAAAATATCTTTGTTAGACTCCGAACGTTAATATTTCTTACACTTCTAAAATTTTTCTACTCTTATTATTTTCATTAAACTCCGAACCTTTACTCCGAAACGTTCATTCTGAACCTTTGAGTCAGAATTAAAACGATGTCGTACATTCTGTTACACTTGTTTTGTTATAAAATGATGTCTTTTGTTTTGTTATAAACTAACCGTTGTCTGAGTAACACATGTACAAGCCCCTCCGATCTTTATGGAAAATATGACCGTTGGAGAAGGAGCCGACCTTACCTATAAATAGGAGCTCATTTGAAAGATCTTGTAGCTGATAAAAGTAATGAAAGGCTGACTAATTTTCTTGAAGTGATTTCTAGAGAGAGAGACTCTTATTAACTTTCAATGCTTCGTCCGACTCCAAATGTTGGTGATTACATTCGAGGGCTTCCGAGGATAGGAAGACAGAGGTGCCGACTACCGTAAAGATCGAGGGATTCCTTGCTAAGGAAGACAGAGGTGCCGACTACCTTAAAGCTCGAGGTCTTACTTGCTGAGGAATACAGAGGTTGCCAACTAACTTGAAGTTGAGGGCTTGCGTGGATAGCAAGACAGAGACTCCGATCTTCGTATCGAGGGCTTACCCTGGTGTGGGAAAGATAGACTTTCGTGAATGTATAAATCAAGGGACCTTTATCCAAGGTTGTTGGATACCCTTCTCTTTGGGTAAAAAGACTTATATCTTGTTACTTGCAGTTTTACTACTTGTTTATATTCCGCTGCATTTTTTAATATAAGGAAAGTATAACTTTCTTATACTTTCTTACTTGTACTCTGTTTCATTTAGATTTTATACGCTTTAAGTTAGAATCTCATATTGTAATCTTTTGTTAAGTGACAACTTCCGGAACCATATTTCCAGAACCTACGTTCAGAATCTCTTTCCAAGTTTGCTTTTCGAATTAGAGGTGTTGTGAATATACTAAGTTTAACTTTGTTAAACATAGCCCTTTCCTTTGCTTAAGGAAATCATAGTTATTCTTAACTAACTTTAAAGGTTCCAAAGGAATTTTTAAAGCTTACAATTCACCCCCCCCCCTCTTGTAAATTGAGCATCTACATCACTATTTCGATCGTACAATTGGTATCAGAGGGTGGAAACCTCTTATCTATACCAATCTTACGTTTGGTATCAGAGCAGGTCTCTGAAATACTTATACTCATGAATAAGTTTTTCTTGCTCACTTTCTCATTCCGAACATTACCATTCCATTTCCTATTCCGAACTCTGTGATTACGAACTATTGCTACTATCAAGGTTGTGTGCAAAGTTATTTTAAGTATGACAGGAGTCAATGTTGGATCAATTGATAATCTGAATCCTACAAGACCACCAATCTTTGATGGTAATGACTATGAATACTGGAGAGATCATATAAAGACTTTTGTTATCAATACTGGAGTAGACAACTTCGTTATGCTTTCTGGTGATTATAAAATTCCTGACAAGGAAGTCAGATCTTTTACTAATCAAGAAAAGCAAGAATATCAACTAAACTATAAGGTACGCAACACTTTACTATGTTCAATGACTGGAAATATATATAGCCAAATTTCTTCTTGTGAAGCAGCTAATTGTATATGGATGAAGTTAGAGGTTACACACTTTGGAACTTCTAAGGTGATTGAGACTAGAAGAGCTATGCTTAGAGCTGAATATCATGGCTTCAATTTTCCTTATGGAGAACCTATCTGTAAAGCTCAACTAAGATTTATGACTATTGTCAATAGTTTACAATCTATGGGAGAGAAAGATTTAGATGATGATTCTCTTGTGGATAAAATAATTGATATTATGCCCAATGAGTGGGAATCCAAGAGACTATCTATAGATAAGAACAGGAAGGTCACTCAAATTACTCTTGATGAATTATTTGGAACTCTTCTACAACATGAAACTGGAATGAAGAGAGATGCAGACAACATCAAGAAGAATAATGGAAATGGTACTGTTGCTTTTACTACAACTTCAAATCAGATGAAAGCTAAGACTCCTGAGAGAGTAACCAGATCCAAGACTAAGAAAGTTATTTTCCAATCCGAATCAAGTGAGAGTGAAGTTTTAGAAAATGAATTAGAAAATCTTGCTCGAAGGATGAACAAGATAGATGGCCAGAGAAATTTTTAATCTAAGTATAAGAAAATGGAAAGGAAAGATAAGAAAGATGGATAAGATACTTGTAATGAATGTAAAAGAGCTAGATATATTAGACCAGATTTCCCTATGCTCAATAAGAAAGAATGGAAGGAAAGAGATTCAGACAGGAACAGAAAGAAGTATTATAAAGCTAAAGCTATGAATGTTCTGAAAGCTAATGACACCCGGAGTGCCTGTGGTGGTGACTTTTTAGATAAATCTTCTGATTATGAATCTTCAGTACAGAAGAATCTTGGTCTTATAGCCAGATTACCTAATGATAATCATTGTCTTATGGCTAAGGTACGAAATGATGAATCTTTGACCAATGTTTCTTTAAATTCTAATGATAGTAAGTATTATAACTCTTCTGATGAAGAATCATCTTCTGATGAAGAAAATACATTACCTACTTATGAAGAAGTCTCTAGGTTTTCCGAACATCATGAGATTGAGAATTCCAAACTCAATAAGAAACTTGATAAGGCAAACTCTAGGAATTATATTCTTACAAAAGAGATATCAGATCTTTCTAAAGATCTTGATAAGAAAAATGCTGATTTTGAAAATATTTCAAAAAATCTTGAGGATGTAAGTTCTGAGAAGAACAAACTTTCTAAAGAATTAGAAAAAGTAATTTCTAAGAAAAATGTTTTCGAGCCAAACTCTAGTTCTAAAACTAATGATTTTGAGGATAAAAACTTGGTTGTAAAACTCATGTCTGAAATTTTTTCCTTAAAGAAGTGTTTATAAAACTTTACCCATGGTAAAGAAAATTTTGATAAGATGTATTCCCAAATACGACCTATAAGAAATAAATCCGGATTTGGATATACCCATGCAAAACCTATTTTTAGTAACAATTATTTTGTTCCTCAAAGTGCCCCATTTTGTACTAAGCGTCAATGTGGTGGTCATTGGCCAAATAATTGTTCCTTAAACAAAATCCAATCTCTAGGATTTCACAAATCTTACTTTTCTATGAAGATGTGGGTTCCTAAACTTTTATTGTCTGGAAATCTCGGATCCAAACAAGTTCGGATTCTGAAAATCTAATTTTCTTATTAATTTCAGGAAAACAAAGAGAGTACTAGCAACAATACATGGTACATGGATAGTGGATGTTCCCGGCACATGACTGGTAACAAAATCTTTTTTGAAAAGATTATCAAAACGAAAGGAGGAAAGGTAACTTTCAGAGATAATACTAAGGGAGAGATTGTTGGTATTGGTAATATTGTTTTTCTTGGTAGAACCAGGATTTCAAATGTTCTTTTTGTTAAGGGTCTTAAGAACAACCTCATTAGCATAAGTCAGTTATGTGATGAAGGTTACCTTGTGAATTATAGGAATGATAAGTGTTTAGTTCACAATTCCAAGGAAGAATTTATTCCCTCAGCCAATAGGCAAGAGAATGTCTACACTTTGAACCTAGAAGACCTCAGGAGTCAAGATTTACCTTTCTTAAGTGAAATGGAAGATCATTCATAGTTATGGAATAGAAGATTAGGACACTGTAATATTAGAAACCTATGCTCCAATAGCTAGACTTGAATCTATCCGTATTCTACTTTCCTTTGCAGCATTCATTAATTTCAAACTTTTCCAAATGGATGTGAAATGTGCTTTTCTTAACGGTTATGTTCAAGAGGAAGTTTTTGTAGAACAACCTCATGTCTTTGAAGATACAAAACACCTTGATCATGTTTTTAGACTTACCAAAGCATTGTATGGCCTTAAACAAGCCCCACGAGCATGGTATGATAGAGTGACTGGATTTTTACTTCAAAATAACTATGTTAAGGGAAATACATATCCAACCCTTTTTATAAAGAATGATAAGAAAAATGTTTTGATTGTTCAAATATATATTGATGACATTATATTTGGTTCAACTCAGCAATATTTGACTGACTCTTTTGCTAGTCTAATGAAATATGAGTTTGAAATGAGTATGATGGGTGAGTTAACATTTTTCCTTGGATTTCAAATTTCTCAAAAATTAGAAGGAACCTACATATCTAAACATATGTATATTAAAGATCTTCTTAAAAAGTATGGTTATGACAACACTAAGAGTATAAGTACTCCCATTGGTACCTCAAACTCTTTATATCTTGACGAAGCTGGGAAACCAGTAGATCAAACATCTTTTAGAGGTATGATAGGAAGTCTACTTTACTTAACAGCTAGTTGACCATACTTAATGTTTTTAGTATTCTTATGTGCAAGATATCAATCCAATCCTATGGAGACTCCCTTAAAGGCAGTAAAAATAATTTTTCGCTACCTTAAGGGAACCATGGATCTAGGATTATTTTATACTTCTGGAAATGATTTTTTTTTCTAAAAAGCTTTTCTGATGCCGACTTTGGTGGATGTAGAATGGATAGAAAAAGTACATCCGGAACTTTTCATTAATTAGGAGATTATTTAGTTTCTTGGTCCTCCAAGAAGCAACATTCTGTAGCACTCTCCACTGCCGAAGCTGAATATGTAGCAGCTGGAAGTTGTTGTGCACAAGTGTTGTGGATGCAACACACACTCACAGACTATGGCTTGAGTTTTACTAAAATTCAAATTTTGTGTGATAACACAAGTGCCACTGCCCTTAGTAAGAACCCTTCACATCACTCCCGTGCAAAACACATAGATATTAGACATCACTTTCTTAGGGATCACACACTTAAAGGAGATATTATTCTTCAGTTTATCGGAACGCAAGAACAACTTGCTGATATTTTCACAAAATCTTTGCCTTCTGATAGATTTGAATATATTAAACAGAAGTTAGGAATGATAACCGTAAGGTAATATTTCTTAATTAACTTTCTGTTGAAAAAATCTCCTTATAGTAATAAACTCCTTTTCATAGGGGGGGGTACATTTGATTGTTTGTTTAACAAAATTTTTCATAAATTTGTTTTCAAACTTTTAGGAACGAAGATTTCCGGAATGGAGATTTCCGGAAATACAATTTTTTTAAAATAGACATATTCGTACAGAATACTTCTGGAATGGAAGTGTTCGTATTGAAAATTTCTGAAATGGAAAATTTCATACTAGAATTTTTCATAACGGAATTCTCATACTAAATTGTTCCGTAATGAGTTTTTCGTACTAAGATTATTTTCCATAGTAAAATTTTTGCGAAATCTGTCTTTTCATAATAAAGTTTTTTTCTCTAGTCTTTGTTATATTACCCATTACGAATAATCCTCCTAATCCAATCTGAAAGGTATGATTACCTTACTCATGTTTTCATAGTCATATTTTTCTTGCTGGCATTTTCTTGTATTATGTTTTCGGATATTAGTTTTCTTAATTCCTTGTTTAAATAAAATCCTCAAAATGATCGGATTCAAGTTTTCAAACGTCAGATCTGATCTCAGCTAATCACAACCGTTAGATCAACCGTGGAAGTTGAACCGTCATTTCATTACCTATATAAAGGGGACCCAAATACTCGTCCCACATCGATTTCAAGCTCTTGCGTCTCGAAACTCTGCCCCTCTGTTTTAATTCCGTTCTGAACTACAGTTGTCTCTGTTCCGAACTTCTCAGAGGATTACAGATCTGAATGTATGCGGAGTTATTGTCTCATGAAATGTCATCTACCTTGCCTATTTCACAATGGTTAGTTTACAGAGAAAGGTTAGTCCATCCGGATTTCTTCAACAACTACGATTCTCTTATTTCAAAGAACATTAAGTTGAATGGCTGGAAAGATGTTGCTGTATCCAAACTGGGGACTCAAGATGATGTTTTTATAGATTTACTTGTTGAGTTCTATGAAACAATTTACTTCTTCCAGGAAGATAATAGGGAGAAGTTTTCTTTTAAGTTTTATGGAAAGACCTGAAAACTTTCTTATACCAAGGCAGCAAGCATGGTAGGGTTGTCCTATGAAGGAGAAGCCGAATTTATTTCTCATGTTTTTCCAGACTCTAAGGGTAGCTTCGATAAAGAAAAATCCTTAGAAACTCTCAGACTGGCTGATGACAAGTCTCTGAAGATTTCCAGTTTATCGACAAATTTCCAGATTCTAGAGTTGTGGGTGCAAGGGCTTACCGTACTGAGGAAAGGTGATAAAGAAAACTTGAAGAATAGTGGGATCTATATCTAAGATTTCCTGATAAATCTAAGAAAGTTTAACTTCATGAGGCACATTCTTATAACCATTGAGATTCTTAAGAAGGGAAATCTCAGAGCTCAAATTGTAATGTACCCAGCAATATTATCAAAGTTGATTGTTCGGTGCCTTGAATCGTTCAAGGAAGCCTACAGATCTAAGACAAGGGTTTGTAAAATTTTGTTGGTTAGTGATGACACCCTTAAGAGGATGGATGTGGCTTTCAACAAGGAGATTGGTGATTTCGTTGATTTGCCTAATCAAGAAGAAACGGTTCTGAAGGCTGCTGAACCGGAATCATCCAAACCAGTAATGAAAAGAAAGTTGAAGGAAGTTGCAGCTGAAGTCGAAGATCCTAAGTCTAAGGAAGTTCAAACCGCTCCTCCCAAACCAAAGAAGAAGAAGGCCTATCCGGATGAGGTTGTTGCGAAGTGGAGAGAAGATAAAGAGAAAAGGAAAGAAGGGGATCTGCAGTTCGGATTGGACCATGCGGAAGCTACGACCCTGAAGGAGAAAACTGCTGATGAGCAACAAAAACAAGTAAAGGAAAAGAAGCTTAAGAAGAAGATGTTAGTAGACGAGCCAGTCCAAGCTTTGTCGAAATTTAATGAAATAGTATCCTAAAGCATTCCAGTTCCAATATCTTTCTCCTTGGAATCCCTACCTGAGACTCCAGGAAGAAACCTTGATTTTCCAGAAGAGACTACAGGTGAGCATGTTGAGCAAATCGAGCAGATTCAGCAAGTGGGTGAGGGTGAAGAAATTTCTGAAGGAAGTGGTGAAACATGAGATCTTTTGAAACAAGTGGATGATTATAAAGGATCACCTTCGGAACATCTATCACTTCGATCTTCAGAGGCTGAATCCTCTAAGTTAGTAACTCCAGAGAAGGATAATAATGAGGAAGATGTTGTTCAAAAAGTTGTTGATGAGATTGTTCAAGTGTCTACTGGCAAGCAGAAAACTCATGATCAAGAATCAATTCCTAAAAAAGACAAGGGAAAGAAACTCCTTGTTTAAACTCCGAAATCAGTGGCTAGCAAGAAAAGGGAATTCGATGATTCATCTAAAAGGAAGTTGGAGCTTATTGAGGAAGAAAATTATCCAAGCAAGATTTTAGATTCAGAGTCATCTTTTTTGGGGCATGACTTTGTTGTTCAGTCCTTAAAGAAGTTGGTGGGAACCATTCCGACCTTCTCTAGTATTGAATCAAGATGTCAGATGCTCCAACATGATCTAAATCAGAAAACTGACTTTGTATCTATGGTTATGGACAAGTGCGTTGAGATTGAGGCACAGTTCAAAACATTTTTTGTTGGTTACGAAGCTCATAGATGATCTTTCAAGAGGATGACAAACTGGTCGAAGAAGACCATGGATGAGATGAGGTTGTTCGATGAGTTTCAAGACAATGTTAAAGATGGTTTTGAAACCGAGGACAAGAAGATAAATGAGTTAACTGCATCCTTTGAAGAGAAGTTGACAGAAGAAAAGAACATCCGGATTGAAGAAGTGAGAGATCTGAATGGGAAGCTGAATTCCGTTTCTCAAAACTGGATGTTTGAAAGGGATCATCGGATTGATTTAGATGAAAGGATGAAGGCTCAGGAAGAAAATATCAAAGCTCATGAAGAAAAGTTGAAATCCAGGAAGAAAAAATTAATGCTCAATCCGCAAGAATAGTTGTCTTAGAGAAGCAAGCTGAAGAATATCATAAAGACCTGATGAAAATAAAGACTATTCTAAAGGAGCTCATGAAGAAGGAAAAAGATCCGAAATAACCAAATCCGATCTTTTTGTTGTATTCTTTTTGTTGCTGAGATTTCAAATTTAATGAAAGTCGTGCTTTTTGTTTCTATTGTTGTCATTACTAATTTTTCAGGTACTTTGTTATTTTTTTTCCATTCCCTCCAATTATTTTTTAAAATCACAAAGGGGGAGAAGGAAAAGATCCTTAAGAAAAAGAAGAACTCTAATATGATTTTATCAAAGGGGGAGAAGAAAAATATCCTTAAGAAAAAGAAAAACTCTAATAAGAGTTTGTTTAAGGGGGAGCTTTTTTATTAAAGAAGACCTTCTTATTTATCACTCTGGAAATCTGAATATGATCCTTATAGTTTCAAATCCTAAGGGGGAGTTAGTTGTATTCATCAATATCCTTAAAGCAAAGGGAGACAAGACATAATGTTTTTCTTTCTTCTTAGAATTTATTTGTCGTAAGAATGTTTGTGCTTTCCAAAAAGGGGGAGATTGTTGAGTCAATAAGGTTTTCCTTATGACTTTTCCATTCCTTCTTGTTTTGAAAATCACAAACACCTTATCTTAAGGAATGTTGCTTTTATAAGATAAATCACTTTTATAAGGAAAATTTCTTTTATAAAGAAAATCGTTTTCTTAAGGAAAATTGATTTCATAAGAAAAATACTTTCTTAAAAATTTGATTTTATAAGAAAAATAGCTTTTATAAGAAAAAATATCCTTATCTTATTTTCATCTATATTTTTATTAAGTATGAGATTCGGATTCATTTCTATTTTCTCGGAATCGTTGAAACTTTGATATAAAGCATTCTGTTTTAGGATTCGGATTCTAGATAAGAACTATAAGGAAGTTTCATTCCGAATTCCGGATATGAACTCTGACTAAGTTCTATTCCAGATTCAGGATATGAATTCTGAAGAAGAATTCTTATTATGAATTCAAATGAGGAAATCTCATTCCGAATTCCCATTACGAATTCCAATGAAGAATTCTCATTACGAATTCTATTGATGAATTCTCATTACGATTTCTGATGACGAATTCCTATTTCGAATTCTCATTCCGAATTCACCTATTAAACAGAATTTGAGTATCTTTGATTTATACACTCTAAATTAATTCAGACTCTGAAAAATATCTTTGTTAGACTCTGAACTTTTATATTGCTTAGACTTATATAATTTGTCTACTCTTATTATTTTCATTACACTCTGAACATTTACTCCGAAGCATTCATTCTGAACCTTTGAGTCAGAATTAAAACGATGTCGTACATTCTATTACACTTGTTTTGTTATAAAACTATGTCGTCTGTTTTGTTATAAAATAACCGTTGTCTACGTGAAACATGTACAGGTCCCTCCGATCTTTAAGGAAAATATAACAGTTGGAGAAGGAGCCGACCTTACCTATAAATAAGAGCTCATTTGAAAGAGCTTGTAGCTGATAAAAGTACTGAAAGGATGACTAATTTGCTTGAAGTGATTTCAAGAGAGAGAGACTATTATTAACTATCAAAGCTTCGTGCAACTCCGAATGTTGGTGATTACATTCGAGGGCTTCTGAGGATAGGAAGACAGAGGTGCCGACTACCTTAAAGTTCGAGGGATTCCTTGCTGAGAAAAAAAGAGGTGCCGACTACCTTAAAGCTCGAGGGCTTCCTTTCTGAGGAAGACAGAGGTTGCCAACTACCTTAAAGTTGAGGGCTTGCGGGGATAGCAAGACAGAGACTCCGATCATTTTATCGAGGCCTTACCCTGGTGTGGGTATGATAGACTTTCTTGAAAGTATAAATCAATGGATCTTTATCTAAGGTTGTTGGATACCCTTCTCTTTGGGTTAAAAGACTTATATATTGTTTCTTGTAGTTTTACTACTTGTTTATATTCCGCTGCATTCTGTAATATAAGGAAAGTATAACTTTCTTATACTTTCTTACTTGTACTCTGTTTCATTTAGATTCTATACTCTTTATGGTAGAATCTCATATTGTAATCTTTTGTTAAGTGACAAATTCTGGAACTATATTTCGGGAACCTACGTTCGGAATCTCTTTCCATGTTTGCTTTTGGAATTAGAGGTGTTGTGAATCTACTACGTTTAACTTCGTTAAACTTATCCCTTTCCTTTGCTTAAGGAAAACATAGTTATTCTTAACTAACTTTAAAGGTTCCAAAGGAATTTTTAAAGTTTACAATTAACCACCCCCCCTCTTGTAAATTGAGCATCTACATCACTATTTTGATCCTACAATTGGTATCAGAGGTTGGAAACCTCTTACTCTATACCAATATTACAATACATTCACCCTTTAATGAGTCTTAAAACAATTCCAAACTAAAAGTAAAATTGGGGACTGTTTCCAAGATACTGATGTAACACACCTCAATTTATTTTTTCTCACTAAGGACCACATATTCCTTGAATGTTCAGGAATCTATAAAATGGATGATAATTTTTACAAGATAAGACACAAGTTGGATGAATATCTTATAGGGGTGATTATAAAAATACCCAGTAGGACAACTCAAAATCATAAATAACACATAAAAAATAAAATCATCTTTTCAGATGTATATGTCTACAAGACAAACAAAAATAATATCCTGATACGCTCAACAGAGACATAGAGTATAAATGTAAGTAACAAATATAATATAAGCCTTATGGGTATTTATCAAAGGTCCAAAAATTTTCTTCTCTGGGAGAAAACAATCCTCAAGTATAATAGAACATATGATGTCTTTCTCTGACTGAAATCTTATTTGTTCTCATAATTAAGAGCTTAAATTTTAATTATGTTGAGTTATTGTACATAGATGAGGAACACTACCATAGAAATTAGGGATTCTATTGACTCAATTTGGACAAAACATCATTGTAGAAAATTAGTTCCCACATAGTGTTGGTCTCAACAATACCAAGAACTCGACATTGGGGAAAATGTTGAATACAAGATCTCAATATAGGCCACATATAAGCTTTCCAAAATCTATATCAAGTAAATAATGCTGAAGGGATGAATTTTCATTGAGTAAGAGGTGATTTTATAATGAACCTCATTGAATTTATCAGAGGGAAACATCCAAATGAAACAAGTTCATGATAATTTGGAAAATGGATTCAAGCCAACATTAAGAGAGTGTAATGTTTGTAGTAGGGTTACATGATGTGTCCCATCAATGTCAGGTACTACCTATGTAAATGACCCATTTTAATGAACATGTATATGTAATAGTGAATGGATTACAACTACCCAAGTACTCTTTTAATATACTTATACAAGAGTATTCCACATTTACATCAGGCCAAGATATTTCTATGCGGGAGAACACAACATGATCTAACCAATGTACTGAAACCTATTTTTTTACCCTTTGATGTACACACTGATCCACCAGGGTTAGGTCACACCCCATGTGATCAATAAAATTCTCCCAAAACCCACGCCACCTCATGGAGGGGCACATAGTCTTTGTGATCCTGGAATAAATTTCATGTGGATTTCATTTTCCAAAAAAAACATCATTCTTCCTCATTGATGCCACATCACCACTACCACTTGGAAATCATGCCCCATTATTATAAAAATAATGGTTACATTGTCAATAATTTTCTCCCTATCTGTTTTCTATTTTCCAACTATTCAATAATTTTAGAAATTGACATCATTGATCGGTATTCTTTTTGTGATAATGAACATGAAATCGAGTATCCCAAACAATATATCAACCTATGATTTCTTCTTCACAAAACAATCATGTCATTACAAACCCAAATATACATTATCATAATTTCTTCCCAATCAACATCTATATAATGATTGATATTTCTATATCCATCATGCCACTAGAAAAATAATATTTCATAAGATGAATGAATAAATAAGGGAGAAATTAAAAACTACAAACATAATAGATGAACCTCAGTCAATGATCATGTTGGCCCCAATCTGTCACCATTAGAATGAAAGATGAATAATAAATAATCAAAAATGTTTTCACCCAATGTTAACCAATAAATAAACCAATCCTAAAATTGACCGAACCATGGATCAGTATACTGGTTGAATGATTTATGTTTTTTAAAAGGAATAATGAATAGGGAATGAATCCATGAACAAAAATAGAACTACCTCAATTTGGATCAATCATTTATTATGAAAAACATTGTGTAGTTGTTGTTGGTATAATCTTCTAATTATATTGCACATCAATCCGTGATATGTTATGTGGTTTTTATACAATAATATAATTACATTCCCCACATTCCAATGGCTTTTGAGCAATTTTAGTTTTTTTGATTTCAACGGCAATAATTTTAAACCATTTTTTATATAAATAAAACATTTTGTTACTCTATCAATGGTTAAAAAAATCTAGATGGGAATGTGTAATTAAATTTATATTGATCTAATTATTACCTCCTTAATTTCCAATTTTCAATCTAGGAAAACAAATATGTCTATAAAATTATTTATAATGGAATGTGTGTGTGATTATTAAATAAATAAAATTATTGACAAATTTATTGCAATGTGAGTATTATGTGAATCATGAGAGTATAAAATCAATTTTATAGTCAAATAAACATGGTATTGAATAATATGGTTCAAATATAATAAAAGTTCTCATTAAATAGATGACTTTTGTGTTTAATTATTTTCCAAATTTTTTTATAATCTAATTTCATATTTGGTATGATAATCAAACATGGATACCATGACACGAAATCCCAATTTTAGCTTAGGGATTGTTGTTGTGTGTTTTTTTCATTTAGATTTAGGTTGACCACTAATTGAGATATAATTGAATAAATTTAAACATAACTGATAATGATTAATTATAAATCAATGGGTATGTTTGATCAATCTAATCATTAATACTATTGATTTTAATTTTTTTGTTATATATTTCATTTTAATAAGAGATCTCTCAAAGAAACCCCCACATTTTCCCAATATTTTAATTTAATTTATTTATTTTATGAATCATATTTGGGAATGATTTTGTAATTTTACCCACATGTTATATAATCTATGTAATCCCTTATGATGAACATAATAAAATAAAGAATAATTCAAGAATCTATGAAATAATGATCATCAACATATGGTGGTGATGGAATGCATTCAAACAACCAAGAGTTCCTCTAAGTTTGTCCAAGGAAGTGAAATTCCAGAAATGATAAATAGGTTTTCGTGATGACAATATGCACTATATAGACACTACTATAAAATTTGGGTCAATCGTTAATGATCCACATATTGTGATGGTTCAATCATTTTATTTTTCCTCATAATTATTCTTCAAAAATTGAAGTAATGATTCCCAGTTGATTTTGGTGTATGTCTGAACCATGTACACCTTTTTATTTTCTTAGACTTTTTAGTTTTCATTCAATTAAATTTTTTGTAGTTCATTTTTATTATTTTTATGGTTTTATTATACAATGTTGTGACACTGTAGTTCTAGTCCTATTTTTTTGTGAATATTATGTGGGGTTTTTTGTAGATATTTTTCTTCAACACATGTAGTTTCAGTGGATTAAATTCCGATTGTTTACTAAAAAGGTGTTTATAAACACAAAAACTCAGATAAGATCTATAATTTAGAGTTATTATAGAGGATTCGACCCTTGTTATGGTTTTTCAGATCATGTTAATATATAAACATTATACCATTAACCTTATTGGATAATTGTTTTATAAATTCATATAATCATATTGAATTTTGAATGAAAGTAGTGGATGTTAATAAATTATGGTGTGATGGTGTTGTATGCGATTATGGTTTGGCTTGAGATGTTCAATGAATCAAAATACAGTTTCTAGAAATTAGTGATGTAGTAATATATTTTACATTAATATATGAATATTTCATTAACCAAAGAAAATAGTGAAGAGATGAAAAAGTAATAATAAAAAATTATTGATAATATATAACCTTTATTGATGTAAATTTTTAATTCTAATAATTTAATTTTAGACATTCCATAATTGTATACCACATGAAATCTCTTGAATACATTAGTTGACATTGAAGAGAACTTCTCATCTATGAATAGTGTGAAATTTGTAAGTTGAATATTCTCCATTATAATGTTACAAGTAAGTTAAACATCTAATTGGTTGAATATATTTAGATTAATTCAATATCATATTGACTTATTAATGTTACACATTTGAAACATGTTTAGGGAACTACTATTTTATTCATTTAATTCCAAATTACTGAATGTGATGATGAAAGTTTTGAGTTACTCTAGTGTAATGGTAGATTTATTGTTATTTTTTATTCATGAAATAATAAATAATGATGAATATTATTGAACTGGGAACCAAGAATCATTATGTAATATGTAAATTATATTATGAAGATGGTTTACCACTAGATGATAAGTTTACTATAAATTAAAAGTTAGAGGATAAAAAGAAGGAAACCCTTATTTTAAGGACACTCCCTTTTTGTGCGATAGTAGGAAAATACAACTAAAAAGGATTACACTTATCAGAGGATAAATAAAGAATGTACACTTTTGGTAGTTTTTCATGAAACCATATTTTAGAGAAAATGAGTTATTTTCACATATGTTTACAATTTCACATTATTCATGGGCAGATATACTCTATATATTTGTCTCATTAGACATATGAGACAGGTTGTATGGAAATTTACATCTTTGAAAACTATTATAGAGTTCATGAGGTGGATTGGATAGGTCATGAGATTTTAATCATTGGTGATATATTTGATTTTATATGGAATGGAATATTTTTAAATCAGAAAGGTCTATGTCATTCACTCGTATTAAAAAAAATTTCAATGGTGAAACATGATAAATTAGTTTTCTATAATGTTTTCATATATATAAAATGAAATTTTTTGAATTAACCAATGGATGAACTAAATGTAATGAATGAAATGACCCTGTATCTTTTGGTTAATCAGAAAGAGGAATGTATACTAGAGAATTAGAATCCTCTATACATTATTAAAACTTCATTATCATTTAATGTTAAAATGGAATGATAATTCTTTCTGCTAAAGCAATTTTTAAGACCAATAAATTGTACTCTGGAACATGAGACGATTATGTTTCATGAATGAAAAATAATTTATCCATAAAAATATAACGGAATAAACAAATCAAGTGAAGTTGGATACATTTCACATAAATATTTTGGGCACAACTATTGTGGTTCCTCACAATAGTGTACTCTAAAACATGAATATCATCAATGAGTCGATATGAAAATTGTGTTAGTACAAAAATAATATTTATTTAAATGTATTATATAATATCATTTCATAGGGTCCACATTAGAAAATATGTATACTCATACATTTTTTTCTTACAATATAATGACGTTGGTTTGTATGGAAGAAGTGAGTTTTTGAGGATCTTCATGTAAAAGGGTTTTATTTTGGATAAGTCCATTTTATGGAATTTGGATAATAATGGAGTTTGATAGAGTATTACCATTTATTTTATGGGAAATGGTAAAATTATTTTTATTCGCAAAGTGATACATGAGGACTTTTGTGTGGAGGATTTGAACTTTGATGCATACTTTGTCAATCAGATCCCATTATCACCCATTTGGAAAACCATTTCGAAAAATTGTAGATAGAAAATATTGGTTTATCTAAACAATGTAGATGTATTCTGTTAGATTTAATATTCACAATTTAAATTTCATATAGAGGGTAGTAAGAGGATATGTGTCTTATATATTACATTATTTTGGTATGGAAATATATAAATTGTTATTGAACTCTTTAATAGTGTATCCATAATGTCATCAAATGTAAAAAATTGATCGTCAAAGAAGTGTGAGGTCAAAACATGGTAGGAAATATTTACGAACGTAGTATATTATTAAATGGTATGTTTTAACTTGATGGGAAACTATTTGTTAATGGTGATCTAGTCAATATTGAAAACATGTCAATATATAAGGCACTAATCTATTTGGTGATGTTGACTGAAGATACATGTCATGTTATAATGTTGTTTTATAGTCCTTAATTTCTATTGATTTTATGGAATATGGAATCTAAAGAACCAAATGTTGAAAATACAGAAGGTACAATACATAAAAGAGATTATGTCCAAGGAGAAAATTTGAAATATACAATATAAAGGTTCCAGGACAAATTGTTTGGAAGTGCACTATAAGAGAATGCATTCTCTAAGGGGAAATCTTTTTGAAGGATTTTTAATGGGGAGGCATACCCATTTTGCATGTACATAAGTCCCCCCATGTATTTAAAACCTGAGATCTGGGGGATTTGAATGATGGGAAGAATTGTATTCAAAACATATGGTTTTATAAGATACTAGATTAGATATATGTTACCCGGAGGAAAATGTTCCTGATAGTTTAGAAGTTATTTAAATAGAAAGAATGAGTTTATTTATATAAATTCATTTATCTAGTAGTTAATCATAGAAATATTCAAATGTGGTGGATTATAATATCATCAAATGATCAGCATCTGATATAGTTTGACAAGGATATTTATTTACTCCCATAAAATTTAATTGAATTGATATATATAGAGTAGTATGTTGGATTAATAAAAATATAAATAGGATCGAATATGATGATTAATAAAATGACATTAATTTTAAAAAAATGGAATTTGGATTATAATTCAGATGAATTAATGAAGGAATATAAATTTTCCTCATGTAAATATTATTGAATGTATCTAATTATATAATTTTTATCATCCTTATACGTTACATTAATGAAATATCGAAGGTATGTTCAATGAATAAAGTCATCGATATGATGAGATATTTTTTTCATAAAATTAATTATAAATGGTAGAAATAGAAGGAGATAATTATGTTTTCGCTGACTCTATTGAATATGGATTTTGTACAGTATACATAACTCATGATAAGAATGTTTAAAAAGCAATGTAAGGATTCAGTATTTCCAAATAAAAACCTCTAAGCACATGCCTAACTTATAATTTTATGATATTTAAGGAGTATTAACCTTATATGAATGATGATGATTAGAATATGGGGAATGTTATATATGTATAATTTACCAAATTTTAGATGTACACTATGTTCCACAATTATATAAACATTGAAAAAGATGTGTCAATTATCAACAAGAATTTGTGGAATTGTGGATGGATTTACTGGGATGATATTATGAGGATCCTCTGGTACATTCAATTTTCAGATGTCATATCACTTTTTTTCAATTATATAATTATATGAAAATAAATTAGAATATAAATTTTAAATGGATTTATATTTATGGAATATCATTATAAGATATATATTAACATTTAATGAAATCGTAGCTAGTTGAATTTCTAAACATCGTCATGTGGTCTCAAATTAAATCATAGAAGTATAGTGTATCAGATTAATAAAATTATGGAAGGACATTATTATTCTAATGGGTTTATTTTTTGATGTATTAAAATGGTTGGGTGATGGGGTGCGCTATTTCTATTACAAAGTTTGATTCACATATCATTGACTGTATTGTTTCAAATATAGAAGAAAATAATTTATTCAATGTAACACTTTGCATGAACATTTATTGAATAAAGGATGTGTGAGAAATGGAAGATACAAGGGGTTCATAAAATATATGAAATTATTTAAGAGGTCATGACATAGAAATTTCAGAGGATGTGATGAACCTCAATATGTCAATGTTGAACAAAATAAAGGAAACATGGTGAAATATAAATCGTCATTATATAAATTTAAAGAATATATTAATCAGATCATATATAATTCATATTTAAAAAAATAAATTAATTTGATGAGGAATATTGTTGAGTTTTGAGAATCATTTTTTCCAAGAATGTGGAAATTTATGACCATGGGAAGTATTAAAATTTGTGGATTTATTTTTTCAGACTTTGTGAATAAGAAGAAGCAATTACATGGTGTTAGTTCATTGAATTTTAATGGTTTGTTAATTGCATGTAAATAAATAATAACCCCTTTCAATAGAAGATAAGATTGGTGGTATAAGTTTTTTTAAATAAATTATTTACAGTTAACTAGATGGGTGGTTTGAGACGGTGGAATTATTTAAAAATACCAAGGGTTTATAAATTTATCTCAGAAGAGGTTCACTTAATCCCATTATGATAGGATGTATGTATAAACAAGAAGAACTGGAAAAAATGCTATATGATTGTAGAGTGGATAAGGTTCAATCGTATTTCTGTGAGTATTGTATCAAATTAATTATACCCTCAATTCATTGAATAATAGTAAAGTATGATTCTATTAATGATTTGGTTACAATCATAGACAACATTTTCATTTATGATATTATTTAAATTTTGAGTTTCCTTTAAATCATTATTTAAAAAAAAATTATGTTTCCTATAAATTTTGTATGTTGTGGTTTAGTGAATTGTAGGTAATTTTCAATTTTTAAGGAATACTACAATGGGATTCTTCTAGATATTTTTCCTCTACACAAGGTGTACAAATAGTTAAATAAGAATATTTTCATAGCCCTAAAGGACTTCCCCACAACGATCATGTATCCTTTCCTCTAGGGAAAATTTTTCCTCATAAAAATGATTTATATCTAATATACCAATTACTTGAGTGGGAGAATAGAGGTTGATTTATATAACTATTTATATTTCCACAATTCACCACATTCATCACATGAATATGAAAAATAATTATTTTTCTACTGAGGAATAAACAAAATTCATTATGACGAATAATTTTATAAAATTTCATAAAGTATCAATGAAAAATATACAAATCATCCAACATGAAATCAAATACTATACAATATGATTGGGTATCACCGTGTTTCTGGAAGACTAACTACCCCAACACCTCACCTTATTATGATTAAAAAGAGGCCCCATACAAAATTGAGTGTTTCCATCACATCACTATTCAATTATTAACAAGATATACACATGCATGCGATATTTTTCAATCTCATGTTTAAACAAACATTAAAATAATGATTACAAAATCCATCCACGAATACACAAACATAACTCATCCACTAAAAATTCAATACCACAATTATCCATTCTATAAAACGATTAAAAATTATAAAGAAAAATTGAACCCAAAAAGATCATTATCACATAATTTAATAAAAAATATAATAATTTCTAATATACATCTTGTCAATTAATTACAATGTCACTAAATGAAACATTTTAACCAAAAATTATCATGAATTAGGAACATTCCGCCCCGCCACATCTCAAAAAATCAAGGTACCTAATTTTATAGATACAATATATTAATCTCATGAATATATTAATATACCAAAACATGATACCTACAATTGTACCTCCTTATAAAATTAGCCATGAAAAATCAGGCACCATACACTTTCCTAAAATTCATTAAAATACGTGTATTAAATGTCTCCCCACAATCTTACTTATTAAAACTGAATATATAGTGAACATATTAAGGAAAAAATTTCCATATAGGGAATATCAATCTTCTGAGTGCTCCCCACCCTGAGTAATCCACACTACTAGACCAAGAAGAAAACAAAAATATCAATGAATTTTCCCATTATATATAACCACAATTAATAATATCCTTGATTTATACCATTTATAAGGACCCAGACATATTACAACACATAATCATGAATTTAGTAAATAATTAACATCATTTCACATTGAGGATATTTTCATGTTTGTATCTTTAGAGAATTGGTACATAACACATTCAAAATATTACATGTTACACAAATTGGATAACAGAAAAAAAAATACTCAACTCTTCAAAAAGAAAATTTTTTCATATAAAACGTGTTTTCTTTGAAAATTCATCAAACATTTGACATATATTTATTAATTTTCTTAAAAACCCTTATAAACTATCAAAATCATTTAATAACATTATATGGGCACAAAAATAGAATTAAGGGATATAAAACTTTGGAAATAACACATTAGTCCATGCACACAAGTAACGTATGAAATCATTTTCCAAAGACATGCTTCTCACCCATACATATTTACATTTTGAAACATGAGATTTAAAAAATATAAAAACAATACATGAGAACATAAATATAATCATAATCGAATATTGGGGAATTACTTTCATAATATTGTAACCCTCTCGATTACTTTATAAATTATAACCCTCAAGACTACCTTAAAATTGTTTTAATAATCAGAGTTACAGTTTGAGTAACTATACAGCCGAACTCCAAATTACAAATACCCATTGCATTTAAGGTAAATATAAGTCCCACCCTTATATATAAACAGTTCCAAATAATAAGAACACAATCATAAACCTCTTATAATATCACAAAAACATTTCTTTGAATTTTGTAAAACAAAACATTAAAAATGGATTTTAAAAGAAAATCCTCAATCATAATTATCATATAATTAAAGTAATACATAATAATTTTGATGGAATATGTTTACAAAGTATAAATAAAAATAATTAAAAATAATATAATCAAAACCCATCACTCAAAAAATTTTAATACCACATAAATAATGAAGTATAATGTTAACCCAAAGAATGGAAATCGGGTTATGAATTCTCATACCTCAGGTTTTTCATATCTAAATATCATTTAATCATACTTTATAATAGTTAATAGAGTGTTTACAAAATATTATATAATCCTATAAATCCTTATATGATCATTTCATTACATTTTTAACCCATTAATAGTTTTTATTTTGTACCTTGCAATGTTTTGGGTGATTTTTTATGTGATTTTCATGATCGGTTCATGATTGATTGTTCTTTTTGATTAGATGTGAAACTACATAATTAGAATGGATTTTTATATAAATATTTCCATTACTATAATTTAATCCATTTATCATTTGTAATTCTTACATTATGATGATTCATATGTTAAACCATTAATGATTTCGTTTTAGATCATTTTATTGATTCCTGTATAATAACGATCTAATTTTGTTTTATAAATTGCAACCTTGTTAAAAAAGGAATTATATAACTCTTTATGAGACAAAATTTATATATTATAAACTATTTAAACCATAAAAATTGTATCATGACCTGCCTTGAAAAATATAGTGAAAATATAAATCACATCGTCCATGATGTCGATAATTTGAGACATCAAAGAAAATGTTTTTAATTCTTTGAATATGTGAGGGAGGATAAAAAGATTGATGATGAATTTTCAATGGATATTATAAAATCCAAAATCCAAAATCCAAAATATTGTAGTGTTTTCATACCTCTTTTATAAGAGGAGTTGAATAAATAAGAAGAATGAAGCCCAAAATAAAAAAATTTGAGAAATATCTCACAAAAATTAGATAGCCTAACGACATCGCTTAAATTTTCATAAAACAATTTAATGAGAGAAAATGGGTCACTCATAATTATTACATTGTATGGTAATTAAGGGGGATATGGAATGAAATATCCCAACATAAGAAAATATGAATGAAAAATAATAACATAAAATGAACGAAAAGAACGAAAATTAATGAGGATATGTAAAACATGATCTCTTTTCCTTAAAATCATTATTAAGGCCTTTGGATTAGGCCTTTTGGTCATACATGAAGCAGTTGGACGTGGGGAGGAACCTTGGGGGTAGTATAAAAAATAATATAGGTAAGGATAAAGTGTTGAGAGGTGTGGGAGGAAGAGGGAAATAATAGTGGTATTTATTGAAGAGAGGAGGATATATTTTACATTATTTTAATCATTATTATAATATTTTTTCACAATACTATGAATAATCAAAATTAATGTGACCCCAAATAGTAATAATGGCATGGTAGTTCGAAACAACATGGTCTTACATCAGCCTTGCATCACCTATGATGTAGTAAATCATATATTTAGTATTTATCGTATTTTATCATATTTTACTATTAATAAAAAATTCAAGAATTTCATAAAAAAGGCCAAAAACACACCCATACCATTTTTCAATATTTAGAATTCAAAATTGATTTCTATTTTTTAAATTAATTATTAAAATATTAATAATTTAATATTTAAATAATATCTTACATAAATAAATAATTAACAATTTTAAATCTATAACTGTTTTTATATCACATTGAAAAATTGACCAAAATGTCATTATCATCAATTCCTATGAAAATAAAATAAAAGTACATTTTACTATTCATAAAAGTCATATTAATATTAATATTACTATTCATAAGGAACGTTACTTTTCACACAAAAAAACTAGTTGGTTCCATTACGCTCTAAACAACATACTGAACATAATGGTAGATGACCATATATTGAACTACAAAAAATATAAGGGATCAATAATTTTAAATGGCTAGATATAAATATATACATAAAACAAAGATTCATGAATTTAAAATTATTTTTAAAAACTTTGGGTGTTACACCATTCCATAGTGTTTATTTATTATGTGTACCTAAAATCATGTATGCCAATAACATCACTACTACCTATCTCTTGTAATAAATTATAATAAACAAACGATTAATACAAATGACACCATTGATCAATTATCCATAATATACACTCCTTATATATCATGGTATAAATGAGTCCAATATATATATTTTCAAATTCTACCATCTCATTACTGAATACTACACACTCAACTGCACCTATACCCAATAAGGATTCTTCAAAATTGGACCAAAATGTATTCTATAAGAAAATATTTATTCCTAAATCTCTTCATAAATTTCTTATATATTAACAAAAAGTTTAAAATTACCCATCCAAAATTTCTAAATACTATAAAAATGTCAAATGTAAACTACTCAAATACAGGTTTAATCAAATAACCATTAAATTAAAGGCATGAAAATAGATAAAATATATCCATTCTATGATACTTTATATAATATATTTATATTTTCAATAACCCCATTAATTAATGTTATACCAAATTTAAATTCAACTAATTACAAAATGATCACCTATATATGTTTCTCGTACATCTCTTCCACATCTCCTATTCACACACTTCCATTATCCATTGGAAAAAACCAATCAAATCTAAAAAGATTTCGTCGCAACTCTTTAATAGAATACTCAATTCTGAGAAAATTATATTCTACTGTCATTTTATTTGTTATTAATTTTTAATAGGTAAAAATGATTTCAATGTAATACACAACCTCTCATTACCAAATCTTCTAGATGCCTATGTTTATTTTCACATTAACCATATCCTTTTTAATGGTGTGATCTGCCTATCATGTATAAAAATGTGTGTGACACACATACTATCACAAATATAAAATTACATTCTAATGGTCTCCAAAATACATCATCAATTACAATGATCATGACACCATTCACGATTTCCCCATATTGTAGGGAATTTCTGTAATCAAATAATTACAATCTAAATAATTTTATTTGATATTATATCTTAAAGGATCTATCCATCAACACCATCCAACACAAAACATGATAAAGAAACCATACTCCTTATTAACTCTTGAATGAGAAAAAATATAGCACCCTTAATTGGTCATTGTATTACAATACAAATGCCTCAAAATTTCCTTTTACCAACATATCATAACACCTCACATGTCAAATTTAATTATAACCTAGTTCAATATCTACTTAAAATCGGCTATGATTTTCACACATTATTAGTGTTTCTAGTTTATCTAATGAAAATTAATTTCTTAAAAAATACAATAGATTATTGATTACTACTATATTCCCCTACATTTATGAGCACAAAATTGCACCCTATCTAGATCACATCATAACATTGAAATTTCCACTAAGGATTAACCTTAATTAATTAAATATAATACAAATGAAAAATACTTTATCGAGAGAAAAAATTAATGAATCATTACACAAGTTAATAATGTGGTTTTATCTATATTACTTCACCACAATTATTGAGTCACATGAATATGTCCAACCATCAATGACATAATTCAATTCAATATGACATTAGACACTACTAATATGATAATTTCATAGAATCCCACTTTATAATGTTAACAAATATTTAACTCACAATAATTAATAAACAATCTGAATTCCTCAATACTAATGTAGATCCATTATAGCAATCATCAAACAATAGTATTTACTACACTAGATTACCATTAAATGAAATTTATTAAAAATAAAATCATGGTAGTCTACATGTTTAAATCCTAATTTCAAAAAAATTATACTAAACCCTTTGATCATATTTAATATATCATAATTATTTCAATGATTATATAAATCAAACATTGAGTCATAATCCCCAATTCATCATGACTCATACAATAATTCATAGACAAAAGTCTTTTCTCAATGACACCAAAAAGAAAATTATACGTAAATATCACCAAAACCATATATATTTCAGGATAATGTGTTTTATAATGTTTTATTATTAATATAATACCACAGTAACCACATTTTTGTTATCGTTCCTCAAGGTTCACTAGAATCCAAGAACATGTATCTCAATCCGCATGTCTGCTCAATAATCTAAATAATATGAAAACATTTACAATGATAATAATCCACTCATTCTGAATTGAATAACATGTATTCTAAACCATATTTTTCAAACATTAACAACATAATTTTTTCATTAAGAATACATTATTCATATTAACATATTCTCTTCAAAATATATACCAAAAAAATGTTCTATTATCCATCCATGTAAGAGTGCATCGAACAACTATATTCACATTTCTCCATGGAAATATAATTAGATATAATTTATCATTCCCAAAAATGTATATTCCATATCAAAAACCCACATATAATCCAATGAAATTATATCAATAAGTATATCCAGTTAACCATATTCCCCCATAGCTAAACATCCAATCATGCAACCCTTGCATATTGGTTGCATCATAGATGAAATAAATATCTATATCATTCTATTATAAGTAATAAATTAATTCAACCTACTTGATCATACCATAGTCTAAAATTTATCTTCTATGTGAATTCAATATTATGAATCACATCCTCATTAATTGCATCTATATGTGAATCATTATAAAAAAGATAATCTTTCCCAGAACATACCAAGTTATGAAACAACAGTGAAATCCCACTATTACCCAATTTAATAATCAACTCAAAATTTTGAATTTCATTTTTTATATCATCTAGGAGATTTTACATATCTTGAATATTTTAAAAAAACATACCTCTATTTCTCATAAGCACAGTAATATTACATCCCAAAACATTTTTTATAGATAGTCCTCAATCAAACATCTATTAGGATTATAACTAATCATTAAAAAATTAACAATATAAATAAATTTTCCTACCAAAAACATACCAAATATAATATAAATATTGAATCCCAATGGTTCTATTTAAAATATTTTATTCCATGTCCCATG
Source organism: Viscum album (assembly GCA_963277665.1). Classification (NCBI taxonomy): domain Eukaryota; kingdom Viridiplantae; phylum Streptophyta; class Magnoliopsida; order Santalales; family Viscaceae; genus Viscum; species Viscum album. The sequence goes on along the minus strand of CAUJRU010000415.1, from coordinate 9,003 downwards.
TGGAATCATATATACCAAAACCTCAAAAAATTATCAATGCATCTAAAAAATATACAAGAACCCATTATGACATTACCCATAAATCTCTATATTAAATATAATGATTATAACTACTTAACAAGAGACTTATATTGTTAATTATTCATCTCAAACCATTAATAAAAAACACACCTCATGTAATATCTATCACATATGAAAAAACACTAACCATAGAAGGTTCCATCCACTAAAACTAAAACATCCATTTATATACCATAATATATCATGCAATACATCAATAACTTGACTAAAAACTGATTATAAATGTGAAAAAGTGATAAATAATTATTTTTTGTTCTCAAGGATGGTTTGTATGAAAATAAATCTCCTAAAATTGTTTTGGAAATAATCTTGTTTGTGTTTTTATTTTGAATATAATTTGAATCCTGTTTTTAGGAAGATTCTCCTTAGGATGAGAAGGAAAGAAAGAAACTAAAATAAATGGAATGTATTGATACATTCCAATGTTATAGTATATGATACCTTTCATGTTGTAATTCTCATAAATCATAATTAAAGTGGTAGAACCTATGATGCTTGCTTGATGGAAAAATTTGAAAGTAAAAGTTGTGAATGGTGGTGTCTATTTCAAAGATATGAATGGCGGTGACCATTAAAAATCTGTGAATGGTGGTGACTATTAAAAAGATGTGAATGGTGGTAAATATTAGAATGTTATGAATGATGGTGACTATTACAAAGCTATGAAAGGTCTTGAAATTTGCAAAGATCTGAATGGGGGTGACTATAACGAAGCTGTTAATAGAAGAGACTATTAAAAAAATTGAATGGTGATGATTATGGGAATAGTCTTGTCGATGTACTAGTTATGATGATGGAGTAGTTTTGATGATGGAATAGATTAGACTCAATATCCATGCCGATGGATTATTCATGACCATTTAATATTCATGCTCATGAAACAGTCCTTCCGATTAAATAATAAATGATGCTTGTCATGCTGACGTAGTAATGACATTTTCTTGAATCAGACTCAATTGTAGTGCTGAGGGAATAGTTGTGACAATGGAATAGTCATGCCGATCAAATAAGAAATGATTCTTGTCATGCCCATGGGTTAAGACGTTGTTTTACTTCATAATTAGTGTTATTTTGATAGGATAGTTGTGCTGATTGAATAGTTGTTCCGATGGAATAGTCGTGCTGATGTTAGAGGAAAGAGTAATTTTGAAGGAAAATAGGAAAGGGTCATTCCAATGGGAATAGTTGTGTTGATGGGAATAGTCATGAAAATGGTAATAGTTGTTCCCATGGAAATATTCGTGCTGATGGAAAAGTGAAATGATTTGTGCAATGGAAAAAGAATTTTATGTTATTATTAATTTATTGTAGAAAGTGTAATGACATTGTTTTAGATCAGACACACAAGTGAATGTGAAAAAAAAGATGGTGCTAATTAAAGAGCATCATACCCATAAACAAGTGTACTTAACAATTGAACCCACATTTTAGGTTTTCTAAAAGAAAAATTTCTATTGTTTTCGGGAATGAGAAATATGTTTGGTTACACAAATTAAAGATCAGAAGATTAATATGATGTTTCAAGAAGATTCTTGAATCTTCAAGAAACATGGACAATGTGAAAATGTATCCCATAATTTCATGGGGATATTAAAATTTTGGAAAATGTGAGTGAGAATGAAAGACATTTCAATTCCCACCAATTGAAACCTATAAGAGGAGGAGGTAATGTGTACATTCTGTCCTTGTGTATTGATCACAACAATTGAAGGACAAGCTCAGGGTTATAGAGAGAAGAACAATTTTTTATGTTGTGTCGATTTTATTTTCCTTGGATATTGCAGAAATGTTTCAAAGTGGTACTAATTCTATTTGTACTGATTATTACAAACATGTTATGAAGTGGTGCTGATTCTATTTGAATTTACTATTACATAATAATTTTGATGTGGTTGAAATTTTATTAGTCTTGACTATTGTGTGAAAGTATTATAGTTGATCTTATTATGTTTCATTTTATTTAATTAAAAGATCAATCTGAGAAGTATCGAACTGGGAGCATCATAGTCATTGTAACCATAATGAATATTTTACATTGTCCAAGTTGTTCTTACCTTTATTCTGTGTAAGGAAAAGAATATTTGTTTTAAAATTGAAAACATTTGGTTAATTGATATGAAGCATAAGTAACATGAGATGTCACAAAACAAATGTATTACCATATTCTACTGTGAGGGAGGAAATGAACTAGTTGTATTGTTTTATAGTGCAAAACGAGTGAATGTGTTCATCCTACTCTTCGTCATCCATGGATTTTTTTCTTAGTTAATTTTATGTTATTGGATCATTTCCAAACCATACCTTGGATATAAATATTCTTATTGAATAGTAAACCTTGTAAATCATTATGTTCCATTGGATTTTGTTTATTTGTCTCATCATAGGGAATTGAAATCTTTAATAAGAGGTGAAGGTTGTTTCAATTAATAAAACATTAAAGAAAAAGAGTATCACTAATTCAACCCTCCCTCTCTCAGTGATATAATAAACTGACTGAGAACTTTCAATTGGTATCAAAGCGAGGTTCCCTTTGTTATTACTTTTTGATGGATAATGTGAATTGTTAGAATAGTAATGGTATTATTTCCATTGATGGAACGAACTGTCGTATCTAGAAATATATAATTTTACCACATCTTATGTATATTAGCTATGATTTTCATAAATTTGCAACAATTGGGTTACCTACAATGGATGATAGTGCTCCACTTACACATGTTGATATAATGTTTCATTCCTGAAAGTACTGATGACCTTTTATTTATTTTATTATGGATAATCCCCCTATTATGGGTAAGAAGGGGAACCCATACATGACCCATAGGCATAAGGAACAAAGCCCAACATGACTAGAAATACATTACCTGATGGCCCATAGGAATACCATTCCTAATAAATGACCCATAGGACAAATAAACTAGAATTTTACCTCCCTAGAATCTGCATCATTGATCTCCTAACACCCCACATTGCATTGATGACTGTCTAGCATTGCCCCATACAAAGCTTCATGGTTCCTGTTCCTGATGGTGGTGCCCTTACCCACTCATTCTTCCTATCTGGTTAGCTTAGCTTCTACTGACTGCTATTCATGTTGCTTTGATCATCTTCTGGGCCAATTTTATGTTAATTAGGCTACTCTATGGTCTCAATGGCCTGAAGGCCATGTGTCCCAATGGCCATTGATGGCCAGAAAGCCCTTGATACCTGTAGGCCCAAACCGATGGCCTGAAGGCCCACATTGTGGATTATTTACTAGAGTGAATGAATTTATGAGTTTTATTTGATGTCTTGGTGAAATGATTAAAGACTCTATAGTTGCTTAAATGACCTTTGGAATCTTACATGAAAAATTTGATGCAACAGTTTCTTATTTTGAAGACAGAGATCGTGAAACATTATCCGTGATGATTTACATAGTACACTGACCATCTATGAAATTAAAAGTGATAATGTAAGGAATAATAAACAAAAGATGATAGATAAATATATTTTTGGGCTATGAATAATGATATGTCAAAGAAGATTGTAATTGATGTTGAAGATTGTGATTCTGACTCTAAAATGAGGTATGTAAAAATCTCAATAAAATATTATCCCTTTTTATAACAATGTAAAAACTGGTACATGGAAATACAAAGGGAAACTTCCCTTGAAAAGTTTTTAATGTGGAGGTGCTTGTCACAATGTGACTAATTTTCCTTGATGAAAGATAGAAGATGATGGTGATATTTATGAAAAAAAATATGGAGACTATTGATGAAAAAGGGAGACAAAGAAAAAGAGAAGAAATTATTCAAATAAAAAATAAGAGGTTTCTTTTCCAAAGATGGTGAAGTTGATGAAAGTGATGTTGAGTCTGAAAAATCCATTGATTATAGTAATGAAAACACTTTCATTTCAATAGTTAATGATGAAGAATTCAGAAATAGTAGTTTTGAAGAAGAAGAAGAAACTCTAATTGAAATGAATCTGAAAGTAGAGTTGAACGATAAAATAAGAAATATCAGAAGGCTTATAAAGCGTATCAAAATGATTGAAGATGAATGCTCCAGAATCCAAGAATGGTTTTCTTATGATAAAGAAATATTATTAAAGAAATTAACGATTTCATAAAATCTCTTGAAAATTTAAAAAATCATAATGAAAATTTATAGGTGAAGAATAATTAGAATATGTACAACAAAAACTCTAAAAAGATGAATAGAATAGTCTATGTTTTTAATACTGTATCACTGAGTTTGGTGAATGGTTCCCTAATTTGAAAGATGAGAGGTTTTTCCAAAACATCGTTTAAAATGGTGATAAGAAAAATAGATTTTTTTTGAAATGATAATGTAAGGAATTTTATGTTTGACTCCAAGACCAAGATGGTTGGAAATTTTTTTAATCATTTTGAATCTATAAATTTTTATTATACATCTTATTCTAATAATTTAGAAAATAAAATAGTTAATTTTATTGATTATAGAATGTTTGGTAAATCAAAAATGAAAGAGATGAAGGTGGCTTAGAAACACATTCATAATTCGGATCATTATGGTGGTTTTAGAGGCAAATACTATTTCTATGGGTTTTTTTGTATTGTGGGTATTCAAGCACACAGTAAGTTTGTATTGGTTAAATCAATTACATTACTATTATCTAATAGGTTAGGAAATTAAGAGATTTAGGGGGAGTAAATAACCTCAAAAAAAAGAAAAATATGATTGTTGTCTTGATGAAATTTGAAAAGAACGAATTAATTATTTAAAATAGGTTCCAATCCAAAGAAAATGTTTGTGAAATATGTGAACATTCTGGACCCTTTGCAAATGGATGTCTTGTTTTGTATCAAACTCTGTAATAGATTCTCGAATCTCAAATGTTGAAGGTGAAGAATGAAAAAATGGGTAAAGGGCACTTGTTATTAAAATTTCATTAAAAACAAAGAAAGGAGAACTACCATGTATAAATGATAGTGGATGTTCTTCTCATATGACAGGAGACATGAAATTGTTAAATGATGTTAAAAATTATAATGAATTTATAGTGTCATTTGGAAATGATGAACCATTGAATATCAAAGGATTTGGTTCCCCCGTCATTGGAATTGAAAATATGAAATCTCTGAAAAAAATTTATATTCATGAGTAAAACAAAATATTATAATTATTTTGCAATTTTGGAATGAGGGTATCAAATTATTCTTCTTGAATGTGGGATTTTCTGTAAATAGTGAAGAAGATGGAAATATTATTACAAGAGTTCATTATAGGAATGGAAACATATTTTAGGTTGGTGATTAACAAAACCCTTGTTACATAAGTATGCGGGAAGTGAATCAGTTGTGGAATAAAAGGCTTGGACATATTTGTTATAGAAACATGAGCATGTTATCTAAAAGGGATGTTTTTTGAGACATTATTTATTTTCTATGAAGTATAGATTGTTGTCTCACAATTTGAAAAAAGTTAAAATTTCAAATGTTGTGCATAAGAAAGTCAATATTTGTTCATAAAAACCTAGAGAGTTGATCCATTCTAATTATAAAAATATCCAAATATATACATAAGTAATTCATTACATTCATTGATGATTTTACTCACATTAATTTTTTTATGTTCATGAAACAAAAATATGATGCTTTGAATTTTTTTAAAAGTTTTAGAAGATATGTGAAGAATGAATGCGAGTAATCTATAATGATGTTGAGAACTGATAATGGTGGTGAATATATAAGTGTTGAGTCTGATGACTATCTTGAGATGTATGGAATTTGGTATGAGTATAGCTCTCCATACACTCCCCAACAATATGGGGTTGTTGAAATGAAAAATAGAAGCCTATAAAAAATGGTAAGTATCATGTTACATGAATATGGCCTTTCTCATTGCTTTTAGAGACAATCCATGAGTATTTTCTATATATATTCAGAACAATTGTTTCTAAGGCCCTCAATAAGGTATGAAATCATATAGATTGTTTTATGGAATACGTAATGTTTTAATCACTTTAGTGTTTCTGGGAGTCCTTTTATTATATAGAATAATGGAGGAAACTATGGTAAGTTTGATAATGAAGGTGAGGATGGAATCATTCTTTTCAATACTCCAAAATGAATAGTTTGCAGCTTCAACAAAGAAAAAAAGAATTGTTCATTAAGTTGATGTAAAAATGATTGAAGTATCTGCGAATGAGAAACATTTTAAGGTAGAAAATGGTGTTAAAAAAGTTGAAGAAGATTATTCATATACGGATTCAAACAATTGAAATCCTAAAAATAATGAAGAATTGAACTCAACAATTTATAGTGATGAGGAAGACAATCAAAAATCATATTCAATGATGAGGATACATGTGGAAGCACAAAATATAATTGGTGATCATCATCATAATGTTCAAACAAGATGAACAATCAATTCCATTACACATAGTTCTTTGTATTCAAAAGTGGAACTGAATGACATGAAATAATATTTTGATCATCTGAAATGTGTTCAGACCATGATTGAATAATTAGATTATATTGAAATGAATAATACATGGGATCTCATATGAATTCCAAAACAAATAAATCATTGGTAGAAAATGGGTTATCTAGAATAAGCTAAATGAAAAGGGGGAACTTATAAGAAACAATGAATTATTTGTTTTTAAATGGTATTCACAGATTGAGGGTATTAATTTTGATGAAACCTTTAATCTAGTGGAAATACATGAATCCATCAGAATCATTCTTTTAATTTCCACACAACAGGGCTGCAAGATCATTCAAATGGTTGTTAAATATTCATTCCTCAATTTGATCTTGAATAAGAGGTTTATATTAAACAATCATGTGGGTTTATTGATAGAGAAGATAATGATTATGTGTATAGATTTAAAAAGGCACTGCATGGCCTAAAAAATCTCAGAGGGAATGGTATTCCAAATTGGATAAATGATTAAGAAATATGAATCATAAAAAATGAAGAGTGGAGAACAATCTTTACATCCTAGAATGTCAAGATTATTCCCTTATTATAATTTTTTCTGGTCATGACATTATTATTTCTAGGAATAATGAAGGAAGATGTGAAATTTTTCCAATGACATGAATATTTTTTTAATGGTCTATGCTTGGAGAAATTAAATACTTTATTGGGATACAAATCCAAAAGGATGAAGAATACATGATTTTTTCATAAGAAAATAATGAAAAAGAACATCTCAAGAGGTTTGGAATGGAAAATTCAAAACCTTTTTCCACACCCATTTGATTTGGAACTGATCTATGTAGAGATAGGGAAAGAAAACAAGTTGATAAAAAAGAGTATCTGAAGATGAATAGAATTCAATTGTATTTGGCTGCCTGAAGACCTAGTATTTTGTATTATGTTAAATTATGTGCATGGTTTCAATGTGAACCAAATGAATGATGTTTAGTTACTTGAAAAAATAATTCCTTAATACATAAAAGGCCCAACAAAATTTGGAATAAAATATGATAGCTAAAATTATATTGAATTTCTTGGGTGCTAAGATTCATATTCGGAAAAATGTTGATGATATAAGATCCACATGTGGTGGGGTATTATTTATGTGAAAGAATTTTGTTAGTTGGAATTAAAAGAAATAAAATTCAGTAACTCTTAGCACGGTTGAATCAGAGTATGTTACGACTACTCAAGATTCTATTCAACATATGTGGCTAAAAAAATTGGAATATTTACATGTATAATTGAAGATTCCCATGCCCTTAGGTTGTGACAATAAATTTATAAACAATATCTCCAAGAATCAAAAGCAAATGTCTAGTAAAAACCTATTGATTTCAAATTGTATTTATCTAAGAGCATGTAGAGAAGAATTAATTGAAGATGGTGTTTGTTCTAGCATCAGAAAATATCTTAGATACTTTCATAAAACCATTATCGATGGAATCATTCTCAAATATGAGTTTAAACATTGGTTCCCATCCACCATCACTTCAAGGTTAAGATATATGTATTTGTCCCCTCAATCATATTATACATTTGGATTGTTTTTTCAAGAGAGATAATTGATATGTTTCATAAATATATTTTAAAAATGAGAGAGTTATGGGTAATATGGGAAGTCATCAGTTTTTAGTCTGTGTACTATTCTACCTATTTTTCATAGTGGTTTTAGGAAATGATATTGAATTGTTTTCCAGGAATAAAAATGAACAGTAATAAGTGGTCATGATAACTATTTCAGATTGCATCTTTTTTCTATTAATGATTCTTGTTTCTTACATTGAGTTATCTCATGTAGGCGTACAATTGTATATATATAGTCTATTTCTTGAGGATACAATGTTCAGTGATTTATAAAACATGGTTGACATCAAAATCTATAGGGTTAGATTTTTTGGTCCAAAATTATGACATATGGGATTAAAGTTTCATGAGTTGTTATTTTTGTTGTCAAGGTTGGTTTTGGTGATAAGAAATCAATTCAATTTGTTTTGGAAACTAATATTTTGGGGTTTTGATTTCAAAATAATCTGACACTTTTTTTAACATGTTTTATCTCAGGAAGAGATGGAATGAAAAAAACTAGAATGAATGGGATGTTTTGATACATTCAAATATTCAATATGACAATTATTTGTAGTTTTGTAATTCCAATAAATCGTAATTACAGTGGTGTAACATATAATGCATAAATGACAGAAAAATGGGAAATTAAAATAAGTGAATGGATTTGACTATTACAAAGTTGGGAATGCTGGTGACTATTAAAAAGATGAGAATGGTAGTAACTATTATAAATAATTAAATGGTGGCGACTATTAAAATGTTTTTAATGGAGGTGACTATTACAAAGATGTGAATTGTTGTGACTATAACGAAGCCGTCAATCGTGTTGACTATAACAAAGTTTTGAATGGTTGTGACTATTACAATGTTGCATTTATTGTTGACTATTACAATG